>CM037783.1:48111727-48161727 GCA_021229015.1 Solen grandis | reverse complement strand
GTCATTTCTCAGACAAATTGACGATCGTGGATTACCTTCTCGCATGAAAGTGCAGCCAACAAGGCCGATTAAATGATTTTAAAGTAGTAATTAAGCTTCTAAACGCCAATGTCACGAAAGTCTTTGATTATCCGGGGAACTGCTGCGTTCTACTTGAGAATCGGTCGTGGAGAACATACGAAATTGCCTTGGACATTATTTGGGCATGCATCAAGGTCGCTTGCTTCTTCCAATGGTGTTTTATTAAGAAATAATAGGTACTATGATTTAAGCTTTAAGCTTTCAGTTTCTAGTCATTTGCAATCGGAAGCGTATAATTTTGATAAGCATAATTTTTGTTCTATTTTATGTTATGAAATTTCAGAATCGGCAAGTTATATATATATATTTCTTAAAGGGCTATATAAAAAAGTATATTCACTGAAGAAAGTATTGTATATGGATAATGAAAAAGAATGTAGAATAAGAAAAAAATCGAAGTTCCCATTGCTGACTTGAGGAATAAATATAATAGTAACGTGGCCTTAAAGACCTCCCCCACCCACAACACACACACACTCACACTTCATTTTTTATTGTTATTTTTTGTTTAGTTCGTTCCTACCGACTTGTAATATGTCATTAAGTCAACTTTGCCCAAAAAATAATCGTCCCATTTCCTTATGTTTTAGAAAATGCTAGAATTTCTCCCGCTCCGTCCATTATAAATATGCACTCTAATAATATAAAAATGATGCATTTTCGTTTGCTTAATGATAGCATTAAATTCAAAAAGACCAGCGACAAAGTAATAACACCTGCAGAAAATTAACAATCAAGAAAAGATGATGTTTGATGTTAGGTGCAGTCGAATAAAGTAATAGGCTTACCCTGTGGTCTCCATGGTGAATGGCTCGGTTCCAAAGATGGCTTCCCAATGGCGGAAATTGGACTGTGGGGGTGGGGATATCCTGAAATTGTGAAAAAATTATTGATATGAAAAGAATATCAATATCTAATTTGGAATGTGTTATTTCCAAAATTGATTTTGAGAGAGCTGCGTTGTATTGTCATGTAATTGTCTACCCTTCAAACCAATTATTATTTGCAATGTTGATAATGTTATCAAGGTCTCTTTATATACAGACATGCCTCCCAAATGTCACCACTGAGCAAATGCTACCTTTTAGCAACAAGTTTTATTTCCCCAATTACTTTAACCATGGCACAATCGCTACCTTTGTACAGCACACCTCTCAGAGGCACCAATTTTCTGTGATTCCAGCAAATGTTGCTGCTAAAAGATCCCGCTTTAAGCTATGTATGTTTATAAAGATGCCCAGATGTTATGTTTCAATTTTTAGAAAATCTGATTTTTATCTAATCATCTCTACTGTCTGCGCTATATGTATTTCTATATTACAATGTATGTGTTTAATTACTTGTAAATAGTATTATGCATTGACTCAACTTGGTGTTCTTCGTAATCTTGCAAAATGTATGCATTTAAAAATACCGTCTTTTTAATCATTTCAAGCACGGTCGTCTGCACTTTCGTGATATGTGTGGTGTGTGTGTGTGTGTGTGTGTGTGTGTGCAAGGTCAAATAGTGCACTGAAATAGTAAAACACTGACGTTTTAATTAAGGATCTAAGACTCCTCAATAGTCATACGTCTCACGAGCAAGTCAAGATTTTTTTTTTAATTCAATCCTTAAACTATATTATAAACATATATTTATATACTTTTATCCGACCATGCATGAAAATCAGTACTTAACATAAACTACTGAAATGTTCTTATATTAAAAATATATATATTTCAAAGTGTTCAAGCGGCTAAGAAAATACATAAAGGCCACCTAAAAAAACATTTTTTATTTATCTTTTCATTTATTTGTTATTCACTAAATAACACATTTTGAATTTATTTGGCAATGTAAAGAAAATAATAGAATGGTTGAGAAAAAATCCCGAAAAATAAAAAAATTGCTCAAAAGTTTTGATATGTTTTGAAACTTAAAAAAAAAGGAAAAAAAGAAAAAAAAGAAAGTACACAAGTAAATCTAGAGGGATGTAAATGACCAAATATTGTAAGGTATGCCTCTACATACATCGGAAAGTTAAAGATATAGGTATATCAGTCTAATACACGAAATAATAAAATACATAAATAAGTAAATGAAAGTGGAAAAATACACAAAAAGGTTAAATTCACAAAATAAGTGAATATTTATAAGTGTAATGCATAAGTATTTTACCCACTATTTACCGTAAATCAGTATAATATCATTGAAACAAATCGAATGATTGAAATTACAATTAAATCAATCACATTTTTAAAATTATTATTGTTTTCATGTCTAAAAGTATGTCTTATATAATATGTGACCATGTATATATGTGCCAAATGTTTTTTGACGATATGCTATACAGTCAAATCTGTCTGAAGCGGTCTGTCAAGGAAAAAGAGAAAGTGTGCGCTTAAAAGAGGTGACCGCTAAATTAGGTTTAAATATATAACAAAATGCTACAGTTTGAGAGTATTAAAATTGACCGCAGGTCGACCGTTTAGTACAGGTGACCGTAATACAGGTTCAGCTGTACGCATACGTCTAACAATAAAGTCATGTTCTCTTCTTTTTGTTTGAGTGTGTGTCAACGACTGATACTCACCTACATTTTTTTCATTATATAATTATACTTTAATTGATACATCGAAGTCTCATGTAGTCCGAGACGCCTGACCAAACGACACCGGAGCGTCTGAGGAATTAGGAGCAATTCAGGTGGAACTTTTACATTTATCACCGTGACATTTTAATGAGCCCCATCCTTACATTATTTGATGGGGCAAACACGAGGAACAAGCACATCAAACGTACTGTAAAATCGGCGATAATACATTTTTTTCACCTGATCCGCGAAAACACACCCAGACGTACACCATCATTTGATGTTAAACTTGTTTTTATTGCGAATAATTCCCGTAATCAGATCATTACAGTTTAAAAGAGCTACTTTTTAAACTCATTAAGACGGCTTAGAGTGATTTTCATGTTTCTGTTGTCTATTGGTTGTCACGTTGTGCAGTTACGATTACTATTTGACCACGTGACTGTCACGTGTTGTGAGATTTTCATGTACGTTATCAGACAATTTTATTACCTCCAAACAAGGAGAGTTAATTTCAGCTCTTGGGGAAAATCTCGGATAATCTCTCGGTACATCACGTGACCGAGAGTTAAAAGTGTTGACATGCTCCCAAACCCAGCAATTTACTTAATGTTCAACAAGATAAAGAGAAAATATGGCCATGTCACGCACATGACAGAAATTGTAAATAAAGCTATCTGGATAACCTGTGATTTACTGATTTATTTATGTTAACGGAGTTTAAATATGGCGCACTGATATCAGTTAAACTTATTTCGATTATTTCTTTTAGCATAAAGTATTCAATTATTAAAACGCGAATGATAACAAGTTTTATTAAGCTTGTCTTATCTTTTTATAACAAAATAATATATCATGGTAAAATTATTGTAATTATCAACACAAATTGGAGAAGAATATTTTCATGTACATTGTAAATGAAACTAAATGAGCGAACCCTGTCTGAAGCGACCACTCAATGGAACGAGAAAAAGTGACCTCTTAAAAGAGGAGTCCGCAAAATGCTACAGTTTGAGAATATTAAAATTGACCACTAAATGTATGCTGATGGCTTAGGACAGGTGGCCGTTAAATCAGGTTCAACTGTATTTTGAAGGGAAAAGAGAGGCTAGTAACATGACGGTCGATTGAAATGAAAGTGTTCATTCAAAGAAACCAAAAAAAAATCGTGTAGATCTACGAGCGTTTAGAAATGTTTAAATCATATATGTCAGTCTTTCGATACATATAAAAATGGTTTTCCATATAAATTCACACATTTATATGAAGAAAATAACTCTTTTCGTACATAAACTATCATACTAAACAAATATCCCATTTGCTTAATTAATTGGTTTAAAATGAAAATGAGTTAAATAATTCAGGAGCCGTTTCATTAATTTCGGTTTTATGGTTATTATTGTTGCATATTTAAAAAACAAAACAAAACTGTTTTCAGCAAATAAATAAAACTACCAGATGCTTTTAAAAATATATTGTCAGTGAAATTAATATTATTTGTGTTTGTTTATTGTGATTAACGTCCCGCCGACAGTATTTCGGTTATTTTGAGAATAGGTCTACTTGAGGCAGATATAGTGCTGCCACACTGCAGTATCACACCGTAGACATATGGCATGATACCACACCCAGTCATATTATCCTGACACCGGGCCAACCAGTCCTGGAGTTATCCTTATATGCTTGGCGCCAAACAAGAGAGCTATACCAGTACCATTTTTACGACTTTGGTATGTTTCGGCCAGGGAACGAACCCACGACCTCCCGATTGCGGGGCGGGCCCAAAAAGATTATCTGGTAACTTGCTCATAAATTGTATGAACATGTATTAACATGTATGTATGACTAAATTTTGTCCAGATGATTTACGCGTTTAAACGGTTTCTTTCCTGTTGCGTTCGATTCAATTTATGCATATTGAAATTATCCATAAATAGAAAGAGACAAGAAGGAATTATAAAAGATCTAGTGAACATGAGAAAGAAAAGAAAGATAGAATGAAAAAAAAAATAAACAGAGTGGAAGATAGATGGTTGTTTGGTATATGGATGAAAGAATAGATAGAGAGAAAGGGTTAGTGGACACTATTGAAAACAAAGTAAAGATAAGAAAGAAAACGGTATGTTTATATTTTAATGAAAAAGATAGACAGAAATAAATAAATAGCTAACTCGTTTTATCATAACAAAATTCGCACATGTAGTTAGAACTTTTTTTGGTATTTTTCTAAACTGTTTGTGATCAAATGAAACCAGTCAATAACACAAAGTACTTAAGTGGACATTTGCTTCATCGGCCATTCTCCTATTGATTTATTTTACTGCTGGTGTCTGCCATATTTAACCATTGCCTGGTCGTATTTTTATTGAAAATCTGTACTGATATAAAAATAATGACGGCTTGAATTGCCATTGTCCGTTTTATAAGAGTCCCATTAACTTAATCCCGATCATCAATATTGGATCATCGTCGGATGATATTGGGTTGCGGGTGACCACAGGTCGTGATGCTTTACTGGACCGTACAATGAATCCACTGTCATTGAGGGGACTCTAAAAACGAGCTTTGTTGTTGTGTTACAATTAACCATCACGGGGACAATATTTCATAGAGATTTCGGTCTTATAGAACAAATCAGATCAGATATTTTATTTAAGATTTGTATATAGTACAACAGCTTTACAATATGTTAAATAAACAGTAGAAAAAATATTACATGAATACCATTTCTAGAAAATCTTTCTGTTTGTATTCTTAATTTATGAGCTGATAGCCCTATTTTTAAAAAGAAAATGTCCGAGATTAGCGTTCAGCAAACAACAGGTAGCGGAAGGGTATAGAATAAAATATATTTAGTCATTTTTTTCTCTTACATATCAGGCAAACAGTGAAATGAAACAGGAGTAAATGTCTGCTAAAACTGCGAAATCGGTTTAAATAGAGCAGACACAAATAAATGGTTTAATACGCTTTTAATTAAATGAAGTGAATGTGAAAAATCAAAAATAAAATTTCGAATTAATGGTTGGCTGTTGAAATTAATGGATGAAGTAAAATGACAATCATGTAACTTTTTTTATTTTATGGATGGAATTATCATATGTCACACGAAAGTTTTTTTTTTATTTATCTTAAATTCCTTGAATAAGTTTGATCAGTTTTTATTACTCCATGTACAAGTTTATTTGTTCATGGTGCAATTACGAGAGACACTTGTTGCGTTGTGTCGAAAGCGTAGCTTGTGCCTTCGTTTTCAATCTTTTACCTGGCCCCGTGTTCTCGAAAATACTGTACTTAAACACGATCTCATGCTCAAATTTGAGTATCATTCTCAAATCCCTTTTGAAAGTAATGGGCATAGTTTGAGTATAAGTATGAAAACAATACTTAAGTATCATTTTTATTTTCGAGATTGTTTATTATTATTATTATTATTAATATTATTATTATTAAGTCAAAAGGGATAGGAGAAAAGGTAATGGATAAATAAAGAGTAGCTGATGATTTTATATATAAAAAGGAATGAATAAATAGAAGAAGAGGAAAGCGAAGAAGATAAAGAAGAAGAAAGCGACGGTGAAGAAGAAGAAGAGTAAACAAACATAACACATACCTTGGTGAATCTGTGGATTGGGTGTCTGGGGTGACCATGCAGATTTACTGTAGGCTGGATCTGAAATTAAGCCAAATTAGGCCTTATCAGTCATTTGTTTACACAAAAAGACATGAGGAAAAGGTACGAATCCCAAAGTCAACACAAAGAACCTACAAAGAGAATAATGGAAGAGGTACCTTTTTATCAAGGTGTTCCAAATACCATTAGATCGTTGATTTTCACATTTATATATCGATGATACGTACTATTGAAAACAGAACCAGTTAAAGTCATATCATTAATTGACCGAAGTTATGGAAGGATTGTGTATATAATGAAAGGTGATGTGTATCTATAGTTTAAACCTTTCCCTCATAGAGGACACCATGAAAAGACATATGCGAACAGCATAAAACCAGATCAGCCTGCGAGTAACTCGCAGGCTGATCAGGTTTTATGCTGTTCGCTGCTCCTCAGTGGTCTGGAATTCTGTAATTAAATTTTGTAAGGTTTAACTGTGGTTTTCTGCCGATCAGGCTTTATGTGGTACCTGTTGAGGGCGTCAAAATGAGTCTATATGAGGGAAAGGGTTAAGGAAGATATTATTTGAAAGTAAGTGTTGTAGAATTTGTGCCGTGTTTGTATATTCCCTTTTTTTTTTAATAAGCTTTGTAATAATAGATGATGATGATGATGATGATGATGATGATGATGATGATTAAAAAGAGAAAGGAGAAGTTTAGTGATAAAGCACGGTGATAACTAGCTGTTTTAATTTAATTTGGTAATTTTAAATGTAGAACTTCTCATGGGCGATAAACAAATGAGGTAAAATATACTTTTAACAAAATAACTGTTTTAGAATTAAATTGTTTTAATTGCACAAGTTTCAAAGCGACAAAGTCTACATCAACAAGTTTCGAAAAAAGGAGAAATATGCAACGCACGTAAATAGTAATACGGGACGCACGTGCATTATATAGGTGTCAATTTTTAATCGAAACGGGACATGACAGAACCCGTATACTTTTTTGTTTTAAATGTCCAGTACAGGTAAGTGTGTGAAACATCAAGTTACCTAGCCACGCCCCTTACAAATAGACTTCTTAATTTAGTGACCTTTTTTCCCCAAGACAGTATTGAAATAAAAAGAAGAGAAAAATACAGGAAAGTGATTTAAGGTTGTAGTTTAAAATTTTCTTTTATAGTTTTAAGTTTTATTCTCATTCTAGATACATACGTTGTCATATGTTAAGTATCTTTAGATTGTAATAAAGATGTCAAGTTGTTATAGAAATCAACGAAATTTTAAAAAAAATAATTTAAAATAATTTTAATTACATATTAATTTCTTATTATAAAATCCGCTATTATTTTATTAGAACGCAAAGTTGTGGATGTATACCCTTTTGGGAAGAAGAATAAGAATAAGAAAAAGAATGAAGAAGATAAAAAAAGGAGGACTAAAGAAGAAAAGGTAGAATATGGTTAAAAGTCTGGATGAAAAAAGTATCAAGTGTAAATATGTTCTATAACATTTAATATAATTTATAAAAAAATACCCTAAAACATATAAAACAAACATTAAATATGTATTAAATTATTCAAGTGTTAAATAATTGTAGTAAACAAAATTGGAAATAAAAGTTAAAAGTTATAGATTCATGAAAATATTCTTTAAAAATAAAATCAAAATGCTTTACGCCTTTTCCCTTATCGTATTATGTGCAATGTGGCATCGCGTATCCATACCACGCATTGACATGTCACGGTAATTTAATAACGAAACTTACCCGGAAACATCATTCCTGAAAGGCCGGGAAAACTACAAGCCCTGTAGTAATCTTGCTGTTTCAGTCCCTGCATATCGCTAAAAAAATTGTATCTATCTATCTGTAAATTTCCTTTTTCCTATTTTTGAAATAACGTTTTCCGTTTCTACTCAATTTTCCCCTTCCTCTCTGAATTTTGTGACTATTTGCACTATTATCTTTTTTCACCGACAGAGTTTCCGATTCACAAGTCGGTAATTTCCGAGTCGGAATCGACAACTGCCGGTAACAAGTTCCTCTCTGAATTTGGGAAGGAAGTATGGATACGCTGATTTTAGAACAGTTCCGACCACGTATTACAATTGGGAGAACAAATATCTATCGATTATTATAATGCGTCATTTAAAAGAAAATGTGCCTTGCTGTACCGCGCCAGCCACTGAATCCGTTTCAGCCAATCGCTGCGCTTAGTTAGCTAAGAGGCGGGGTTTACTGTGTGAGTAGGCGTGTCAAGCTTAATCGACCCATTTACGAATACAAGATGTTAGAGTTTTACTCGTTTTGAAGGAATTAGCACGTATTTTCGTGTGTACAAAGCTTTATTCGCATTTAGTTGGCAGAATGACATGAACTTAAGATATTTTATCGTATTATTTTGTCATTGAACACGCTAAACCACTGGAATATATATCCTTTTTGAGTCGTAGAACAGGTTGTTTGCCATAATGAAGACTTCATTTAGCGGGGCAAATACGAGTCATAATTACAAAATTATGAACTTCTTAAGATTTTGTTTGATACCTAGATCAGGTAAATAAGTTATTATTTACCTGTTAAATCAGTTAGATTTTCACAGGTAAGGTACAGAACGGTAGTATAATGCATAGACGATTTGGATAGTGTGACTGGCACGTCATGATCCATTGCAAATATTTACCTTGTATGTACAATAGGGCTGCTCATTTAAATAACACACACGAACTAGTTTCAGGTATGGTACGTGTATTTGTACGGGTGTGTGTATGTTTGGGTGTCGTGTTGTCAATGTCGGAATATTGGCATCCCGGGGGTGACATATTTTGTTTTCTCTGACGTGCCAATATTTTGAAATTTGAAACCAAGATAAATATGGTTTTAATAGGAATTGTAATGTAGCTAAATACAAGAATACATTTGAAGGAACACAGACAACTCTTAATTAAAAATTGTACATGGCGATGATAATACCACATGGTAGTGTTAAGTTTCCAGATAAAACAGACATTAAAGAAATCTCGTAAACGGTGCTGAAAATGGCGTGTCTAACGTGACATTTTGGAAAATTATTACCATAAACAAACTAGGATTGTATAACTTTGTTCCTTTTGGGTCTTTTTGTCAGATACAAATTATTTTTTTCTATCAAGCCTATACAGATATGACGGACAGGAGAAAAATCATAGTCACACATTTTCCAAAGCTATACATGAACCGTTTATTGGAAAAAAAGGTAAAAGAAAATAAAAATGTGTTATTCGCAACGCGCATTTTTCAGCAATATGGCGACTGTTTAAGTATAAACACACCTGTTGCTGAGAAATCAAATCACAATACCGAAGACTTTACCCAACAGAATACAAACCTTTCCTGGAACTTCCCTTATAAACAATGAGGATATGCTTAGTGCCTAGCAAGGAATTAAACCTTTTGTATTTTGGATGGCATTTTTAAGTAACGACAGGGGATCGAAACTAGGGCTTTCATATTTCTAGGTGGGCGCTGTAACCTTTCGGCGGCCGGTGCATGTTTGAGTTCAACTGACAGAACACTTTATACATGTAATAAAAGTCATTGTTGTCTATCCTAGTGTAATAATTCAAACTAAATATTATACTGGAAAAGAATTAATCGACTATTAAATCTTTTCCAATCAATTTATTATACACATAAAATTGTAGAATTTTCTCTCCTACTGTTAATTATAGGTAATGTCATCATGTGCATGTAAATATTTTCTTCGATAACTTTGAAATAATGGTTTGTTCTGTTCATGAAAAGAGTTGTAGTTGTTTGTGTTGTTTTGGGGTTTACCTATAGCCTAGTATTTCAGTAATTTAACAACATTCAGTTAATAACAGATGAAGGGACCGGTCCCGGGGGCCTAGTGGTCAAAGAGTCCGCCCCATAATCGGGAGGTCGTGGGTTCGATCTCCTGTCGCGACATACCAAAGTCGTAAAAAAAAATGGTACTGGGATAGCTCCCTTGCTTGGCGCTCAGCATATAAAGGTAGTTCCAGGACTGGCTGGCCCAGTGTCAGGATAATGTGACTAGGTGTGATATCATGCCACGCGTCTACGGCGTGATACTTCAGTGTGACAGCACTATATCTATCTCAAGTAGACATCGTCTCCAAATGACTGACATATTGTCGGTTGGACGTTAATTCCAATAAAGGAACGAACAGATGTATCAAGTTAGATTCACCGACCTACCGCAAGTCAGCCGTAGGGTTTCTCAGGGTCCCGACCGGGTCTCGAACACACAGCAGCCAGGAGCTAAGAGTACGTAAATCAGCGACGATAGCCTCTCGACCACGAGACACAAGAGACCCTCATGAAAAGTATTCAAACATGCTTCATTGGGTTACAGAGACTAACGAGGTAACGCCCCGATACCACCCCGCCATACACGGACCACCGCGTCCTTTGTTACCATAGAGATGAACGCTCGGCAACATTGAATATTTGAATATATCAATATTATTTTAATGGCTTAGTCCCCTCATCCTATTATTCCGGTACATTCTATTTTTTTTAACTGAAGTAGCCCTAAACACTACGGGATGCCAGATACTCAAATAGTTCATCGCTAAACAAATCAACACATGCTTTAATAAGCTGATTCAAAAATAATTTAACCAATCGAGCATTATAATAAAATTGCATAATAATGCATAATATATGATTTAAATGTTTTTTTGTTTTTTTTTTCTGTTCAAAGCTTGCAATGATTTCTGTTAGATGGTCATATTGATTGATTTTCTTTTTTATTTTATTTTTCTCATTTAGTATTCACCTGCAGATACTTTTTAAACAACTGAGGACGTTTTTTATCAAATGAATACTAATACAAAATGTTGTAGTCTATTATATTTCATGATGTTACGTATTTTGTTTTTCCAGTTGTAAATCAATTCACTATTCACTTTAATTATTACATGTATTTATATCACAAATCCCGAATAGCACTCTTAGCATTAAATGGCTGAGACCACACTTAGGTTTGTCCGCGTAACTTCTCCATTTCCTTCTATTTCTATATTCACTTAACACTTTCCTTCATATAGACTCATTTTGACGCACTCAATAGGTACCACATAAAGCCTGGTCTGCAGAAAACCACAGTTAAACCTTACCAAATTTTATTACAAAATCCTCATTTCCAGACCACTGAGGAGCAGCGAACAGCATAAAACCTGATCAGCCTGCGAGTTACTCGCAGGCTGATCTGGTTTTATGCTGTTCGCATAGGTCTTTTCATGGTTCCCTCTATGAGGGAAAGGGTTAATACAGTTTCACGGAGATAAAAAGTTCAGTTGAACCTGTACTGAGCGGTCAACCTGTATTGAGCGGTCAGATTTAATACACCGAACTATTCTCATACTGTTTTATGTTTAACCTTCATTTAGCGGTCACCTCTGTTAAGCAATCCCTTTCTCTTTTTCCCTTGACTTACCGCCTAATGCAGGTTTGACTGTATATCATTAATAGATGAAACATGCTAATTACTAGTATAGTTTATGACCATAAAGTTGCTGAATTGTGATATATTATCCCTCTTACTGATATATTATGGTAAATTTTCCTACTTAACCCTTTCCCTCATATAGACTCATTTTGACGCACTCAATAGGTACCACATAAAGCCTGATCTGCAGAAAACCACAGTTAAACCTTACCAAATTTAATTTTAAAGTCCTCATTTCCAGACCACTGAGGAGCAGCGAACAGCATAAAACCTGATCAGCCTGCGAGTTACTCGCAGGCTGATCTGGTTTTATGTTGTTCGCATAGGTCTTTTCATGGTTTCCTCTATGAGGGAAAGGGCTTAATGCAATTTTAATCATAAAAAGGCAAACAGAGTTGACAAATCAATCAAAATGCTAGATGTTTTAACATGATTTTATTTTCTTTCACGTCAACGGGTAATAAAGCTATTACAGCATTGTTTAATCCCCCCGGGCAGTTCTTGGGTTGTTCCAGTACTTAGCGACTGGGTCTTGCAAAACATAACATATTGGTTGACTCAACATTAAGTAGTATATGAAACAATGGATTTTCCTGTTCCGTGCAGGCTGTGTAGAATCTGAGTTACAAAAAATATGAGCAAACAGTGGGGATTCTGATCGGACAATTCCTTTAAGAGCTGTCTGATTTTGATCTCCTCTATTTTCAATGAGTCTATAATTATGAAGAAAAGGGACAAACATAACACTTGGGCTATTGGTGGACTTATATTTCATTAGATCAAGCTTGCCTTCAATAACAATGATGGAGTTTTATTTTTTACTACGGTATGGCACCGTAGGAACATGTAGTATGATACCCACTGTCTCATTCTACTAGCACTAGAGAAATTATTCCGGAAACAAGTGAAATGATACCACACTAGGTCAATCTGTAATTTAAAAAGCGGTGTGATATAACTTTATAGAAAAAAAAGACCAGAAGTTCATGGCTTAGATAAAAAAGCGAACCACGACATATCAAACCATGATAGGCTAGTAGGCGATTCCGAATGTCTTAGAAATGGCATGTTACCACACCCTAAAATAACTAACATGAACGAGACCAGTTATAGAGACATGATTCACTACACCATTCATTTCACTCTGTTATTCCTGCTACTGTTTTCTAATAAATGACCCGGTACCACACCCACTACTACTGACTACACGTGCACCGGACCGTCCAGTGCGGAAGTACACCTTTAAATTAAATCCTTAAGTTCGGTAGGTAGAAACGTTCTTCCATCCTTCCTGATTCACGAAATACTAAAGTCCTAGACCAAGTTCCGATAAGTCAAAACATTAATAACTGACATCATTAGATAAGGAATGAAAGTGTTGAGTATTTTATTAGAGAAGAAAAAGAAGAGGTGAAATTCACCCCCAAAGTACGAGGGTTGATCCAGATGTTCTTTAAAATAATCAAGTTGGTGTAAGGATAAATGGCCATCTCTACTGTATCGGTAAGTCTAAATCTTTTCTGAATGTGGGGCTTCATGTTAAATCTATATGCAGAAAATACACCATGTAGTTTAAATTTATCGTATGGAACGTCTTATTTTCTTACTTTCTTGTCACATTTTTTAGAGTAATGACCTTATCTAAGGGAAAGTGTCGCAAACAACTGGACTGTTCCATCGATGAGTTCACGCTTGTTTGCTTTTTGCAAATTTAATAGACTTTGAAATGTTGCTCGTGCTCCCGAAGCTTATTTCGCCTGAATTTGACGCTATTTCGTGAATTAAGACACCCCGTCGTTTGCCATTAATGCTAAATCGTTGAATGTGTCATCCCGAATTGAAATGCTTTTTCCATAAACATGTAAAGTAAGTTCAAAACGTAAGACATGAATGTAATGAAATCCGCTAAATGACATTGTAAGAATAGAAGAAGTCAAAAAGTCAAAGAGGTTGCTTGCCAATCAATGCAAAAGACAGATTTAAGCTATGAAATTATACTATTAAAAAAAGATTTTTAGCCAACTTTATTAGAGCTATGTTACATATATTTTAGTTACTGCCAGATGAAGGTCAGGATTATGTCAGCGTTTGTTCACTGGCACACTATTTGGGAATACTCGACTGCAATTACAGATTGCTGATAGCTCTTCGATATTATCCGGTAATTAAAAAAATCATTCATATTAACCTTTTATTAAAGATAATAGACACACATCATGATGTTGCGTTGGTAAGAATCTATGCTCAGACGTCAGTTTTCAAGGAATTGATGTCACTTAAGTAGACAAACATTTTTTTTTATTGATGCATAGTGTATCAATGTCACGCTGCATTATTTCTCTAACATATTTCTTTACGAGTTCAGAGTATAGCATTCATTATCTTAATCACATTAACAACATATATTTCTGTCATTTTCTGTAACAACGTGTGGGGTCTTCGCGGTATGATGAACTTTGCTTAGTTCAAAACAAGTTTATTTAAAATATTCAACACATAAAATATCAACATACACTCAGATTACTATTAGAACAACGATAAAATTTTAACGTTAAAGCCGTGTTCTTAAATAAAAAATAAAGAACACATATTTGAAAAGCGATATTCTGCGTTTAAATTATAAGTCTAATGTTTCGTATCTAAAATAAAACATGCACACACACTTTTTTTTTTTAACTCTGTAGTTTATATAACCCATTTAATTACAAAGAATTACATTCTGACCTTGACATTAATTGGGCAGTTTTTATTCTTTTCAGTTTTTTCTTATTAATAAGCCACGTCACAAATTCTAATTTCTCGATGTTAAACGGTTATTCCGAATGATCCTCGTGCCCCATAATGCTCCGCGCCTTCCGTCCATTCAAAGCAAACAACAAGGGGTCAGCGCTTTAATATCTGGATCTAAATCAGTGGATAATAGGGGCGTTTGTCAACTCAGAGGCGCAGTTACAGATTTTAATATTCTTGCTATCATTTTAATTCGTTCCTTGCAATTACCGTGTCAAAACCTTTTACGCATGCGCCCCTGCAGAGAAAGTTAATGGCTGACTGAGCATGCGCGGTCACGTAGCAACCTGCACGCGCCAAGTAGGCGTGTCACATCTAAATGGCTACTTTACAGGTACAATTTCAGATCAAAGGTAATAGCTCGTGAAATGAGAAATATTCGGGGAAAATGATATCACCGAAGCTGGGTCTTAACGAGGCAAATAAAGAAATAACTTGCTGTTGTTTGGTATTACAAATGCAGAAACTCCCCGCCGATTATTTGATCCGTCACATACTTCAGTCCGGAATAATTAAAATCTTTTTATTATTGACCTGTCATAAAACGGATATGATGTTTTTGTTCAGTCATTTGAAAAAAAAAGTGATAAAAACAACAACAACAACATACTCGTCCATTTGACTCCAATGAATATATTTCTTTATGAAGATCTAATAATTATACAGCATTTACATAGCTCTCTTTTCATTGAAATCTACTTTCAAAAGTGTTTTACGGGGCTTTGACATACATATTCACTATCTACTTAGCGTACACAATAAACGAATAGATGCATAATTAAAACATCTCCATACCTTAAAACAAAAGTAACATAGTTTATCGAAAACATAAATGGTGCACTATAAGTTTAAGAAACAGTTGGATTATATTTAAAACCAATTTATCATAAAAAGCAATTAAGTGATATAGCATACATCGAGACGTATAAACGTGAGGTCGTGGGATCAATCCCTTGCCGCAGCATACCGAAGTCGCCAGAAAGGGTACTTGTATCTCCATTGCTTATAGGGTTCAGTACATACGGATATCTCCGGACTGTTTGGTTCAGTGTCAAGATAATGTTTGTTCATTTGTTTGGTAGGGGTTAAGTCCCGCCGACAGCATTTCAGTCATTTGGAGAGCTTGTCTATCTGAGACAGATATAGTGCTGCCTAACTGCAGAATCACGCCGTAGGCATGTGGCATGATACCACACCCAGTCACATTATCCTGTCACTGGGTCAAACAGTCCTGGAACTACCCTTATATACTGAACGCCAAGCAGTGAGCTACCGGAACCATTTCCAGCGACTTTGGTATGACGCGGCCGGAGATTCAGGATAATGTGACGGGATGTTGGATCATGACACTTATCTACAGCATGATATCGCAAAGTAGGTCAGCACTTTATGTGCTCACGTGGACAAAAGTCCCAATTTTACTGAAATTCTTCGTTGGGATCGATGCATATTTTATTACCTACTTTTATCTAATATTTAAAGATAATAACATAAAAATGAATTAAATATTGAAGTTTAATTCACGAGGCGTTTTTTTAACGGTAATCAAGTATGATACATGTATGTATATATTTCTCAACTTCTGTAATTTTCGTCCTAGATTTTACCATTCAGTCATAAGAAACCGTTGTTAAATAAAATAGCACAGGCAGTTAAAACAAGAGTTGGAGTCATTCAGGAGACCAGCTAGACTCAAGCTAATTTTCAGACATTTTACTTTCCAATGAGAATTCGTTTTTATGTATCGGCACACATCTATGTTTATTGTTTACATTGATTATGCACTTTCGTCACTTTTGATATTTTTTAAAGTTATTTTTTTTAATGTTATATCATTCTTCATGTCGATTAATCTTTATATCCCTCATTCGTATCATATACTTAAACCATCTGTATGAAAGTTTACTGGCATTTAAATAGAACCCCCCTTTTTCACATAAGAAAAAAAAATCGGGGGAAGCAAATAAGAGACTTGCCTAATGCGACCCAGTAGATCTGCTATCAACTTTGAAATTAGAGAGAGTGTGCGGACACAAGCGCTCCATTGATCAGGTTTCGGTTATTCGGTATCGCCTGCTTTACGAATCAATCCCCCTTTTACGAAATTTGACTCTTCAGTCATTGAGAGCAACTCACCGCTATTTGACAACCCCTTTTGGACAAGAAACTACCCTATCCTGGCGCAAGGCAACTTGTTTAATCGCGAAATTACGTCTTTAATGCGTGAAAATAATTGTTTATTGCTTTAGGCGGGTCATGTCTGTTTCTTTATTTACCGGAGAAATGTTATGTTTCAAGTATTTAACTTTCAAGTAAATCAATACACTGGCTATCGACAATAAGCCTTATTGTAGGACTGGGTTGTTTAATTTAGAATAGAATTTGTTCCCTTTCGTTTTTGAAATGATCACGTGAGCAAACTGGCGCGAGTCGGTCGCGTGCCGTGAGCGACCCTCAATGACATGCGCACTGCATCGTTTCCGCTTGATCTAAAGACAGGTGCACTTGCTGTTTGGTCTTGATATTAGATTTTTTTTGTTTGTTTTGTTTTGTCTATCATAGCGCATTATTCGGTATGGTTTATGCTAGTTTAGATATGCTAGGCTGTCAATATTTATAAATGTAGGAGTTAAGCAGTTGTTTACTTGTCTGGAAATATTGGGGAGAAAAAGAAAAGAAACAAAGAGGATAAAGCATGAAAAAATACGCTAAAAATATATTACACTGAATGTCAATTGTTGCACATATACGATGAATATCCTATAGCATAGTAGTAGTAGTAGTTGGGGTTGTGCTAAATGTAGAAGTAGTAGTATTAGTTGTTGCTGTAGTAGTTGATTTTATTCTTGTGATAGTAGAAAAAGTGGCACAGCATTATCATCAACAGCAACACAAATGAAAGCAGTGAAAAAACAAATTGTGAAAATATATTTTTTAACTTAACAAAAGAGTCATATGGCCCTAGATTGCTCACCAGAGTACATATTAGGCTTATTGAAAATCATTCCAGTCACTTGATTTTAATGGCCGGTTACCATCAGCAGGATCTTCAAATTCAAGTTTTAGACACAATTAATTCTTAAGTTAGTCAATCATCTGGAGGCCATATTTTTCAAGGTATCAAAATTATGGCATGGGACCACGAGGTTGTCATAAATGCAAAACCAAAATGAATTCTGAATATTAGTTTAAGAAGAGAATTTTGAAGTATCTATAAAAATTACACAAAGAAACAGGTTAACCATTGAGCCTCAATTCAAGGGATCAACTTTATTTTATTAATTATGGTAAAGACGTATATGGTGATCATTTGGTCAAAAGAAATTGAACTCTGATTATCGGTTATGAAGAAGAATTTTGACATTTTCTATAAAAAGAATTTAAGGAAAATAAGCCGACTCCCTTAGGGGCCTCATTTTTCAAGGGATTGACTTTATTTCAGCAAATAATGTAGACAGCAACGAGATGACCAAACATGCCAAAATGAAATGTAATATTCTAACCATTGGGTTCATTGAAGAAGATTTTTGAAATCTTCTATATGGACTTTGGGGCCTCATTTTTCAAGGGATCAACTTTGTTTTAGGAATAAAGAGGTTACTATGGTGGCATATTTCTGCCAGCCACTTATCCACTTAGCTATGTCGAAACTTTTCTGAAAAAATGTCACATAGTCAGTTAGTATCTGGCAAGTAGCAAATTTTCAAGTTATCTACTTAGGTATCTTAACAGGACTTAACTGTCTGTTAGTGCCCACTACTGCCAATCAGATATTCACTTATTTTAACTGGATATCATGCCTTTTTCCAGATAATTATGTGAAAAAATGCTTGTTATCCACATAATTTAACTGACTAACTTGAAAAAAGGCGAGATAACCAGATATCTTAAGTGAATATATGGCTGGCAGTAGTGGGCACTAACAGGCAGTTTTGTTCTGTTAAGATACCTAAGAGGATAATACGAAAGTTTTCTACTTGCCAGATACTAACTGACTATGTGACATTTTTTCAGAAAAGTTTCGACATAGCTAAGTGGATAAGTGGCTGGCAGAAATATGCTACCATAGGTTACCATTTGTTCCAAATGAAGTTATATTCTGACCATTGTTTTGAATGAACTTTTTTATAAAAAGTTCACAAGTAAACCAGCCGACTCCTTAGAGGCCTCGTTTATCAAGGGATCAACATTATTTTAACCCTTTCCCTCATAGAGGAATCCATGAAAAGACCTATGCGAACAGCATAAAACCAGATCAGCCTGCGAGTAACTCGCAGGCTGACCAGGTTTTATGCTGTTCGCTGCTCCTCGGTGGTCTGGAAATGAGATTTTGTAATTAAATTTGGTAAGGTTTAACTGTGGTTTTCTGCAGATCAGGCTTTATGTGGTACCTACTGAGTGCGTCAAAATGAGTCTATAAGAGGGAAAGGGTTAAAATGAGTCTATAAGAGGGAAAGGGTTAAAATGAGTCTATATGAGGGAAAGGGTTAAATAATTATGGTAGATGACAATGAGGTGATCATTTGTGCCAAATTAAATTAAATTCGAACACAGTTGAACCTGTAATAGCGATCACCTGTATCAAGCGGTCAACTGGTATTTAGCGGTCAGTTTTGATACTTTAAATCAAACATTTTGTTATGTAATTAACCTTCATTTAGCGACCACCTCTGTTAAACGATATTTTTTCTTGTTCTCTAAACTGACTGCTTCAGACAGGTTTGACTGTATTAATTTCAAAGAAGTTTTTTTTTAAAAATAAAATTCTGTTTGTTATTTTTTTTTTTAATTTTTAAAAAAAAATTTACTGAAAAAAATAAATGATAAAAATATATACATATTTTGACATTTAATATATAAATCCTTAAGATATCTTTTTTTGAAATTCAGCCTGAATACGAGAAGATGTTTGATTACAGGAAAGAGAAACTACTGTATCGTTTTAATAAAAATGGCACAATCAGTAACAGAACATTCTAATCTTCTACTTTTCCCCAACGCAATTGTAATCATCGCCAATTATTCTTAGACTTATCTAACGACCTGGTCACGTGATCGACAATCAAGACCTATTTGTTAGAACTGTATCCGGCCTGACTTTCGAAACTTCTTGTCCGGTCTTCCGGTCTGTGCTAATTTCTTATCATTGCCATGACAACCGTAACATATTAAATGATGGGATACGTTTACATATATGTCATTATTTTTCATATCTGTATTCAACACTAGGAAGGGCTTTGATTTAATCTCCATCAACATTTTAATGATAAGGTAGCAGATAATGTCCTGCTACTGGCATAGTCATATTGAGGAATCAGCAGACAAATAATTTACCGTCCCTGTTTACGAAGTTGCATAAGCGTCCGCCTCTGAAACAGGAGGTCGCGAGTTCGATACCAAAGTCATGGTGACGATACTTTGTGATGCACATAAATGTAGTTAAGGTGATCCTAGAACTGGTTGACTCGGTGTCAGAAACATGCGATTGAGTATGGATTAATGCCACATGTACCGTATGCATGATACTGCATTTGTGTCTCAAGTAGACCAGGGTCACTGTGTGATAGGACACACTGGATTGAAGTTAGACAAAATTCTGCCGAACTGTAGTAATTGGAGACGAAGCTTTTTTTCAACTTATGGGAATGGGTGTAGAGCTGTAAGGCCCGTCATACTATCACCCGCGAGGACCCGGGTACCCGTGAAGATGTAATGATTGCATCTAAAAAAAAATACCACCTGTAATTAGTCGTTAATTTTAACAAATTTCATAATAGAAAAGGCCGACATCGAGCAAGGGTAATCAGTTTGTACCCGGGTACCAGCAATTTTCTATCCGACCCGCGGGTACCCGGGTTTTCATTTCAGCTTTGATGGGTGATGTCTTTTTGTCGAAGTGCAGTGGTGGGAGTCAAAATTATTTTAAACTTCAGTGACGGGAGACAAAAATGCTGTTAAGTGCTTTTATCTGAGACGAAGTAATGTCAACCTGCAGGAATGGATGACGAAATTCAGTGATGGGAGATGAAGTTTTGACAAATTGCTGTGATGGGGGTAAAGTTTTGTTGAACTGCAGTGATGGGAGATGAAGTTTTTTTGAGCTTCAGTGACGGGAGACGAAGATTTGTCACTCTGCAAAGTTGAGAAGAAATGAAATTGGAACGATGGAAGTTTTGTGAAATAACAGAATGGAAGACGAATTTTTGTCACACTAATTCGATAGAGAAGGAAGTTTTTTTTTTCTTTTACACTACAAAGACGGAACATGCAATTTCATCTTGCCAAAGTGAGGGGAGATGGAATAATGTCAAATTGACGTGCTGGGTGGCAAATCTAACTTTTTTATTAAAATTTTAAAGGGGGTTTGAAGTGAAATGATGCGAAGTTTTGTCATATGTGATGAGAAACGAAGTTTTGTTACGCTAAAATGGCTATTACTGCAGGGATGTGACAGGAACATTTCTTAAAATTATTATTATTTGTGCAGTAAATGCGACACGGAAGTTTAGTTACAATGAAATTGCCTTTACTATAGTATTTTGACACGAAGTTTATTTTTTTATTCTTATTTTTTTTTACACCGAAATAGTTATTGCTGCAATAAAAGCGACACGAAGTTCGTGTTATGTACATTGAATTTGCTATTACTGAGTAAATGCGACACGAAGTTTTGTTACACTGAAATCGCTATTACTACAGTTATTTGACACGAAACCTTGATACACTGCAGTTTCGATACAGTATTGTCACACTGCAGCATTGGGATGTACAGTACTTACATAATGAATAACCGGTAACGTATCCCTATTGTGTTGTTGCCACAGTTGATCTGGACATAGTGTGTATGGTATGTAAGTAATTATATCATGGCGTTCTCTTCAATTTTTGTGTATATTGTCACATTGAAATATCAGTATACATAGGTTGTACCAGTCCGGGGTACCGAGAGGTTTTCGTGTCCGCCTTGTAACTGGACGGTCGTGGGTTCGACATACCAAAATCGTTTATATGGAAGTTATATATCATTTGTTGGTCGCTCAGTTAAGTAATATTACAAATCACCTAACTACTGGCGGTGGGGTAAACCCAAACAAACAAACATATACAAGTAGTTTTGTAACATTACATAGTCGCTAAATAAAGTGTTATAAGACTGCAAGGTGCAAAGGTGTGTTAGTCTCAAACAACAGTAACAGAGTAAATATGTAGTGGTAGCACACTTCACTATTGATAGATACAATGCATCTGTTACAGTAGCCTCTTTATATATAGTCACACACTGCCATGCCTCTAGTAATAAAGTCCCATTGCAGAATCTGTTGATATACATATGTAATACTACTTATTGTTGCAGCATCAGTAAAGTGTATTTCACACTGCAGTTGATATGAATTGTGTGAAGTTGTTTCGTATCCATGTGTAATAAATAAACAAATAAATAAACTTTAAACTTTATGCACTTAAACACACTGCCGCGTCTGTATATCTTTATAGACAGAAAACGTGTCACATTGCATTATAAGTAATAAAAGTGCTATCAAACTATAGTATGGGAAAGTATAACATTGTCCCATGCATTTTAGGTACCAACTATTGTATATGAATATAACATATGTAATCAGTAATGTCTGGATAATGTTGGTTTAATGAAAATAATGTCAGACCCGAAGTTGCTTAAGAACGTTTCAGCGGGATGCAGTTGATTTTGATTTTGGTAAAAATAAAAAAATCTGAATTTCTCATTTATTTTAAGTAGAATAATAGGGGAAAGCCCAAATTTTAAGATTCATGTGTTAAGAATATCATCAAAAGTATATTTGCCAAATTTTGAAGGTACAAAAAGTCACATTTTAGTGTTTTTATGCAAATTTGGCTAAATTTTAATAAAAAGGCAGTTTTAGTTAAAAACAAATCTGGTGAGGTATGTTTTTTTTTTACATTTTCGAAAGCATTCATATCAGAAAGTGACTCTGAAAAAATAAAGGAAATCTGTCCGTTAATTTTTTTTTTACTTAGAAAAATATATATAAAAAAATCACAGTTTTGGGATAGTTTTTGTATACATTTTGGTCCGGGCATAAATGAGATTTTACGCCGGTTTTGTATTTTCAGTGCATATTTGATAGTATTTTTATCTGTAACTTATAGAATACATTATAAGTTACAAATGGTGATAAAAATATTTTAAAAAATATCATTTCAATATGCTGTTACAGTATTTAGAACGAAATCTTTCTTATATATAATGCCATGTTTTTTTTTTTTAACTTTTAGCAAAAAGTGATGCTCTACCATCAGCTTGATCTCTAAAATATGCATGGTGACCCCCTATTTTTAATTCTTATATCCTTTATTTAAAGTCTAAAGTACGTAAGTGCAAAGTTTTAGAAAATTCTGTCCGTTAAAAAAAACCGCTCACACGCCTTTAAACGCTAGTTTTAATATATTAATACGCCGAACCTGACCAGTTTGATTTTGTAAATATATTTAAAGTTTAAACCTACCTTTAACCTATGCTTAAAGGGATTTTTCTTTTAATCCGTTGCAACTTTATTTCACTAAACACACTTGATATTAAAAGAATTTCATTTGAATGTGAATGGACGAACAACAATCAGACGTACAGATAACAGACAGATAACAGACAGACAGACAGACAGACAGACAGACGGACGGACGGACGGACGGACGGACGGACAGACAGACGTTCTCAGGAGACAGATTTTGTGAGGTTATCTCATCAATCTGTATTATCATCATAAAAATACACTTTTGACCCAAAAATACAACTTTTAACCCTACCATGATTAAATGAACCAGAACGACCTCATAAGGTCAAGACCCTGTAACCTCCATATATCTTTTGGGCATGTACATATAAGGCTCAGAAACCGAATTTTGGGTTGGGGGCCTAAGTTTGCAATTTCCAAACTTTAACGAACATGGGGTTTAGGGGCAGACTATGAAATTTGCCGTGATGGGTGTGGAGGTCAGCAAAAGAAAAAGGTTAAAATGTTGAAAGCACATTTATTAACATTTCCACATTCTTATGTCTTTTAGAGACGGAAGGGGGGTGGAATGCATCCATCCATGCAGTCAGACAGACAACCAGTCAGACAACAGTTACTACATGGCTGCTGTATCCGAAATGCATATCTCGGCGTGTGTTTGTTTATACAATGAATCTAAATGGATTTCATCTTGCATCAGATTACTGGGGAACGTTATCCGAAAAAAAAAAAAAAAAAAAAAAAAAAAAAAAAAAGTAACCCTTATATAGCTCCTCATTTACTACGAGACTGGAGCTAACCGGGTAGCTGTATACTAAAACGTATTCAAATATAGTAACACCGGGAGCTGTATTGGAAGTGAGCTGTATATGGACTGAAATACTATTGCAGTGATGGTGAACTCAAGCAGCGACAAGTAGGCATTATTGAACGAATCATCAGAAAAACACAGGATTTACATAAAATCATGAGTATAAATTTAAACTAACAATTGTATTATTGATATTTCAACGAAACAACGTAGTGCAGTCTGGTGTAATTATCTAAATCGATAATTTATCGATGTTTCATTTTATCGTCATCGAAGGGAAAAATGGACGCAAGTTTGTATCCCTCTTATTGAAGCACATTTCGTTTATTTATTTACAACAGTTTTGGATGAAAGTATATCAATATCAAGATCTGTTAAAATATCAAACATATTTTTAGAATTGTACTTTATACTTGTACTTATACAAGTGGAAACATAAATACAAAGCAATACCTCTTTACGTACAGTATACTTGTACTTTTACAAAAATAATAAACAAAGCTTTTTGTATAAAACAAATGAGGCTTCCAAGCCAAAAAGTGAAACAGTTCAAACTGTGTATGCTACCGATACACATCTAGTAATGTTCGTATATCTTTATTCCTTATTTGATCATTCATTCATGAACCGATGATTACCGATTACCGATTATCTGATCGGAAAGTCTTATCGATGTCATCAAATTTTGTCTTTTCGTCAACCTCCTTCAAGACCATGACACTCGGCGTCACATGCTACTCATGTGCGATACTCATTTTCTGAAGAATAATCTCTTGAAAATGATATTTAATAACAAGAGAATGAAAATGGCCGCAAACAAGACGTTGAGAGGATAATTGTAACTGATAGCGGCAATGACACTGTGTCACGTGATTCGCTCTCGCACAAATCTCGTTCGTCGTGAAATGGTGGCAGATCTTGGCAGTTGGCCATCTTTGAATTAAAACGCATCGTCAAACATTCCTCTAATTTAATAGATTGCTTTTAGCCACATATTGTTCGGCACACGTCGGATTTCTTCGCCTACTTTCATTCCAGGAGACATTCACTATTATCCCCCTCAAACTCGCTTCCGGAGCAATTCTGGAGTTTACTTTAGTATTCCCTCTTAAATACTCTTTTCCTTTTAGTCTGTCTTATTACTTTAGTATTTTAGCTGGCTGACGTTGAATCAGTGACAAATTAGACCAGATTCGCCTAATTAGTGTAACAGCAACAGCTCGCCTTAGGCCGAGGCTCATCCGGATGTCGTCAAGGAAATAACTGTGGAACCACACAGACTTTGCCTTCTCAAGACAAAAGAAAACTTGGCACTTTGTTGGTAACACATGGTTACACCAATGTCTTTCTTACACCTAGTCTCTTGTTAAAGCCTAAACGCACGGCCCATCTTTAGCAAAAAAAAGTATTTCATTAGCTTATGGTGCAATACAAAGACGTAAAATCCAAACTTCATCCCTTAATTTTGGACAAATTATTTCTGCCTGAAGTATATTTAATCCTGATTCTCACGTCTTTAGTTTTATTGAAATCATCCACAGAGGAGTAATTAAGTTTCATCTTAATGAAGCAAGTCTACCTGAATTCATTATCTAATCAAAATGCACGGCATTTTCTTGGGATACCCGGGGCCATCATGGCCCGCTGCAACAGCCTCTGTGACTTCTTATTTTAATGTTTGAATTCATCATATTCAACATGCAGCACATATCAAAACAACTTCGAAGCCTTTTTGCAATGGATTAAATGAAAACCCCAAAACAGTGGCAAAACAATACAATTTTCTGGCTGCATTTGGACTGCAACCTTGTCTAAAATATGGGCTCCCTTGACAATGTATGCACAACTTTTCTGTTATTTCTTTGGGCGGAAATAGGTGCATAGGTCTGATTTCGGTATTCAAGTCGCATATAAACTTTGTATGAGGTAATGTTATATGTCTATTTTAAGTTAAAACTTTATTTGTTTTATAACGATTGGACTGAGAGACATCGCTGATGAAAGTCTTCTCGTTGGCACTGCTGGTGGCGTGCGCGTAGTCCTTGGTGTGTTAGGAAACCGGAGTACTCGGGGAAAAAACCCCAAAAAAACAGAGTTCTCGGAGAAAACCGAAGTACCCAGAAAAAACCCCGGAGTACTCGGAGAAAACCGAAGTTCCCGGGAAAAACCCAGAGTACTCGGATGAAACCGGAGTACTCGGAGAAAACCGAAGAACCCGAAAAAAAACCTGAGTACCCGGAGAAAACAGAAATACCAAAATACCCGGAAATAAAAAGAAAAAATATGTGACCGAATGGGTGACCGATAACCTTTTCCATTACCCGGACCGTTAACCCTTACCCTCATAGATGGAAACCATGAAAAGACCTATGCGAACAGCATAAAACCAGATCAGCCTGCGAGTAACTCGCAGGCTGATCAGGTTATATGCTGTTCGCTGCTCCTTAGTGGTTTGGAAATGAGGATTTTGTAATTAAATTTGGTAAGGTTTAACTGTGGTTTTCTGCAGATCAGGCTTTATTTGGTACCTATTGAGTGCGTCAAAATGAGTCTATATGAGGAAAGGGTTAAATGAATGTTTATTTGCTATTATTTAACAAAAACATGACATTTCTTTGACTTTATATGAGGTATAAAGGCTGTGGAATTGCACTAGCAAATCCAGAAAAAAATAATTATTGGGGGGATGGTAATGTAATTTCAAATTTGGTTTCAAGTATCGAGTTATACATAAATGAAACTGTTCATTGACATAATTTCTTGTGTTATTATTTTGAGTGATTTAAAAAACATACTGGAATTCTTACAGACATAAATCGTACAAAATAACTGATTAATTGATTTAGAATGATTAAATGTGAACACTTTTTTTATACCCGTTTCTTTTCTTTTCTTATTTTTCAAGTTTGAAAATACATGTCCTAAAATATGTTTTACCGGAACAAAGCAACACCAAGCTATTTAGATATTTTGACATACATGTCTGAACTTCATCAAATAGCAAAACGTTTATTAAAAACGTTTTGGTTAGATAGTTTGAAACTTATCGGTTCGATTAAAATTAACGTTTTGAGTATTAAAGTAGGAACTGCAAAAATGAAAAAAAAAAATCCAAACCAGGAAAAAGTATGGAAAGAGAAAAAAAAAACAGAAGTCAAATAATAGTGAAAAATAAGAATATAAATTAATCAACATAAAAATAGACCAAAGAATGAGTAAAATAAAGACAAGAATTCAACATGTCGCCAAGATCTTAATCCATAGGATACGTGTGTTAAGAACTGCTGGTGAAACTTAAAAATTGATACATTTTGTTCAAAATGGGTGAACTGGAAAACTCAAGCAATTCATCATAGTCATTCTCTGAAACACCCTCAATTGACCAAAACCGGGTGAAACACCGACCTTCCATTGCGAGCCTTTTGCCATCCCATTTGTATGACCGTATTTCAATAAAAAGTATCATACTTCAAAACACGATGTTTTCAATCGGCTCCATTATGTGTGAAATAACCTAATTAAATATATTAATTACGTTACCGTTGGGCGCGGGGTCGGTGGTGCTGCCATGTTTAGTTCACCGCGGGAAAACACCGGACAAAACAATAGCTTCGACTGTTGGTCCGTTGCAGCGTATTTTGTGTCCCAGTGCTTTTAAATATGACCGCTATAGCTTTATTTAACTAGCTTCTACATCCCCACATCGGTTTTATGTATTGGCCATTCCAAACTTAAAACAATTTTCATTGGCACGTGACCAGCGCGTGTCATAAAAGCACGTGCCCCGTAGGACAATTTTCCCCAGATATGTTTTTATAAATGACTGCTCAGTCGTACTGAGTTTGTAATCAATATGGCTGGGTTTGGGATATTATGTCAAAACAAAAGGTAGCAAAACCGGATGGATGAATATACACTGGCTGTGTTTTCTCTTTTCCAAAGCAGTGTGGCAACATTGGTTAAAGGAAAAAGGACAACTGGCAAAAAAAAAAAAAAAAAAAAAGCAAACAAGAATCTGAAATCAAGTCTTTGAGTTCCATACAACTGGATTTGTATAAGTCGTGCTAACCTTTTTTTCATCAGAAAGTCCGTGTTTATGTTTGGACAGTGCACGTATTCGCTTGATTTGTTGACTAATGAGATTGAGATACATGTACACGTGCTGACTCAAAGTGAATATTTTACAAATTACTGCATTGCAAATGAATAAATGTCGCGAAAGTAACATTTGTTGTATATGGGTGATTGAATTCGCATAAAAGTTGCTAAAATCTAGATGTTATTCAACATATTTCAGTACGATTTTCATGATATTTCATACAGTCAGATCTCAATTTATTTTCTAAGTTTTAGCGTTGAAAATTCAAAACCTTACCAGGTCAATATCCCACAAGCAGTATTACACACAAAACTGCATTTTGAATACATCGCAAAAATGCAACAATAGAAGTAAACAAGAAAAGATTAAAACAAAATATTTTAATGGACGGCTTACAATAAGCATATTACTCCTCTCCCTCTTTCTTTCTTTCTTTCTTTCTTTCTTTCTTTCTCACTCTCACTTCTACCCCGTGGCCGAGAGGGTAAAGTCGCTGACTTTAACACTCACCTCGTGGGTTCGAATCCCGGCAGGGTCATTCGGATTTTTATGTGAGGTAGCCTTCCAGCTGACTTGCGGTAGGTCGGTGGTTCTACCCGGATGCCCCCGTGCATTCGGGGTCTTACTCCACCTGTAATTAGCTGGACGTCGCTATATGACTGAAATACTGTCGAAGCGACGGTAAACTCAAATAGTCAAGTCAAGTCAAGTCAAGTCTCACTTCTACCATTTTGACCTTAAAACCTAACCAGTTTAATAGGTCTATGATTTAAATAAAAAAGGAAGCAAATACAAGTTAACAAACGCAAAGTAATGGATGTATAAAAACTAGTATTTAAAACATACTATACATATATAGCCCAAGCATTTCAAAAAAATATTTTAAAATACTTTATTACTGCATTGTGTCACGTTTAAAACAACTTTATCAATACTTTCATTCTTTTATTTATGTATGTTATTTTCTATTTACTTTATCATTTATTCATTTTATTATTTTGATAAATAAATTGAAACAAGATTTAACAAAAAGAAAATCGGCACCACCCGGAATAAAACTCAGGACCCTTGCATAAAAAAATCAGATCGGCCCTTTTCTCGATTGAGCGAATTACACAACTGTTAAACAAACGTGCAAATGAGGTTATTTATAGGTAATTAACTATATCAAAACGGCAGTAATACACAGGTCGACAATTCACATTCGCTAATTTACTGCATTAACTACATTAAAACGTTCAATTTACGGTTCCCTATTAATAAGATAAACATTACATATTTCTTAACCCACACATTATGTAATAAACAAACAATCATGGTCGAATTCCACCAACAATTCTTTGCGCAAAGTAAAACTTAAGTACGTTAAGGCGATTTTCATCAGTCTTGGTTTTTTGTGTTGTTGTTGTTGTTTTAAATAAAGATACCCATATATTTCATTCCTTAACAATTATTATTTGATATTAAGGTAATGATTCATTTCAGCTTAGTTATGTACTTGAATATTTTGTAAAATAGTAATGGTAGAATGTGTATCTACCTAGTTTAAGAATTTAAGTATTCTTAGCCCTATGTATTGTTGGTGGAATTCGAGGTATTATTACCAGTACAATACAACAGACATAATGACCATTGCCCAGACCGACAAGAGAAGCGAAAAGTAGGTCATGACCTACACGTATAAACACCATTAAAATACATCTACAGACTAATAACTTATTAAAGATTATCAATCACGAGCGAAACTATTTAAAACAAACACAAATAATCTCTTAGAAAACTATCGCTCACTGAAAATGATTTTAATCACAACTTTACATTCGAATGCAAATACCAATTGCAAATGCGCAGACGGAAGTTAAAACCCATTTTAATTGGACATATTACTTAATTATAGTACTGAATACCGTCCAGAAAAATCAAGGAATATTTCATTAAGGAAACGATAATCATGAACAAATACTTTTTTGAAATAAACCAGAACACCACCACAGTCAGAAAGGGGCCCGTATAATTCTGCTTTTTTCAAGGCCCATAACGCTCTAGTGCCTGAGACAATTTCGCTATTTACTGACCTTGACCTAGACTTGGCACCTTTATACATTTTCATCAAGTTTAGTGAAGATCAGAAAAAAAAAAAAGGACTTAGAGAGCTGACAAAGCTAATATGTCCAATTTTGATAAATTTAAGAGCCATTACTCTGAGGTGCCTCAAGAGATTTTACTGGTTTTCGCATTTGACCTAGATGTTATACCTAAAAATATTCTTAGCAAGTTTGGTCGAGATCCCATATAACTGTTTGAGTTAGAGAGCGGACAAAGCTAAAATGTCCATTTTGACTTATTCAGGGAGGCATAACTCTGAAATGCCTGAAGCGATTTGGCTGGTTATCTGATTTAGCCTAGATTTGATACCTACAGACATTCCCAGCAAGTTTGGTAAAGATCCGATAAAACTATTTTATTTATAGAGCGGACAAACATAAATGTCCAATTTTGACTAATTCAGGGGCCATAACTCTGAAATGCTTTAAGCGATTTGGCTGGTTCTTATTATTATTATTATTATTATTATTATCCTAATTGTTATTATAAAAAGCGTCAATAGAGTAACTAAAATAATGCATCATACCTAAAATATGGCAAAAGACAATTATATGTGTAACTCAAAACAAACAAGAATAAAAACTGATACAGTCCTCTTGGATTCTCTGACAGATAATATGACAAATAAACAAATACGCTTAAAAGTTTTGGAAGAAGAGATAGAAAAACCATACTTACATAAACATTGTGAAACTTTATTCAAAACACAAATATACTGGCCTTCAGTTTACCACATAATAAATAATGTTATCATAGATAGTACTGTCAAACAATTTAGAATAAAACTTATTAATAAAATAGTTGCAACAAAGGAAAACCTCTTTACTTGGAAAATCCTCAACAACCCTTTTGCAATTATTGTGGTAACTCAAACTATAATTTTTAATTAACCAATACTTAACCTTTATGGGAAAATATTCAAACTCTGTTTAGGAAACTACATATCAAACATTCGCTAAAATGCCTAAAATACCTTATTATTGGATATAAAACTACTTACAGAGAGTATGAAGATATTAACATAATACTTAGTCATCTAACTTATAGTATTTATAAATCATACCTTACAAGCAATAGACGCTCATCATTAGGTAATGTAACTAATTACTCAATAATGATTTTCTTATCTTAGATCTATATTACCAGAGTAAAAAGAACAGACATTACTTTTTATTTAAATTCATTAAACATCTTAAAACAATTGTTTGAAGACATACTCAACTTTATCTTTCGATATTTAACCTGTTTTAAATTACTTCAAACTATCTATGCATAATAATTAACATCGACAGATCTTTTTTTTTTTCGCTTTCGAGAATATGTCTGTTACATGGTGTTATAGTATATGTGTATGTACGCTAATGTATGTGTGTGCAATGTATGTGTACATGTATTTATGCATGGCGTATGTATGTGTATGTATATATGTGTGCATGTGTTTAATATATTTTGAATATGTTTTTTTTAATTTATTTATTTTTTTAAAAAATGGTATAACACTGTAAAACTGTAATGAAATGAAACATATATACGTTTCCTAAACATGCGTGCATTTATGTATTGTTATTGTACATACGATTTTATACTTTAATAAACGGACCAGCATTAGCTGGTTCCAAAGAGAAAAAAATAATGCATCATGGACACGTCTCATATTTCTCAATATATGTGTGCAAAATTAGAATAAAGACATATACCCTGAAAAATCAAAGAACTGTATAATTTTCACTCCTTTGATGTTTCAAAATCTAGATCAAAGACTTTTTTATTCCCTCTCGTTATGCTGTGTATCACAGAACATTTGACTTGAAACGTGTATTCACTTCAGAGAGACCGACGCCGCGGGATCGATGGTAATGTAGCGACATGCTGCAAAGTGAACATAAATATTTTTAACAAATATTTCTTTCCCTATAAGGAAACTATTGATTTTCCCATCATCCTGTCTCGATGTTTAACTAGCACTATACGAGCTAATGGCCTCGCCAACTTGTCAATGTGTTAAAGTAAACAACAAATCGGAGGTGAATTCTTTCCTCTTTCCTTCCTCTCTTCCGTTAAAAGGACAATAATCAAGTCGATGTTTCCCCATGGGCCGGTCCTTTTGTTTAGCTTAAAATCAAACAACGTGGCTGTATGTAAAGGTTGTTTCGATTTACTATCGTAGAGGGTAATTTTCAATAAATGACATCGGAAAATCGCTGAAGACCTACCTAAATGTACTTCAATTTTTTTGTTGTTATAAGATTGATCGTTTTTCTTCTTCTTTGAATCAATATGCAAATCTGTCTGTCTGTCTGTCTGACTTTGCAAAAGTCATAGCGCGTATTCTCACTTTTTTCCCGCTATTATCAACTTATACGCATAAATCAAAGTAAAATTATCTTATCTTTAAAAGGCATAGATTCATTTATATTCATTTTAATTTCCATCAAGAATTTGAATTTGTTCATTAATTTCTTTTCTTTTTATTTATCTTTTATTTATACTATGTCATATTTTTTTCTGTAGCTGTAATTATCTTTTTACCTACCTGTAATCTATTTTTTTTTATTTCGATTTTTTCGATATTTCGTCCTGGTAAGATAGTTTTATGATATTGTGTACGACTGAAATGAATCAAACGCAATATGAGGCTTTTTTTTTTTCGTTAAGACAAACCTGCTGCCCTGATGTAATAAATGTAGAAATTAATTTATACAATCTGCAGAAAACAAAGGTAATAAACACAAACACAATGTAGAGGTCAAACATCATATCCGCAAAATATCAAGTTAATGTTAAATGTCTATATATCATATACAAACCTGATTAAATATGCGGTTACTTCCATCCATCCCATCCTATCCCATCCTATCCCATCTATCCCATCCCATCCCATCCCATCTCATCCAATCCCATCCCATCTCATCCAATCTCATCTCATCTCATCCAATCCCATCTCATTCCATCCCATCCCATCCCATCCCATCTTATCCCATCCCATCCCATCTCATCTCATCTCATCTCATCCCATCCCATCCCATCCCATCCCATCCCATCCAATCCCATCCCATCCATCCGTCTGTCTGTCTTTTTCTTTGATCTGAAAAAAGAGAGAGGAGAAAAAAAGATGTTTACATAATTTTATTTAATTTTAGAAATGAGTACACAAGACGGTCCTTGATATGAACACTCAAATTAAATAATAGTTTTTTCAATCTCAACTTTTATTAGCTTTTTATAAAAGCAAGAATTTCTAGGTTTATTTAATTAAGCTGGTGATACCCATGGTTTTGTTTTACCTTTTTTGTTTTCAATGTGTTTTTTAACTAACCTCTCTCATTTTGTGTACGTCTCACTGCACGCCACTTAGAAAATTATATTCATTGCTTTGACTGTTGCTGCTGATGAAGATTTTATCACTCATAATGACTGTAATTTATGATGTAACTAGTCCCGATAACCACGACACTGGGGCATTATTTACAGTGCTTCTTTTATCAATCCGCAATGATTCAACTTCGACGCATATTAAACGTGTCCAAACGTCAGTCATGTGACCGCTCTCGTCATAAGATGATATCAGAGCGACGATGATGACGGTTGTAACGAAAAACAAAAGTCAGGGAATTATCAAGCCCGATCAAAAAGACGACCCCGTCCGTTTGGAGTGATACTAGAGGAACTCCGATTAGGATCGCGTGCCAGAAAACATTACCTTGTAAGTCCCGTATCGCGGCAGGTAAAATAATGTGTGTAATTATCTTGAGGTCAATATGTCAATACGTTGCAAGAGCAAATGGACAAACACCGAATTACAGTTTGTCCACGTGACCAGCGCGCGTGCTGCTGAAACGGAAGTGCAGTCCGAGCATATCCGAAATTTAATTACACCGGACCGAAGGCAGACGTAATGAAGCGAAGTGATTTGATTTTGGCGACAAAATCTTTCCGACGGAAATGCATCTGTATCGAAGAATGGCAGTGTCACTTATGGTAAGTCTTGCTTGTTAAATGTCTTAGCCGGTGTCACGCTGGAAAGAGCAATGATAGCAAACAAAGACAATTAGTAATTCAGTTCAAATACCATTTCTTTAATTTAACGTTTACAATATGTGTATATAAAATATATATCTACACATTTATTATACAATTACCAAAGGATTAATTTCTTGATGAAAATTGAAATATTTCAACAGTTTTAATTTTTATATTTTTAACCTTTAGGTTTGAAAAGGTTGATTAATTATCCATCATTTGCATTGAATCACAACACGACGGTGTGAATACAAATTGTTTAAAGTGATTTTGACGAATAGTGATCTGAAAAAAATGAAATGTGAGCGAATATGATGACTAAAATGGTTTTGACGAAAATATGATACCGGGTAAGTCCAGAAAATATGAAGTGTTAATTAAATTGTTTCCCGACGCATTTTTTATGTGTTGGATTATTCCCTTTCATCTTTATCCTTTTTATTTGCTTATTTATGCAGACAGGTTTAACTCCAAAAGAGATTACGGGAATTCCCCTCCCTTTTTTATTGATATGATTATCTTAAGGATTTCCTATTTTTGTATACCTGTATCACGTGATAACTTTGATTTCATTTAACTAGGTATACCGGTGTAACCCAAATTCAAGTTCTCTCCCCACTCGGGAACATGGAAATGAATACAAATTCCCCCGGGCAATTGAAAACGTTTTAAATTTCCGGGTAGGGGTTACATAAAATTTTTTTGGGGGGGGGGGCATTTGCATTTTAAATGGGATATTTAAAACGTTTAATTAATATTTCAAGGGGCCCCAACCTTATCATAACATCTTAACGTCATTTTAAGGGTTGTTGAAAATAGAATACCAATAGAAATATCAATAATACATATTTGTATTTTTATATCATACGTGTTTAAATTTTTACGTTTTCTGGACGTAAAGGGAGTTTTAAAAACAAAAGCAATAAAAAAAAAACAAAAAAAAACAACGTTTCTTTGTTCCCGAGGGAGGAAAATTAAATCGAGGGAGGGCCTTTGAAAACGTTTTTTTTTTTATGCTCCCGGGCCCGGGGTTGGTATTTCCCAAAAAGAGACAATATAATCATATGAACGAAAGAGCACATTATTTAAATGTATATTTATATAGATTAATCATTCTTCCCGGAAACAAGTGTGTTTATTTGTACACCTTAATATAAAGTAAATAATGATCATAGTAATAAATAGATCAACAAATAGCTGTTAATGTGTAAAGGTCCCGTGGCCCAATGGATAAGGCGCCTGACTACGAATCAGGAGATTGCAGGTTCGAGTCCTGCCGGGATCGAATTCTATTTTTTATTTTTCTTTCCTCCACAAACACTCATATAAAACACAACAAAACAAAAACATACTTTTGGTAATAATCACTGTAAAGCAAAAATATATATCAAAATGTGTCGGAGAGAGAGAGAGATAGAGAGAGAGATATTTAAAAACAGCTATACGGAATTGGTTTGGAATTTGTTTATTATTTTGTTAATTCTTGACCATTGAAAATCAAACGGAATTATGTTTGCTATAGATTACAATTTGCTGACTTTTTCATAGAAGGTTTCTGAATGTCCTATCAATGTGAGACAGCGACAAGTTAACTGCTGTGCCAGAAGAATTTACCTCGCTGACGACAATACGTCCCGCGTCTTAAGATATGTCTTGATCTTTTATCCTGTCGTCTGCTTTTATCTCAGAGTCCATGGGAAAACTTGGAACTGTTTTTTCCCAACTTGGAAACACAATACCTTTCCTAAGTACAGGTAAAAGTCTATTGATTCTTTGGATACGTTTTCATATTGTCCCTTTATGGAAGCCAGGCGTTCTTTCCTCTCTTGCATCTAAGCACGTGCCGATTCAAACACGATTATTTCATGTGAAAATTCCAATAATTCCATTTCGAATTGCATATCAATAGTTGATACGTTGAAAATGAATAAAAATTTTCGTCGACTCAGAAATCAAAGCGTTCTTTTTATCATGCCTCAAATGCTGCACGTGTCGCATCGGATTCAGTCTTGTTTAAAACAATAAGGGTTATGTTTTTTCACGTGAGAAAATCAGAGTTTCCCATGGACATCCGGGTATCTGCGGGTTAGCAGATATGTGGGTATCAGTAATCACGTGACCGCAATGACCAGATCGATGCAATTAGTTTAGTTTAATAATATTTTATTTCATATATATGTGAAATATCGATGCAATTTCAAATAAAACTTTCAGTTATCTTACTTGATTTATAGTGTAGGTTATTCAAATAACGGAAGATACTAACAAACAAATACAAAGATTCTACATGTATTTCGAAACCCGAATTTCTCAGAATTCATTTATTATTTTTATTATTATTTATTTTTATTATTATAAAACCCGCCTAAAAATAAGGTCACTCTGCGGCCAGCAGGAAACGTCCGTAAACTTTAGCAAAATATACGTTGTCATTCGTAAGACCTTGCTGATGAAAGCTCTATTTTAGCTCTATTTTGAAACGAAACTATTCGAGGATTTCCGGTGCATTCGTGGTTTATGTAAATTATAACACTTATAGATAGATGTGATATTTATTCACGGACGAAATAGTGTTTCTTTCTTTTATTACACCTCCTCAAATTAAATCTGCAAAAGAATTCCTATTTTGTATATAGATCTATAAGCAGTAAAATAATTCCATTTAGTTGGAACAAAATCTGACATTTGATCTGATTAAAATCAAATTGTCATTCTGAAAGTGATGTATTTATGAGTATTTGTGTATAGTGTTCATATTCATAACTATATTATATATGTATGACTGACGCATAAAAACAAAGTACGCGTGAATCTAAATAAAGTACGTGGCAGGTATATTACAATGAAATCAAAAGAAGTCATGTGATAAATACATTATTGGTTTGTTCAAATGGAAAATTCGAAAGTTTAGAGCTGTTTTCTGTTTTGTTTTGATTTATAAACACTGCTCATGTGAAAATGGCAAACAAATAGACTTAAACCTGTCTTAAGTGGTCATCTAATAGAATGAGAGAAAGTGTCCACTTAACAAAGGAGGCCGCTAAATGATGGTTGAATAAATATCAAAATGCTATAGGTTGATAATACCAAAACTGACCGTTAAATACAGGTTGACCGTTTAATACAGGTGACCGTTAATACAGGTTCAACTTTATTTATAACATTAAATACCATACAAGTATTAGAAGCGAATGTTAACTTTTCTGATAGAATCCAGTTATACGTTTTTTATGCGAGCGTGTTTGTTGTTTTTAAACACACAGAAAAAAATGTACGGCTTTCGATATCTGTGGAAAAAACAACAACAAAAAAACAACAACAAAAAAAAAAAACATTAAATTATACGATCCCGGCAGGACTCGAACCTGCAATCTCCTGATTCGTAGTCAGGCGCCTTATCCATTGGGCCACGGGACCATATGCAGTTTTTAATCTACATGAATGAATTCCTATAATCATTGTTTATTTTAGCCAACCAATATTGCTTTATCGTATAAAGGTGTACAAGCTGAATCAGTGTTCCTTGATACCGAGGAAGAACAAATACTCAAGTTTCTTACATAACGTTACTTTGCGTGCCCGTTACACATTGCTTTAAATTGTTTGATGACATCAAACTAAAGGTCATGTTTCTCGCGAAAAAAGAGATAAAATAACCAATTGGTTTCGTGTTCAGAAACTTAAAAGGATGGAGATAAAACATTGAAACGACTTTTGCTTTTAAAAAAATGAGTGTACATAGATTGACAATACGCTGCCTTTAACCGCCTTTAGTCTTAAAAAACTCACACACACACAAAAAAAAAAAAACGATGTCCGTCTCGACTATTTAGACAATATCGCGCCGTATCACGAGAAACGGCGAGATTTCCCGCACGTGACTTGAACTTTAATGACAGATTCAAATGGTACTGCGTAGCATTCATTACAAGTCGGGGGATCATTATGATCTGAATGCAATAATTGGCGACCTCGCTGATAAATTGGACATTATCATTGAATAAATCAGTTGTCTTCAGTGGGATCACACGCTAAGTTGATCCTTTTAAAAAGAGAGATGTTAACTGAGAACGAAAATATCACTAATTAACCCTTTACTTCATGTAGACTCATTTTGACGCATTGATAAACAGAGCAGACCCAGATCAGATATATTTCTTTGCCTTGCAGACTGTGCATGTAGCTGTCTGATCAAGACCTCAACTGTTTGCTCAAACAATATATCAGCCAAGAATCTACACACTCTGCATGAAAAAATGTATCATACAGCGTTTAGAAGTTTAGTCAAATATTATTCAAAACAGGCCATGATCCAGCGGGGGGGGGGGGGGGGGCTTGGCCCCCTCAGCTGCCCTGGTTATACATTTTTCAAGGCTATAAAATATAGTGTGAAAGAGGAACTCCCCATCTTGGGCCCCCGTACTGAACCATCCGCATAACCACCTGACCAGCTATATGGAAGGGTATTAACGCATAAATTGCATCTTGCATTCGTTCATTACAACTTGCATTCATACATTTACATCTTGCATTCGTACATCTACATCTTTCCTTCGTACATTGACATCTTGCATTCGTACATTCACATCTTTCCTTCGTACATTTGCTTGTATATTTACATTTTGCATTCATACATTCAATATTACATTCGGTTATCTAAGGTACATCTTGCATTCGTACATTTACATCTTGCTTCCGTACATTTACATTTTGCGTTCATACATTCAATATTACATTCGGTCATCTAATATTGGAATCGTCCTTAAGCATTTTGCTCAAGTGGCAAGATGCATTTTTTAATTTAATGTTTTAACTTTATTTCAAATTCTTCGCTAGATCGGCGTTTCATCGTCTTACTATAAACAAATGATAGAACATGCGACAAAATAGAACGCGACCAACGGTGTTTGACAGCAGAAGGCGCAAGTTCGGAAACTGTCGGGTTCTGGACGGAAACTGCCGACAATATACGAGTATTTTGAAAAGATACAATAGTTGTAACAATCGTTTTAAGCTGTTTTAAATGAGGATGAATTTATACTGGTTCATATCATGTTTAGTTGAATACTTATTCAAGTTAGTTTGTTTTAGAACTTGACATGCACTGCCAAGACCAGCGACTATCACTAGATTTTTTTTATTTTAAAGTTGTTTATATCAACGCATGATTGGTGATACCATTTGCGGCATTTTTTTTTCCACATTGAACCATATTATCAGTGAATTCAGGCATTTCACATACATCCTATTACCAACGGCATTTTCTTGTGTGCAAACTTACACAATGAAAACAAAACTAAATTTACAACCAACACAGCTGTACAACATATAAAAACACCTATATATTCTGAATACTAAAGTTTATTATATCCGGATCCTATATCCTCCTTTGCACAACACATCAAAACCTTTATTTGTAATCTTACATCAACGCTGGCGTTAATTTGTTTATTAAGGGTAGCTTAAAATTACATTCATTTTATACTTAGCTAAATCAATTTACATATTGAGTATTTAGCGAGTAAAGACAATTTCTCTATGTATGTTCTTTCATAACGTTTTTGATGAAAAAAAGATCAAAGTATGTTTGTTTACTTCTTTCTTAGTTTCTTTTCAACGATCAATTTGATAAGGGCCAAACAAATAATTTCTCGTGAAATACCTACCATTAATAATGTCAATGTGTGAAACAGTGTAAATTAATTACACCAATTAATACTTTATTTATCTTTTGAATGTGCATAACATCAAAGTACTTTCGGAATTCCCGATTTAAAATTGCGTTAATTGATCAATTATGAAGACTTTAATTACAAAGAATGTGAAAGGTTTTATGTAGACGGTCTCGGCCGGTTTCCTTTCTGTCAGATCATATATTATCTGAGTAAACATTACATCATTTTTTCTTCTTCTAATTTCAGGTTTAAAATTGTGTTAATTGAACAATAACAAGACTTGATTATAAATGTAAACGGTCTCAGTCGGTCTCCGACCGACCCCCCCACCCCCTATACTACATATTAAACGACGGTCTCCGAGACCGGCGGAGACCGTCGATAATTTGGATACCGGCTTTTAGTAGGCCCCAACTTATGTTTATCTTCAAAGTATATTTCAGTCATTTACGGAAATTGCCGACAACAAATGCGTAGCGCCACCTGTTAGCATAATTTGGTCGTCCCGTCATTATTACACCAGGTGTCGCATCGTATTATGCCTTGTGTATTGTGCTGTTTACATTCGGTTTTCCACATTCGGCTATTCGTCATTGTTACTGCTATACTCTCTGACATTTGTCATTCGTTCAGAGGAAGCCTTTTTTCAAGGTGTTATTTAAATTAGAATATTAAACATGACTTCATCTCATCAAATTAATGTTAATTGATGGTGTTCAATAACGAGAATAACAGACACTATTTATAGCAAGATGTTCATATCACAAAGTAAGATGTACAAAGCAAGATGTGCATGTCACAAAGCAAGATGTACAAGTCACAATACAAGATGTACAAAGCAAGATGTGCAAGTCACAAAGTAAGATGTGCAAGTCACAAAGCAAGATGTAAATGTACGAATGCAAGATGTAAATGTACGAATGAAAGTTGTAATGTACGAATGCAAGATGTAAATGTACGAATGCAAGTTGTAATGTACGAATGCAAGATGCAATTTATGCGTTAATACCCTTCCATACAGCTAGACTCCTATTGTTTTATGGCCCCCTGCTGTTAATGTGTAGGTAATCCGAATCGGCAGTGGTCCATGACTGTGTGATAAGCATGTGTTTAGGGTACTGCGTACACGTTCACTAATTGAGAGAAATTTACATGTCGTCTGTCGAGCGATCTAACAATTGGGAAAAATAAGCAATCACCAAAAGTTTGTATGAGTTAAAACTATAAACTATTTAAAAGGATTTTTATTGTATTTATTTATTTTTTGCTGTAGCAAACTGCAGGGTATATGCATACCAATCGCTAACGATGCAAATTAAATGGGTTGTGTTTCTAAATGTCATCAGCTTTACTATTTTTACATAACTTTTTAAGTATTATTTTTATGAAACTAACTCCTCTAAATATTTTTCCTGAAAGGAATAAATACAAACAATAAGTCGATAAATCATCATGTTCACTTTTTAATATTTACGAATATAATAATCTACATGTATGTGTATTCATGGTCTCTTAATATAGAGTCCCTGGCGTATTTTAAATTTATAAAATCATGAATATGAAATGAAAGAATTTGAAAATTTCAATCTGCCGTATTTTGGGACAATCCATATTTTTGGACAATGATTATGTAGATAATAATATGTTTGTTTTGTCACTGATTTAACATTTAGAAAAAATGACACGCAGAAGGGGCCTAAACCTTCTGCAACCGCCCGACCCTAAAACGTGCGCCTGCTTTTTTTTATCTGGGAAGTCTGTGTGTGAAAGCTGCTTCCAGATCGACAATTAGACAGTCAAGATTACCAAGTTCGAACCTAATACAGCATATTCCCGGTAATCCCTTCAACATATTTGACAAAATATGTTTAAAGTGATTTTTTCCTCAGATTTAAACAAAAACTGATGACTATTCAAAACATTCACTAATTGACAATGTACACAAGTCACTTTTTTTTTTTTGTGGGGGGGGGGGGGCCAAAAAAACACTTTATGCCAGTCTGCCCCCCCCCCCCTTTTACTACCGTCATTTTTAAATACAACTGTAGTCAAATACTATTGCACAGTAGTTATTCAAAAACATGGCTTTGCGAAGCTAAAATATAAGATTATATCGCTCAAGGCTCAGTCCCACTTGACACTAGGTTTTGGTGATGTCTCTCGAAGGTTCGGCGACCTTTCAGTGACACATTCCAGATCTTGTTATAGAATCTCAGAATATTCGCAAAAAAAAAATGAAATGTGTTTTTTGTCAACTTTAGACTGAGACGGTCAAAAAGGCCATGGGACATAAACACCCGAAAGTCTACCCTTGATTTTGTCCATCACCAAATTCTCATAATCCCATAATCTTCCCCGAGGTATCTAGGATGGTTCGATACAACGATACATCCCCTAACCTACGGGAATATTCCCGCAATGATGTTTCAAATTCGGTGAAGCTCCGAGGCACCTTTCACGATCATCGGAAAATTTCACGAGCATCGGGAGCCATCCCCGATAATACAAGGCAATTGTACCATAGCCGAAACATCAGTGAACGTTTCAACAGACCAAACTCGAAGCTTCTCATGGGACTGCTCCGTCTTTTTGGCCCAAACACCTGATGCCATCGGGAGAAAATTTGTGTATTTCCACATGGCCGATGATTTTTCTCCAGTGGGACCTAGGCATTAGATCCATGGTCTTCAAGTTTTAAAAAAACAAAACATAAAAAAACATAAAATCATAAAAACCCATTTCTTTTATCCCCAGATACCCTTCAGAATGCATCTCCGTCACACTAAAAACCTTTTTTCGGGGGGTGGGGGGGGGGGGGAGGAGCATGCCCCCGGACCCCCCGAGCACTCACATCACATCCAGACTTTGCCCCCCCCCCCCCCCCCCCCCCCCCCCCCAGTGGAAAAATTCTGGATCCGGGCCTGTTCATTAAGCCATAAATTTGTACATGAATATTCACGAGGAAAAGACTGAAGGTCATGAAATGCAGCACCAGGTACAGTTGAACCTGTAGAAGCGGTCACCTGTATTAAGCGACCATCCTCCAGTTACCGGCCAGTTTTAATATCACCAGACTTTAGCATTATGATACATATTTAGCCTTCATTTAGCGGCAACCTCTGTTATGCGGTCACTTTCTCTTTTTCCCTTGACTGACCGCTCAAGTCAGGTTCGACTGTAAAAGTTTTTGGTATAAACAGTATTGTGTAGTCGAGGTAAACCTCATATGTATGAACACTACGTGCATTTATGTATTTCTATGACATGTTGAATTCATTGACTTATTTTATTTTAACGATAAAGGTGACCGCCAAGATAGGGAGCTCTATCAGTACCATTATTAACGCCTTTGGTATGTCGCGACCAGGAATCGAACGACCTTCCGCTCTGGAGCACGACGCTCTAACCATGGTCCTTCTTCTGGAAGTCCAAGGCATTAAAACGCGTCTTTATCAGGTAAAGGATTAAACTTATTTCCTCTACAAAACATGAAATGGGATTTGACCACAAATTTGTTGCACACCATCCAATGAAAACATATATTTTACAATACATGTATTTTATCAAGAATTAAGACATTAAGACACTATATGCACTTCAGAATCATGTTTAATTTATTTCTCTGCAAAAATGACTCATTTAGAAATCCTTAACGTTGAAAATAAATTGTTTTAAATGTTGTTTGTTTCGTTTTTGATTTTGTATATGAAGTTTTGTGAAGTTTGGTAGGAGGAAAATGCATGTTTGGTTTACCAAGAATAAAAAGTGACTTAATGAGGTATCTGTTTGTAATATTTAATGATACTCATTTAAATAGCACGCAATAGTGTAATACGAAACTAATTATTTCTTTGCAAGGTCGCAGAGATAAAACAAAAAATGAAAATATTTTCGCATTTTTTGTTCAAGTTCTCAAACATCTCATTTTAAATCAATCATTGTTACAAAACAAGGAGTGTCAAAATTTGTATTTTTCGTGCTTTCAAGTTTTCAGATATAACTCATTCTTATGCCATTAAACCTCGCTCCAAAACAAACTCTAAATCAAGACACTCCCTTTTTAAGCAATCTGTTTTAAGCAGAAATGCAATGGTCAAACTATCGAGACCGTCTCCCTATTTCACTATTAAGACCACATCCAGTGGACAATATAACTTATACACAAACAGACATGTTCTGGGCAAATTGGTTAAATTTACTACTGTGAAATCATTAATTTTCGGCGGACACAAATTTTCGTCGATTTCGTGGTTGTTCTTTTTTTTCCACGAATATTATTCCCCACGAAAACATGTTTCTTATATAGACCTCACGTTATTTAGAACTAGATCCATGAATAAATGTACGAACGAAATTCCCTTAGGTACATAATAAACGAAATGTAATCTTAACGAAAATAAATAATTTTACAGTATTTATACCACCTCGGTATTAAGATCATCTTTTCCTAGAACCGTTGGTTCTACTGTACACAGATTTAAACCTCAGACTGTGATTTGTTTACGTCTCGACCTCAGCATGAAACTTTGCATGTTGATAATAACAAGAATTCTGTCGGAGCATCTGTGGGGATGTAGTAATTGTCGCTTACTCTACATCACTTAGCCCCTGACCGCTGTAAGTTCGAGTCCTGGCTCACTGTTCTTGAAAATAAAAATGGTACTTAAGTAAGATGTATTCATACTTAGACTCAAACCTTCCAATTAGTTTCAATAAGGGTTTGACTATGATACTCAAATTAGGGCCTGATAACGGTTGATTAAGTTCGAATAATACTTTCAGATGAATAAAATCCTTAGCTTTCTTCTCATTTAATGGTACGTACAAATGAACCCCTCTATTCAAGCTCAAACCTCTGTATACACGACGAGAATCAGCTTCTTTCAACGAGATTAATAAAACTGTTCATATGCGGCCCTCTAATCAGTTTCATCACTTCCCAAACATGATCTTATCAATTGGATTACATGCTTTACTATTGTTTTCCGTCTTGATTGATACTTTATTGAGCCAGCGTAGATAGCCCGTCGTATATTTGGCTTTCATTAAGCTTCTAAATATTCAATTGAACTAAACGGAAGAATGTGATTTTACTCATAACCGGTGAATAATCGCCGTGAAAGCCTCTCAATACCCAACCAATATGCCTTTCCTATTTCAATTTATTCATTAGCTTTCTTTATACAGTAATCAGAGCTAATATACCGACTGACGGTCTGAGCGAATGCATGGAAGTTCTCTATCAATATTACCGGGGGGACTTGATAGAAAGATTCGGCGTCAGTACGAGAGATCAGGCGTCAATTTAAATGGTTACTATGTCAACTGTTTGAAAGCTCGTGTTCTAATATCGGCGGGGAATTTCACAGAGGAGGATCAAAGAACACGAAACTCAAGTGAAGAACGTCATTTATCAAGAAAAAATTGGAAAGTCAAGCAAAAACAGACATATATGAGTGATGGTGTACGGGCGACCATTGTCTAATTATTCATTTACTGATATTGTACACCAGTGATCAAGATGTTTCAATTTGTCATAATACTATCTAAAATACGACATCTCTTCGCGTTTTAAGCGATGGCTGCCGATCGTATGTTCTGTGGCTTTAAATTAATAATTTCGTTTTTTTAAACTACAGTAGTACTGCTGTGAATGCAAAGGGATTTAATGCCTAGTAAAGTCTTTAGCTGATTGGTCAAACTGTCTAAGGGGAAGCATTGGCTCTACCCAGGAACCGTCGAGAGAAATATATATAAAGTTGTAAAGAATTTTTCTTAACGTAAAATTAAATTCAAACTAAGACCTAAATGACTCGATCCTAATGTAAGTCTAATTATGGAGATCTTACTGTATTTGCTCAAGGCCTAAAAGAAAAAAAAATGCAGAAATATTTTTTTTCTGACAGAAAGCAGTCAAGATAAATCTATAAATAATAGAAACAACACAGAAACCGTTACATTTTATTACTACATTTATTGAAAATTTGTTTTTAAAAATTCTATACACCCATTATTAAACCAGAGCTGTCAACCAAGAAACAGAAATACGATTATGAAGTATTTCTATTGAACAAACAGTCAAACACTAGCATGCACATTTCATAATACGTCAATATATGTACATATTTCATTAACAGTATTGTATACGTGTTGATAACTTCTTAGAAAACAAGCTGAATGGCTTACAGCAATGTATTTTCTTGTCGGAACTGGCTTGTCGGAGAAACCAGATGGCAAGAGAAACGTTTACGTAAGAAAATACTACGAACGTTTTAATTGATAACGCAAACATTGACCTCAGACCATGACATCAGGTCAGTACAATCACGAAAGTCATGTTAATATACACCCATTACATTAGTGCTCCAAGTACAGCAATCTCGTCAACGTAGTGGGAATATTTTGATTTGGAATAATAGAATTTCTCAGATTAGGGGCACTGTATTTTGAAATCATTAACATAGAAACGGCATATTTTTAGATTTTACTATTCAATATCTATATGTATATATTTAAACGTGTGGATATAGGCTAGTTAGCTTTTTCAGGTTCTGTGTCATAAAATTCTCTATTCTCTCACGTATTGGAGTACCAGCGGAAGTTGATCGTATGTAAGGACACAGCTATTAAACATTTGGCTTAAAATGCCCGTAAAACTTGGCAAACACAAACAATATTGAAATTGCATGTAAAACTAAACAAACATAAAATAAATTTAATTTGTAGTATCGATAAATTTCTACATCGATCAAGTACGCTTGGACTGTTCAAATTCATCGATAATAAACAACTTTCACTGATCGCGATTCAGCACCACAAACCTTTTCATCCCACACGGTTAGGGCGAGAATATTTTGATCCGGATGATGTGCAATGGCATATGGGTTATCCTCAATTTCAAGTTTGTCAACTTCATCTAATCGACCGGCTTCATCGAGGGAAACAATTTCACCCTTTGCTTTGCTCACGGCATACAGTTTTCCTCTACGCCATATAATTCCTCTAGGACATGCCTTATGATTTTGATATTCGTATTGCAAACTTCCGTCTGGTTTTATACAGAAAATTTTACCGGACCAGGTGTTAACAAAATAAATATTCCCTCGTATTTCATTTACGGTCACAAAGTCTGCTCTACGAAACTTAACCAAACCGTTTTTGCTTTCAGAGATTTTTGAAATTACTTTACCCTCTGTGTTGACAATTACAATCCCTCCTCTAGTTCCAACAATAAATTTGTTGTCCTGGAATGCTACGCTAATGGAATCCGTCCCAACGTCTACAGTTTTTATGTGAATAAATTCTTTGTCAGTTACTTCGAAGATATACAGTGAAGATTTCCCACCGGAACAAACAGCCACTGAGTTGCCTTGTACTGCAGCTACACCCCAAGGAGTAAAGTCTGTCTTCAATTCTTTTACAAACTTAAGATTTGTATCATAAAGTTGCAAGGAGTCATGAGCGACGTCCGTTATGACAAGCCTACCATTCGGAGTAATTGTTACACCATATAACCAGCATGGACTTGTGTGTTCCACTGTCTGAAATTCTTTTATCTCTTTCACATTTATCCCTTCTGATTCAGAAGTGACGGCAAGTGCATCTTTTTCAGAGTCCAACTGTCATTTTCCGACTTTTGTTTAGATTCCGTTTTGGAGATATCGTTCTCATTCTTGTTTTCCTCAGGACTTTCAAAGTGTGGCAATGTGCCAACTGTTGTCTGTATATAACGAACTTCTTCTTTATGAAATATTTCTTCCTGTATTGTATCAAGAGGGTATGAAATGTAAAAATTCTGACCTAATGAATTAATAAGTTTTGGGGTATTTTGACCAGTTTTCATTTCGTATTCTGCAACAATATTTGTTTGATAGACTCGCTCTTCAATTTCTTTATCATTGTTGATCTTAACTTCATTCGGTATATATTTTTGACAATAATTTTCATTGGGCAGTTTGTTTAATCGAACTACACTTTCTTCAGTTTCAGTACTGTCATCCGTTATCTCAGGAGGTGATGAGTCTTCTGTTATTTCTATTTGACGCGTATTATCTTCGTTAGAGCATGGTAAATTATACGACTGATTTAATGTTCCACCAGTTCCACCAGTTTGTATAGATATCTTGAAATATGCACCAGATTGCTTTCTAGTCTTAGATTCAGCCTCTGCTCCTTCATTGCTTTTGATATTTTCTATATTTATCTCAATTTTTGTGTCACTTGTATTGTCCACATTAGAACTTTCGTTTTTAATTTCACATTTAGGCAGGATGTTTGAATGATACTGGTGTTCTTCAACTGTATTATTGACGTTCACATTTTGTTCACAGGTTATGTGAGCTTGATTTTCTGTAGAGTTCCAAATGTCATCATCACCCGGAAGAGATACATCATCGTTATTACGTGCATCAGAATGTTCTCCAAAATCCATTGTAAAGTCCAAAGATGGGTCATTTGTGTTATCTATCTCTTCATAATCATTCATACACTCTTTAGAGGTTTCATCAGATGGCGTCCCAGTTTGATATGTTAGTTCTTTTTGTGTAACATTTACATCTCCAACATCAGAGAGTGAATCTCCATACGACAAGCTTCCAAGGACCGGGAAATCTTGAAGTAAAGCGTGTGTGGCATCAGACATCAGAAATTCAATGCAGCGTATTTGTCCCTTGTTTACTTCTTCGAAAGCGTTCTTCCCATCTTGATATGCCTTTTGGACGTTAATGACAGCACTAATAATGCTTGATGGCCATTTCCTGTGAAAGCTATTCTCTGCACTTTCTTTCGTTTTCGTCGTGGACATTTTCATATTCTGTAAGGCATCTATCACTTCTCTTTGCTTTCGTATTTGCTGATGTTCCATTTCGTTCAAAACTTTAAACATTTCATCTTTCCTTTCGTTAAGAGCACTTTGAAGTTTCTTACACAGATATTCGATTTCAGTTTTTACGCCTGCAGTGTCTTTTTGCAAAATTAAAATTTCGTCTTCCTTTTCTACCATTGCCTGTTCAAGAGCGTCTTCTTGAAATTCGAGAGCTTTATGCAGGTTTTCATGTTCTCTTTTAAATCTCTCAAGAGTTTCAGTAATTGTCAGTGTCTCGTTGCACGTTTTATGATGCTTAATTGCGCAAATGCAGCAGATAACATCATTATGAAACGTGCAGTAGAACTTCAGAGATTCGCCAGGGTGCTTCGGGCAGGGTTTTGTTCTCTGACGTCGTCGGGGCGACGGTCGGCATGGGGCGTCATCTAGGAAGGACGCACCTGGCCGGGCCTTCAGTCGTCGGCGCGTGCCGTTCCGGATCATAGTCATTCTATATCTAAGGCGAAAAAAATCGTTTTTTAGATATTAATAATTAGGTAGTAACGGTTATATTTCTGCTGCAAATGTTTTACATGTCATTGATAACATCAGGTTGATCGAAATCTTTATTGCCGTTATTACCGACAGTTGCAACCATGTATATGAGTTTTTGATTAGCCTCGCCATCATCGAGTGACTATATATACATTTATACCACTCTTTTTATAACGAATTATAGCACATTGGGCATACCTCAGTAGTACCAGTATGTACTATAATGAAAGAATTACTGCATTGGAAGAAAAAAAAAATATGGTGAGTCATCTTAATAGTGCTTTGTATCTTCAAAGTTCATGTTTCGATTTCCATTGATTTACTATAAAACTGCTGGGATGTAAATCCTAATGATTTAAATAGTTTTGCAGTTTGCATTTTATATCTTTAGATTTCTAAACTTATTTTCATTATGAACACTATGCACATTACGTTGAAACTTTGTATCAAGATGCACCGTGTGGTTTAAGTCGATATACTAGCAATTAGCCGTTCACAGCTATGGGCTCGAATCCCGGTCTATTTGCTAGTGTTTTTTTTTCTCTTCATGGGAGAATGCCCTCAAGCTCGCGTTCTGTTGCGCATTTTTGGGAATTCTACCCATATAAGCTGGACATATGTATGTTACATTAAAAAAATACAACTATATTTCTGAGCTAAATGATAATAAGTTCTATTTTTACATCGACAATCACAACTGTGAAACACTGACATTACCTCACAAAGTTTTACAACAAGTTTAAAACAACACATACCTGACTACCACAGAGTTTCCTCATTTTTTACGGGTGATAATGTCCCAGCAGAGGTTTAAATCTGCACAACTTGAAACTGTATATGCTGGATTAACAAACAAACAAACACAACCATTTAAAATGATAAT
>CM037783.1:48061627-48111627 GCA_021229015.1 Solen grandis | reverse complement strand
AGACTCTTTAATAAAATGTAGTTGGTTATGAATGAAGAATAAGTGGACTGAAAGAACAGAGACAAAAGAATAAACGGGGCCTTCGTTACGCTGGTTGTCTTTAGTTTCACTGACTTGGGTATGTTTACTCGAGCTGATTCTTTATTCTTCCCCATGTTAGGACGTTTCGTAAATTGGCATAGTTCAGCATAAGTCCTCCCGCTTTACAGAAATGGGGGCTATATAGGCTATATAAGTATCACGCTCGTCGCGTTCAAGGCATGTCACTTGCTGAACTCACATTACATGAAGACAAGGTGCAATGTGAATCAGGCGTAATAGTAAAAATATTACTTGTTTCCACTAACCCGACCGAACCTTTTTTTTTTTTTTTTTTATACCGACCCTGACGTTTTTTCCCCTAGTATTCGGATTCTTACGATTGCAAAACACTGTTATTCGTCACATCCTTTACAAAATAAATGTAAAAAGAAAGTAAAAATAAAATAAGTTTAGTCGACCTACCGACCCTATTGTTTTCACATATATTAGTGAAAACAAGCAACTATTTTTGTTCGCCTCATCTTAAGTGATAATTTTTATTACATGAAACAACTTCTCACAACTTATACTAATATTAATTCCTTTCGATTGTTCCTGGATTAGACCAGAACTTGCCTCTGGAAAGGTCGTGCAGTCATAGGTGAGACAATAGCAACATTCGATATGTGATACAATGGTTATGATTCAAAATGTACATTAGCAATATATTATTTGCTCATCACACCAGTGAGTATTTGCAATTATATGGTAGATGTGACTTAGAGCTAAACCCACAGAGCTGGATGCTCATTTATGATATCAATATTGTTTGTACTTTCTATTCAATATATAAATGTATGCACATTAAACATTATATTATTTTATATTCGAGGATTACCGGTAAACGTGGTTCAAGCTAATTGAACAGTTTCCGTGGGGCTCTTTATTTGCGAATAAGTGCATACTTGAAAACAACGAATATTTACATGCCACGAAACAAAGCCATGCTTATAGAATAACAGTATTCAATGTTTTTACGTTAGAAATGCTAATTATTTTCTTCTTTTCTTTACACAATTTGTAAAAATAATGACGGGGGGGGGGGGGGGGGGGGGGGGTTAAAATAATAGACATGTTAAAAAAAAGGTTGTGACGTGTAGAATATAAGGAGAATATGTAACCATAATATGAAATGTGCTGTGTAATGTTAGATATACATGTATATTATAAATAAATACATTAAATTTGTAATTTTAATTTTCGTCCTCAGACATTTATCCCTACGAAATTTTCTAGAAGACGAATCTACGAATGTGCACCATGTCAACGATGGTCATCACAGATTCCACAAAATTTAATGTCAACGAAGATAAATGAGTTTACAGTACCCAAAGATTTTACGACCTGGCTATATTTAAAAGCAGCTTATAACCATAACGCTCGTAAATGTTATATATTTTGGTTCCCTGCTTACACTCTATACGCTACGATAAAACAGGGGTGTAAATGCTAACGTTACATATTTTAATGGCTCGAATTCCAACAGTAATACTTAGTGTTAAGCAATACTTAAATTCTTAAACTAGATAGCTACACATTCCTCCATTACTATTTTATGAAAGATTCAAGTACATTGCGAAGCTGAAATGAATATTACTACCTTAATAACTAACAATAATTATTAAGAAATGAAATATTTGGGTATGTTTATTAGAGAAACAAGGTTTATGAAAATCGCCTTTTAGTATTTAAGTATTACTTAGCGCTAAGAATTGTTAATGGAATTCGACCCTGAACGTAGAACAGGCACTGGTTCCATCTTCCGTACTTTGCACTAAGTAATATTTAAGTACTTAGGAGCGTCTTCCGTCATTCTTGTGTCTGTTTTGAAAATGCCCACCAAAAATGTAACTTAGAACAATACTGTCAGTTAGGTAAAAAAAGCCAAAAGGTCTGTTTCGGAAATTCCCTGGTACTGGTAAACATTAATTTGTTATAATAGATCAAAGAAACAAGAATATATGTATTTATTGAATGGCACTAAAAATGTTTATTGGAATTCGGGCCAGGTTCTTTTAGGCCGAAATTTTTTCACACAATTTCATTATTTTACGTTTATTAGTTTTATTGTTTATTTTATAAAATATTTACGATCCCGGCAGGACTCGAACCTGCAGTCTCCTGATCCGTAGTCAGGCGCCTTGTCCATTGGGCCACGGGACCTGATGCTGCTGCATCTCCCCAGTTCAGGTAAATTCCAGAATTCCATCTAAACTTCCAGGTATGACTGCTGCATCAAGAAAGTGCGCGTGCAAAATCAAAGAGAGACAACTCTTAAGAGTTTAATGACAGTACATGATATCGCCGATTGTTGTCATCGTCGAGTCATCATAACCACTATTTACATCATTATGAACAGCAGTAACGGCAACATCAAATCATCATCAGAAACAACATATCACCATCCTTATCATCGTTATCATAATCATTTCTTGAACTTATCATTTCCACGTTTCTTCATTCTTTTTGGTGTAATTATTGCCATAACACATAGCTTAAATCATTTATCTTCCCATTTATCTTCCCATTTCTGATGGTTTCTAATAATCAAATCCTAACGCAACGTGACCAGGTATAGTAATTACCTTTTGATACATTGTATTTTACAGTGTAATAAATCATATTAGATTAAAATATAAAAAAATTAAATTTTGTATATGAGACATTAATTAAATTAGATTCATGAAACTAAAATAAATTAAACGGAATTATTTAATAGAGTGTATGAACACAATACACATACGAGTTAATTAACTGGTGCTGACTTGATATCTGATGATTTATTTATTTATTTATTTATTTATTTACAAAAAATAACAAAACACCTCTTGGAAATTATTTTACTATGGTATATTAATTTATAATAACTATCATCAGATTTATTTTGATAATCTGGATTTATCATTTCCTTTCGAAATACGGAGGAATTTATCATTTTTTCTATGAATGTTTTCATTGTATTTTTACATTGTAAATTAGAATATATAAAATATTTATACAAAGATATAAAAAGTACATAAAAATGTTATATAATAAATCAATTGAATTAATTAATTCTATCTAATTTATTTTTTAAGTGTATATATCTATATAATGTTTATATTCCTTCGTAATTACTATCATCAAATTAATTTCAATTATATCAACATTTTTGCTTTTAAAATATTTAGCCTAAAGTAACTTCATTTGTTCACTTTTTTTTTTTTATAGTTTCTAAGCATAAAAGTTAGTAAAACGTGAATTGGAACTTTTTTATATATATATAAATAAAGTAACAAAAAATATATGTACGATCCCGGCAGGACTCGAACCTGCAATCTCCTGATTCGTAGTCAGGCGCCTTATCCATTGGGCCACGGGACCAGAGCAAACATATTCTGTCTATTTTTAGATGTGATTACAAATACGGTATAAACTTGCGACTGTAAGGGAAATCACTCGTGTAAATTATTTGGGTCATGATTATTGGAGTAACGTACCTTCTACACATGTCAAACATCGATATCACAATATCGTCAATTAAGGTATTTAAGCCTTCCCACCCTAATTGTCATATTTCATATCTGGCCATTGGATGGTAATATTTCTACAAATTGTCGCTTTAAAGATATCTAAAAATAAAACTGTTTCACCGAGATTTTTTTCCTGTTTTGTCATATTAGGCGGAGATTGTCCATATCAATATTAGAGTTAACATTGGAGCCTATGTGAAATAAACTCCTTAATTAGAAAAAAAAAATGAAATTGAATCTTTGGGAAAAACTCGTGGTAGGAAGCCACGTTTTGTTAATCTGTTTCTAATTCTGTCGATCCACTGATAGTTTTCTCGTGAAGTAGGATATAGAGTCTATCTTATTAAAACCACATCCTTATTAATGATCTTCGTAGTCGAAAACGAAGAACTATTTTTCTATGAGAATGGACATAGAGTAAAACTATGTTTTATTTCAACGACTTACCTTCGAAAATTGGGCCGTTGAATCTTCCAAACAAATGAATTTTCTTTTTTTTTATATTGGAAAGAGTGAAATCATATTTTCATAATGTTCACTGTGAAATTATCAAATATACTTTTGAATTCGCTGTAATACACTCAAAAGCACAACATAACACCTTATATTAATGGTCTGTTGCGCATTATTCCATTTGTCATGCATAATCAACAACAGTAGTAATATATTTCCAGTATAAAAAAAAGATATCCTAATAGATATATGAGTCAAATGTGTCTACAAAATATTGAAACCATTAGTCCTAAGCATGTATGCTACAACGTAAAAAGCATGTCCAGCTGTGTAGCACGTGGTGTTCATGATTATCATGTCAAAAGAGTTCCGTTGTTCTAAAATGACTGACTGACAAAAGTTTTGTTGTAGATCACGCGTGTTTACATATGTTTTTAAGGTTTATATCCCGCTCACGGTGTTCTTAAACTAGTACTATAATTTACAAATTCATGCTATTGTTTTGATAGGGATGATCGTCTCCAAATGTCTGAAGCACTGTCGGTGGGACGTTAAATCCAATAAACAAACAACATTGAATAGGGATGACAGGTAGCGTCTGGCAATATTAACTTGAGACATCTAAATATTCAGTGACCTTTCTTCAGCAATTGATGGTATCCGAAGTCAGTCATATGGACCTTAAAGTAAGGCATAACACGTATATGTATTACGTAGAGGCATTTACGTATCACAGTTTTGCTAGCCTCAATGATAATTTGCTTGACTTGAAGGTTGTTGGTTCGAATCTACCTCAGACCATAAATATTTTTCATATTTTTTTAATGATCTGACCACCATGTTTAATAATGGTATACATGCAAATCACACATATATTGCACGATTTGATCGACATATATGGTGAATACTTTAGATGGTTTACTCAATACTCGACTGCATATATAGTTAAAAGACAATAAATAATATTAAAGTAATAAAAAAAACAAAAAAACAACAACAATTCAACAAATTATTCGTCCATCCTCTCACACAGCAAATAATGAAAGAAAAACTGATGTGAAAAAAATGAATTTACAAAAAAAGAAATTGTCTGCATCATAGATTCGAACCAGCCACTTTGTTATTACAAATCCGCCAAACTTACCACCAGGCCATCCAGACTTATTCAAAGTATGAAGCATTGCAAACCATACTACTATTAAAAACAAATGATTGGATCGTAATAAGTCACAGAAACTAACGAAGAACATTCCGGAAATAAATCAGTCTCAGGTCAATCTTGCCAAACAATACTGAAATGAAAAGTGCAAATATATATAATAGAACAGAATTTTAAAATGTTCAAGATACAGGACCAAAATTGTTGTTGTTGTTGTTGTTGTTTGTCATAATGTTTTATTCAACGTAACGTAGACAACACACTTTTCCTAGTGACGTGTGTTGATTTTATATACACGAGCTATTCACGGGCGAGTTTTCCATTTGTTATAGTATTTTTTAAAGGTCTCAAAACAGAGAAGATGAATGAACTAGGTGTAAAAATGTGCAAGTCGTCAACATATTACAAACTGAATGCAAAAAACAGATGAGGAATAATAAATAAATAAATAATAAAATAAGAGAATCAATAAAGTACAAGAAAAGAAACATTGAAATAATCTAATTTTATTATAGAAAATAAAATTAAAAGATCATTATAATAAAATATTTGAAATGAAAATGATAAAAAATACTTAATAAAATAAATAATAAATGAATAAAATGAGTCCGAAAATGTTCTTGCACTTTGTTAAAAAGTGTTTTCTCTTCCCGGAGGCAATTTTCACAGCAACATCAAGCTAGTGTTATTTCAAAAGTTTCCCGGTTTCATATATCATATATAATTTTTGCAATTGGTATTCTTTGAAATGGACTATGTGAACAAAACATCGAGCAAATTTTGAAAGGAGTCTATTTTAAATGTGTCATCTGTATTAATTTTAATTATTTACATGTATTTATTTTTTATTTATTTATTTTTTTCATTTTTTTCTTCAGATGAAAGGAAAATATGTAACTCTTCACAACACAAACATCAACATAAATAAGTTATCTCCCTCCACATTACTTTTTGAACTACGAACGGAAGTTGATTTACACTGTTTTATATATGTTAAAAAAAAAACACCAATAACTCGCGCACGGTATTTCTAACGATTACATGGTTTTGTTATTGAATAGGGGTGACAGAACTGTGACTTGACTCCGTTGTAGTGTAAATATAAACGCTGTTGTTGAATAACCAAAGTGACGCAGTGGGATGAGCCGTCTTATAATCAGATAAATTTTAATTTCATAAAATTTAAAGTTAAAAAATGAATTAATTCCAAAAAAATTGTGTATATTTCATATGAGAAATAAACTAAATTTTGATATATAGTTATACATGCGTATATATATGTATAATGGTACAGTATATCAATCAACTAGCTAAGCGTATGTATATTGCCGCGGAACGATTTATTATTCACGTTTGTGACGAAGAGGCGAAACAGCGAGCTAATGTTCTGACTACTCAGACACAGATAGTGCTTTTGAATGAAAATCTGAATGTATTGAAAAGTTCATGAATCTATATATAACTAATGAAAAAAAAAAAAAAAAAAAAAAAAAAAAAAACGCATTTTATCAGCTGAGCTATTGTGATTTCTATTTAATTTGATTTTTTTTCTCCTTCTTTTTTATGGGAACTTACTATATTTTAGTTTGACAAAGGTAGACACACTGTCCTGACATACTTATATAGAGATAATAGAGTTTCCCAATAACGGTTAGGTTATCGTTTTCGGTTTGTATCATAATTAGACCAAGAATGATGTCTATGTACATACGGGAAGGTAAACTCCAGTAGAAAAGTAAAAGAAGGCGATCCCGGCAGAACTCGAACCTGCAATCTCCTGATTCGTAGTCAGGTGCCTTGTCCATAGGGCCACGGGTCCACGTCTATTGTGTCTTCACTCTTTCTCCCGCAAGGCTAGACTTGATTTTGCTAAAAAACAAACAAATGAACATCAAAGCGTAAAAATATTATTTATTTTTCTGAAATATGTTATATTCACAACACACCATACACAAAAATCCCCTAACTGCTGTATTATGAAAAAAAGTCATTTAGTTTTTCTAGAAAATCCAGTTTTGATATTTCATTTTCATTTAAGATCTGAAAACTGCTCTATTATTGAACTGATATTGAAAGTTAAATCAAAATTTCTGTAAACAGTAAAGGAAACACTCATGCAGCTTTACTTAGGTATAGAATTGATTGGGCCGGTATCAGGATAATATGACATGGTGTGGTATCATGCCACATGTCTACGGCGTGATACTGCAGTGTGGCAGCAAGCAGACAGTCTCACAGTCTCCAAATGACTGAAATACAGTCGGCGGGACGTAAAACTAAATAAACATAGAAAAAAAAACTATAAAGATGGTGCTTTTTTCTTTTATTAAACAAAACGATCCCGGCAGGACTCGAACCTGCAATCTCCTGATTCGTAGTCAGGCGCCTTATCCATTGGGCCACGGGACCTCGACGTATCTTTCCATGCAGTGTTTTTTTGTCTTTTCACTATTTCTCTCATTGAGCTAGTCTGGACACTGGATAAATCTATAATTTAAGGTTAAAAATGTAGATGATAGAACGAATAGAAATGAATACATAATATTCTGATTATGTAATATTATAATTTGCCAGTTTCATATTAGTTTCAACAATATTTATTAAATTTGAAAGAATCTGCCATATTATTGTTGTAAGAAAATGCATCTCTCTTGCACAGGCCTTTCTTGTATGCTGTTGAGATAGCACGTGCTGTGACGTAAACGTCCAGAGGCGCGTTGTCAACGTCATGTTTGAAACGAAACCTGGTTTAAATGTGCTAGTCACCGCATCTGTATTATTATTTTTTTATTCATATATTTTCTGTCTCTCTCGACATGAAAGGACGTGACAACAAGAGTGGTCTTCAGGTGATCTGAATAGGTGACACTTCACATACACACATTAATACAGATAAATTATCTTACTCCCACATTAACAGAAAAAAATAGTCTAGATCTGTGAGCTGTATTTTTTTTAAATTGCTTATTCTTCTGCATAATCCCACTGATTGACATTTCATCTTTAATTTTAGATCTAAAAATGCTCCTTGTATTTAACAAATTATGAAAATTAGATCAAGTTTGTTTGTTGGATTTAACGTCCCACCGAAAGTATTTCAGTCATTTGGACACGATGTCTACTTGAGACAGATATAGTGCTGCCACACTGCAGTATCGCGCCGTAGACATGTGGCATGATACCACACCCAGTCACATTATCCTGACACCGGGCCAACCAGTCCTGTAACAACTCTTATATACTGAGCGCCAAGCAAGAGAGCTATAACAGTACCATTTTTACGACTTTGGTATGTCGCGGCCGGCGATCAAACCCACGACCTCCAAGCTCCCGAGGCGGACGCTGTAACCGCTAAATTAAACCAAGATATCTTTTATAAATAAAATAACGATGATAAAAATATAAAAAGGATGCTATTTCAATTTAAAAATAATCGATCCCGGCAGGACTCGAACCTGCAATCTCCTGATTCGTAGTCAGGCGCCTTGTCCATTGGGCCACGGGACCATCTCACAGGATATTCTCATGTTTTTTAGGCAGTGCCTTTTGTCTGTTCACCCTTACCCTCTTTGTCTTTGTGCATGCATCTATCTCTCTCTCTCTCTCTTACTGCATACATCCCCCTCTCTCTCTCTTCTCTCTCTCTCTTAGCCCATGCATTTCTTAAGACGCGATGCTGAGATGCAAAAGGACTCAACTAAGTAACTCTTCACAAACACACACATTAATATAAATAAGTTATCTCCCTTCCATATTAACAGAAAAAGTTTGAAGCTTCTAAAAATGACTTGTCTCTTTGTCTGTTTATCCACCGTTTGATAATACGTTTTTTTTATCTAATAAATGCCCCCTACATTTAATTAATTCAATATCTCTGTAAATATAAAGAAGATCATGTTTCGGTTAACCTGCAATCTCCTGATTCGTAGTCAAGCGCCTTAACCATTAGGCCAAGGAAACATCGCTAACCTACCACTTCTTACGATCGAACCCATGACTTCCCGCTCCCGAGGTGGGCGCTCTAACCAATCGGCTACCGGGGACGGTTCACAATGGAAAGAACGAAAGAGATAGAAATGCATAATCATAAAAGCGTGACATAAAATTACATATTTCTACGAGATAATGTAATATTCCAGATCCATGTTAATCTCAAATACTTTGGCATCTCTCTCTCTCTCTCTTTCTCCTTGGGCATGTACTTCTCTCTTTAAGAGAGAAGCATTTGATTCTCTCTCTCGCTCTCTCTCTCTCTCTCTTGGTAGGTGGCCATACACAAAACTATCTTCGATCTAAGATCTTGTATATTTTACGTGGACGACTCGCCGCTGACGCCTGTTACGTCACAGCGCATGTCATCACTACAGCGTATCATAGTATCTGATACGTTAATAAAAATTCCTGAGCGAAATTTAACAATACGACTGCTTTGTTTCAAAGGTTTCTCCGAGACATTTTCATATTTCCATCATATAGTAAATACTTGTGTACATATTATCAGTTTCGTGACACTTCCTTGTTGAATATTTCAGATTGTAGAATCTTATCTTGTTCAACCCACGTACGGAAAAAGCACGTTTTTGTTGCTTTTTTTTTAAATGAAAAACAATAAAAACTTTATATCGTAATGGATTACTGGAACAAGGGGGGTCACTGTTTTCATTCAAGTATTGGATAGAGAAAATAAAAGAACGAAGCGAACGTATACTTCATTTGCCTGGAGAAATGTTTTAAAATCATTAGATTTTACACGAAAGTCACCCTAACTTTGGGAAACATTTGATTTTGTCAAATAGATCGATCTTTTTTTGTACAAGGTAAAATAGAAAACAGAAATCTTAATCCGACTCCACGGTTCCTGGGTCTGAGTAGTACTTTGCACCTGGGAAGGTCATGAGAGAATCTTGCCTCCCAGCCCACCAACATTCGAACCCTGTAACTTTCGGAACCGAAGCCATTTACGCAACCATTGGACAATGCCGACTTTTTGCAACGATCAAAAATCGAAATCGGTGATTTTTTTTTTTTTTTTTTGCACCGATGGTAACGTTTTCCCGTGGGTACAAGAGTTCCCCCAAAACACTCGTGTCCGAACAGGATACCAAAATCACTTACAAAAACAATACCGTACCGACCTTGGATCGAATCTGGTTGCCTTGGTGGAAACTTGGTGCATCATCCACTACAAAACATCCTTAACATATTTCCCATTATGTCTCAAACGGACCATCTAGTTAAAAACAATACCAAAATTACTATCCTATTTCCGGTCCCTAATACCAAACACAAGCCAGGTAAGCAAACGGAAACCATCGAATTTAATAAGTTTGGGGCCCAAATATAGGTAACGAATTCCTGTACACCACTTGAGTATGTACAGTACGCATCACGAGAACTGTGCAAATATCTCGGAAGTCGTATTTTTTCTCAACGTTTAAGGAATAGAAGACCTTATTGAAAATTCATGTGAAGACCGCTCCGGTGACAATTCACAATCGTTTACTAAGCTTATACTTGAGTAACACTTAAGGGAACTTGTGCTCCCTCATCCTCGGTACCCAGGCTATTCAAATTTACATATGCTACCATAATTCGAGGGGTGAAGGCGAAACTAGGCTAAGTGCTTATATATATATATTAGCACTTAGCCTAGTTTCGCTCTTATCCTCGATACGTAAACATGAATAGCCTGGGTACCGAGTATTGTGTTCCCCTATGCGCTCTGCAAATGACCAAAAGGCATGTGAAGTGCATCTTACCAGTATAACCAACTAACTTCAATCAAGCAGAATTTTATATATTTCAAGATAAAGAAATATGGGGTAATCACTCGCTTCACGTCACTCAGCATGATGCCCGGATTCCGCATGGCGAATTTTCCTTTCGACTCGAACGTAACGTCGACATTTTTCGTAACGCCAACTGTACATGTTTAAGTATCATCAAGGCAATTATTTGCATGTAACAAACAGGAGCCCCAATTAGCAGCCAGTACACGGCCGCTCAATTTATTCCTCATTTACCGATGCACCACAACGTATCTGCACTTGACAAACAGTTAAAGTCGGTCAAAGAGTTCTAAAATCGGTATCTCAAGTTTGTTTATCTGGCCTCTTAACTAAATTTATTTTTAATTTTAGGGGAGAATGAAGACTGGATGTTGACGGAGATAAGCCAGATATAGAACCGCTTGATGAGGGCGGGGTGTAATGAACTATCCCGGTCAAGTCTACAGTCGATATATCGTCATCGTCATCAACATCAAAATCATGAACGGTGATTGTCATTAAATGTAGGCGTGGCGTAGTTATCCGGTATAATAACGATTGGCGAACTATTTCAATTTTGCGGTAGTATTTCCTGACAACTATACGGCATTGTGTTAAAACTGTTTATATGTTTATAATGAAGATAAGACCCGGATATGTTTGGAATGTTATATTGAAAGTTCGCCCTTGGAACCTAAAATGCGATAAAATTTAATTACTTGCGATAAAGGAATGAAATAAATGAACGGACCTCCCATATACCGGTACTTTTTTGGATCATCAATGTTAAAATGTTAATCTAATCGTGAAATCCACCTTTGATTGTCTGGATGAATCGTCCATTACATTTTATTCAGATAAAGGGAGATCATCACTTTTTAGGTTAGTACCAAGTTTAAGCCTACGTGGTTTTGGCTCAGTGCCAGGATGATGTGACTGGCTGTGGTATCATGTCACTTGTCTGCGGTATAATACCTCAGTTTTATCGTAGTAGAAAAATCTCCATGAAATGCAGGCAGACATACAAACAAATGAACAAAATAAACGAGTCAATCCTCTACAAAGTTGAGTTACGATTGTTATTGCTAATTAACTAGTGTAACAGTTGAACTTCGATAAGTCGAAGTTGAAGGGACTGGCCTAAAAAGTTAGAGACACCGGGGTTTCGATTCGTGAGGCTATATCAATGGTCGAACTGTCAGGTCTTTTAGTTCTAGATAAGGCTTCGCTGCATCAGCATTTGTAATAACGCAATTTTATACAAATGTACATGTATTACTGTATATGAAGCGGATATTCCATTGTTTTCACGTGTGTTAAAATATTTTTTTCTAAAATTGTAACTATTATTCTTGCCAGGGGATCAGCTTCGATGACCACGTATCAGTTCTTTCATGGTGTTTTCAAGGTCTTTTTACTACTATAGAGGGACCCTGGTGCTTACATCAAGTTTAAATATAAACCTACAAAAACGTGTGTTACGTCTAGGCGGCCAAAATACAATTTTAAACAGAACAACATTTGCGGGTTGCACAAGAATAAATGGTTTCTATGACATCCCTGAGGTTTTCTGCAATAGTTAGATTAATTAACCTATTAAATATCTTTTTTTTTTATTTTACATCTGTTACAGTCTAACAATTTAAAAAAGGAGGCGGAGAAAGCTTGTTGTATTTTGCGAACAACTGCTCGTTATACGTTATTCGTATCTTGACATAAAGCCAGCGGTGTTTGGAAACAAACGCATTCTTTATTACCGTTTTACACACGAGAGATTTCCTTTGATACGTTCATTGTAGAATAGACGCTTGCTTATTTGTGTATCATATCTTATAATAATATCATCATGCGCCTCGGCGAGTCAAGATATGAAGAAGAATGTGGTTTGTGTAAATTATCACGTATTCTACTGTTTTCCCGATAAGCGAATTCTTTTCCCCAAACCTTTATACGAAATCCGTTTGAAAAAAATCTGAATGTGCTCTTTTTATTTCTGCTAACAAGAGGATATTTGTTTGTAATATATATCTTATATTCAAAAAATCAGTTATCATAAGTACAGTGCAAGGATTAAGAGAAAATGGCAATTTCTTTGCTTATACAAATGTACAGCGTGCATAGCATTTACATTTCGTTGATTTAGTGAATGAATTTAACACGGATATTAAACCCATCGAAAAAAAAAAAAAAAAAAAAAAAAGTAAAACATCATTAAAAAGACATGAATCATTCATGACAGATGTGAAATTGACTTCATTACAGATTCCACGAATTCTAATATAAACGAAAGAAAGTGATTTTTTACTGTACAAGTTAATATACGACTCTCATAAAGCATTTAGAATATGCAAGTCATACATAATCTCGAATAAAACTGAAATACGATTTGTCAATAACGTTTTAAATAAGAAATCATCCCCGGATAAAATTCAACCACATCCATGTCTTTCTATTTGTTTCTCTCTCGTTCTCCATTTCATTCTCTCTCGTTCTCCATCTCTCTCTCTCTCTCTCTTTTTCTAAAGTCATATGAAGACAGACTTAATATGATTATCGAAGCCTCCCCAGGTTTCCAGCGGTTACATTTCAAATACAATCTATTTCCGCAATATTTCATGTAAAAGCCTACTTTGCGATCACTGAAAGAGACACCTGAACATATCAGGAAGCCTACATCAGCTCTGGAAATCTATATCAATATCACAAGTATCATTTTAGGCTTATCAGCAACTGCAGCAATCCTTCAGGTTCGTGTCAAGATTTCCTGTGCGTTTTATTGCTATATTTTTATGTACTTGTAAATCTCACACGCACCGTGAAAAAGAATAAATAAACATGGTATCCTTCATAGATTTTGGAAGTAAGAAAAATAGTTTCTATTTTTGAAATGTTAATTATATTCGACATAAAACAGCATTTGGATAATAAATTATCCTCAATTTGGTGAGAAAGAGCAAACAGATCGATATACGATTTTTTTAAAAAAAAAACTGCCGAATGATAAAAATAATAAAAAGGAGGACAAATATATGAATTATCTGTATATTAATGCGTCTTTTATATAATTCTGAAAAAAGTTGACCAGATGTTAATCATTTTAAGATTCAGTGGTTAAGTAGTAAACGTACCTGTCCACGGGTCCAGAGTTTATAGGTCGGAAACCCACTGGAGGCAAGAAACTTTCATGACCTACCCAGATGCAAAGTACTGGTTCCAACCCTTGAATCGCCGAGTAAGATTACTACATGTATAAGATTCCAAATCAATAAGGGAAAAGAAATGATGACTTTATAAATGATTTTCGTTTTAATGGAATTCCAAACATCTTAACATACTTGGATACTTTCTTTCGTATCACTATTTTCTTATGAATCAGTCATATTCATTAGTGATGGAAAATCAAATTGCAATATGTCAAGTTAGATTTTTTATGAAAGGTTACACAAACGAACTTGTACTCGTATATATATTCTTCTATATGAATCATGAGGTGTTTTTTCTTAAAGTGATGGAGTAAACTCGCTTATTTTTGTTATTAATTCGTTTTGCTATCATTCCACTTATCTATAATTTTCAGTCTTATCGTGGCACTTATTTATAGCGTAATATTTGCACGCATCATAAAAACCCCTATCTTACATTAACACGTGGTTTATCGATCAGGAAATTCAACATTTTCAGCAGTGTTAAATTATCCCCATATTTCAGCACCATACAAATTATAACATTACTCAAAACTGAAGCTTGGGTATGTACTACATCGTTTTCTAGATAATCTGTCATGGCTCTACTTAAGAAATCACTCTGAGAAGTGTTTCCAAGTTGGAAAAAGTACCAGGAAAGATGAAGCGATCTAGCGATAAGAAATCCAAGCAACCATATCTGAACATATGAACATAGCTCAAATCACCCTGAATCTACAGAAAAATAGACCCCTATCGTAAAGCCCAAGCACAGATCAGGACAACATGCGGTGTATTTCTAAAGAAAGTTCAAGAAAAAATCTGCGAAAGGCAGTTATATGTCTTAATAAGTATTTGGATTATCATCTTAAATCCCTAATACGATTAAGTAAAAACACGTGCATATGTTTACGAAATAACTGTCCGTTTCAAGCACCGTCTCTGGACAAAACCTCTTAGACCCAAGCGGATATCACCGAAGCGTCTCGAATGCTTGACCGTTAGCTAGCGGCAAACCGAATGGGAAACGTATTAGCGGTATCTATTGGCTTTAAAGTAGGATTAAATAAACGTCAGACTCCCTTCAAAGGAGAGCGATATCCCAATACACGTCCTTAAATCAAATCAAACTGTCATGAGTTGGAAAGGGGATACGTTCTTCAACTGAAAACAGGTTTAGCCTATCTACACATTTTTCTAATTCAGTAACCATGGCGATAAAACTGGCCTTGAAATAAGCCTTGATTAGCAGAGAGACCAGAGTTCGTATACGCGCAGAGCATGATACTGATTTGGACTAATGAAGTCCGAATTATTTGATAGAATTATCAGGGATGCAAACGGTTGGCCATAATGCACGGGCCAGATTGAAGTAACGCCTTGTTCTATATACAGACCGTGACATCATTCCATTAACGTAATGTACGTCACGTCGGTAACGTCTCAGAACGACAATGCCAACCTAGAATAAAATCTGAAGTATAGCAATGGATAAATCTTTATTTATGAATACCAAATTTACTCGGAAAATCATTCTTGTTTTCTAAATGATTTCAGTTTACATGGATTGGTTGTATTCATTTAACCCCAGTAACGCTAACGTACACGAAACACTAAAAACATGTATATTAAATGTACTAAATCCGACTGTCCACTGTTTCTGTGTTAACTTTGATTTTGCGCCTTCATATTCGACTTGAATATTTGATATACTACATAAATCGTTATAGGATGTTTCCCATTACAGCTTTGCCATTATGTATTCTCATTTACTAATGAGTGTTGACACGAACAAAACAGACCAAGGCCTGGCTTCGACTCGAAGGCTTACAAAAATCTAATACCAAATAAAATCTCAACAAAAATACATTTCAGTTAACCTATCGGTTAAAAGACAATTTTGTCTAACCATCGTTTTGTCAAAACAGAAATAAGACCTGAAATTTATGAGAGTTTTTAAGACGGTGAAAAGTCTAAGAGGCGGTAATGACTATCGCTGTTTTCTTACCCGTCATTAAAATGCCTCGATGAAAGAAGGCCCCTCTAGATTAGGTTGGATAATTTCTGATCAAATGTGATAATTTCTCTTCATAAGTCAGTTTGTCGTTAACTTTATTGCCCTAACGCAACGTAAATGACAACGTTATCTATGGAACTATTTTCAACACTTCGGTGTACCGCAGGGAAATCCGTTTGGTCCCGTTATTTTCTTCTGAAGTATCCGATATATTTAATAAAATGTGATATGAGTCAATTGTCTCCTTAGAACTTTGTACTTCTTGCTATCTTTTTCATGCGTTACGTAGAATCACTTCGAGCTTAATAGTGTATTTTCAAGTTATTATATTTATGACTTTCAACTAAAAGGTATTTTGAATAAAGGGTAAGAAATTAAGTACAGTGAAATTGCTATATTCCATTGATCAGCTTTCCAAACACCGTGTCAAATTAGGGATTAACCAACTGTCGAAGCGACGGCAAAAAGTTACTTTTACCGTTTATCTGGATGAACCAGTAACTTTAGACGAGTACCAGTCATGGAAGCGCCCAACCCTTCACCGGGTTCGATTGTCTGCCACGACATACCAAACTCGTTGTCATGGAAGTCTAGTGGTTAAAGCGTCCACCCCTTAACCAGTTTCGATTGTCTGCCACGCAGTTTCGATTGTCTGCCACGACATACCTAACTCGTAGTCATGGAAGTCGAGTTGATAAAGCGTCCACCCCTTAACCAGTTTCGATTGTCTGCCACGACATACCTAACTCGTAGTCATGGAAGTCGAGTTGATAAAGCGTCCACCCCTTAACCAGTTTCGATTGTCTGCCACGACATACCTAACTCGTAGTCATGGAAGTCGAGTTGATAAAGCGTCCACCCCTTCACCAGGTTCGATTGTCTGCCACGACATACCTAACTCGTAGTCATGGAAGTCGAGTTGATAAAGCGTCCACCCCTTCACCAGTTTCGATTGTCTGCCAAGACATACCTAACTCGTAGTCATGGAAGTCGAGTTGATAAAGCGTCCACCCCTTCACCAGGTTCGATTGTCTGCCAAGACATACTAGACTGGTTTCCTAGATGTCAGGATAATGTGACTAGGTGTAGTACCATGTGACGTGATTAACAGATTGATAAGGCAGTTAGGTTGTTTTATACCTCTCTCATGCAAACAAGGCCCCATAATGACTGAAATACTGTCGTTAGTATGTTAAACGTAAATATTAAGATAGACGAAAACCGAATAAATTTGAAGAGCAACTGGCTGCATTTTCATTTAAATTAAGACGTGAATTAATTTTAAGGGAAAAGGAAAAAGTTACGTCGTGGCCATTTTCGAACCAGGGACCTTCAATGTGCTATTCTGGTGCTGTACCAGTTGCGTCAACGATATATTTTTTTTAAAAGGAAACATTCAACATCCTAACAAAAACAAACTTACGTGTTAGAATCCTAAGTAATAACGCTACTTAGCAGCAAAATAGCAAGAGGGTTATTGACTAAGGGGTCAGTTTGGGGCCTGAAGGTTGCAGGTTTGTGTAGAATGCTTTCACTGATAAATGTCTACTATGTCTGGAATGTTGATTGCTAATATCTATTCCAGCTACCAGGCCTATATGTCTCTACGGAGCTGTCATATTTAAACGTGGGGAATATTTATTGCTTTCACTGGTTCACATATAAATAGGTCAGTGATATTTGTGACAGTCGCGTAGTGCGTAAAAATGGTACGTTGACTATGTTGATACGATCATATACAAATATAAATTGGCAAATCACTCCAATCTTTAAATCATACACGCCATTATTTCTTATTAATTTGATTTATTGAAAAAAATACCTCCTTCCATAACTGCATAATTCCAAGTTGATTTTTGAAACAGATTATATAATATAATAACCAAGGTGCTAAAATCTTAGGTTGGGCAGTTGGGAATGAAACCATAAAAACTTGGACAGCTGGGATGAACCGTCTCAGGAACAACACAGGTAAATAAATAAAAAATAGTGAAACAGTTTGTCGACCCATTTTCTTGACCACAAAACTATACGTTATAGTAAATAATACCATTACTATCATATCCTCGCATTCTTGTGTCTGCAGTCGCTATACATCTTATGGGAGGTTGGACTCGACGCGACGCGTTCACCGCATTCCAGCGGTCAGTTTGATTGAGGGACCTTATCTTGACACGCATTAGTTGGCGTAATAAATGAGATTAACCCTGTGGTCTGTTTCGAAGTCGCTAATTTCTATTAATTATGACTTAAGGTAATCCATCCATCATTAATTTACAATCCTAGTCCTTCAAATGCTTAAAAAAACTTCACAGCAGATGCAAACTTCCACTGACTTGGACTCATAGGCTATTTTTCTCGAAGTCTATATAGGCTTGCATTGGCTATAAAAATGCCAGTCACTTCATGGACCATGATCAGAATTTAATGATGGGTGGATTACCTTAACAAAAACAAAAACAGGTCATACAGTAAAATTGTAGCAGTCACGTGACTACCAACTACAGCGACTGCTTGCCACGATTTTTTTTTAAAATAAAAACTGAGGTAACATCTACAGAGTTCAAAAGGGTATGTTCTGCACTTTGAAATGTTGTATTATGTTAAATTATTCCCTTTAATTAAGGTCACTATGACTAGCGTCTTTTGACTACAGAGGCAATTTTATGACCTATTAGGCGAAGTTTGAGTGTGCTCTGGCTAGTAATTGCGGAGATTTATGGAGATAATATTGTTTGTTTATATATTCGGGTTTAACACCCCACCAGCTTTAGCATTTTGGCGGTTTGACCACATAAGTGCTGTTCGGGAACGCACTTTAGGGTCCTAAATATCTCAGTACTATTTTAAGGGCTTAATTTTGTCGATGCCGAGAATCAAACCCACGATGGATCGGGTTCGGTCGCACACTTTAGCCACACGGCCATCGGTGACGGTTTCAGGGTTGAGTAATGGGTTGATGGATGGAAAAAGTAATTAGAAGAACAAAGAGCGGTTTGGTTTAAAGCGAAATCTATATTAGATTTGAAATAAGTAATAGTTTAGTTAGTTAGTTTGTTTGTTTGTTGGGCTTAACGTCCCACCCAGTCTTTCGGAGACGATGTCTACTTGAGACAGATATAGTGCTGCCACACTGCAGTATCACGTCGTAGACATGTGGCATGATACCATACCCAGTCACATTATCCGGACATCGGGCCAACCAGGCCTCTTATATGCTGAGCGCCAAGCAAGGAAGCTATAACAGTACCATTTTTACGACTTTGGTATGTCGCTGCCGGGGATCGAACCCACGACCTCCCACTCCCGAGGCGGACGCTCTTACCACTCGGCCACCGGGCACGGTAAATAATAGTTCAGTAAACTATGTTGTAATGTATGTATATGCTCTTTTTGTTTCATTAGTGTAGGACCAACCAACTTCGAGGCTGCCACACTGCAGCATCACGCAGTACACAAGTTGTATCTATCAGTCTCAGTTACATTATTTCAGCGTCGGAAACCCATGGGCGATTTATTTCGTTACTCTCCGTAGACGGATGAAGTGAAATGAAATAGGCAGACAAGGGTATCCGACGATGCATTTTCCTAATACTAACCAAAGGCTAGACCTACTCATCTGTGCTGAACACTTACTATCTTTTAACCATATTCTTATAGACCAAATGTCATTCTTAGTGGCAATGCTATGATAATTATATTTTATATATACATATTCTTATCTTTATCCTTATCATAAGCTGTCCCGACCTTAAGTTGAGCATGCGCAGAGAAAGTTTGACTCTCTTATTTCCGGTCACGCGTTTTTAAGTGACATTATCAAAGCCTCATCGCATGAATGGTTTTACTTTAATACAGAAGAAACGGTTTCATGGCCGCAAGTTGTCATAGCGATATGATGTTTATGGCGGCATGAAAAAGCATGTTGGATTAATACCAGTTGCTAGAATAAATCCGATACAATCTCTTATGGACATGCCGGGCTTATCAGTCCATCTTTGACACGTCCAAAAGAATGCCGCCATATTGTTTCGGCAGATGAGAATAACAGACTTGGTGTCGTTTGCTTGAATGTAATGTTCTCCTTTTCTTTCGGCTCTATGAAATAGAGACAATGCACCCTCATGGCGGTATCACAATACAAACAAATCCAGTCTTATCATCTTTAATCCAAACCTTTCCAGTAAAAAACTAGTTTATGCTGATCGTGTAGCAAGGGTCGCATAAACCATTTCTCCAGGGATTCGACAATACTCGGTAAAATTCGCTGGCACTGATCAATGAATTGAATGTTTCATCAGCAATTAGAATTAGGTGCTCGGGATGTGCTCGTTGACTCACATAGGTTTACGTCTAGTTTCGGTGTGAAATGGTCTATACCATTATTAAAGACGATATTCGAAGCCGAACCCAGGACCTTCTGCTCCAAAGGCGGGGAAGATATACATATTGAAAATACGGACTATGTAATGCATAGTCAAATAATTTCCATGGGGGACTAGTTTTCGTTAGTTTCGTGAACGGATTTATTACACTCCACGAAATTTAATGTCAAGAAGAAATAATAATTTTACAGTACAATGAAAATATCTAGATGTTTTAAGTTACGTGTGTCCTCCGTGAAATACCTTGTTTCTCCATATCAATATGAGCATTTAATCTAATTAAACAATGTTAACAAAATTATCAATTGGCAACAAAATATCTAAGCACTGCGGAGCGATATCCTAACATTGAAATCACATATAAGGTTTCATCAAACATTAAATCGATCGAACGAGTTATAAAACTATTTTTTTACGTCAATTGTAAAACACGTTCCTGCACCTAATACCAATTCTTCTCTACGATCCGTCTTGTTTTGACCAGTACTTTGCGAACAAGAAGGTCGTGATAAAACATTGCCCACTTCTGGACATATACTAGGTCACGTTGTCCTTATTTATCTTTCTATACATACAAACGTCTAAATTTAATGATCAAAATCAAAATTAAAACCAGTCTAATTGTGGACAAATTGCTAGAGCGTCCGCTTCGGGAACGGGAGGTTACGAGTTCGATCCTCGGCCACGAAATACCAATACAGTCGTTAAAATGGTACTGGTAGCTCGCTGCTTGGCGCTCATCATATTAACATGATAAATCCAGGACCGGTTGGACCGGTGTCAGGATACTGTGAATGGGTGTGGTATCATGCTACATGTCTACGGCGATATACTGCAGTGTGGCAATACTATATCTGACTCAAGAGGAGTCAAAAGGTCTCAAAAATGGCTAAAATACTGTCAATGGGGCGGTAAACCCAACAAACAAGCAAACAAAATCAGTTTAGAAAACTTAAATTGACACCTCAACCCCAAATTTCTTCTGTAATTGTAATATAAAACGACAATCCAGACAGTCTCAAAAAACAGGTGAGTGTTTTAAACAGGTACAATCAAGAAGAAAAAAAAAGCTCAACTTTAATTCAGCCAATTGTCTCCACTAATGAAATAAATGGGCCTGTTGAGGCAGACGACCACATCACCAAAGTATGTCAGACATTTACAAATGCAACATGAGGCTAATGCAGGCAGTTTTATCAACAGTTATCGCTCTTTATCTGAAACATTAATTTAGAACCTTTAACAATAGCGCTTATCTGGTTATTAGGTGCTCTAATTTCATACTCCGTGACCCTGGACATTCCTTTTTTTTTTCCATAGTTCAGATTTCTTTTGATAAGATGAAATATGTCTTCGAAAAAAGTGTGAAAACAACTTTGTTTTAAGGCGAGGTTATAAATAACTAAGGCCTCATTCTTCATATTTTAGTAACAGGGAAAATATCTGTAACACCAACTATGAAAGTGAGGAAGTTATAGTCATTTATATAGTGCATGTTACGATATATTGCCCCCTCTCGCGTCCATAAGATTCACAGATGCATTATGGAAAAAAAAAAAAAAAAAAAAAACTTTTGTTACTCTGTCGAAAAAAAATCATGCGTTTCTATAAGTATTAAAGTCCCATGATCACATATTGAATTGATGGACAGAAGTAGGTTTCTATTTGCACTGAAGACATGGTTCACGCATGGTTTAATATCGCTTTAGTATTGTTTCTGTTTAAAACGATATCTATTTCAACTGTGAATATTTTAACTGTAGTTTTAGGCTTAAAACATTTATGATACTTTATTTTGTGTTTCACGATTAAATTTGATAAAGGTGTTCATATATTTATATTATGCTTTTCTTCATTCTATTTGTCATTATGATATATTTCTTTTAATCATTTTATTTCATCCGCGTGACACATGCTTTGTCTATCTTTCATTGATAAGTGCAATAAAACGAATTTCATGACATGTTTAGTTTGTCTACAATCAACACATCACGCATTTTATCGCTAATCGCATTAAACCGGTCACGTGATTTGTCTGTCACCTAGCCTCAGGTTATTAAAAAAAAAGTAAATGAATAATGAAAACATGTTCTTAGAATCTCTGTATGAATTTCCTATCCTTTATAATTACCTAAGATAGGCTAAATATATAGTTATTGAAGAGTTCATGCTAGTTATCAGAGTGCATGACTAAACATCGTAAAATAATGACGCAACTTCGCTTAATTTAAATCTGTATTTTCGATTTTAATTTTTTAACAACAACAACAACAACAAAACTCTCTTTTTTATTTTTTTATAGTAAAAATGTCTTTATTAATGAATAAGAAGTTACTTGAGATGAATGGAATGAAACTTATAATTCGTTCATATCGATGGGTGCTTCATTGGGCAAACACATTGCAGCTTGCACTCGGCGGGGATCAAACTCAAACATTCAACCTTTGGAATCAAAGACTTGAGCAACACCTTTCGAACACGACACCTGATGTATTTCACCCCATGCACTTGAAAACCTATTGCAGGTATTCGGTGCTAGAGTCACCCACGAAAAAAATAATAAATCAGAATTAATGAACATCAGGGAGAGAAGGGCTTGGTCGAAGATAAACAATTAACGCGGTGAGAAATAATCGGGTGGAGTGCATATGTTGAAACAAGGACGAGACAGATGAAGAAAAAAACGCTGCAGTTGTCAGATGTGTATAAAGTGATAAGGCTGACAAAAAGCCTGTGTTTGGAGCCTGTGTTTGGAGCCTGTGCCTCTGTTGAAATTGGAAATGATGTGAATTGAGCGTCTGTGGAGAAAGTTCACCGGTACGAAAAGTCGAAATTCTAAGGCGATGATATCGTATGAAATACGGTCTTTATTTATTAAGAAACTTATAACTGCTACACATAACTCCTATAATCCTTTATCCTATCTTTATTTCTTTTTTGCTCTAAAGTAAAACCTTGCTATAAGACCACTATCGGTTCCAGAGAAAAGCGAGACGGTCTTAATAGCGAGTTTTTTCATTATGGTCAGAACAGGGTTTTAAATTATTAGGTTCTGAAAATGAATTGTCCTAATTATAACGAGATGGTCTTTATTCTGAGGTGATCTTAAAGCGTGGTTTTCAGTACTTATTTTTAAGTTCATATTTCCCCCGAAAAAAAAATTAGAAACGTGAAATTGATATAAGAAATATATGTAATAAGATACCTAAATACAAGCGTATCTTTTTTTTTCTTTCGTTTTTTCTTCTCTTTTTCTCTTTTTTTGTGAATATTCGTATTTGTTACCTACGCGGAAAAGAATTTCAATTGATTCCTTTCGGTCGACATTCCAGGTGTTTCTTTCGTAATTCTGCGCGAGCAAAGCTGCTTAAACCATTATAAAGTCACCTAATTTCTTTCCGCAATAATATGATGGCCCATATATTACACGACGTAACGTTTCGGAAAACTACCGCTCAGTCATGTTTCCGGGGGCAAATTGTGGCGTGTATCTACAGATATCTCATCGCCATAAAACATTAACTGTAAAATTCTGATCCAGCATCTTTACCAGCATCTAGCGTTACGCCATAAGATGGAACACAATAATCTGCTTGAGGTCTGTGCGGATTAAGCGATTGTTGTTCGCGTTGAAAACGTCATAAACTGTTTTATAGGTGGACACGGTTCAGGTTTAAAGAGTGTAGGGGTGCACAGATCATACGATCTGAATGTAGCAGATTGAACATTCAGCAATTTTCTGAAGAGTTGTGTTTTTGTTGTATTCTTGATATTTATGAGATTGCTTTTTATTGCGACTTTATTACGAAGAGGGAGAACGTGAAATTATTCATATTAATCAAACTTCCTTGCAATTTTGAAAGAAGCAAAATGCCTTTGTTAAATAGCCCAAGAGTTAACATGAAAATTGGAAAATATAAATTCGGCTGATATAGATTTTTTTTTAAGTTTATGCTGTTTATGATCACTCATTTTAAATGTATTGTCATCTTTCTTTTATGCCCTTTATGTGACGTCGTTCGATTGCGCGTAAATTTATATTTTAACCAGACCTTATTTATGTTATCAATGTTTTATATTGTGGCGAGATTGAGATCATTCCTATATCATGAATTGTGTCGTCTTGTGACGCCCGCATCAGACCATGGCGTGTCAGTATTGGTACATGAATCTTAGTCGGGAGTTTAATATACGTATAAATGACATGACGTCCATAGGAATGACGATGGAGCAACTATTATTTCATGACGTAGTTACAATTGCAAAATTATGAAGTGATAACCATGGACTTACACATTACCACTATTGATATTTCCTAACGCATTGATAATTTTATAACTTTATACGATCATTGTGATTTCTAGACGCAAAACCAATGCAAAACTATGTCATCATGACGCTGCAACCAATGTGATTCTATAACGTAGCGACCATTGTGATTTCATGACGTAGCGACCATTGTGATTTCATGACATAGCCGCCATTGTGATTTCATGACATAGCCACCATTGTGATTCGCGACGTGGCCACCATTGTGATTTTATGACGTAGCAACATTATGATTTCGTGACGTAGCGACTATTGTCATTTCATGACGTAACAACAGTTGTGGGTTCATGGCATAGCCGCCAGTTCAAAAATATAAGGCGAATTTTGCGTTGCAACCACTGAGATTTCATGACGTGACTATCATGAAAATATGACTCTAGAATTACTATGATTTCGTGACGTAGCAACCATTGCAAACACACACACACACACACACACACAAAAACAACAACAAACAACAACAACAACAAAAACACTATAACGTGACGCAGAAAAAATAAGATACTTTTGCCAAACAGCCCAAAAGTTTACGTGATTGTGACGTCGTTATTATCGATTTGACATAATTTATATATTAAACCGGCCTTACATTTGTTAACCCGTGATGGGCAAGTCTATGTTATACAATGTGGTAACAATATTACAATACAGATAACAATTATGACGATCTCCTTTTGTGACGTCCGTATCAGATCATAACGTGTTGTCCATATTGTTACACGAATCGTAATCGGATGTTTTATATATTATATCATTATGGTCGTTGTGGGAACACGACGTAGTTTGGCATCATGGCACATACTACATATTATTCAACTAGAAGTCATGATCGTGTAACCATGGTGACCTTATGATCGGTGTTAGGAGCGTTATGATATTTTGACGCAGGGTTTAATTATGCAAGACTATAATCATATCTTGACATATTCAACATTTTCCATGGAAAATGGCGTATTATTTCATGACGTATTCACAATTGCAAAATCATGAAGTGACACTATGAAAGCACGACGTTATCACTATTGAAATTTCCTCACGTATTGATAATGTTATAACTGTAATCAATCATTGTGATTTCATGGCATAAATATCATAGCAAAAATACGAAGAAACAGTCATGGAATCATGACGCCGCAGCCATTGTAATTGCATGACCTAGCGACCATTTCAACGCTTCAACGCGATTTCATGACGTGACTACCATGAGATTATAAGAATTCACCATGAGTATTCATGAAGGATAGGGATATCTCACCCACTGGTTCAGAAATTTCAGGCAAGTACGAGGCAGATATCCCTATCCTTCATGAATTTACGAATGATGGAATTTTTTTATCCAATGAACGAATATTACTTGCCACAGACCGTCAGCCTCGATTTAATAAACATATCGCGTTTCCACTTTTTTTTTTGCATTTAAAACAATAACATAATGGAAGAAATCGGTATTTTAAAGTACATACCTAAAATCTGATGTTCGTTTGACTGGGAATTACCATTTGCTTAAAATAACTTAGTTGAAAATACCACTGTCCTTGACCGTGCGTAGTAATATTCCCCCCGTAAAAATATTTAGCCTTATTTAACATTCGTAGTAGTAAATGATAATAAAGGGATAACTAACTAGATATATACTATTTTCAAACATATATTTATTCACATTAATTACAACAAGTTAGTTTTGCATCTTGAAAAATGTATAACTGTACAGTCATCATTGTTTATTTACGTGACATGGAAGAAAGCTGACCACGTGACATGGAATATATATTTTTCTTCCATGAGGGAAATCCCTATCTTCGTATGCTGAACATGGGAGAGTATGACGTTAGAACTTCTATGATTTTATAACGTAACAACCATAGCAAAACTATAACGCGACGACGAAGGAAAATGACGTTTTCATGACGTTGTTACCATTGCAAGACTGTGACGTGTCTACACGAGATCCTGACTTCGTTACTACCATAAGATCATGATGTTAGAACTATTAGATTTTATGACGGGGACACAATGTTTATGACGAGGCAACCGCATGGTCTGTTTAGCATTTTTTTTTTTTTTTTTTGTGATTACGATAGATTGCTGGCTGGCAGCATCCAGCAGTTTATTTAAATGCATGTCTCAGCGTTTTCTAGACACTTGTTTTTTTCCGGTTTTCGGTGATGAAAGATTTAATACTCTGACGACTGACAAATGTAGAATTCAACTGAATAAAATAACAAATTAACTTGCACAGTACATTGACCAAGGAAGAAATGGTTGATGACCGCGCTTAGCAGGTTACACATTTCAAAGCGGTCAACAAAAATATTTTATTTTAAGTTACATTTAGCTTCCATTTTGAAGGCATTTTTGCAAGACAGCCACTTTTAAACATTCCCTTCGCTACCCCTTTCAAATGAGTTTGACTGTACATATTTTCATTTGAAGTGTTTTTATTACAATCACGTTTAAAATCATTTTCAAGAGAATGAAATATTCAGATTCAAATGTTTTAGGATGACGGAAAATTATTTGAATATGTAAATAGCATGCGCATTTTCAAAGCTCGCTTTAAGTAATAAATTTTAAAAATTCGGGCATATTGTCCAGTGATAGTTTTCACTAACCTCAAAACCGAATGTTGTGAGTTTGATCCCTGCATGGGGAGATATTATTTCAAGATATCATAAGGCGCAAAGTACTGGTTCATTTCAGGAACCGTCGAGTAAAATTATTGCTGTAGAATCATTAATTTTCGAGGGGACTAATTTTCGTTAGTTTCGTTGACGGATCTATCTACGAATAGTTATCCCAAATAAACTGGTCGTTTAATAAACCTCATGTTTTCAAGAACATTAATCAACGAATATATGTACCATGGAAATATACCTTTTTACAGATTCCACGAAGTTTAATTTCAGCGAAAATTAATGATTGCACATTGTGTAGTTAACATTTATAAACAGAATATTGTTCCAAACCCTTCAACTGTATAATAAAACTGGTGACAACCACAACATACTTTTGAAACATTTTTGTGTGTGACCGAATGTGATTGTTTGTAGGTTGACACATAATGTCATTTATTTTAGTATGTTTATTATTCTGTTCATCTTGTTCCAGATCTAAAGAAAAGGGTACCCTGTCTGATCCCAGTATCTATTGTATCTGATTTTTCTGAAACTAGGAAAAGATCATCTGTAATATTCAGCCAATTAGTTTAATTCTTTGTTGAGTTGCTTATGAGAAGTTTCGTTAACACCCCTCAGACAAGCTACAAACTAAAACAAACATGCTAGGGCACTTTGATGTCTTGCATCCCTTATCTCGCGCTATCACACGTTGTAGGAGAAGATTTGAGACCAGTAGGAACAAGTAATTGTGTGTGTGTTTTTTTTTAGTTAACTGGGGATTCTTTTGCCTGTCCAGGAGGCGCCTCGAAAACATATAATAGTTGATTAAACTCATCGTGAAAATACAACTATATATATATATCCCATTGTTGATATTTCCATGTGGAGTTAACAACGTAGCAAAAGAATTTCTCTTATATTTTTAGATAAAAATCGAAATCTCTATGTATCTCCAAAGATTAAATTAAGCGTTAACTTATTGATTTTGGATTTTTAGCCTATTTAATTTAGATTTAAAACTGACTCATTTTTAATACATCTTTTAAGAAATTATATTAATCATATGCCAATAGCTTAGAACTTATATCATGAAAGAAAGGCAATCAATGTCTGAGATAAAGAACATTAATATTTATAAGATAACTCATGCTATGAATCTATCTTTTGTAATTTCGTATGGAATTATTCCTTCTCATGTCATGCTAGTAAATGAATTACTTCGAATCAAATATGGGTGCCTTGATAGCGTAGTGGTAAGGTTCAATTTCTGGTCACGTATTGGTCGCCCGCCTAGACACGTGGGTTTTCTCCGGGCTATCTGGTTTCTCCCCACACTGATGACCACATACGCCGCCACTCTCAACATCGAGAGTGTGATAACTTGTTTCGTGATCAATGTAAAATAAATCAAGTTTAAACTAATTTAGCACCTGACATTTTTAGTCCATTAGATAAGACGTCTTCGTCACTTGATGGCCTCTGCTCTCGTTATCAACAATGTTTTTCCTGTGGTACTCGAACCCCTGGTACCCTTTGAATATTACTGTTCTCGCAACACTTTCACTATAGGCATTACGTATCAGTTCAGTAGATTAAGTCTTGGAAATTTTATTCAGAAAATAAAAATTGGTAGCTATTTTTACTTCACACTCACTTTTGCATCAGTCAGCAGATCATGCATTCTGACTGCAGAAATATCAAAATGATGCATTGAATGACATGCACATGACGCGCAATACGTATAATTATGTAATTTATAATTTTAGACCATTTTCATCAAGACGACTAAATTTTGGGCCGGGAAGAGGACGATGACAATAGTACGGAAACCGTATTTTAAATACAGATCTAGTATTTTGCGCTTTAAAATAATAATGTATCGACTAACATTATAGTGTAATTTCAAAAATACTCCATCTCAAATAAAGAAAAGAGAACACTTTTCCGCGAAGTTTTTGAGTATAACGTTAGTAAGTAGTTTAGGTGTAAAGACACACTTATTTAAAGCTTGCATTTTCAAAATCCTTAAGTGTATAGAAGAATAACAATTCATATACAGAAATATAAACAATCAAATACATTTCTGTTGGCAATCATATTAAGAAGAATTTGATTCTGCATCCGCATTCCAAAGATTCATCCACGACGAAAGGATGGGTTTTATAGGTACGTCCTCGTTATTTGTGAGAAGTCCTCCTGTAGGCCTCTTGACGGCCGGGACTTTGTTATCCCATTGCGAACGGACCCCGAACCCTGTATTTACACATTTCGACAACAGACACGTTTGCTGATGGGATATTGTACGTCTGGAATAGACGGAGGTATGGTCAGATTAGTGGATTGCTCATCAGATTCATGGTTTATTTAACTTAGCCAACGTTAAATTTGCTTCTATGTTTGTCTTACTTTTTTTTAATCATGAGATACATGTATGGTGAGATGATCGTGCCATTTTTTTTGTGACTGCTGTCTACACAAAAGAGACAAAAAGACGTTGACATTCCACGAAAACTAGATTCCTTTTTGTAATTAACGGAAATATTTTACTTTTATTTTTAATAATAATAGTAAAAGGCATTGAAAATGTTGGAAAATGTTCGGATGGATATCAAAATACTCTCATTGTTTACAATATGCAATTGCGAGTATTCCCGAAGACGGTCTGTTATAAAATAATTTGAATTTGAAAAACCGTCGCCCTTGTTTATCTCCTACGTCATCAATTTATGCACTCGTTACTCGCTAACGGAAACATACGGAAGGTCTATGGAAAACGCCAGAAAATTGACGAAGATATTCGTAATATGCAAATTAGTTTTTCTGTAAACAACTGAATGATATTCAAATATTGTTTTCTTATTTATGCATTGTAGTATCGCTGTGGTCAACGAATGTGTACAACTTGTATCTCTTCACAATCTGTATCAGAAACTTTACTCTTCTGTAGGGAGAATATAACGCTACATTGCTTTTGGAAAATTAATGGGCCTAAAAGTACCATCTTTCTTTTCTAAGAACGCGGAATATACTTTGAATTATACACCGTCCTTGGGTTGCCGCCCCGCAACTTATCGCAGCTTTATTGTACGTGTATTTATCTGTCCCTCCTATTTATCTGTCCCTCCTACTTCACATTTACATGTTTTTCTTTATTTATGCCAGTTAGATTTAACTTTGTTATCTTGTCTCTAATCTTTGGTTCAATATTTTTAGATGATATCATTAATTCTTACAATTATAATCTTGAATCTTGCATTGGTTTTCATTTCCAAAGACCGTGTCACAGTTGTTGTTTTTGTTTGCTGTCGTTGTTGATTTGGTTGTTGTTTGTTTAGAACAAGCACCTTGAGACAAGTGCTGACACACATACGTTTCCGTATTTAATTCATGAAAATCAACACGTGAAAATGAATCGGAAGAAGGAGTGGGGAGTAATGAGCAGATACCAAATAAATTATTCGGCCCAGAACACGCCTTACACTAGCATGCATATTTGTATGTTAACAGTTACATGAGGTACATTTGGAACACTGTTCTCTTTCAATAATGCGTTACTGACAGTCGGACGGACGGATGAAATATCGCAGAATTCCATCCAACCACACATACAGACAGTCAAACAAACATACATACGGGATCTTACATATTGACAGATTCATGTGCGTATGAATGTATCTACATGCCTACCTAACTACCTACCTACAGACAGACAGACAGACAGGTGGAGGACGGAAACATTCAATGATTAGTCCGAACATATACAATTAAGTCGTATAAACGGAATGAGAGGGGGGGGGGGGGGAGAGATACACGGATAGATCAAATCACACACATACAAATTGTACAGAAATGAAACATTTAATATACATCACATATATCATGCGTTCACAGATAGTACTTATCATTTCAGATAGATAAGGTTTCCTCTGTGCATTATGGGTAAAGTGTAGGGCATCAAAAATCTCATGAAGGAATCCCATTGACAGGTGAACCCGAATCTGAAGCCCGATGGGAATTAAAGCAGATTGTATCTTTCAAAGTTATCTGTTTCTGTCTTTGGAATTTCGAGTACCCAGTTCTGCGGTTTGTAGGTCACGAGACGCTTTAACATATATTAGACTGACTGACTTGTTGATTGATTGATTGTTTGATTGATTGATCAATCACCACTCTTTTATACCTTCGTCTCTTTTCCCATAATGTATTATTTATAAAGTAGTTCATTCATTCATTCATTCATTCATTCATTCATTCATTCATTCATTCATTCATTCATTCTGTTTTTTTCATTCACTCATTGTCATTGATTTAACAGCTGTTGTTAATTTTATTCGTAATGATTTTAATAATACTTGGCCTGTAGTATTTATGAATGCATTTCGGTTATCTACACTACTCTACGACAAGATTTTCTTTCGTAAGAAAATGATCGAGGCGTTCCGATCGTGCCCATTTTTTATAAATAGGGCACGAGGTCTCCGTAAGTACATTATCTCGAATGGAAAATCCATTTCAGGGATTCTGTGAAAGGTCCGCTATCTAAATGCCATGAGTGTTGATTTTCCATACCAAAGAAGTATGGCCATGATAAAATCATGCTTGAACCCCGATAGTCTGTGTGACAATGACGCTCTCCACCAGAACAAAATAATTCACACCAGATGACGGCCTTACAATGTACCATCCATCGTCACCAAGAATACATTCCAAACATTTTTTTTCGGATTTTTTTCGCCGCGATGTATCATTGCAGATGATAACTAGCGATTATTCTCCAACCTGAACGGCTGTCATTTTGTCAAATTTCACAGATAAAATACGCGAGGATGCGCAAAGTAAATGTCAAATTGTCAAATGACAGAATGTTATAGAACAGAGCATGGTTTTATCTTTTTCGGTACAAGTGGAGCTCATGAGTTTCAAGACGCAAATCGCCATATGCAGTATTCATCACCACATCCTGCATCATCATCATCATCATCATCATCATCATCATCAACAACAACATAATAATATATTTTAAAAACAACGGGTTGGTTCCATGACCGATTTGATACTATCACTTAGCCTCGGCTGCGGGTCCAATTCCTAGTTGCCAGGATTTTTCGATTGAGGAAATTTCATGCTGGCTTTCAGTAGGTCAGCGGTTCTACCAGGGTACCTCTTACACCCGATGTCCTCTTCCACGTCGCCGTACGACGGAAATACGGTCACAGTGACAGTTAAGCTTATCCACCCATCATTAAACTGTGATCATGGTCCATCGAGTGATCGTGTGAATTTAATAGTAAATACAAGCCTTTATAGACTCCTTGTTAATGGATTCTTGCATCAGCACTGAAATCTTTTTTTAACCATTTGATTGTAATTTAATTATAGATGGAGGGATTATCCTAACTGTAATACAACACGGTATTAGGACCTGCACATAATTAAAGTACAAACATCACGTTTTTTTCTGGCTTCTCTGCAACGTGCGACTACCCGGATGCTGTATATTTCGCGGGGTAGCCTTCTGATAACGCACATCGTTTCACTTGTTCGCGTCCAATGTTCGATCCCTTATCAAATACATACGGTGATAAGTATTCAGCTAGCCAGACAAATATGTTTTTGGTTGCTTCCCAAATTACGCTCACTGACTATCTATAGCGACTGATACAAGAGTTCCTTTATTATTCAAATCTATATGAAATTAATTATGTTCAGAGTTTAGTTAAGTCTTGCAAGCAACACTAGCTATTCAATAATTATCATTTTAAGTTCCTAGGATCTGCATAACTACGTCTTGATACCTACATCTCTGATTGATAAAACAGTTACTTATATTGTGTGTGTGTGTGCTAAAACGATACGCTCAATAGGGATCATCGAAATAAAAATAACGTGTTTGTAAAAAGAGCAAATTTATAAGGTTCGCAGCGAAAAATGTAGTATGAATATATGCGGATATATATCATATATACAGGAGGGCGGCTTGTTTTTAACTACCAAAAAAAAAAGCATCACACAAAAATTTAAAATATGTATATAAATTATGTTTTATGAGATTTTAGATCGAGCATAAAACATGTTTTTACTATAAACGAGTTGTATTGTTTGATTTTATTTCTTTTTACGGCAATTTGTGAAAATTTTACAACACATTTTTACCCTTTCACGGCGTTTCTTTTGGTTGGATCTGTAATTTGCACATGGGAAGGTTCAACGGGTTTCGAACCTACAACCTTCGAATTCCGTTGTCATATATACACTAACGATTGACAATTTTATTTATTTATTTATTTATTTATTTATTTATTTATTTATTTATTTATTTATTTATTTTCAACCGGTATGGCAAATTAATAATGGTTCAGAGATAACCCGTCTGTTACCAGGATTGCTATACATATCTCTGAAAATTCGACTACCAGACCATACATTTTCTCTCTCACGCAATTTCCGCTAGAATATCAACCTGCAATTAGGCGTGCACGAGTCCTGTTTATTCTGAAAACAGCTTTCATAAAACAGGGCGTAATTTGAAAGAATTCCTGAGGTTAACAGGTCTGGCATATTCATTCTTCATGTCTAATAGGCCAGCAGTAGTGGGCGATAAATTACCCCTACTGAACAAGTGGCTCTCCGCTCTCAGGATCTGCAAAAACTTAAGAAATTGAGCTATCTCAGAGTTTATGTTGCGGTTTGCATATGTTTACATTTTATTGTACCATTATTCAGTTTTGCAACAACGTATGCGGTCGAGAGCATGGGTAATTTTTATCGTAAACGTTTTCACATGCTGATATTTTGTTAAACTGTTTAATAATAGTGCCGGAATGCACATGAGGTGTTTTTGTCTATATCTTAAAACATAGACCTTTTGCGTTATTTAGGGAAGCAGCAGTAAGGCTTCTGATCCTTATCAATTCATTCTTATTTTACTTTCCATGAATGACGCCGTGGAGCAGTGGAAATGTACTCTACATCGGGTCTGTTGTGATAGCATGACGTTAAGACCATAGTAATGGGTTCGAACCCCATTTGGGGCAAGGATTTTTCATGAACTTCCCATGCGCAAGATATTCGTATAACCCGGGAACCATCAAGAAGGAATAGTATAAGTTATAAAAACTTGTTTCCAAGTCGACGTAAAATTAATAAGTTTAAAATTACTTTTCTTTGTTGGAATCCATTATTAAAGCGAAACATCTGCAAACATTAAACTCAAACAATGTACCTCAAATGTTAAAAAATAAGCATATTTCTATATCTTTAAAGGATTTAAAAAGTTGTTTAAATCAGTTTTAAACAAAGGCTCTATCAAAAGGGACGAGCGTCAAGTTATCTCTTTGAAAACCACTGATTAAAGTCATCAACCGTGTTTCAGAATTATACTTCAAAGGTGGCGTTTTCTTTTAATGTTTGCATAATTTTCCCTGATAGTCAAATATAATTGCTGTTTTAATATCAACATGCAGTTGATTAAATATTTCTATTGTACAACTGCCATTGTTATGTTCAATGAAGTTCATATCCCTCGAACGAGTTGTAATGAAAATGTCTTTAATTTTAGATTCTCTCGTTTTCACACAATATATCACGTTCCAAAATGCTTTCTTTTTCTGTAATTTTTGCCAGAAAACAATGGCTTTCCATGCATATTGTTGTTGTTATTTGGAAATGTACTTCGATTATGACAGTATTTCAGCCATAAAGCGATGTTTGGCTAATTATGGGTGGAGGAAACACTTGTGTAAACAAAAAGCTGTCTTCCGGGTTATACCAACCTATTACAATGAAAATTCGAGTGACCAATCCGAGGATGATCGTTATGTCAAGTCATTGTATCACTGTGATTCTATCATAATAAAATACAATGATACCCACGTCATATCGAGACAATGGTCTCCCATCACATGAACACAGTGGGCAACACATCATGACGTCATTATGGCCTAACGCAATGTCATAATGATGGTCTTGATTTTAGCCGTCACAATGCCCTCAACGTCATGCCATCACAATATTCTCAACGGCATGCCGTCACAATAGTGACAACGTCATGCCATCACAATATTCTCAACGTCATGCCACCACAATAGTTTCAACGTCATGCCATCACAATGTCTCAACGTCATGCCATCACAATGGTTTTAACGTCATGCCATCACAATAGTCTTAACGTCATGCCATCACAATGTTGTTAACGTCATGCCATCACAATAGTTTTAACGTCATGCCATCACAATAGTTTCAATGTCATGCCATCACAATGCTCTCAACGTCATGCCATGACAATGGTTTCAACATCATGTCATCACAATGGTATTAACGGCATACCATCACAATGATCTAAACGCCTTGTCACCAGAACAGTCTCAACGTCATACCATCACCATAGACTAAAGGTCATCTCATCACACTGGTCTCAACGTCATGCCATCACAATGGTTTCAACGTCATATCATCGCAATTATTTACGGCATGCTAATACAATGATGCTCACGTCATTCCGATTTTATGGTCTCGATAGTATGCAACATAATCACGTTACGTCATTACAGTGGTCCCTAGTATTGTCTTCATACACGATGTGGCAGCTTTGAGTCACCATAGTGACAATGCTATGGTCGCTATGAATTATGAATGCCATAAATGTATCTGACGCCGATAGGGAAACCATTTCTTACAAGTTGTACTTATCCCTCTCAAATGTTTCTGAATTGGATCAGTATTTTGCACCTAAGAAGTTCATGAAAACTCCTTCAATGATTAGTTTTAAAAACGTGATGGGACCAATTGCGTAATTTGACACATCCAAAAACAAACAAAATCAAGTCCTTATAGATGAACACTTCGGTAGAACAAAGCACTTTTTATGCAGGAATACAATGTCACTAATATAAAAACAGAAGATCTCAATAAGCTTTTAGCTTTCGATTTAATCCTATTTTGTATTACATGTATATGTATGCAAATTATACTGTTATAATATTTGATTAATAAATATGTTCAAATAAAACTAATATAAAAAACAAATATATATCATTCACTATAAACTTTTCAAAGGTATTGAACCATCATAAACCTAAATCAAAATGTAAATGCCAAAATAAACACGACTAAATGGAAAACAGAATAGAAGCATTTTATATTAGATATTTGGGGGAAGAGCTGTAACTATGTTTTTGAACTTGCGGCTTGACCCATTTGCCTTCTTCTACTTCCTTGGTGTCTGTCTGTCTGTCTGTCTGTCTGTCTGTCTGTATGACCATTAAATTTGTTTTAACTAAACTATTGTAAAGTTTATCATTATGATACTATAAGCATGCAGGATATAGCGTGGCTGAAAACATACACGTACATGGATTTGGATTGTAGGGCGGTGGCTGACACTTGTGGCTATGGATAATCCTTGAAGAATGTTTGAATTTTTTTTCATCTCTGCTGAAGCCGTAAAAATAGTCTATATCAGCTGTCGTCACTCACTAAACGCTTTCCCGTCCTGGATTCGTGATATGAAGAAACAATAGCTGCATTCACTTATCTTGCATGACGTTCTGTTATCTCCACAAGAGCGGCCATTGGCATCTCTGTGGCTACTAGAATCAAATGACTAATGGTGAAAAAATCTATCGGACTAAATGTCATTATATTTCGTTTTCTAATCCTGACAATAACGTTTTATTGAATCTGAGGGATTAGGGGATGAAACATTACGGCCATAGCGGAGCGGTAGCTGATGTGTTTTTATGGACGATAAATGGTTACAATTAAGACATAATGATGCTGAAAGTCTGCCTTGAAGCCTGACACGGGGTGGTTCTCTTGGAAATGCTTGTGTAAAAGCATGTGTAATGGCGGGGCAGTGTCTCAAATAAAAATATCAATGGGTTTGATCAGTGATATTTGCAACTCTGGTTAAACTCTGTGGTAGACGTAGTATAGAAGTGATTGTTGTAGTAGTAGTAGTAGTAGTGGTGGTAGAAGTAGTAGTAGCAGTAGTGGTGGTAGAAGTAGTGGTAGAAGTGTACGTTTACAATTGATCCGAAGGAAAGTTATTTGATCCCTGCTTGGTTAAGAAATATATGATTTTCAAGTTTCGTTTTCCAATCAATGTAAAAGTTTAAATTCAATGGCTGTAGTAAAAGAACATGTATTTAAATTAGCAGTAATTTGTATTTTCATGATGTAAAAAGGGCCCATGAACTTTAGAAAGTTTAGCTTTTTATAACTTTATACATGTTAAACAAAGATGTCCCGTTAAGAAAATGTAAAAAAAATAAATACATAAAAAAAGAAAAAATACATATATGATACAGAAATGATTAATGTGTTATAAACTCAGAAGAACTGATTCAGATTGTATTCTCGTAATTTCATATTCATCATTCGGTTCATTTCCCAAAAATTCAACCCCTACCTCGAGGAATGATCTGGTTTTTAGAAGGTGGTAGAGCTCAACAACGTCAGTTGTTCCCATGGAAACGGATAGCCGCCGCGGCGGTCCGAATTGTTTTTAAATTGTTACTAAGTTGGCGTTCATGGATGGGATGTACAATTGCTGTGTTTTATTGCGGGTTTTGCTCGTAAAATATAGTTTTCATTCGGGATAAAGATAAATATGAGCGATGAAACAAGCGAAATCAGGGACTGACTGACCCCTGACAGTTCTAATTAGCTACTCATCGCGTGTTTTGGGGGTAACGGTCGAAGAAAATGGCCGGTGTTTAAGAACATCCGCTATGAGTAATCCCAAAGAAAAATGCACGTGGGAACTGTGCGGAATGCGAGTGTATGCGTATAATGTATTTTAAATAAACGGACAGAATTTTGCCTGGTTGTTTAAGAGAGGGAACCGATATATGTTCATGAGAATGCATGAGTATACTAAAAATTAACGGGCAGATTTTTACCCGGGCGTTCTATAAGGTGACCGCTGTAGAGAGAAGACTGTGAGGTTTAATTTTTTATCATTCAAAATATGATGCCAACAATTGTATACAATACCTCTTTGCTTCATAATGCCCCCATCCCCCCACCCCGCAAAAAACCCCATTAATTTTCGCTGATATTAATTTTCATTGAGCCTACATTAAATGCAATTTCGTCGGCATGAATGATTCGAGGTTTCATATACTAGAAACCGAGAAGTCTAAGTAAATGCTATTTTGTGTAAATATACATGGATTAAGATCATCTACGAAATCAACGAAAATTTATTTCCCCGCGAAAATTGGTCTAATAGTAACGACTGAAAAGGACTTGATATATACTCAAAGGAAAAAGAAACGCAGGGTAACTAGAATCTGTAGTAGCCAGACTCAAGTTTTTACCTCCAACCTTCAATAAACATCATATGATAGACCCATCTCATTCTAAAGCATTTATTTTGTTTGGAAAAAAAAGTCTTTTTCAAAATAATTTGAACTGTAATACCGTCGAATACTTCCTATTTAAAACTGACACAAAAGTTTACCCTGCGTTTCTTTTTCCTTTGCGTATATTTGTGAAAGTAATGAATGCCCTTTATGAAAAAAGAGAAAAAAGGGGTAATTAGACATCCATTTGTTTTAAGGAATAATTTCTTACTCCAGTAAAGTAAGTAATATTTTGCAAACATTTTGTCAAAATCAGCATAACTAAAATAAAATAAAGCCGAACAAAATAATATGGTAAGGAATTTAAGTCAAAGATAAATTCTATTTTTCCTATTTTTTCCTTTTGATACAGTGTTTGGCATCGTAACATAGCAGTAGTTATTTATAATAGCATAAATCAAAGACAGATAAGGAAAATAATATGAAGCGAACCATCAACGGTTATATTACTGGAATATTTAAGAGATAAAAAGAGTTAAACTTTGCATTTATTGATGTAAGCCTTTAATTAACTAATACACGAACGTCATGTTATCAAATATTTTATTTCCACTATTTTTGCAGCTACAATAAATATGTTACATAAGTAATAAATCCGCTGCAGTTTTAGGAGAAATAAGCAACAAAAAATCTTGTTTCCGTGATAGCTTGGCTCGGAAGTAGATCTTCATAAACATGAAATAATGTAACATATGTCGAATTATTCATATAGTTTTCACATCTGAGAGAAAGAAACACATAAGCAAGGCAATAATGTAATGACTGATGATTAAGATGAAAATGATTAATTCAACGATCATGACTACATATTCATAAAGTAATGCTTTTGTCTGTCCCTTCCCAGATAGCAAGGGTATATGGGACCCATATGGGCTGTATCTGGGTATGCCTATATGGGCTAAATTATGTGGGACCCATGTGGGTCCCATATGTAGAGTTTTTTACCCATATGGGACCCATATTTGCTGTATCTGGGTATGCCAATATGGGCTAAACTATGTGGGACCCATGTGGGTCCCACAAAGGATTTTTGCTGTATCTGGGTATGCCTATATGGGTTCGACTATGTGGGACCCATATGGGTCCCATATATATATAGTTTTTCCCCATAAGGGATATATATGGGCTGTATCTGGGTATGCCTATATGGGTTCGACAGTGTGGGACCCATATGGGTCCCATATATAGAGATTTACTGGACCCACATGGGCTGTATCTGGATATGCCTATATGGGTTCGACTATGTGGGACCCATATGGGTCCCAGATATACTATTTTACACATGCGCACTCTATATTTCCGGTTAACCGCAATATTCAAACCAACGGTCAACAACACAACGCGATGTTAACCTACTTAGCTTTTCTTCAGAGTGACGGCCAGACGAACATTATTAGCCTATTCAAAACGTGAAATACGTATGTATAACATTGATTAAGATGCCTTTCTAATAATTAAGTCTTGCTTTTTTAAAAAATAATTCTTATTATGAATAAGGAATTGGTTTGTAACGTATTTTCGCGAGTTGAGTTCGACTTGTTTATCGTATATTGTATGTACCGGTAGTTCAAATTCAAGGTGTCTAAGTCTAGAATTTACTTTTATCTGCTATAAATTTTAGTTTGAGGACCAAAGGATCAATAATTTCGATCAAAAGTTAGTTAAATTTTATTGTTACTTTTTGCATTATTTACTGTATTATTATAATATAAGTTTAATCTTTTTATTATTTTTGTATTCACATCTCTGACATATAGAAAGATGATTCATAATGTATACGCTTTGTGTAATTGTAGATAGAATACCAGAATACCTGTCAACCTGTTTAATTCAAATCTCTGGGACGTTGTGAGGAGTTTTCTGAATGGAAATGAGCTGGATGTAAACTACAACTTCCATGGACTGAAGGGGATGCTGCCATTTACCAAACTGCATATCATGGATGAATTTTACAGTAAGATTTGCTGCAATAAACTCTAGCCAAGTCTTAAATGTAATGAAGTCATAGTCAATGCCTTGGAATTATTCAATTTTTATATCATTTACAAGAAAGCTGTGTTAAGACTAATTAGAACCCAGAGGCTTGAGCTGATAACACACATCACCTACATTATGATTTATTTATAAAATGCATTATTCAGTGGAACACATATGAAAAAAAAATGATACTTTATTCTCATCAGTTATATTTTTTAGTTTCAATGCCAAGTTTAACAGTCCCAACATTGTTTGGTTTGCTTCCTTAAGATATATTTTATACCTTTTGAACATTCAGAACCACACCACTGAGGACGCTGAGTAAGAGGTCTATAAATGACTGGCAGGTGGTACTGAACAGGGAAGGGGGAAGAAAACAGTGCAGCAAAAGTCAGACAAGTCTTCAATGTAGGAATTCCAACAGGAGACACTCTCAATAAGTGGAGGGACAGATTCATAGTGAATAGTTTAGAATATAGTTTTGAATAGTTGAATATCAGTCCATTATTTTTCAGACACGCCAAACTTTGAATTAAGTATACTATACTATTTTTTTATTTTATTAAGCTTTAAAAGAATCTGTTCTGTAACTAACAGTTTTGTGAAGATTGGACTACTAGTATGTGCATGAGAATTGTTGATAAGATTAATTCAGATTATTTTTTCACACTGTTAAACATGCTATGCCAACAATCTATATGTTTTATATAAATTATATTATTATTTCATTAACTAGATTTAAGTATTTTAATAGTAAGTAATCCATCATTACAGTTAGCCTTTTTATTTTGAATTTTAATGTCATTTCATATTTCAAGTACTTTAAGGTTAAGAACTTAAGACGAAATAATAGTTGTTATGTGTGTGATTGTGATGCATTAATTAGTCTAGTCTTGTTATGCTAGTTATTTTCTTTATACAATAGTATGCATTTTTGTATAATAAGTTGTTAAAGATATGCAATCTTTAAGTGTTTGTTTTTGTTGCATAAGAAATTGTCTTATGGCTTGGAAATAAATTTTAAACTTTAAATAGCACATTGAAAATGAAAAATATCCATTTGTATTCAAGTTGTATTTGAATGAATTATGACTTTTCGAATTGTATTTTCTCAGCATGTGATTAAATTGAAGTTTTAATTAAATTAAGAAGAAAAATAAAACTGTATGTTGTATTTGAGGACCAATTTTCTGATTTTCAGTAATGTTTTTTTGGAGCGACAAATTTTCAGAGGCTGTTGGTACCAGTTTTCCACACTTGACTGCAAATTCAGACAGTGCAGTGGTATGGAGCCATATTACATGCAAATGGGGTGCAAGTATGGGACCTTTAAGGGGCCCATATTGGATCTTGGTGGACTGCCCATATGGGACCCAGGCCAATACAGGTTGCACTTTCGACATGGGTCCCATGTGGGTAGCCCATATGGGGCCTATGTAGAATCTAGGCAGGCTGCCCATATGGGACCCTTAAGGGGCACATATTGGATCTTGGTGGGCTGCCCATATGGGACCCAGGCCAATACAGGTTGCACTTTCGACATGGGTCCCATGTGGGTAGCCCATATGGGGCCTATGTAGAATCTAGGTGGGCTGCCCATATGGGACCCTTGAGGGGCCCATATTGGATCTTGGTGGGCTGCCCATATGGGACCCAGGCCAATACAGGTTGCACTTTCGACATGGGTCCCATGTGGGTAGCCCATATGGGGCCCATGTGGGAAACCATATGGGACCCATATGGGTCCCTTATATATTGCTATCTGGGTTAATGCAGTAAAGTTCCGCTAATGAGACCACCTTTCAGACTGAGAGAAACTGGTCTTATTAGCTAGCGAATCGGTCTTATTGGTAAGTCTCACCATTTATATGTTTTTCCTTTCTTTTATCTTTCATTCGTTCATATTTTTTTCTCATTTACATATTCATTTTGTTTGCAAAATCACTCAAAATGTCATTTACTCATTCAATCAATAACGATCGAAAAAAAAAATTAAAATTCAAGTGACTAACATGTCAATAATGAAAGAAAATAGGCTTATATCCTGTACATCATACTGTTTGTTGTGATGCCACATACCCACATTTATTTCAGCTTTTCTCTTCAAATGTTTTGGTCCTGAATAAAAAAAAAATCAATGTCTTAAAGGATTTGATTCAATCATTTATTTATAAATCTTCATGTATTAATTAATGTATACTGGATACATTTCCTAATTCTTACATACTAAATAAAATTATGTAAACAATTAAATTCACTCTTTATCAATATTTCGGAAAAACAATTTTTTGAGCCGCTACAAAATCACGCCTTTTCCCTGAGAAAGACAAGTATAGCCGAAGTATTGATAATGAGTGAAATTAATTGTTTATCTAGAAAACCTACATATTTGAATAAATTAAAATGTTTATATAGCATTTTATAGTATTTCAGACACATCGTTGAAATGACTGGTCTTGATAACGGACCGGATGTACATTGTAAGGTGGGTCTTTACCGTATATTTTCTAACCGAAGAGAATAAGATATGATGCACAGCTAACTATTAACAGCCAAGATGGGATATCACACAAACCCCTGACACCATTATATCAACATAGCAAGTGGGGGAAGAAATCGTTTCAAGCCGTATGGAAGCAAAAGAATGACCGTCCACAGTCTTCTGTACTTGTAAGCCACATTGTTTTCTCCATGATTTTCTTACTAATGACTTTAAGATTATGCAGACAATAACCACAAAGCCGGATTTTGACATTCTGTATATATACATACATCCATCATACATCTTTCATCCGGGAACTCCGAGGAGTTGCAGACGACACTGACGTCCGCCATTGTTTACACTGACCGGCTGTTGCCCGGCTCGTGTCTGGAGTCAAAACGAGGCTTTCCACCAGGTGGTAGAATCTGACGAGATTTTCATCGAAAAGGGCTACTAGTTTTGTTGTCTGTAAAATAAACATACACCAAAGGAGGTTTAAATTCCTCCACCCTCCTTTTTCTAGGGACATGACCCAAACAATATCTCCACCGGGGGTGCTATTGACGTGTGCCCCTGAGATCAAACTAATTATCTGTTTACACGCGCGCACCTGTAGACTGTGAGCCTCGTCAAATTGTAGTTTATTGATAGGCGATGTGTCTTTCCATTACAACAGCGATCAATTTCTGATAGCGAAAATGTCTGCCTTTGTCTACCAATTGTCAGATCCCGCCGGACTGAATATTTACTCAGTAATCGGTTGCTTTTGCAATAGTGACGGTAAATTGCTTTATAAGATCAAAATCCATCAGGAGTAATCTTAGATAATTACACCTTTTCTGTCTACCCTAACAAGTTTTTGTTATTATTGGTTTTGTTGTATTTAAGTTGTTGATGTTGTTGTAGCATCTTTCTTTCTATTGTCTTATCTTAGCATATATATATTTTTTTTAAATCCACTATAATTTGATCCAGTCAGTTAATATTATTAGATTATTACTTAAATGACGCAATATCTGCTTGCTACACATGGATTCCATTAAATAATTTTATTTATTTATTTATTTAGTATCCCTCCCTTGGAAATAGATTGCGAAGTCAAAGTCTCGTTTTCGAACAAACTTTTTTTTTAATATTTATTTCTTGCCTTTAGACAAGATATATTCAAAATCACTTAATTTCATTTTAAATGAAGACCAAGGATAAAAAGAGGACTGAATCTTCTCTTGACCAGAATTCATGAAATGTGGCTTTCATTGAATTACTTTCAAGCGTCTACTAACAATGATCACAACGACCTCCATGGGAAGCGTCTGCCTGCCATTTATGATCAATGCCACCTTAGAATCTGGATTAGGGGTCCTTTTATCCTCGTTTCCTTGTCTCTTTTATCGATCCATCATTCCATAAATGACACGCATGTACGCTTGCACGCGCGTCCCACGCGGGGTTTAGAATCCGTGCTTCTGTATGTTTATAGCAGAAGCACCGGCATTGTGGCAGACGACAATGTATTAGAGCATATCTGGTCGTCTGAAAATTCCATTATGCGATTTGACTTTAACTCTAGGTCATAGAAAACCATTGTAGTTTAATCAGTGTAAAGGGAAACGATTCCTTGCATTACAATATTATGTAAATGAAAGAGGTTTGACTATAAAAGTGTCAATATAATGTCATTAACCAATTATTCACGATTTATAAAGAATAAAAAAGGAAATGAAAATAAAATCTAAAATAGGAGCGATCTCGGCAGGACTCGAACCTGCAATCTCCTGATTCGTAGTCAGGCGCCTTGTCCATTGGGCCACGGGACCTGTGCATGAATATAGAGTATTTGTTATCTAAAACTGGATTAATTCTTCATTCGTTCATGATAATACCGCCACGGTCAGTTGTCTGATAATCCATATGCTGATATAGAAACCATGATAACTCATAAACTATAGGTGCACAACCGCTTCATTTCACCTCATTTTCAGCATTAATGTTAAGATCTCGTGCGAATGAGTGAGCGAATGAGTTAATGTAGGCTTACCTTAAAGACGTAAAAATGGGCGAGCGAAAAGAGAGAGAGAGAGAGACAGAGAGAGAGAGAGAGAGAGAGAGAGAGAGGAGGGGGGATGGAACTTGGATGAGTAGTGGACAAAACAAAGATGGACGGACGGAAATATTCTGGTTCATTTAAAGGTGTTTTTTCTATTGTGGGGTGTCTGGTCAAAAATATTTGACCTGGATTGTCGGGTCACATTGTCCGATGAACGAAACAGACAGGGCAGTATCCATATATCATGTTTCTAGGTCATCATTAAACAAAATGTTATGACAGTCTTACTAAAAGAAATAGGACTTTTTTTTTTACCTTAAAGCTCTCACTGTTTTGACTTAGAGCGTGTTATTACTGCTTCTACAACAACTACTTTTGTTGCTTTATTCCTACCACTGCTAATTCTACTACTTCTAACGTCATCATTTCATCAGAATCTTTATCAGCAATAGTCATAGCAACAACAATAATATCACCATCACCACAACCACCACCATCATCATCATCATCATCATCATCTATATCAGACGCAACAACAACATCATTCGCTTATTCTTCTTCGTCTGTTCCTCTTCTTCGTATCTTCTTCTATTTCTTCACATTTTCTTCATTTTCTGTTTTCCATTTATATTTTGGTCCACATTTACATAACTGTTATCAAATTTGAATTTTCTATTTTCCCTCAGTTTTTTTTTCTTCATTTCATTCCCCATTTTTTCCCCGAGTAGAAAGATACCACGCTCATGTAATTATATCGACACACACATTTTGGCTTGCGGTCTCTCGTCAAATAGAAAAGGGATCCAAAATATGTTCCCGCTGTTTTTGTGTGCCAGGGATGTGGTTCAGTTGAGAATTAGATCTGGCCGTTACCAAGGTAACAAGACAACAAATAAACAAAAACCGAATGACACAAATACCAAATATTTAGCCATACCCCCATGATGTAGGAAGCATATATATGTACATGTAGATTCTTTTTTACCTGTTCACCGTTGCTGATGCTGTTTTTATAAAATTATAATTTCTGAAAATAAATAAAAGTATGTCATGCCGTCTGTTTTATTTCAGTACACCTTTACGTAGCTGTATTTTGTTGTTTTCTAGATTTAATCATTGCAAAATGATATCATATTTCTGTCAAAATCAAATTACTGTATTTATGGTTTAGATTACTTTATAGTTTAGTATATTTTAATGATGTAAATTACAGAGACAAGATAAGAATAAACCAGTCCCTTCACACACATACAGAGAGAGAGAGAGAGAGAGAGAGAGAGAGAGAGAGAGAGAGAGAGGGAGAAATACTAATATTCAACATTAATGTCAGAGGTAGAAAAACGGGTTAAACTTCACCAGAATGGCATGCTGTCTACCTTTACTTCCGCACAGTTTCATCAGTCCCGAATTTCACCTGGCAGTGCGGCTGTGGCGGCGCGTCGCGTCGCGGTAGATATAATTTTACTGGTATATTTTTTATGTTAAGAAAAAAAAAAAAAAAAAAAAAAAAAACGATATCCGGGTTATCTCGTGGGGCAGAGATCACGGAAAAATACAAGCGGGAATTAATATTATGTTAATATCATCAGCAAAAGAGGGCGGGGGATGGGGAGGAAAGATAATGGAATTTGCAGAAAGCTGTTCCAAATAAATAAAAAAAAAAAAATAAAAAAAATAAAAATAAAACTTTATCTCCTAGACTTCCATTTTCATTCAATGCATTTTCTAACCTTTTTCCGTGTCATTGCTTTTATTTATTCTTATTTTATATTTTTACATTAATTACAGTTGTGATTCAGTGGTTACCGTTCGCGAGTGTGGATCCGTGGGTTGTGTGGATCCGTGGGTTGTGGGTTCCTGCTCCGTTTAGGCGAGGATTTTGCATGGTACATGGTAGTTAGCAATGGTACATTGTTATCTTTTTATATTTTAGTATGGTAATGTGCCTAGTATTTGATTGTATCTAGTCATTATGTCTCTTAAAATTCTTAAATAGAATGGTTGTATACATGTTTTTATGGTTGTATATAAGTATATGTATGTATGTATACGAATGAGACAAAAATAAAATAAAGTTTTATATATATATGGTCCTCCATGCGCGGCGTACTGGTCCGTCGAAAGGGATTTGTAGAAGAATTCTTGAATTTGTAAGAACTTTGTTCCCAATTGACGTAAAGGTAAGTTCAAACTGAACTAGTTACCTTATTCACTAGACTTCGTCTTAATTGCATTTTTTATCTGATGATGTCATATTATTTAATGACGAAGTGTGTCACTAAATTCCGTATGGATAAACAATTTTGATATTGCGTGATAAATCTTTGTATCACGTAACGATCTGAAACAAAAGATAGTCTCAAAATTGCCTAGTCTCAAGTGTAGTAGGAAAAATATCTTAAATGTTTTAAACACCGATTCCTAATTATAACTCTCATTATTTTCAGAATTGCGATGCAGTTAAGAAATACAGATAATCGCGTGTTTAATGTTTTGTCGCATTGTTTACCTCAGCTATTTCCGTAGTGTTTAAAAAAAATAAAACATATTTTTTTTTAGTGCACGTGTGTCGAAATTTTGTCTCTTTTATTTGAAGGAGACAATTAACAAATTTTATTCTTTCTCTTCTGAGTGGCCCGTGTGTACTGTGTAGTTAAAACTTAAGGAGGTTCCGGAGCAGAAGGCAGGAAATATTATACATCCTATTAAAAGACCAAATCCTTAAAAGATAAAAAATAAAAATATAAATAGATGTAGGATAATTAGGGAGCTTTTAACGCCAGTAGTTCGAGATATAGGTAGCTTATGCTAATTTTGACGTCATATAGCATCAGGTCCCGTGGCCCAATGGATAAGGCGCCTGACTACGAATCAGGAGATTGCAGGTTCGAGTCCTGCCGGGATCGTACTTTTTAATATGTTTTAACAGAATTTTATTTAAGTCCGTTGGAATTGACATTTCCAATTTTATTTCAGTTTTAAGGTATACGTCCCTTAGACCAGTTTAAGGTTTTTAATACGTTTTGATTGTGGAGTGAATTGCCAAAAAAAGAAAAAACATTGATGATAAGAAGTTAAAACATCTAAAAAGAATGATATGGAAAGCTTTAACGTTTGATTATACTTTGGTGCAGTAAGTCAAATCATCAAGTGACTACATATCCTGTCTAATAGCGGGGGCGTAAGATACGTCCTTCCCCCCCCCCCCCGTGTTTATTTACATATATGTTGATAATTAATATCAACAGTTATATATACTTAACGCCTAATTGAATGCTGTGACGCAACATGCCGGAAATTGACCGGAAATCGCAATGTTCATGTGGAGCAAGCGACCTCTTTCGGCGAGAAACGAGAGTGGATGCCATAATGATTAATCTGCGTAACGGGTGTTAAATCCATCCATCCATCCATCCATCCATCCATCCATCCATCCATCCATCCATTAATCAATCAGTTTATCCATTCATTTATACATCATACATAAATCCACCAATACAAGCATACATTCGCACTTGCATAACGATTATTTACGACGAATTCTGCATGCAATAAAATGCTTTATGCGTTTGTGCTTAAAGTAATAATCACATTACTATGTAATATGCTGGAACAAATACGTTTGACATTTATTGCGCCTTTACTTTCTTATACCTTCATGCATGTGCATGCAAAATAACGTTGCATGTGGATTAAATTTAGCATGCAAGCATCGCTGATATCATTGATGTACCTTATGTTTGTATACATTACCGCAGGCATATAGACCATTTCACTTCGAAATGATACGGAACCTTCATAAATCAACAAGAACTTCCCGAACACCTAATCGACATGTTGGTGTATAATTCCACACATTCAATAGGAAATAAACATACACTTGATCCCCCCCCCCCCCCCCACACACAAGTCACGGATTGTTCAATTTAAATCAACGAATTAAATGGTTTATATAGCAAAACTTCATTTTGCAAGGGAAGAGATATATCCATTATTACTGATATTTGATGTATTGTATGACAGGTGTTTGACTGAAAATGAAATTAACATGGATATGGTAAAGGCTTATACACGATAATATGAATTAATGCAGGATTAAGTAAGCGATTGATTGATTTATTGATTGATTAATTGATTGAATTGATTGATCTGTTAATAAAGTGAGTAAATAAGTGAGTAAATGAATAAGAGAGTGATCGAGTCAGTGAGTGAGCGAGCGAGCGAGCGATCGACTTTAGATATATATTGTACATGTAATAATAAATCTTTTGGCCAATGACCTCTGCCATGGGAAATTTATATGACCCCAGTGCCCAAGAGGAAATTAAGCGTCTCGTTAACCATGATCAGTTGGACGTTAAGTAGGAATTTGAGGATACAATTTCAATTATTTGAATAAAAATTACATTTGAAAGTTACCCATTCACTTTCACGTTTGTTTTTCGGCCTTTTCTTTCAGTTTCGGGTTTTCTTTGTTTTGTATTTTCGGTACAAGCTACTACTACTTCAACTACAACTACTACTACCCTTAAATTACTACTCCTTTAACTACTACTACTACTACTACTACTACTACCACTTCTACTACTACTTCTACTTCAATTACTACTACTACTACTACTAC
>CM037783.1:48011527-48061527 GCA_021229015.1 Solen grandis | reverse complement strand
TTTTTTTCGAACATTTATAGACTTTTTTATAAAGCAAAATATCCCATAACTCTAAGTCAATGGATGTTTGAACCTGCACTGAAGTCCCTTTAAGCATTTGAAAGGCCATGGTTATTTTAAATGGAGGAATTCTTATTAATCATTTTATGATTAGGCTAATACTGAATATATTATCATGTATAAACAGGAGTTATAATCCATCTCTTTTTTCTGTTTCACAGTCTTCCACTACTTATATTACATATGAATACATTTGAATAAGACCTTCATTTATGTATTTGCCATGGGAATCAGTTGTGATTCACCGATCTTTTTAGATGCTGGTCATTTGGAATTGAAAGAACTCTCTTGTATCTTATTTCAAACAAAACTAGGAAATATTTCACCTGCATGTGTTTTAACAAAAAAACAAACAAACAAACAGAAAGCAGAAAACTGATAGTTAACAGGCCATCCCATCTAGTTGAACGCAAAGCAAATAAGCAAAGACTACAGTACCCTGGAAAAGGATATCTTATTTTCCTTTTTTTCCAGGTTATCCACACCAATATTAGCTGCTGTATGGAAATTCGTTCGATATAAGTCCCATCAGTTCATAAGTTTGGCTGGCCAAATGCTATATATATAAGAAAGATTCACAGTTCCTGTACAATTTCTAAACTCAACAAAAGTGAAACACATGTAACCAAATCCGCCCACTTAAAATGAATAACATCGTCCCAGTTTACACCGTACGCCATCCTTTAAAATAAACTCAGAATAAAGATAATAAAGATTCTGATGAGAATGTTTGTGAATAACTGAAGACAATAATCAGATCTACGTAGTAATAATTGGACCAAGAATTTTTAGCATAGACTTTTGATTTATGCATATTAAAATGTAAGAATGCGTTGAATAAATCTGACTAAAACACACCTCTTCTATACACTACTCTACTGGAGGAAGATTGTGTACATAGATTTGTGTAGAATGAATGGTCAAAATCTGCTTAAAAACATGATTTGCATCACTAGTGTTTTCAAGGGGCATTCTGCTGCTCTGAAGAGGTCAGGATCGATCTGTTTATTTAAGGGTAAATCTTTCCGGTAAATCTTTCCGGTCCTCCCTATATCTTATACTTGTACCATGCATGACCACAAAATGTGCATATTTCATCTCTACCTGGAGAGTCATCAGTCTGCTAGAACTATCCCCTGCAACCATGCTTTTGTTAGTTGCCAGCTACCTATTTACCTGTCTGTACCAAATGGACCTTTTTTCATGGAGACCTCTATCTTTGAAATGACATAGACATTTGGTAACAGATTATGCTAATCTTTTTTATTTGAAAGGTTATACATTCCACTTAAACAATATCACAAACTAATTTAAACAAATCTTGACACACAATTATACGAAATTTATTAAACCAAGAATCAAACTTTGACCTGCTCCTAAACCACTAAATCTTACCCTATTTTCAAAACTATCATTCACTAGAAAGGTTTCTCTAAGGACTTTAATTTATATGCATATTGTCCCAACAAAATATTTTTTAGATATTGAGCTATTTAAGGCAAAGGAAAAAACTTATAATCAAGATATGACCTTGATCTTTGGAAATTTTCAAAATTCGTAAGAGCCTTTGAAACGTAATACTACATATTTTTTGAAAATTTCATGAAAATCGGACAAAAAATAAAGACTGGGTCTCCAAAAAACGAAAAAGAAAATCATTTTTTTTACTTTTTTTTTTGGGGGGGGGGGGGGGGGGTAAGTTTGACCACTTCTAGAAAACAAACCATGCATTTTCTGAAATTGCCACTCCATATATTTCTGCATATATTTCTTGCAAATCATTTGCAGCAAACAAAATTCTTCTATCTTATCTTAAACGAAAAGAGGCACATTTTGTCGTGGACCTAACCTCATTTGTCTTTTTTTTGTAAGGTTTGAACGTCCAACCTCACCTCTCCTAACGCAATAATTTTTCTGGTACGCAATACTGCGATACCTATCATATATTTTTTTTTTTGGGGGGGGGGGGGGGGTCAACAGTGAACAGAATGTAAAAAAAGAAAACCGCATTTGAATCAAACTTCATTTTTTTTGTGATAGGCAAACACGTGATTTCATACATAGCGCCCTTTAGCGGCAAGATCAAAACTAAAATTGAAAATATGTTACAATTTAGCACAGGTTCAGATGTATGTGACTGCATGTCCAAAATTTCATAAGGCTATCTTTTTTAATCTGGCTGTTATAGCGCGTACAAAAATGGGAGGAAGCATAAGGAAAAAAACTATAGGTTTTTGCTCTTAGAGCAGCAATAAAACTTTAAAAAAAACTAGAATCGCTTTCGCGATATCACCGGTTTTCGCGAAAGCAATTGCATTTAGTTTATGAGTCTCGTGGTCGGTGGGACGTTAAAACCAACAAACAAGGAAACAAACAAACGAGTCGCATGGTTCGAATAAAAGAATGTTATTATTATTATTATTGAATGCCATTTACAATGATCTTTTAAACCTTTGGTCACAATGAAGGCGATGAACGAAAATAGTAATCAACGCACGACAATTATAAACGGCATTTGACAATATAAATCTACACATGTTACTCGACATTATAGCACATATATATCGCATTGACTTACTGTCATTTTTCACAGAGTATCGCATTAAATTTTTAGCATTGTCACGTGTCATTTCATATTATTGTGCTAATATCGGGCTTCTCATGGAAAGGTTGACGCACGACAACATACCACGACACACTATCATGCGATATGTTGTATGACAAAGCTACACAACGTTGTTGTAAAATGTTTGTGTGTCATGTTATGGTTAAATCTCGTCAGACAACATGATGAAATAACGCACGACAGACGACCATGTGACATGATGTACGACAAAGCTACACGACGTTGTTTTGGAATGTTTGTGTGTTGTGTTATGGTTAAATCTCGACAGATAACATGATGAAATAACGCACGACAGACGACCATGTGACATGATGTACGACAAAGCTACACGACGTTGTTTTGGAATGTTTGTGTGTTGTGTTACAGTTGAATCTTGACAGATTACATTATGATTTTATGAAACAAAGCTTTGTCAGGATCGCAAGCAATATTTTCAGGACAGACAGACAAATTTTATTTAGTTTCAAAGAGTACAAGAGTACATAGTTGCACAATTCATATAACATTGTTGCATATGGTCACATACACACACACACACACACACGCACACGCACATACAGACACATTCTCTCTCGTGTGCGCGCGCACATACAGATTACAATGTGCTTTATTTATTATAAACATTTAATTTCAATTTGTTTGCAAAGAATCGGTAGCAAGTGCATCTATATCCTCAAACAAAAAACAAACAAAAAACCACCAAATAACACGTTTAGGACAAACTTAGCTAAGTTGTGCATTCAAATCCTATTCCTAATTCGAAAAGCGTCTTTTATATACTTACATAGTTAAATAAATCATCTTTATTATTTGATTTTATCAATAAAACAAATTTAAGAAAGCTAGGTCTTGAATAGATATTTTTGTTTAAATATTTTTTTCGTATTTTATTGTAAGTTTTGCAGACACAAATAAAATGGAACTCATCTTCAATGTCCCTTTTCTCACACAGCTCATAATACCTCTCAGATCGATCAACCCTATTATGACCATAACGCCCTGATTCTTTCTTAATTGATGTGAGGACACGCGTAATTTTATAAATAAACTTATTAATATTCTTGGTAGGAAGTCTAAGTGTTTCTCAAATTCAACTGTGCAAAATGCCTGTAAGAACTTTTCTACACCCTCCCCCCATTTTTTTAAACAATCGATTAACAAACCTTTAAAAAGCAGTATCAAATGCTTTATGGTTAACCACAAAAGGGTCTAACCATACATACCCAAAGCCATGTTCATCTAAGAACCGTTTAATCCCCGAGACCCAGTTTTGGCAACCCCTCGGACTATCCTCTTCAAGTCGACAATACATTTGTTTTAGCAAAATATTTTCGGTTGTAATAACTTTAAGCCAGTTATTAATTATCCTGACGTATCGATAGTAGTATAAGCATCACTTTAGGGTCAAAAAGTAGGTCAAACTGGCCCTATAGGATCAAACAAAGATGACGTAATCGGTTCTATTTATACGTACGGGCGGTCATCTTGTTACTATTTATAGTAACTCATTTACATATAAGCATTTATGGTTTAGCGCATGCGTGTCAGACATTTTGTTGACCTAGCCGGCTCATTTACATATAATGCGCGTGACGGCCATAACAATGACGGCATGAAAGACAACCTGATGACATAATTCCAAAAATCTACATTCCACGGCACGGAAATCGGATACCTCTAAAGTAGAAAGGTTACCATGTATTATATATAAGAGGTAAATACAAGAGTGCTTTACATGCATTATATATTTATAAAATGATTACAATAGCCTCAGATAAAATTTGATATAGAGAGAGTAGTTTTAATGTGAACTAAAATACTTTTACCCACAGGGTCAGGATCAACTTAATTCACATGTAATTAATATAACTTCACATAAATAGTAACACTTAATGGTCATACGGTGTGGACAGGTGAGCAGCACTCCTGTATTATTGTTTGTATGATATGTATTCTATTAATATATTGTCTATATATTTGTCAAGCAAGGTTTCCTTGTTTCTCTTTCAAATTAACTGTTTTGCTTGTCATGATTTCTAAGTATGATATATTCATATAGAAGTCTCAGGACTTGTATATCAGTTTCTTACATATTCGTACTGCTATTAATATAACAATAACTCTTTTTTTTTCATTTGTGACATACAAAAATTATCTGAAAGTGTATATTGAATCTTTCCCCCACTGTACTGTTTGATATAATTATAAGTTTCTTATAATCTCGCATCTTTCTCCCTATATGTAAATCTTCTAACCGGAAATCTAAAAATGTATGTACATGTATATGTAATTTATTTGTAAATATCCCCTTACTGTATATTAGATATAACTGGGTGAAATAAAGTTTTATTCTGTTCTGTCCTGCTTACTGTCGTCTCCAATGATATGTATATTATACATTTTCTAAATTTGAATGTAAAAAAGTATGGTGACCGTGTATTATAAATAGAAGTAAATACAAGAGCTTATTATTGTCTGATATTAATTGTAAGACCTTTTTCCAAATAAGAATGCGTTGTTAAATAACGTATTATTATTATTTATATAGATAAACGGGAAATAATAACATCAATACATCATGGACAGCGAAACAAAAAGTAGGTATAAATGAATGGCTGACGAAGTTAACAGTTCCCCGGTCAGCAGTAAAATGACAACAAAGCTTCGAATACTATTCTATTTTAGCACTCAAGGTATTTCACAATCGCACCGAGTCGAGTCTAAACCCGTCGACTCTAATAAGGGGTCATATAAGGTCGATTCGTGTTAGACGGGCCCGTGCTGGTGACCATCTCATGAATTACTGTAAAACGGAGTCACGGTTAAATACGCTGGTCTGCATTCTTTCTTCCTATGATTCGCGGCTCACGTAAGGTCGGCTCGTGTCAGAATGGAACGGCACTGCGAGTTATTAATTTTATGATCTGCCGGTGAGCCATTTTATGCAGAGAGATATAAACTGTGGCTTGACCAATTAACTCTAGCGTACATTTAACACGTTGATAAATACTAGTAAGCTCCTATTCCGTTTTATATATCCGGTATACATAAACAAATTCAGACATAACGGGAAACATGTTCTGCTACAGAATTATTTGGATATTAGTTATAATCCAATTATTGATATAATTCATTTACAACGGTCCAGTTTTATCCGCATCACAGATTGCTAATGCATTTTATATAATTATAAATAGGTACGTAAATGTTTCGAGTAAACCAGTAACAGTAATTCAAATACGTACATTCTTCAGGTAGGTAATGATAAACAGATAGAAGGAAAAAGCAATTTTTTACCGTGTTATAATAATAATAATTTGAAAAAGATAGAAATAGAAAGTTTGAAGAAATTTTGAGTTATTAAATGCGTTAAGGTGTAAAGGGAGAGGGATCGATTCAGAACACATTGTACTCTCTCAATATTCTTAGATTTGAGTTACCGAAAACTTCACATGACTAGTTTAATATGGACCCGACAAAAGAATAAAAAAGCAGCAACATAGTACTACTCTTTATTATATGGTATTTGCTTATAGCGTGGTTAATGCTGTTTATGCTTTCCCCACAAGAAATTCCTGATTTAAAATTTAAAATTTAAAATCCCCGTAAAGTTGAATATTGTACCCAGGTAGCTAAAATTATTTACTGATACGATTGGGCTATCATTGTAATGCCATATCTCATTATGACGTAGTGGACCTCGTTTTCACTTTAGTTTTCCAAATCCCATGTACGAAAATATTCATGTAATTTATCCAGATTATGTTGTATATAACTCCTCTGGTGTTTTCCCAAAAATTACTAAATCATCAGCAAAAAATAAAGTTATAAGCATAAGATCACTGATTTCTAACCCATTCCTTGTTGGATCTTGTAACGATAACTCCATATCTTCAATAAACAATTTGGTGACATTATCTCCCCTTGCATTAATCCAATGGCATTCTCGAAAAAGTCCGAGTAATTGTTAACTTTCGAACACAAGACTTAACCGTACTGTACAGGATATTAAGTATTTTACCATTTAGACCCATTCTTTACAGTTTTAACCACATATTATTTCTGTTTGCACTATCTAAAGCGCGTTTAAAATCCACAAATGCACAGTATAACCGCTTAATATCACCAAAATACTTTAGAATTATAGAATATAAAAGAATAAAACAGAATCTGAATCTACTGTTGGCTGCCCTGCTTTTAATCCAAATTGCGCATCCGATATAATACTTTTTGCCTCGCGCCATTTGGTTATCCTATTATTCAATACACCTGTAAATGTTTTAGCTAAACAAGACAATTATGTGATAGCCTTGTAATTGGCTACATTATTCTGATCTCGCTTCTGAAAAAATGGCACAATAATACCCATAGCCCACTGATCAGGATAGCACCCCGACGTAAGAATGGCATCTCATAAGTCACATAAATGAAGGGATAAAATATCTATTGTTTCAATAAAGTATGAATTAAATAAGCATTCTTTCCCTGGCGGCTTTTCTCTCTTCAGTTTCGTAACTGTGTTTACTATTTCCTGAATGGAAATATTCATATTCAACTCCTCAAAATTACATGATGTATCACTAAAATTGTGCGAGTCGCAGAATGGTTCTGCTTCCTCATTTTTATGTTGCCTCTCATTTTGTTGTAAATCGAGAAAATACTCGAAGAACTCGTCAAGCGTGATATCACCGTTTGACGATTGTCTCTTACGAATAAGGACCAGAAATCCTTTTGGGTTTTTTATGTCTTAAATTTTCTATCTCACGAATTTTATATCTCTTAAAAATATTACGTTTCCGGATGATTTTACTTTTTATATGCATTCCTTTTCTCACATAACAATAATCTATTTTCTTGACATTTATTAGTATTGAACGTATTAAGTGCCTCTGTATATTGTAACTTTGCAGCGAAACATTCTTCATCGAAATATGCTTTATTCGATTTATATTTAAATGCACGCGATCGTCTTACTTCTTTTGAAAAGAATGTACCTGCTTCATTTCGCATTGAATCGGAAAAAAAGGTTTAAGCAAAGAATTTATCTCTTTCCGGTCATTTAAATCAATATCGACCGTAATACGATTTAATTCCGCTAATCTGCCGATTAATTTAGCTCTAAAATTATCCTGGAATTCATCAGACGATTTATACACAGTGCTCGCATCATCGACTATCTCATTATCTCCAATCCGTGAACGTATATTGAATAGAAAATGACAGCTCTGCATGATCTGATAACGGACTAAAGTCGTGCACTTTAAAATTATGAATCGATGCAAACGATTTTTCTCGTGCCAATAGGGAGTCAATGACCGACATTCCTTGCGTAGAAATGTATGTACAGTAGAACCTCGCCAAACCGAACATCATAAAACCGAATTCCTCGCCATTTCGAAGTTTATTTTCTGTCCCGATTTCTTCCCTTCTTATGTTTAATCCGAATTTCGCTATTTCGATTTTTTAACTATTTCGAAGTAAAAGCCCGGTCCCGAGGTCGCAATTTATGTATATTTTTTAATTTTTATTTCGAAGTCAATTTTCATAAATTTTCGTGAACCAATTATTATCCTTCTCATCATTCGTTGTTGTTGTTGTTGTATTGGGGGTTACCGTCGCTGCGATAGTATTTCAATCATATAGCGACGTCCAGCTAATTACAGGTGGAGGAAGACCCCGAGTACACAGAGGTACCCGGGTAGAACCACCGACCTACCGCAAGTCAGCTGGAAGGCTTCCTCACATGAAAAATCCGAAGTCCCTACCGTATCCGGTCAGTAACCTAGTTTATTTTGCGGCTGCACCTGGAGTGATGGCTCAGACAAGTTTTTCACACCTCTTCTTGAGATTGGATTGGGCAATGTGTGTCCGATCGGAAATATTGGATAATGCTAATCAATGTCTGATAGGTTACATAATATGCACGTGCCAGCAGGTAAACCCAGGTGTCAGATCTTGAATACATTCCATATCATCGCGTTCGTCACCAGCATTCGACGCTACATGAAGCAGTAGATCGACAGTAAAAATATGTATCACTATGTTGACATGTTTGAACGATTATGTTAATCAGTAACACCGCAGTAGATTATGAAATATTTTTATTACCGTACTTTTCATAACATGTAAATAGTATTTAGATCTATATACGTAACGATCTGCACTGGTAAACGCAGACATGCACGCACAGAAACTATATTTTCCATCAGATTTTTAATCCAAATAATCGTTATTTCGAAGCTTTCAGCTTGGTCCCAAGGACTTCGGTTTATTGAGGTTCAGCTGTATATGCACCTTTCCCATCGTCCGAGCCTAACCTACCATTAGCAGTACGTACTGAACATTGAGTAACCGATGTCCTTGACTGTTACAATTCTTATCCATTGAGGCCCGACCTAAGGGGTTATTATACAAATCAATATCAATGTCATTCGGTTATATATAACAAAATGCGGTCTATCCCCCAATCTGTCATTAAAGTAAAAAAAAAAAAGAATTGTCAAACCTATATCATTAACCTACTGATATCATCTTCCAAAAGCTGTAACAAATCTGTATGTTCAATATTGTACACAGGAGAACTTTCTCACCATATATATGTCCCACATAAGTATACATCATTTTCCCACATGAAAAACTCTAATTTTAACCAGATCATTGTATCTGCATGATTTTACCTACAGAAACACCCCTAGCAATATCATTTTTAAATATACTACGATTCCGCAACTTTTTCGTTTAACCTTTCTATTTTGAAACTTTCTATAAAAATTAAAAGACTCAAATCCTGTCAAATCCTCATATCTCCCGTCCATGATTCTAACAGAAATATTATATAATATTTTTCAAATTTTTTTAACGAATTCATATTTGGCTAACTTTGATAGAGTCAAGCCACTACAGTTCCACACAAACACACTTAGTTCATCCTTTATACACCCATACGACCACTTTGCTATTCACATACAGCTTATCATAGCTTATCCAAGCCTTACGCCCTCGCCTTCCTCTCTTCATTTTACCTATGAAATAATGTATTTTGCCTATCTGCAATGTCTTTTTGAAATCGCTTATTTATGAAAAAGATCGTGTTCTTAAGCTTCCCACTGTTTCGTCTCACCTCCTCTGTATCTTTAAAGTAGGTAAACTTAGCCACCACAATCCTGCTCCTCCCGTTCGCCACACTTGTCCCTGTCCTATGTACCCGTTCGAAACGTATTTCGTCCACCGTGTTCTGGGCCATCTCCAGCTTATCCACCATAAACGCTCGCAGCTTCCTCTCCGTCTACAGTACCGTCTCGTTTCCCCACTCTGGTATATATACAGCAAATTATTTATCATCGATTGACTTTGTATGTATAATAGTTCCTCTTTCGACCGTTTACATATATTCTGCCTCTAACTGTGCAACCTTATCCTTATCCACCGTCTACCGCTCTGGATGGCGCTTGCCTTCACATCTTCTTCGTCTCCGTTCAGGCGTTCATCTAGTTTTTGTGGCTGTCATTTACTTTTATCCACAACTATTAATTTCTTCTCTTTATTCTCCTTTAATCTCCCTCTCAGTCTTATCAACTTTGCTGTGTAATGTTATTGGACCCTGGCTAGACGCTTTTGTTGTATTGAGTCCGATTGTGTCACCGTTACTAACCTATTATAGATACAATTAGAGAGGACCGTTGCATTAGTTATGCAAAGTCTGTCTCAGTTGTGACTGGCGTTAACACAAATATTTGACATTATTATTTGACATTATGTAATACATATGGTTACTGTCTGGCTGGCTGGTAACCAGTCAATATATAAGCTGACCGGTCAATGGTCTTGCAGATAGATCTGGTTAGATACCTAGGAGGAGATCATGGGGGATACCTAGAAAGGGATCTGGTTAGATACCTAGGAGGAGATCTTGTTAGAGCCTCGAGACCCGACCATGGGCTAAGTACGTTACATGGCACTGTCATGCTAAATAAAGTGTATAAAGACAAAGAAGGCTACTTGTCTTGAATACGGCCATTATACGACACGGCTATTTTGGCGCAATGTGACCTGGATCGACCTATGAAGACGGCCTATTTCGTGCAGTGTGATCTAGAATTGACATGTAAAGACGACCTGTGATGATCATCTTAAAGCTACGTACAGTCAGGTTAGTGCCTTGTTTCATCTCGATTATCATAGCAAATACACACAGGGGTTTCATCTCTCAAGAAGTATTTTATTTTTACATTTTCGTACTTGCTAAGATTTTAATTGCTTATTCAGAATCTAGTAGTCCTTCTAACAGTACACTCAGCATGACAGACGTATACTTATATTTACCTTACGAAACGGAACGAATTATTGATGTGAGTCAGACTAGTGATTTTGATGTTACCTTGATAGGTTGTTATTGTGCCTATCTGAATGTTAGCATGTTTAAGCTAACTGTTTAGTCAGAAAGTTGTGGTGAATTTAACACTTCTGGCTGTTTACCGACCTGGACCGAAATAGGACTTGAGATAGCAAAGCGATTTAAATAATTGTTATATCAGTATTACTACTGTAGTTATTACTAGTATTGTGTTATTGTTATTTATAAAAGCAATGATTTCTCTTTGCTTTGAGATGACTGAGACAGTTTCAGCGACTAGCGGCTAGCTGGATATACGATATCCTCTAGTTAAGAACTGCAGTCAAGTTTTAGAATCCTGCAAGGTGCATTTGATACATGCAGCAAAATTCTGTCATGTTGCCGGACCTAGCTTTGAATTATGGACATGAATTTGATAAGCGACTTTTGTACACGTAAATAGAATTAAGTTGGCGATAACTTGTGTATAGCGGAGTGCGGCTTAGTGATGTTTAAGTTAAACAAACTAAGTTTATTACACGAGCCAACGTGTTAACGGCATCAGCACTTAAAAGCGTGAATAATACGCTGCTGTATAAGACCAGGAAAATTATGATTTTTAATAATCATAAGTGTATTATATTTGTAAAAATGAATGTAGATATTACTGTTTAGTTAATTTATGCAACCCATGTTATTAATGATAAAACACGCGTAGAGACATGATGCAATATAGTTCAGTACTTGAGATAAATACTGACGACTTGTTTTTGTGTATTGCGTTTCAACTGACCTGGTTACCTAAGGAATAGGTATGTCAATAAACAATTGGTATTGACACATATACAATCTGTATTGAACCATTGTGGGTATGTTAATTAATTTCCCTTCACAGTCCTAGGGGAAAGTTATGTAATATTGCGCTGTATTGTTGAAACAGCATTACGCTGTATTGTTGAAACAACAAATAAGAGATCAATAGTGTTTACGGACAGCAGTAATCTCCATGACAGACGATTATGCTTGAGATTACTTATGTAACTACTAATTCTTCATGTCATTTTTTTACCCTTTTCATGCTATGATAAACACCTAACCGCCAAATTCTATCATGATTAGGATTATGAATATAATGTTTGTTTTCAAACTGAAACTAGGTATGTTGAATAATTTGTGGATAAGTGCAGATTAGTATCAGTCCAATACACTGGTACCATGTTTAAGTTTAAGAACCATATATTACTATATATAGTCAATACACAGATTAGTTCTCTGTTCTGATAATGGAAGTCTCCAACATGATATATGTATAAATAATATGAACGTGTAAAATTATATACATCATATTCTAATATAACGTTAAAGAAAATAAGTACATTATAGGAAATGATGAGATGCAACTGTTGTGTGTATTCCTTGCTATCTTAACGAAGATTGCTTATAACAAGGTATGCCTAATTTAACCACTCTACGGAATGCCATTCTGCCTTACAACGTAGGGTACAAGTATACCAACTGTCCAGCTTCACATGTTATTACGGTGATAATAACCAATGCACAGAACATGATGTTACATTTAGTGTATCAAATCGTATATAATCGTATTCAACTGTAACCACTCTACTTTCAACGATTAACCATCGAGTCGGTCCATGCAGCAGACGTTGGAGAGGCCACATCTAACGATGATTTGTTTTGCCACTGTGTGTGAATGGGTGTAAAAACTTTCTTGATTTAATTAAGATTGTGTTTCATGATTTTGAATAACTGTGCACTGACAGTAACCATCGCTGCTACTGAAAATAATCACCGCTACATCATGCCATTCCATCCATCTTCGTGAGACGTCAACAAAATATGAACTTGACATACAGTTATCAAATATTTGATGTTTTATCAGTACTTTAAATGGACTGAACTATAACCTAATTCAGCATTATTGCTTTTAAATATGCTTGCTCAATTACCAGCACGTTCATTTTATTCATGTGTTTGTTCATTATTTGGATCTTTATTTTTATGGTATGCATGTTTCCTTGCATAATTATCTCAAAACATGATTATTACTTTTTCCCATAAAGTTGTAATCCTTCATGACGGTATATATTTAATGAAACGCAATTATATTTGACATGCATGACAACTGTAAATGTTAAATGAATTGGGGGAAAAAGAAGTTATCGGACCCTGGCTAGACGCTATTGTTGTATTAAGTCCGATTGTGTCACCGTTACTAACCTATTATAGATACAATTAGAGAGGACCGTTGCATTAGTTATGCAACGTCTGTCTCAGTTGTGACTGGCGTTAACACAAATATTTGACATTATGTAATACATATGGTTACTGTCTGGCTGGCTGGTAACCAGTCAATATATAAGCTGACCGGTCAAGGGTCTTGCAGATAGATCTGGTTAGATACCTAGGAGGAGATCATGGGGATACCTAGAGAGAGATCTGGTTAGATACCTAGGAGGAGATCTTGTTAGAGCCTCGAGACCCGACCATGGGCTAAGTACGTTACATGGCAGCGCTCAGTCTGAGTGGGCCATGACCTGTCATGCTAAATAAAGTGTATAAAGACCAAGAAGGCTACTTGTCTTGAATACGGCCATTATACGACAGCTGTCGAGGCTCTCAAGGGTATCTAATCTCTTATCTATTTTCTGTTTCCTTGCATTTATCGCAGTTAAAGGTGTCATCATATAAACTAGAGCTGAGTAATTAATTTTCTTTTGAATTTTACCTGTCACTTCACTCTTAGATTGGCTAGTTTGACAAATAGGTTTTCCGTCACTTGAGCTTTTGACCGCTCCGTTGTCCGCTGATTCTACTTTCTCAGCCGAAGTCGCCTTTTCTGTCGAAGACTTTTCAAATACAGAATTGTTCAATGAGAACGGTGTACTAAAATTATCATTATCATAAATTAATTCATCACACTGGTTATCGTCATACAAAGTACTTCTAACTTGCTTAATCAAATCACTTACTGATTGACTCGCTGAGTGTCCCTCTGACGGGCCTCCGCCATTTTCCTTGCGCTGCCACTTCGAAACTGAATCCTGACCTTCACTACTTTTCCTACGTATTTCTCTTTCCTGTTTCCGTCTTGTCAATTCACATATTCACTGGTGAATTCATACCACAGTTTTTATTCTATTCCATCTGAACACATTCATAAAACTTATTTTTTGTCCATTTTATGTCCCACGATATAACACACGTCCGTTCACCCGAACATCACGTGACTTTTCAGGAGTCCCCATCGGTGAAAGTCCCCAATGAAGAATTTATGCCAGATAGAAGCAAGAGAATAATGGAAAAACATTTACGTTATGATCACCAAAATGCACTGACCTCTAAAGCGAGCATATGGTTGATGCGTGCGACACACTTTTGTTTTATGACAAACACTTCTGTAAAGTTTTAGGAAAATCCAAACATAGATATGGAAGTTATGGAGTGGACATGAAAATGAAGCCTCTGAATACCAAAGAAAGTTCCTAACAACTTCTTTGGCCTTAACCTTTCAAGCGTGCATATGGTTGATGCACCTGACACATCTTTTTGTCAAAACAAACACTTTGGTTAAGTTTTATGCAAATCCAAACATAGATATAGAAGTGGAAGTTATAAAGCAGAAATGAAAATAAAGCCTATGTATGAATACCAAAGACAATTTCTAATAACTCCTGTGACCTTGACCTTTCAAGGACCCATATGGTTGATGCGCACGACACACCTTTGTGTTATGACAAGCACTTTTGTAAACTTTTATGAAAATCCATCAATTGATATGTGAGTTAAAGAGCGGACTAGCCTATGAACAGCAAAGACAATTTTTTAACAACTCCTGTTACCTCGACCTTCCAAGGGTATATATGGTTGATGCACGCGACACACCCTTGGGTTTTGAGGAATACTTCTGCCTGTGAAGTTTTATTGAAATACATCCATGAATGTCCAAGTTCTGGAGCGGACACAAAAGTGGGACGGACGGACAGACGGACGAACGGGAGGACGCGCGCACACCTATAGTCCCCAACCGGTTTCACCGGTGGGGACCAATAACACATGACAATGAAGTGTAATAAAAGACTGTGCAATACAACATTCGACATGACATGTCGCGTTGTCACGTGTCGTTTTATTATTTATGTTGTTCATTGAGCTTTCCACACTTTCCAAAAATTTGCTCACAATGAATGAACATAAGTTACACAATATACCATGTCAGTGAATATGGTTGTCTACCATTTTAATCATGTTGTCGCAACATTTTTAATAAGATATGTTAAATTGTAAGATGTGATAACCATATATTATATGTTTGCAGTGTATAAACTACTTTTCATTTCCTTACATTAATAACAATGATCTTTCAAGTATTTGATTACTATATATGAAAACAATTATATAAAAAAAAAACATGATGTTGTTGAATATAATTGATTGTCATTATTCAATCCTTGCAATATTTTTATCCAAAAATGTTATTTTGTTAAAACAAAGGTTGACCATCATCTTTCATTTATAAAGTCGCAAGCTTGAAATATAAACCCAGATGAAGTTACTTTTTTATTACCTTTCAGTCGTAAGCTTGAAACCTGTTTTTCATAAGATAGACCAAGTTATTTAATGTGAATATGTCTAAGGTTTCATGTTTTTGATGGCAATGTTTGAAAAAGTGATACACAAAATTAATGATCATGATTAAGAATACCGTTGACCATCACCTTTCATTTATGTAGTCGCGAGCTTGTAAACTGATTTTCATAAGATAAACCCTTTTGTAAAATTCTTGTTACGATGTTGTTTTTCTTTTTTTAAATATTTGCTCGCAGAGAATGAACATTATTTAAACAAAAGACCATGTCATTGATTACAGTTGACTACCACTGGCCAATTATGTTGTCACAAGCTTGCAAACTATTTTTCATAAGACAGACCAAGTTTTTAGATGTGTCAAATGGTAGTGACAAACCATTATTGGATAGTTTTTGAACTTTATGAGGTCCTGAACTTGAAATCTGTTATTTACTAGATAAACCCATTTGTAATTACCCATCAGTCATGTAGTCACAAGCTTGAACACTTTTTCACAAGATAGACCACTTTGTTAAATACAACTAATTTTTGAATATATGTTACACAAAACATCATGTATTTTATTATGGTTGACCTATTTGAATACGATTGACCATCATCTTTCCATTATGTAGTCGCGAGCTTGAAACTGATGATGATTAGCTTGGAATGGTGTTTATAAAACAAAAGTAAACGTTGTGTGTTAATACAGACAACGATTATAATCAAGTGAAATGTGTTATTCAGCAGATGATTATGTTGATCATGGTATTGTTTTATGATAGACACACGAGCCTATATATGCTTCATACATGATGATGATGATGAGGTCTTTTGTTTTGTTGTTATCATTATTATCATAAATTTTATCACGTTATGGTGATGATGGTGACGTTGTTTAGCAGAGTATGATGTGTATAATTAAAAAGTAAATACTATACATGTGTTTATAAACTAGATTATGAATTATCTTAAAGAGATGAGATTATGACTTGAAATAATGAGGTATTTACAAAGATATGCGTAATGATGTCTTTGCTTTGTTACATTTGTTAATATTATTACGACTATACAGGTTATGGTAATCATTGGATGATGATGATGATAATGAGTATGATTTGCAAAGCATAAGAATAAATACTGATTATTAATATAGACATTTATGATCAAAAGTAAACGTTTATTGAGAATATAATAACGATAACATTTGTGTTATGATGATGAATTATCATGATTACATAAAGATATTCACATATTTATGAAAACTGATGTTACTTTTATGTTGCTTCAGTATATTTTTTCATTAAAACTAGTTATTATTGTAAATATGTTATGCTCTTCTGTAACGGAGGATAATAAATTAAAAGTAATAGTCGCAAGATTGAACACTATTTTTTACAAGAACGACCAATTCATTAAATGCGACTATGTATAATCTTCCCAATTCTTAATCGCAATGTTTGAATATATGTTACAGAAAAGATAATGTATTTGAAAACGGTTGACCCATTTTACGATTGACCATCATCTTGACAAGCTTGACAACTGCTTTACATAAGACCAACACAGTTATAAAATTCAAATTAGCATGATTTTTCAGATGTTTACGCACAATGAAAGACCATTATTTTAACAAACCGGTTGGCTACCACTAATTGATTATATTGTCACAAACTTGAAATTATTTTTTCATGTACAATAACAAATGGACAGAAACAGATTAAATTACCAAACCCAATCAGCAACATGTGTCAAATGGCACGCGCTGCTGGATAACTTCTACTTGTATTCTGTCGACACGCTTCATGCCACATACAAGTAACATTAGGTGCATTTTCATGATTATGTGATACACTGCAATATATCCTTTCTCTTAAGAGAGTATCCATCCCATTGTCTGTCTCTCAATCTGCATTTACCAAAATTAGCATCACCTTCTGGAATCAACATTTTTATACGGAATGCTCACTTCTTGTGAAAACCTTACTGACTGAGAGAGGGAGAGAGACTAAACAAATAAAAAGAGTAGCCAAGTGTATGTGTATATTGGACATACTTTTTTTAGAGGTCTGACGCTGTTAATGGTTAAAAATTAACACCGCTACATTAGAGATGCCTGGTGATATCTACATTAGCCATTTAATGCCATTTACCCATTAATTGACATATAAATTTATCAACTCAGTGCGTATGTACACTTATCCCAGATCCCGGCTTTTCTATAGACTAAGGGTGGGCGGACCCTTTTATGGTGCAATTATGGCCGATAAAATAACATAAATCCTATGAAACTAGTCTCTTCTTTTTCTAGAGTAGTTAAAAGTACTCTCCCATGTGAAAGAATTTTTAAATGTTAAGTCAAATTTATGGTCACTTATTATTTCTAAAATTCATTACCTAAGTGAAATTTAGTTTTTATGTTTTGTTGTTGTTGTGACTGATAATTGCTAAACTTTCCGTTTTGCAGTATAATTTGGTATGGCACAATAGAACTTTGAACCAACAGTACTGCATATAATTGTGAAAAATGAAGTATTGTGTAATAGGCTAAAAGTATGACAATGAGCATTGAATTCCACCTATTCCATTATAAACTACTACGTTAATCAAGCACAGTTAATGGTGTAAAGAGTTATTAGTCAAGGGACTGATGGGCTTAAGGGGCTAGCAATTATTTGGTTTGTCCCACAATGTGCAACTATGTACACTTCAATGAACTAGTTGACAGAGAGAGAGAAAGAGAGAGAGAGGTGTACATATCTCCCCTGTATGTGCAGTAGACTTCTCCCAGCCATTATACACATCACTACTCAGCTAGCCGCACAGTGCTGCATACTGCTAGATCAGATTGCTCTCTTTGTATAAAATAGTCACTTTTTACAAGGAGACCTCAATCTTTGAACTGGAATAGAAACTTCATTTCTTAACCGATTTTGACAGTCTTTCTTTTGTTTAGGGGGGAAGACTTCCTACTGTAACATTATCACAAAAAATTTAAACACATCATGTCATAAAATGATTTGGAATTGAGTAAAGCAAGGATCAAAATTTTGACCTGCTGTTAAATAATCAAATCTTGACCGATTTTTAAAAACTGAATATCACTAGTGAGTTCTCTTTAAGGACTTTAATTTTTATGCATATTATTCCGATATTTTCAGATTTCGAGTTATTAAAGGTGAAAGAAAAAAACAATAACCAAAATATGACCTTGACCATTGCAATTTCGCAAAATTGTAAACTGCGAGTACCTTTGAAATGTAAAACTGCGTAATATGTTTAAGTTTCATGAAAATCGGACAAAAGACTAAAAACAGGAGCTTCGAAAATTCGAAAAATTCATAATTTTGAAATTTATTTTTTTATTTTTTTTAAATTTTTTTTTGAAGTTTGACCGCTTCTAGAAGACAAATAATGCATTTCCTGAAATCGCCAACCCATATATTTCATGCATAATTTTTATGTGTCTTACAAATCATTTGCAGCAAACAGATTTCTTCTATTTCTTCCTAAACGAAAATGAGCGCTTTTGTCGTAGACCGACCTTCATTTGTCCACTTATTGTATGATTCGAACATTCAGGCTCTCCTAGTGCAACGATTTTCTTGTACTCGGTTCTAAGATACTGATCATATTTTATAGGGCTGTCAAAAAAGGAACATTATGTAAATAAACGCATCTTAATCAGACTTCATTTTATTGAGATATTAGCAAAAGATTGATTTCATGTATAGCGCCCCCTAGTGGCTAAATCAGAAAAAAACGTGGAAAATTAGGTTTAGGTTCAGATGCATGTGACTGCATGTCAAAAATTTCCTATCTGTAGCTTTTCTCATCTGGCCGCTAGGTCGTATACAAAAATGGACGGAAGAATAAAATAAATAAAACTACTTTTAAAAAAGATCAACAAAAGAACAATAGGTTTAGCTCTTAGAGAACAAAACCTAAAAAGAAAAAAAAGGCATTTAAATGGTTCAAAATAGCAAATTTGATATTATGTTCTTACAAGAAGTACATTGTACCAATAGCGTAGACACAAAATGGAAAGTGGAATGGGGTGGACCTTGCTTCTTAAATGGCACAAGCACTCAAAAAGAAGGTGTTGCTATACTTATTAATTCAAAAACCAATATTACAATAACAAATACTAAGAGAATATAAAAAATGTTAAAGTTATTGTTCAAAATGAAAAAGAACTAACGTTTATTAATATATATGGACTTAACAAAGATGACCAAACTTTTTTTAATACCGCTTGAGTGCACACTTTTAAATAAAACGAAATAACATATATATTTGGAGGAAATTTTAGCATCTTGATAAAAACAACGGGAGAGTGGACTCCCATAAGAAATGTCGAAATAAAATCATTTATAAATTCTTGTAACATTGTAGATATTTGGAGATTACAACATCCAAATAAAAAGAATTTTTTGGTTTTAAACCTTTTATCATTCATGCTTAGACATTTTTTATATTTGGTTTTTAAAAAAAATTTTAAAAATTAATTAAAAAGGCCAGGAATTTTAAAAATTTTAGACTGCTAAAGAATATCATCAAAATTTAATTAAAACTTCTGTTAACGAAACTGTCGAATTAAAAAAGATATTAACCCAAACACACTTTGGGAACTTTGGGAACTTATAAAAGAGTCAGTTAGGAATAAAACTATCAAATATTCAATGCACAAAAAATCACAAAGAAGAGAGAAAATTAGATAAGTGCTGAAATGAAAAACTGAAAATGAATTAGTCCAAGATGACATAGACACTGAAATTATAACACAAAACCTAGTCGAGCAAAAACAAATCTTAATGACATCACCGATGAGAAAATAAACGGAAACGTATTACGATCAAAAGTTAAAAACTTTGAACAGAATGAAAAAAGAAAAAATTACAAAAAATCTAAATAAACCGAAAAAAAATCGCAAAGAAACTATGAATGTGAAATGGCTCCAAACGGGAAAAAATAAAAGCCGAGGCTCAGACGGATTTACAGTTGAATTTTACAAAATATTTTGGCAAGACTTAAAATATATTTATTCTTAAAAAAACCGATTTAACTGGAGACCAATAACACTTCTTAATATTGACTACAAAATGGCAACAAAAATACCAAATACCAAATTTGATAGATAAAGAACAGTCAGGTTTTGTCAAATGAAGATATATATAGGTGAAAATGTTAGGCTTATTCTCGGTGTAATAGAATATTTTTTGCCGACTTTCAGTAGTAGTAGTCATTCTTTTATACACGATTGTTTAGCATCTTTTAGTTCCGGACTTGACCTACGGAAGAAGATCTCAGTTTTTTACACTGACATCTAAAATATGATAATTAATAACAGACACTTATCTGAATCCTTTAACATAGAAAAGGAAGCGAGACAAAGATGTCCTCTATCATCTTTTATCTTCGTTTTATGTATACAAATGCTGACAAGTAATATAAATCAGAACAATGCTATTAAATGTGTTGTTATTAATAAGACAGAAATAAAACTACTAACGATGCAACTTTCTTCAACAATGGTGACAAAACAATCTTTAAAAAAAAACTTAATACAAACCATAAACAGCTTCTCAAAATGTTCCGGCCTCAGCCTCAATATAAATAAATCCATTATCCTACGAGTGGGATCTTTAAATAAATCTATATCCAATTTTGTGGATCACATCCTTTTATCTGGACTTCAGAAAAAGCAGCGACTTTCGGAACAATCATTTACAATGACACAAACAAACAGCAAAATATTTATAATATGGACAAAACAATATGTGAATTCAAATAAAATATTAAAACAATGGGAACAAAAGTAACTTACGTTGATGGGAAAATATTGTTATCAAAACATTCGCCCTTTCGAAACTGATATATCCATTATCAATTTGAACAACCAACATACAAAGTTCTATATTTAAATTCATATTGGATGGAAAACCTGATAAAATAAAAAGAAATATTATGTAACCCACCCTATGAACAAGGCGGATTACAACTTACAAATATTGTCATTTATATTTTCCTCTTAATATAAGGCAGTATGGGTTAGAAGATTAAAAACATTTTTCCATATGAAGCTAAAATAACCTCATATATGAATGTAATATCGATGAAAGCACAATTACAAAAACAGATACTGATAAATCCTTCTTTTTCGGTGTTCTGCATGTATGGACACAAATTCACACTCATACATATGTCTGTAACAAACCGATAGAAAAAAATGGAATAATTGGTAAGAATTAATGGAATGACATTTTTCTACAAAAATTCGTACGAAAAAGTAATACAATTTTTCGACTACAGAAATATACTTTTGAACTTTTGAACAAATTACAAACTTATATGATAGTGATCAAACGGATTTTATAAAATATATGACACTGAAAAAACAAACTTCAAAACGAAGAAATTAATATAATCACAAGCACCTCTCTTATAGAAAAAGTTACAAATTAAAAATTTATAATATTACCATAGTAATATATATGAAATAAAATGGTCAAATAAACTTTATCTGAATTGTTACACTTTCCCATGGAAACAAATATATAACAATATTTACAAGTCGACAACAGACACAAAAATACTTAACTTCCTACAAACAAGTTATTATTCAAATTCAATTACATTTTTTGAATGCCTTAATTACACAATTACACTTTTTAAAATAAAATCCATTTTAAAATATTGTTATAAGGAAAAAAGAAACATTGCTAGGAATCACATCTTATAGTGTGAACTCTAATTCTTATAATACCCTTGTAAATGTTATGAAACATTATATCTACTGCACTAAAATAAATCAGATTTAACCATAATTCAACTTATTTCAAGAATAACTTAATAAGAGAGTTGAAATAGAAGAAAAATAGCGATTAACAAAGATAAATATGAAAAAAATTAAAATTTTTTTTTTTTGAAACATATTAAAACATACAAGATACAATGTACAATGTTTTATAAGTAATATATGAGATATTAAATGAGAAAAGAAATACAACTGTGTTGATTAGTGAAGTAAAAGATAGAGAAAGAGAGAAAGCGGGAGATAGATAGATAGATAGATAGATAGATAGATAGAAATAGCAAATATATATAAAAAAATAAAAAAATTTAAAGAAGAATGAATTCAGTCAAACATGTTTTGGTCATTGAACGTAAACATATCTTATATTGATAATGAGCGAGTATTCATTTCATTTTCGGATATGCAAATTTCATGCCTTATAACCAGGGTAATTGTTACACTCCTTGTAAGTGTATGTGTCATGCATCAATGGCAAAAATTTAAAAACAAACTTGTCAGTCAACGACCAAACGAACTTTGGTCCATCTTGTTTGTTTCATCACCTGGATTACAGATTGCTTACAGTATATTTTGTTAAACTGCGCCACGTATCATTAAAAGGTACACACAGAATTCACTAGTATTATTATTTTACAAGAACCAAAAGAAGTAGTTCTTCGATACTATATATGTAACAAAATCACTGCCCTTTTCATCATACAAGAAAACAAGACCACCATGGTGATGGTCATGCATAAATATAAAAATGATTCAACGAAGAATGCCGAACCTGAGTGTAAGGAAAATGTTGCAGAGAATAAACTCAAATAGGCAACGGATCCTGCCAATTTTGCAATTGTTTCACAAATATTGATCAGTGAAAACAGTTTGCCTATTTCATCGCTATGCACGACCTTGCTGAGTAAAGACTGTGTGACAGAAGATGCCAATATTCCAAATGAAAACAAAGAATAAGAGATGAATATCTCCCAAACTGTGTGACTAAAACCTACCCAACTTGAACAAATGCATCTTAAAGTGTAACCTAAAAATGCAAGCTTCTTGTCTTTAATTTTCGTGTATTTGATCATCAAAGGCAACACGACAAATAACGATAACCCTTTAGCTGCGTGTCCAGATGCAAGAAAATAGTTGTACCATGAATCAGACATATTGAAAGGGACCCTTGATGCAAACAGATATATAATATTATCCCTTCCAGATTCGCAGAATGTGTTCAACACCAACAAAAAACACATTGTTAACACTATTAGTCTTCCGTTGTTTTCACGATATTTTACAAGTGTCTTTATGGTTTCTTTGAAGTCACTAACGTTGCAAACAGTTTGGGTAACCCTCGCAGGATTCCCTGATGTTGTTAACGGTTGTATTGTTTCGTTGATGAACAAAACAACTACCAAAAGCGCAGCCGCATAGAAAACAATAGCTATGCAGAAGGAAAACAAAATTCCTAGACCTTCAATAACTACTCCATTTACTAATGCCCCAATGAGCCATCCGACATAGGAGACAGCCATGAGCTGTGAAAACCTAGTCGTTCTATTTACATCAGTTGTAATATCGCACGTAAGACTTTTGATAGCTAAATTCACCAGGGACCCTTTCCCGAATATACCCCGCATCCCGGCACCTACCATGATGAATATCAGAGCATTTGTCTTTGTATATATACTAGCGATGTAGAAAGCACAGCCGCATATATTTCCGAGTAATGACAACATCAGCGGTCTTTTGCGACCATTTCTATCACTCCACGCACCACAAAACATTCCAAGTAATATGGCGGGTGCGTATAACAAAGTTGTGAATATCATGATATACCGGCTCGCTTGCTTTTCTACTAAGTCTTCTTCAGAAACTGTCTGGTTTTGTGATGTTGTCATGTTCAGTTCGGAGTGATATAATTTTATGACATTCACAATGTGAGGACGGTCGGAACCCTCTAAGACGGATTCTCCTCCTTTGAAGAGAAAATAAGCTCCGACCAGTAACACGTATTGTAAAGTTGAACTTTTTTGGCCTTCTTTCTCTATTTGGCATTCTCCCTCCATATGGCTTCCTTCCTCCACGCGGCCTTTCCCCCTGGCCTTTTTCTTCCATATGGCCTTCCTCCTCCACTCGGCCTTCTTCCTCCATTTTGCCTTCTTCCCCCATTCGGCCTTCTCCCTCCATTTGACTTTCTCCCTCCATTTGGCCTTCTTCCTTCACTTGGCCTTCTTTCTCCATTTTGCCTTCTTCTTCCATATGGCCTTCTTCCTCCACTTGACCTTCTTTCTCCATTTTGCCTTCTTCTTCCATATGGCCTTCTTCCTCCACTTGACCTTCTTCATCCATTTGGCCTTCTTCCTTCACTTGGCCTTCTTTCTCCATTTTGCCTTCTTCTTCCATATGGCCTTCTCTCTCCATTTGACTTTCTCCCTCCATTTGGACTTCTTCCTTCACTTGGCCTTCCTCCTCCATTTTGCCTTCTTCTTCCATATTGCCTTCTTCCTCCACTTGACCTTCTTCATCCATTTGGCCTTCTTCCTCCATTTTGCCTTCTTCCTCTACTCGGCCTTCTTCATCCATTTTGCCTTCTTCCTACATTTTGCCTTCTTCCTCCATTTCCCTTAAAGATATTCTGAAATCAGTTTGCATCATATATATATATATATATATATATATATATATATATATATATATATGTGTGTGTGTGTGTGTGTGTGTGTGTGTGTGTGTGTGTGTAAATTTTATAATCGCTGCCTTTTTTTTAAATTTGACTTAGGATACTAAAATCCATTTGAAAAATTAAAAAGTAAAGACGGAACTTTATTTATTATTTCGTTTTTTTTTTTTTTTGTTTTTGTTTTTTCATGCCAAACTAAATACTGTAAAAATACAAAAAATATACTTATTTAATTCTGCATATTGTTTATTACCAATAATCTAAAAGAAGTATCAACGATAAAAAATGACATTTATGTCCGTCAAGATTTCCATATGAACTTTTGTTATGTATTCTTCCTGATGATTAGGTTAACTTAATTTTGTACAAAAAAAGTTACTGGACGATATGTGCAACAATTGCCTAGACAATATTACTATACTTAAGCTTGAAATCGTAGTATTTAAGATTTTCGAATTTTAATTCTCTTTCCCTCATATTTTTTCTACATTTGATCTAGTTTCAAATAATTGATTAACTTGTAAGTTATATCATAGCGTCTCTTTTTTATTACTAAAAATTTTAGTTTTCATTGTTTACTATAGACTTTAGAAACATTTTATACATATATGTAATCCAGACGAGAGGGTTTCGATCCCATTTGTGGGTTAGAGCAATGAGATGCCTTTTCAAGTAATATATTAACTGAATACGTTGATGCGCTTCTCTAAAATGATTGTACATTTAGCGAAATTCCGCGATAACTATAAGCAGCATTATAACTCTTTCCATTCAAAAGACGAATAAGATCGCGGACCACTTATCTCGGGAACGTCCGCTGCTTATTTTGGCATTAAATGTATGACAACAAATTATCATATCGATTCTAAAATACAAACAAATGACGAATTGAAATATGTTCAATATCCCATTTAATGGCACATAAACAGTCAAACAAGTGAATGCATTTTTGTCTAAATTAGATAACAAAGAAAATTACAGTGAAATCAGTTATGAATGTAAAGAAGAAACTCTTAAAACGGTATTGTACACTTAAATGTTCACGACTTTACTTATCAATAACTGTGTTTCCACTGTGTGACTGACGATATCAGATTGGTGGGAAAGGACTGATGGGTCGTCTCAGTTTAAGTAATTATGATTCGTAAAACTTAATTGCAGTAATATCTAAAAATACTGTCAGTAACATTCAACGTGTCAAATTAATGAATGTTAACATGTCATGAATCAATGCCCGCTTAATCATCTAAGCGTCTTTACCTCATACCTGTTCGTTTTCGTCTGCTGAATGCATGTGCATCGATATATTTATTTGCGCATTAGGAAAGAATTCAAATTCATTCCAAAGTGAAATAAAGTTAACAGGCCTCAGGAACTGTTTGGTTTAAGGCAATCCATCCATCATTAAATTGTAAGCATGGTCCTTTAAATGTTTAAAAGGAGTTGGACTGTTTAGGCTCTTTTGCTCAAAATCTATAGGACTCAAAGTCTCAAAGGCTTGCATTTACTATAGAATTCCCACGTTCACTTGGTGGAAAATGATCACAATTTACTGATGGATGGGTCACCTTAAGGAATGTTAACATAGTATGAACATATTGGGGTGAAGAAATATGTGTTAAACCGTCTAGGCGTTTATGTATAATTATGTTGAAAAGAAATACATCAGTCTATTGAATTTGTCTGCACCGACATAATTATACTCATTTACATTTGAGCAAAGAATTCAAATACTTCAAGTTCACCTTAAACATTTTAGACATAAATTTTTTATACTTGTAACACGGCCTGGTTAGTTTTCCATAGAAAAGTATCAATGTTTAATTAGGATACCGCACTCATGTATAGTGTGCGGGTAAATCAAGCTCAACTGCCGAAAGCCATGCAATATATATTACATATTTATAGACAAATACAAATGATAAGGAAATATACATATGCAAAAAGTAGTGAAAACAAATAACAATTCACTTTCAGGTGATAGAAGATTGGGAAAGGTCAGAAACAAAAATTCTATGAAAAGACAAACGATCTAAAACATGTTCTTTTCTGTGAAATACGTAATATTTTGTTATAGGGAGAATGAGTCAAGGGGAGAGAGAGAGAGAGAGATGAAAAGTAACTTTTAACTAATCATAATTTACACATTTTTTAATTAACACAGTTTCAAGTAACGTTATGGCGTTCTTTTACAAAACATATCTTATTTTTGCACGATATATGTGTTAAAAAAACAAGAGGGCCATGATGGCTCTGAAATCGCTGAGAACTATTGCCTGCATTACCTATTATAGCATATCTGTATTGAATACATAGTACATAATGTGCAGAAGTACAGCAAGATCATCTAAATTCTACACAAAAATGTACATGTGGTCGAAATTTTGAAGGTCATAGCCCTATATAATTTATATATAATCAAGTGACCTCTGGGGCGGGGCCAATTTTGACCCAAGGGCAATTATTTGAACAAACTTGGTAGAGGCTCACTAAGCCATGATGCACACCAAATATATCTAAATTCCAGGCTTCTTGTGGTTTCTGACAAGATTTTCTTTAATTTTCTCTACACAAATGGTTTTACAATCAGATGACCCCTGAGGCGAGGCCAATTTAGACCCTAGAGCAATCTTTAGAACAAACTTGGTATTCCACTAGGTCATGCTGCACCCCAAATATCTTAAATCCAGACCTTGTGGTTTCTGGCTTTTCTCAAATAATGTACAATCAAGTGTCCCTAGAAAAGGGGCCAATTCTGACCCTATGGTCATGATTTATACAAACTTAGTGACGGTCCACTAGACAATGCTACTCATAAAAAATCTAAGCTCTAAGCCCTGCAGTTTTGCAGAAGATTTTCCAAGTTTGATTTTTAAAATCTATTTGAACAACTTTGATAGAGCCTCATGCAAGGAATATCACAGGCAGGTTTCATCAAATTTGGCCCAGTGGTTTTAAAGAAGATATCGTTTGAAACAATTGTGGACGACGGACGACGTACAGCCATTAATCCTAAAAGCTCACTTGAGCATTACGTGCTCAGGTGGCCTAAAAGCTACAATAAAAGTGTATGCGTTCAACAAAAAATAAAAATGTATTTGATATTAATCGTATAAGGTAAAAATAATTTGTTTCTTTTTATATAAAAATGAAGAGAGAAACGAGGAGAAAAAAATCTCATTTCATAAACCATATTTTATAAAAAATATATTTTAGTGTAGATATGTTTGAAGTTTTCTTTTTGTTACTCGTATTCTAGTTTTCTCTGTTTTATATATACATTTTGCAATGTTAATGTTATTGTTTTGTTTCTTTTGTTTGTTTTTTATTATTACTATTATTATTATTTATTTATTTATTTATTTATTTATTTATTTATTATTTAGAATAAATAATGAATTTGTGTACCTTTGGCCAATGAATGGAATACTATTTTCGTCCTAGGTCAAGATATTAGTACATCGTAGCGCGAGTGAAAATATGAAAGTATCACTTTGAGATAAAATTTATTCCATGTTCCTTAAAAAAACATTTTCTTTTATTCTATGCCAACTGCTGCTGCATATATGCAAATCCATCTTATTAAAAAAAATAAATAAACAAAAACGTATTTCCGGTAGATCTATAACACTCACACTATAGGATATGGACTTAACCTCACCGATAAAACACAGTATTTCTTCAGTTGGCATTAAATAAATGACTATATTTGTCATATATTGACAAACTACAGGAATTATAATATTGTACAATAGTGGTACAATAAAGCGAAATTTAATATACAATAAGTGCTAATTAACATATACAATTCAATGCACATAATATCATATGACAACAAAATAAAGCTATTTACATTCATAGAAGCGTTTGCATTTGACAAATAAGTGGGGTTATACAAAACTAGATTGCAACTTTCAAGGTTTTTTTAAAATTACCGTTTGTGTATGAGTAATTTCGGATCGTATTATTCCACGTTTGTCGATTGTATACACATATTGATTGAGATATGCCCTCAGACTACCGGAGGAATGTAGTTTTTGCTTAGATGAAATATTTAAATTCAAATATGAAGTTATCGTCAGTATATATTATATATTGATGTTATTGGGCATACAGTGGACATATACCGTCCCCTGTGGCCGAATGGTTGGAGCGTCCGTCTCGGAAGTGGGAGGTCGTGGGTTTAATCCCCGGCCGCGACAGAACAAAGTCGTACAAAATAATACTTGTATAGCTCCCATGCATGGCGCTTAGCATATAAGCGTAGTTCCAGAACTGGCTGGTCCGGTGTCAGGATAATGTGACTGGGTGTGGCATCATGCAACATGTCTACGGCGTGATACTGTAGTGTGACAACACTTTATCTGTCTCAAATAGACATCGTTCCAAATGACTGAAATACCGTCGATGGGACGTTTAACCCAAGAAACATATATTGGCAATAAAAAGGATAGTATTGTCCGATTTTTTCAACTGTCACAAGCGCATACATTTCACGGTGACTGCACAGAATATATTTATCTCCGTTCGATTAGCAATATTTTCCGCACGGTTTACGGGAATAAATTAACGAAAGGTAGAGTATATTTAAGGATTGAAATTCTTTCGGGTCATTCAACGATCTGAATGCACTGGTAGGAAAATGTTTCGGGTGCATTCAAGCTATCTTGAATGTACCCGAAATGAATTTCAAACAGGAAATTCCATGAATCGCGAAAGGGATTCATAGGAAATTGGCAGTTTGACTAGTACATTCATGATCGCTTGAATGCACCCGAAATGATTTTCAATCCTCATATTTACATATGTTGTGCTCACTTTGTAGCACTTTCTAAGATGAAATTTGTCTCGTACATAATGTTATTTGATGTTTTAAAGGAAACAACTAAATCAAGCCTCCATTGAGTGTTACAGCCTAGTACTGCCCCTTGTTAACCGAATTACATTTTTTTTTTCATTTTGCGAGGTGGAAAATAGTTCCGGTTTGACGTTATTGTTTTTCTCCGAGTACGCATTTTTTTATTTTTTTATTTTTTTTTTGCAACTACAAGTTTGTGCTTCTTATTGAAACTTATATTAAAATCATTATTTTATCATTAAAAAAATTATTTCCTTTCTTTTCATCGCGACACTTTTAGAAAATTTAAGTAGGTCTCGCTCGATTTACAACCGTCTGCTGAAGATACAAAAACGGCGTGGAGGACCTTTAAATGTTCATAAAATGGAAATTAAGCTGTGGATATTGTTGAAGTATGTACTTAAAGGTGTATTGTCTATTAAATGATGTGTGTTTTTTAATTAGCACACTGGTATTACATCCTGAGTATTTTCATTTAAATATTTAGCTAGCAAGATAATCGCGAAAACTGTGACACAATTTGAACCTTTATTTATGAAGCTTCGATATTTGTGATTAATTATCAGACTCGAAAATATGATCATTTTTAACATCGATACATTAAGCATTTCGTTCAAATTTCATTATTATAATTATATATACTAAACACTTTTTTATGTTGTATATCACTTTAGGTGTTTTCTGTTCTGTAAACGATTTCGCAAATAAATACACTATTTCTCTTCTCAATGTTATTGTTTTTGATAGGAAATGCGATGTGCGCCTGTGCGTCATAATATGCATATAGAATGAGGTCACATTGATATTACTACGCCGGTTACCACGCAGTACATTCAAGGTAAATTAAACGACCCTGCTTTCCCTATCAAAATACATGGGTGATGTAAATATAAAGCTGTTACAGAAGCAGTATACTACTGTCCGTTGTGGCACAGTGGTAAGCGTCATGCGCTTCAATGCTGGAGGTTACAGGTTCAAATCCGTTATCTTTTTTTTTTGTCTTCACTTGTTTTTGATAATTGACTAAGAATTTATCCTTTCGTGAATATATCATACCACGGAAATCAGGTGAAAATCTTACTTCTTATTTCCAAAACAAAACATGAATATGTTATGTTATTTGTAACTGACAGTAACCATCGCTGCTACTGAAAATAATCACCGCTACATCATGCCATTCCATCCATCTTCGTGAGACGTCAACAAAATATGAACTTGACATACAGTTATCAAATATTTGATGTTTTATCAGTACTTTAAATGGACTGAACTATAACCTAATTCAGCATTATTGCTTTTAAATATGCTTGCTCAATTACCAGCACGTTCATTTTATTCATGTGTTTGTTCATTATTTGGATCTTTATTTTTATGGTATGCATGTTTCCTTGCATAATTATCTCAAAACATGATTATTACTTTTCCCCATAAAGTTGTAATCCTTCATGACGGTATATATTTAATGAAACGCAATTATATTTGACATGCATGACAACTGTAAATGTTAAATGAATTGGGGGAAAAAGAAGTTATCGGACCCTGGCTAGACGCTATTGTTGTATTGAGTCCGATTGTGTCACCGTTACTAACCTATTATAGATACAATTAGAGAGGACCGTTGCATTAGTTATGCAACGTCTGTCTCAGTTGTGACTGGCGTTAACACAAATATTTGACATTATGTAATACATATGGTTACTGTCTGGCTGGCTGGTAACCAGTCAATATATAAGCTGACCGGTCAAGGGTCTTGCAGATAGATCTGGCTAGATACCTAGGAGGAGATCATGGGGATACCTAGAGAGAGATCTGGTTAGATACCTAGGAGGAGATCTTGTTAGAGCCTCGAGACCCGACCATGGGCTAAGTACGTTACATGGCAGCGCTCAGTCTGAGTGGGCCATGACCTGTCATGCTAAATAAAGTGTATAAAGACCAAGAAGGCTACTTGTCTTGAATACGGCCATTATACGACAGCTGTCGAGGCTCTCAAGGGTATCTAATCTCTTATCTATTTTCTGTTTCCTTGCATTTATCGCAGTTAAAGGTGTCATCATATAAACTAGAGCTGAGTAATTAATTTTCTTTTGAATTTTACCTGTCACTTCACTCTTAGATTGGCTAGTTTGACAAATAGGGTTTCCGTCACTTGAGCTTTTGACCGCTCCGTTGTCCGCTGATTCTACTTTCTCAGCCGAAGTCGCCTTTTCTGTCGAAGACTTTTCAAATACAGAATTGTTCAATGAGAACGGTGTACTAAAATTATCATTATCATAAATTAATTCATCACACTGGTTATCGTCATACAAAGTACTTCTAACTTGCTTAATCAAATCACTTACTGATTGACTTGCTGAGTGTCCCTCTGACGGGCCTCCGCCATTTTCTTTGCGCTGCCACTTCGAAACTGAATCCTGACCTTCACTACTTTTCTTACGTTTTTCTCTTTCCTGTTTGCGTCTTGTCAATTCACATATTCACTGGTGAATACATACCACAGTTTTTATTCTATTCCATCTGAACACATTCATAAAACTTATTTTTTGTCCATTTTATGTCCCACGATATAACACACGTCCGTTCACCCGAACATCACGTGACTTTTCAGGAGTCCCCATCGGTGAAAGTCCCCAATGAAGAATTTATGCCAGATAGAAGCAAGAGAATAATGGAAAAACATTTACGTTATGATCACCAAAATGCACTGACCTCTAAAGCGAGCATATGGTTGATGCGTGCGACACACTTTTGTTTTATGACAAACACTTCTGTAAAGTTTTAGGAAAATCCAAACATAGATATGGAAGTTATGGAGTGGACATGAAAATGAAGCCTCTGAATACCAAAGAAAGTTCCTAACAACTTCTTTGGCCTTAACCTTTCAAGCGTGCATATGGTTGATGCACCTGACACATCTTTTTGTCAAAACAAACACTTTGGTTAAGTTTTATGCAAATCCAAACATAGATATAGAAGTGGAAGTTATAAAGCAGAAATGAAAATAAAGCCTATGTATGAATACCAAAGACAATTTCTAATAACTCCTGTGACCTTGACCTTTCAAGGACCCATATGGTTGATGCGCACGACACACCTTTGTGTTATGACAAACACTTTTATAAAGTTTTATGAAATCCACCCAAAAATATGGAAATTATAGATCTGACACGAAGATGTAACCTATAAATACCAATGGGAATTTCTAACAACTCCAGTGATCTTGACCATTCAAGGAATCATAGGATTGATGCGCGCGACACACCTTTGTGTTATGACAAGCACTTTTGTAAACTTTTATGAAAATCCATCAATTGATATGTGAGTTAAAGAGCGGACTAGCCTATGAACAGCAAAGACAATTTTTTAACAACTCCTGTTACCTCGACCTTCCAAGGGTATATATGGTTGATGCACGCGACACACCCTTGGGTTTTGAGGAATACTTCTGCCTGTGAAGTTTTATTGAAATACATCCATGAATGTCCAAGTTCTGGAGCGGACACAAAAGTGGGACGGACGGACAGACGGACGAACGGGAGGACGCGCGCACACCTATAGTCCCCAACCGGTTTCACCGGTGGGGACCAATAACACATGACAATGAAGTGTAATAAAAGACTGTGCAATACAACATTCGACATGACATGTCGCGTTGTCACGTGTCGTTTTATTATTTATGTTGTTCATTGAGCTTTCCACACTTTCCAAAAATTTGCTCACAATGAATGAACATAAGTTACACAATATACCATGTCAGTGAATATGGTTGTCTACCATTTTAATCATGTTGTCGCAACATTTTTAATAAGATATGTTAAATTGTAAAATATGTTTGCAGTGTATAAACTACTTTTCATTTCCTTACATTAATAACAATGATCTTTCAAGTATTTGATTACTATATATGAAAACAATTATATAAAAAAAACACATGATGTTGTTGAATATAATCGATTGTCATTATTCAATCCTTGCAATATTTTTATCCAAAATTTTATTTTGTTAAAAAAAAAGGTTGACCATCATCTTTCATTTATAAAGTCGCAAGCTTGAAATATAAACCCAGATGAAGTTACTTTTTATTACCTTTCAGTCGTAAGCTTGAAACCTTTTTTCATAAGTTATTTAATGTTAATATGTCTAAGGTTTCAAGTTTTTGGTGGCAATGTTTGAAAAAGTGATACACAAGATTGTAAGATGTGATAACCATATATTATATGTTTGCAGTGTATAAACTACTTTTCATAAGATAGGCCATTTCCTTACTTTAATAACAATGATCTTTCAAGTATTTGATTGCTATATATGAAAACAATTATATAAAAAAACATGATGTTGTTGAATATAATCGATTTTTTTCCAAAATTTTATTTTGTTAAAAAAAAAGGTTGACCATCATCTTTCATTTATAAAGTCGCAAGCTTGAAATATAAACCCAGATGAAGTTACTTTTTTATTACCTTTCAGTCGTAAGCTTGAAACCTGTTTTTCATAAGTTATTTAATGTGAATATGTCTAAGGTTTCATGTTTTTGATGGCAATGTTTGAAAAAGTGATACACAAAATTAATGATCATGATTAAGAATACCGTTGACCATCACCTTTCATTTATGTAGTCGCGAGCTTGTAAACTGATTTTCATAAGATAAACCCTTTTGTAAAATTCTTGTTACGATGTTGTTTTTCTTTTTTTAAATATTTGCTCGCAGAGAATGAACATTATTTAAACAAAAGACCATGTCATTGATTACAGTTGACTACCACTGGCCAATTATGTTGTCACAAGCTTGCAAACTATTTTTCATAAGACAGACCAAATTTTTAGATGTGTCAAATGGTAGTGACAAACCATTATTGGATAGTTTTTGAACTTTATGAGGTCCTGAGCTTGAAATCTATTTACTAGATAAACCCATTTGTAATTACCCATCAATCATGTAGTCGCAAGCTTGAACACTTTTTTCACAAGATAGACCACTTTGTTAAATACAACTAATTTTTGAATATATGTTACACAAAACATCATGTTGACCTATTTGAATACGATTGACCATCATCTTTCCATTATGTAGTCGCGAGATTGAAACTGATGATGATGTTGATCTTGGTATTGTTTTATGATAGGCACACGAGCCTATATATGCATCATACATGATCATGATGATGAGGTCTTTTGTTTTGTTGTTATCATTTTTTTTATAAATTTTATCACGTTATGGTGATGATGGTGACGTTGTTTAGCAGTGTATGATGTGTATAATTAAAAAGTAAATACTATACATGTGTTTATAAACAAGATTATGAATTATATTAAAGAGATGATGCTGATGATGATGATGATGATAATGTTACGAAGATATGCACTTGTGTCTTTTCTATGTATGTATGTGTTTGTATATGTATATTCATTGTAATGATGATTATGATGATGATGATGATGATGTCTTTGCTTTGTTACAGTTGTTAATATTATTACGACTATACAGGTTATGGTAATCATTGGATGATGATGATGATGATGATGATGATGATGAGTTGAATATGATTCAATTTAAAAAAAGTTTATTGAGAATATAATAACGATAACATTTGTGTTGTGATGATGATAATTATTATGATTAAATAAAGATATTCACATATTTATGAAAACTGATGTTACTTTTATGTTGCTTCAGTATATTTTTTCATTAAAACTAGTTATTATTGTAAATATGTTATGCTCTTCTGTAACTAGTCTCTTCTATTTCTAGAGTAGTTAAAAGTACTCCCTCATGCGAAAGAATTTTTAAATGTTAATTTTGTTATATAATTACTAAACTTTCCGTTTTGCAGTATAATTTTGTATGACACAATTGAACTTTGAACCAACAGTGCTGCATATAATGAATTATTGTGTAATAGGCTCAAAGTATGACAATGAGCATTGAATTCCACCTATTCCATTATGAACTACTACGTTAATCAAGCACAGTTAATGGTGTAAAGAGATAGTCAAGAGACTGATGGGCTTAAGGGGCTAGCAATTATTTGTTTGTCCCACAATGTGCATAAAGATATGCAACTATGTACACTTCAATGAACTAGTTGACAGAGAGAGAGAGAAAGAGAGAGAGAGATGTACACATCTCCCCTGTATGTGTAGTAGACTTCTCCCAGCCATTATACACATCACTACTCAGCTAGCCTGAATGATCCAAAAACAGCAAAGGGCTGCATACTGCTAGATCAGATTGCTCTCTTTGTATAAAATAGTCACTTTTTACAAGGAGACCTCAATCTTTGAACTGGAATAGAAACTTCATTTCTTAACCGATTTTGACAGTCTTTCTTTTGTTTAGGAGGGAAGACTTCCTACTTTAACATATCACAAAAAATTTAATCACATCATGTCATAAAATGTTTGGAATTAGTAAAGCAAGGATCAAAATTTTGACCTGCTGTTAAATAATCAAATCTTGACCGATTTTTAAAAACTGAATATCACTAGTGAGTTCTCTTTAAAGACTTTAATTTTCATGCACATTATTCCGATATTTTCAGATTTCGAGTTATTTAAGGTGAAAGAAAAAAGCAATAACCAAAATATGACCTTGACCATTGCAATTTCGCAAAATTGTAAACTGCGAGTACCTTTGAAATGTGAAACTGCGTTATATGTTTAAGTTTCATGAAAATCGGACAAAAAACTAAAAACAGGAGCTTCGAAAAATCGAAAAATTCATAATTTTGAAATTTATTTTTTATTTTATTTTATTATTATTTTTTTGTGAAGTTTGACCGCTTCTAGAAGACAAATAATGCATTTCCTGAAATCGCCAACCCATATATTTCATGCATAATTTTTATGTGTTTTACAAATCATTTGCAGCAAACAGATTTCTTCTATTTCTTCTTAAACGCAAATAAGCGCTTTTGTCGTAGACCGACCTTCATTTGTCCACTTATTGTATGATTCGAACATTCAGCCTCTCCTAGTGCAACGATTTTCTTGTTCTCGGTACTAAGATACTGATCATATTTTATAGGGCTGTCAAAAAAGGAACATTATGTAAATAAACGCATCTTAATCAGACTTCATTTTATTGAGATATTAGCAAAAGATTGATTTCATGTATAGCGCCCCCTAGTGGCTAAATCAGAAAAAAAATCGTGGAAAATTAGGTTCAGGTTCAGATGCATGTGACTGCATGTCAAAAATTTCCTATCTGTAGCTTTTCTCATCTGGCCGCTAGGTCGTATACAAAAATGGACGGAAGAATAAAATAAATAAAACTATTTTAAAAAAAAAGATCAACAGAAGAACAATAGATTGTGCTCTTAGAGAAACAAAACCTTAAAAGAAAAAAAGGCATTTAAATGGTTCAAAATAGCAAATTTGATATTATGTACTTACAAGAAGTACATTGTTCCAATAGCGTAGACACAAAATGGAAAGTGGAATGGGATGGACCTTGCTTCTTTAATGGCACAAGCACTCAAAAAGAAGGTGTTGCTATACTTATTAATTCAAAAACCAATATTACAATAACAAATACTAAGAGAATATAAAAAATGTTAAAGTTATTGTTCAAAATGAAAAAGAACTACGGTTTATTAATATATATGGACTTAACAAAGATGACCAAACTTTTTTTAATACGCTTGAGTGCACACTTTTAAATAAAACGAAATAACATATATATTTGGAGGAAATTTTAGCATCTTGATAAAAAGAACGGGAGAGTGGACTCCTATAAGAAATGTCGAAATAAAATAAAATCATTTATAAATTCTTGTAACATTGTAGATATTTGGAGATTACAACATCCAAATAAAAAGAATTTATTTGGCATTCTTGTCAGAAACCTGTTATACATTCATGCTTAGACATTTTTTATATTTGGCAATTTGTTCAATGTAATAAAATAAAATAAAAACCAGGATATATAACAGAATACTCAATGATTTCAATAAAGTATCGTAACATTCAATTTGAAAAAGGACCAGGATACTTTAAACTTAATAGTTCACTCATACTAGATAAAGAATACCAAAATTTAATTAAAACTTCTGTTAACGAAACTGTCGAATTAAAAAAGATATTAACCCAAACACACTTTGGGAACTTATAAAAGAGTCAGTTAGGAATAAAACTATCAAATATTCAATGCACAAAAAAAAAAATAAGGCTGAAATGAAAAATGAAAATGAATTAGTCCAAAAAAAAAAAACCAAAAACAAAACTTAATGACATCACCGATGAGAAAATAAACGGAAACGTATTACGATCAAAAGTTAAAAACGTTGAACAGAATGAAAAAAGAACACGCAAAATACTTCTCAAATTTAGAAAAAAGAACGCAGAAAAGAAAACTTAAAAAAAAAAAATGAAAATTTAGATGATAACTATACAAATTTATTTCAAAACAATCCATGTAAAAATGCTAAATGAAACCGAAAAACAAATCGCAAAGAAACTATGAATGTGAAATGGCTCCAAACGGGAAAAAATAAAAGCCGAGGCTCAGACGGATTTACAGTTGAATTTTACAAAATATTTTGGCGAGACTTAAAATATATTTATTTTTAAAAACCTATTTAACTGGAGACCAATAACACTTCTTAATATTGACTACAAAAATGGCAACAAAAATAATTTCAAATCGATTAAAAAGGTTTTACCAAATTTGATAGATAAAGAACAGTCAGGTTTTGTCAAATGAAGATATATATAGGTGAAAATGTTAGACTTATTCTCGGTGTAATAGAATATTTTTTGCCGACTTTCAGTAGTTGTAGTCATTCTTTTATACACGATTGTTTAGCATCTTTTAATTCCGGACTTGACCTACGGAAGAAGATCTCAGTTTTTTACACTGACATCTAAAATATGATAATTAATAACAGACACTTATCTGAATCATTTAACATAGAAAAGGAAGTGAGACAAAGATGTCCTCTATCATCTTTTATCTTCGTTTTATGCATACAAATGCTGACAAGTAATATAAATCAGAACAATGATATTAAATGTGTTGTTATTAATAAGACAGAAACTAACTACTAACGATGCAACTTTCTTCAACAATGGTGACAAAACAATCTTAAAAAAACTTAATACAAACCATAAACAGCTTCTCAAAATGTTCCGGCCTCAGCCTCAATATAAATAAATCCCTTATCCTACGAGTGGGATCTTTAAATAAATCTATATCCAATTTTGTGGATCACATCCTTTTATCTGGACTTCAGAAAAAGCAACGACTCTCGGAACAATCATTTACAATGACACAAACAAACAGCAAAATATTTATAATATGGACAAAACAATAAGTGAATTCAAATAAAATATTAAAACAATGGGAACAAAAGTAACTTACGTTGATGGGAGAAGTAATTGTTATCAAAACATTGGCCCTTTCGAAACTGATATATCCATTATCAATTTGAACAACCAACATACAAATATCTATATCTATATTTAAATTCATATTGGATGGAAAACCTGATAAAATAAAAAGAAATATTATGTAACCCACCCTATGAAAATGGCGGATTACAACTTACAAATATAGTCATTTATATTTTCCTCTTAACATAAGGCAGTATGGGTTATAAGATTAAAAACATTTTTCCATATGAAGCTAAAATAACCTCATATATGAATGTAGTATCGATGAAAGCACAATTACAGAAACAGATACTGATAAATCCTTCTTTTTCGGTGTTCTGCATGTATGGACACAAATTCACACTCATACATATGTCTGCAACAAACCGATAGAAAAAAAATGGAATAACAAATTGGTAAGAATTAATGGAATGACATTTTTCTACAAAAATTCGTACGAAAAAGTAATACAATTTTTCGACTACAGAAATATACTTTTGAACAAATTACAAACTTATATGATAGTGATCAAACGGATTTTATATAATATATGACACTGAAAATCCAATTAAGGCTTATATTCAAAACAAACTTCAAAACGAAGAAATTAATATAATACAACCCAAAAAAAATGAAACAAATTATTTTTTAAATTATAAATAAAATGGTCAAATAAACTTTATCTGAATTGTTACACTTTCCCATGGAAACAAATATATAACAATATTTACAAGTCGACAACAGACACAAAAATACTTAACTTCCTACAAACAAGTTATTATTCAAATTCAATTACATGTTTTGAATGCCTTAATTACACAATTACACTTTTTAAAATAAAATCCATTTTAAAATATTGTTATAAGGAAAAAAGAAACATTGCTAGGAATCACATCTTATAGTGTGAACTCTAATTCTTATAATACCCTTGTAAATGTTACGAAACATTATATCTACTGCACTAAAATAAATCAGATTTAACCATAATTCAACTTATTTCAAGAATAACTTAATAAGAGAGTTGAAATAGAAGAAAAATAGTGATTAACAAAGATAAATATGAAATGGGAAATATTGTCTAACTTGATTGCTTAATGCATAAACTCACTTCAAACATAGTCAGTCATAGCCAACAAATAAGGACTAGAAATAAAATAAAATCATTAGAAAATTCAGTTTTTACTATTTACATATGTATTGAGAAGATACTTTGAAATAGACATACAAAAGGATACAATGTACAATGTTTTATAAGTAATATATGAGATATTAAATGAGAAAAGAAATAAAACTGTGTTGATTAGTGAAGTAAAAGATAGAGAAAGAGAGAAAGCGGGAGATAGATAGATAGATAGATAGATAGATAGAAATAGCAAATATATATATATTATTCCCAGCCTACTATGACAAATATATTGATGTACAGAAACAAATTTAACAATATTAGAAGTCTGGGAAAAAATAAAAGATAAAATAATAAAGAAAGAATTTTAATTTGATCAGACTGTTCCATTCAGTCAGACAAGTTTTGGTCATTGAATGTAAACATATTTTATATTGATAATGAGCGAGTATTCATTTCATTTTCGGATATGCAAATGTCATGCCTTATAACCAAGGTAATTGTTACACTCCTTATAAGTGTATGTGTCATGCATCAATGGCAACAATTTAAAAACAAACTTGTCAGTCAACGACCAAACGAACTTTGGTCCATCTTGTTTGTTTCATCACCTGGATTAAAAATTGCTTACAGCATATTTTGTTAAACTGCGCCACGTATCATTAAAAGGTACACACAGAATTCACTAGTATTATTATTTTACAAGAACCAAAAGAAGTAGTTCTTCGATACTATATATGTAACAAAATCACTGCCCTTTTCATCATACAAGAAAACAAGACCACCATGGTGATGGTCATGCATAAATATAAAAATGATTCAACGAAGAATGCCGAACCTGAGTGTAAGGAAAATGTTGCAGAGAATAAACTCAAATAGGCAACGGATCCTGCCAATTTTGCAATTGTTTCACAAATATTGATCAGTGAAAACAGTTTGCCTATTTCATCGCTATGCACGACCTTGCTGAGTAAAGCCTGTGTGGCAGAAGATGCCAATATTCCAAATGAAAACAAAGAATAAGAGATGAATATCTCCCAAACTGTGTGACTAAAACCTATCCAACTTGAACAAATGCATCTTAAAGTGTAACCTAAAAATGCAAGCTTATCGTCTTTAATTTTCGTGTATTTGATCATCAAAGGCAACACGACAAATAACGATAACCCTTTAGCTGCGTGTCCAGATGCAAGAAAATAGTTGTACCATGAATCAGACATATTGAAAGGGATACTTGATGTAAATAGATATAAAATATTACTCCCTCCAGATTCGCAGAATGTGTTCAACACCACCAAAAAACACATTGTTAACACTATTAGTCTTCCGTTGTTTTCACGATATTTTACAAGTGTCTTTATGGTTTCTTTGAAGTCACTAACGTTGCAAACAGTTTGGGTAACCCTCGCAGGATTCCCTGATGTTGTTGACGGTTGTATTGTTTCGTTGATGAACAAAACAACTACCAAAAACGCAGCCGCATAGAAAACAATAGCTATGCAGAAGGAAAACAAAATTCCTAGACCTTCAATAACTACTCCATTTACTAATGCCCCAATGAGCCATCCGACATAGGAGACAGCCATGAGCTGTGAAAACCTAGTCGTTCTGTTTACATCAGTTGTAATATCGCACGTAAGACTTTTGATAGCCAAATTCACCAGGGACCCTTTCCCGAATATACCCCGCATCCCGGCACCTACCATGATGAATATCAGAGCATTTGTCTTTGTATATATACTAGCGATGTAGAAAGCACAGCCGCATATATTTCCGAGTAATGACAACATCAGCGGTCTTTTGCGACCATTTCTATCACTCCACGCACCACAAAACATTCCAAGTAATATGGCGGGTGCGTATAACAAAGTTGTGAATATCATGATATACCGGCTCGCTTGCTGTTCAACTATGTCTTCTTCAGAAACTGTCTGGTTTTGTGATGTTGTCATGTTCAGTTCGAAGTGATATAATTTAATGACATTCACAATGTGAGGACGGTCGGATCCCACTAAGACGGATTCTCCTCCTTTGAAGAGAAAAAAAGTTCCGACCAGTAACGCGTATTGTAAAGTTGAACTTTTTTGGCCTTCTTCCTCCACTTTGCCATCTTCCTCCATTTTGTCATCTTCTTCCATATTGCCTTCTTCCTCCACTCGGCCTTCATCATCCATTTGGCCTTCTTCCTCCATTTTGCCGTCTTCCCCCACTCGGCCTTCTCCCTCCATTTGACTTGCTCCATCCATTTGGCCTTCTTCCTCCATTTTGCCGTCTTCCCCCACTCGGCCTCCTCCCTCCATTTGACTTTCTCCCTCCATTTGACTTTCTCCATCCATTTGACCTTCTTCCTTCACTTTGCCTTCTTTCTCCATTTTGCCTTCTTCTTCCATATGGCCTTCTTCCTCCACTTGACCTTCTTTCTCCATTTTGCCTTCTTTTTCCATATGGCCTTCTTCCTCCACTTGACCTTCTTCTTCCATATGGCTTTCTTCCTCCACTTGACCTTCTTTCTCCATTTTGCCTTCTTCTTCCATATGGCCTTCTTCCTTCACTTGGCCTTCTTTCTTCATTTTGCCTTCTTCTTCCATATTGCCTTCTTCCTCCATATGGCCTTTCTTCCTTCACTTGGCCTTCTTCCTCCATTTTGCCGTCTTCCCCCACTCGGCCTTCTCCCTCCATTTGACTTTCTCCCTCCATTTGACTTTCTCCATTCATTTGGCCTTCTTCCTTCACTTGGCCTTCTTTCTCCATTTTGCCTTCTTCTTCCATATGGCCTTCTTCCTCCATCTGACCTTCTTTCTCCATTTTGCCTTCTTTTTCCATATGGCCTTCTTCCTCCACTTGACCTTCTTCTTCCAAATGGCCTTCTTCCTTCACTTGACCTTCTTTCTCCATTTTGCCTTCTTCTTCCATATGGCCTTCTTCCTTCACTTGGCCTTCTTTTTTCATTTTGCCTTCTTCTTCCATATTGCCTTCTTACTCCATTTTGCCTTCTTCCTCTACTCGGCCTTCTTCATCCATTTTGCCTTCTTCCTCCATTTCCCTTAAAGGTATTCTGAAATCAGTTTGCATTATATATATACATATATCCGTCCGTCAAGATTTCAATATGAACTTGTGTTATGTATTCTTCCTGATGATTAGGTTAACTTAATTTTGTAAAAAATAGTTACTGGGCGATATGTGCAACAATTGCCAAGACAATATTACTATACTTAAGCTTGAAATCGTAGTATTTAAGATTTTCGAATTTTAATTCTCTTTCCCTCATATTTTTTCTACATTTGATCTAGTTTCAAATAATTGGTTAACTTGTAAGTTATATCATAGCGTCTCTTTTTTATTACTTATAATAAAGTTTGACATGTAGATCGACATTTTGTCTTCTTCAAACAAGCAATTTGACATAGTTTTCATTGTTTACTATAGACTTTAGAAACATTTAATACATATATGTAATCCAGACGAGAGGGTTTCGATCCCATTTGTGGGTTAGAGCAATTAGATGCCTTTTCAAATAATATATTGACTGAATACGTTGATGCGCTTCTCTAAAATGCTTGTACATTTAGCGAAATTCCGCGATAACTATAAGCAGCATTATAACTCTTGACTTGACTTGACTTGACTATTTGAGTTTACCGTCGCCTCGACAGTATTTCAGTCATATAGCGACGTCCAGATAATTACAGGTGGAGGAAGACCCCGAATGCACGGAGACATCCGGGTAGAACCACTGACCTACCGCAAGCCAGCTGGAAGGCTTCCTCACATGAAAATCCGAATGACCTTGCTGGGATTCGAACCCACGAAGTGAGGGACTGAGTGAGTGTTAAAGTCAGCGACTTTACCCTCTCGGCCGCGGAGGCCCCTATAACTCTTTCCATTCAAAAGATGAATAAGATCGCGGACCACTTATCTCGGGAATGTCCGCTGCTTATTTTGGCATTAAATGTGTGACAACAAATTATCATATCGATTCTACAATACAAACAAATGACGAATTGAAATATGTTCAATATCACATCTAATGGCACATAAACAGTCAAACAAGTAAATGCATTTTTGTCTAAATTAGATAACAAAGAAAATTACAGTGAAATCAATTATGAATGTAAAGAAGAAACTCTTAAAACGGTATTGTACACTTGAATTTTCATCTGAAACATACTGACTTTGTTTCTTACTAATAACAAGCCAAACTAATTATTATTTCGTAAATCTTTCACTAAATTTGTATTTCGTACGTATTTTTTTTCCTTAATTAAAACATTTGAATTAAAATGTCAAAATATGGTAATTACTAATAACTTATTAGTAATTAATAATTGAAAGTATATTATAGTATTTAGAAAATTTCAATATATCAATATAAGCAATTTACAAACATATCATATAATTTACTTACTATTTACATACCCCTTAAAACATTATACTTGTCAATAGCTGTATTTCATCTGTGTGACTGACGATATCAGATTGGTGGGAAAGGAATGATGGGTCGTCTCAATTAAAGTTATTATGATTCGTAAAACTTAATTGCAGTAATATTTAATAATACTGTCAGTAACATTCAACGTGTCAAATTAATGAATGTTAACATGTCATGAATCAATGCCCGCTTAATCCTCCAAAGGTCTATACCTCATATCTGTTCGTTATATCTGCTGAATGCATGTGCATCGATATATTTATTTGCGCATTAGAAAAGAATTCAACTGCTTCCAAAGTGAAATAAAATGAACAGGTCTCAGGAATAAACTGTTTGGTTTAAGGCAATCCATCCATTATTAAATTGTAAGCATGGTCCTTTAAATGTCTTAAAGGAGTTGGACTGTTTAGACTCTTTTGCTCAAAATCTATAGGACTCAAAGTCTCAAAGGCTTGCATTTACTATAGAATTCCCACGTTCACTTGGTGGAAAATGATCACAATTTACTGATGGATGGGTCACCTTAAGGAATGTTAACATGGCATGAACATATTGGGGTGAAGAAATGTCTGTTAGACCGTCTAGGCGTTTATGTATAATTATGTCGAAAAGAAATACATCTGTCTATTGAATTTGTATGCACCGACATAATTATACTAATTTACATTTGAGCAAAGAATTCAAATACTTCAAGTTCACCTTAAACATTTTAGACATAATATATTTATACTTATAACATGGCCTGGTTAGTTTTCCATAGAAAAGTATCAATGTTTAATTTGGATACCGCACTCATGTATAGTGTGCGGGTTAATCAAGCTCAACTGCCGAAAGCCATGCAATATATATTACATATTTATAGCCAAATAAAAATAATAAGGAAATATACATGTGTAAAAAGTAGTGGAAACAAAACACAATTCACTTTCAGGTGATAGAAGATTGGGAAAGGTCAGAAACAAAAATTTTATGAAGAGACAAACGATCTAAAACATGTTCTTTTCTATGAAATACGTAATATTATTTTATAGGGAGAATGAGTCACGGGGAGAGAGAGAGAGAGAGAAAGAGAGAGAGATGAAAAGTTACTTTTAACTAATCATGATTTACGCATTTTTCAATTAACACAGTTTCAAGTAACGTTATTGCGTTCTTTTAAAAAACATATCTAATTTTTGCACGATATATGTGTTACAAAAACAAGAGGGCCAAGATGGCTCTGAAATCGATCACCTGAGAACTATTGCCTGCATTACCTATTATAGCATATCTATATTGAATACATAGTACATAATGTGCAGAAGTACAGCAAGATCATCTAAATTCTACACAAAAATGTACCTGTGGTCGAAATTTTGAAGGTCATAGCCCTATATAATTTATACATAATCAAGTGACCTCTGGGGCAGGGCCAATTTTGAACCAAGGGCAAATATTTAAACAAACTTAGTAGAGGCTCACTAGGCCATGATGCACACCAAATATATCTAAATTCCAGGTTTCTCGTGGTTTTTGACAAGATTTTCTTTAATTTTCTCTATACAAATGGTTTTACAATCAGATGACCCCTGAGGCGAGGCCAATTTAGACCCTAGAGCAATCTTTCGAACAAACTTGGTATTCCACTAGGTCATGCTGCACCCCAAATATCTTAAATCCAGACCTTGTGGTTTCTGGCTTTTCTCAAATAATGCTATGTACAATCAAGTGTCCCTAGAAAAGAGGCCAATTCTGACCCTATGATCATGATTTATACAAACTTAGTGACGGTCCACTAGACAATGCTACTCATAAAAAATCTAAGCTCTAAGCCCTGCAGTTTTGCAGAAGATTTTCCAAGTTTGATTTTTAAAATCTATTTGAACAACTTTGATAGAGCCTCATGCAATGAATATCACAGGCAGGTTTCATCAAATTTGGCCCAGTGGTTTCAAAGAAGATATCGTTTGAAACAATTGTGGACGACGGACGACGTACAGCCATTAATCCTAAAAGCTCATTTGAGCATTACGTGCTCAGGTGGCCTAAAAGCTACAATAAAAGTGTATGCGTTCAACAAAAATAAAAATGTATTTGATATTAATCGTATTAGGTAAAAATAATTTGTTTCTTTTTATATAAAAATGAAGAAAGAAACGAGGAGAAAAAATCTCATTTCATAAACCATATTTTATAAAAAATATATTTTAGTGTAGATATGTTTGAAGTTTTCTTTTTTTTTTTTTTTTTTTTACTATTATTATTATTTATTTATTTATTTATTTTTTAGAATAAATAATGAATTTGTGTACCTTTGGCCAATGAAGGAAATACTATTTTCGTCCTAGGTCAAAATCTTAGTACATCGTAGCGCGAGTGAAAATATGAAAGTATCACTTTGAGACTAAATTTATTCCATGTTCCTTAAAAAAACATTTTCTTTTATTCTATGCCAACTGCTGCTGCATATATGCAAATCCATTTTATTAAAAAAAAAAAAATAAACAAAAACATATTTCCGGCAGATCTATAACACTCACACTATAAGATATGGACTTAACCTCACCGATAAAACACAGTATTTCTTCAGTTGGCATTAAATAAATGACTATATTTGTCATATATTGACAAACTACAGGAATTATAATATTGAACAATAGTGGTACAATAAAGCGAAATTTAATATACAATAAGTGCTAATTAACATATACAATTCAATGCACATAATATCATATGACAACAAAATAAAGCTATTTACATTCATAGAAGCGTTTGCATTTGACAAATAAGTGGGGTTATACAAAACTAGGTTGCAACTTTCAAGGTTTTTTTAAAATTACCGTTTGTGTATGAGTAATTTCGGATCGTATTATTCCACGTTTGTCGATTGTATACATATGTTGGTTGAGATAGCCCTCAGACTACCGGAGGAATGTAGTTTTTGCTTAGATGAAATATTTAAATTCAAATATGAAGTTATCGTCAGTATATATTATATATTGATGTTATTGGGCATACAGTGGACATATACCGTCCCCTGTGGCCGAATGGTTGGAGCGTCCGTCTCGGAAGTGGGAGGTCGTGGGTTTAATCCCCGGCCGCGACAGAACAAAGTCGTACAAAATAATACTTGTATAGCTCCCATGCATGGCGCTTAGCATATAAGCGTAGTTCCAGAACTGGCTGGTCCGGTGTCAGGATAATGTGACTGGGTGTGGCATCATGCAACATGTCTACGGCGTGATACTGTAGTGTGACAACACTTTATCTGTCTCAAATAGACATCGTTCCAAATGACTGAAATACCGTCGATGGGACGTTTAACCCAAGAAACATATATTGGCAATAAAAAGGATAGTATTGTCCGATTTTTTCAACTGTCACAAGCGCATACATTTCACGGTGACTGCACAGAATATATTTATCTCCGTTCGATTAGCAATATTTTCCGCACGGTTTACGGGAATAAATTAACGAAAGGTAGAGTATATTTAAGGATTGAAATTCGTTTCGGGTGCATTCAATCGATCTTGAATGCACTGGTCAAACAGGCACTTCCATGAAACGCGTTAGCGATTCATGGGTAAATTGCCAGTTTGACCAGTGCATTCAAGCTATCTTGAATGTACCCGAAATGAATTTCAAACAGGAAATTCCATGAATCGCGAAAGGGATTCATAGGAAATTGGCAGTTTGACTAGTACATTCATGATCGCTTGAATGCACCCGAAATGATTTTCAATCCTCATATTTACATATGTTGTGCTCACTTTGTAGCACTTTCTAAGATGAAATTTGTCTCGTACATAATGTTATTTGATGTTTTAAAGGAAACAACTAAATCAAGCCTCCATTGAGTGTTACAGCCTAGTACTGCCCCTTGTTAACCGAATTACATTTTTTTTTTTTCATTTTGCGAGGTGGAAAATTGTTCCGGTTTGACGTTATTGTTTTTCTCCGAGTACGCATTTTTTTATTTTTTTATTTTTTTTTTTGCAACTACAAGTTTGTGCTTCTTATTGAAACTTATATTAAAATCATTATTTTATCATTAAAAAAATTATTTCCTTTCTTTTCATCGCGACACTTTTAGAAAATTTAAGTAGGTCTCGCTCGATTTACAACCGTCTGCTGAAGATACAAAAACGGCGTGGAGGACCTTTAAATGTTCATAAAATGGAAATTAAGCTGTGGATATTGTTGAAGTATGTACTTAAAAGTGTATTGTCTATTAAATGATGTGTGTTTTTTAATTAGCACACTGGTATTACATCCTGAGTATTTTCATTTAAATATTTAGCTAGCAAGATAATCGCGAAAACTGTGACACAATTTGAACCTTTATTTATGAAGCTTCGATATTTGTGATTAATTATCAGACTCGAAAATATGATCATTTTTAACATCGATACATTAAGCATTTCGTTCAAATTTCATTATTATAATTATATATACTTTAGGTGTTTTCGTTCTGTAAAGATTTCGCAAATAAAACATATTTCTCTTCCAATGTTATTGTTTTTGATAGGAAATGCGATGTGCGCCTGTGCGTCATAATATGCATATAGAATGAGGTCACATTGATATTACTACGCCGGTTACCACGCAGTACATTCAAGGTAAATTAAACGACCCTGCTTTCCCTATCAAAATACATGGGTGATGTAAATATAAAGCTGTTACAGAAGCAGTATACTACTGTCCGTTGTGGCACAGTGGTAAGCGTCATGCGCTTCAATGCTGGAGGTTACAGGTTCAAATCCGTTATCTTTTTTTTTTGTCTTCACTTGTTTTTGATAATTGACTAAGAATTTATCCTTTCGTGAATATATCATACCACGGAAATCAGGTGAAAATCTTACTTCTTATTTCCAAAACAAAACATGAATATGTTATGTTATTTGTAGTCCTCATATACAGAAAAAAAAGGTTTACATAGGACTACTTACATCTGAAGCTTAACATATAGTTTTGAATGTGTGTGATTACTTTTTAAAAGACTCTAAGAATCAGGAAAGTTCAGCTTCCTATATTGATCTGACTGTTCAAGCCAGTGGAGTGGGGGTAAGAGAACTGTTTACAGGATACGGAAGGAAAAGTACAAAACTGGATCATTAGCATAACAAAATCGTTCTCGAAAATCAGCCTATA
>CM037783.1:47961427-48011427 GCA_021229015.1 Solen grandis | reverse complement strand
AAATATACACTTTACTTTCACATACCTTCAATTTAAAAGCCTAGGAGAAATTTGAAAACGTCACTTTGCGAGAATTGGACAATTTGTTACGTGCTTTTGTGAGATTTAGACGAGTTGCCAATCTTTGTTTAATGCGTCTTTGTTTAAATAAAGATATTAAACAATTTTGATATTTTCCCTCCACATTTCTGAGCGGAATTGATTGGCATAGCCAGAGACTATGCAGTCAGTTTGGGATTATGTGACCATGTTCATTCTCTCAACCTTCAGTGGTTTTCTAGCTACTTGAGTTGGTGGCTATATCTAACTAAAGGATAATAAAACCACGTGATTACAGACACAGCGGGCTAAGGCTACATCTGCTGAATTCGTTTATGATTATTTTCCCGAACTTGAAGAAATACAAAAATAGTAATATCATTTCGACAAACTGGAACGCATTTTCATTTTACTGAAAAGGTTTCTCCCTCTGTTATATAAAAGCCTCTTAATGTTTTTGCTGCAAACAGCTCTAATCCTCCCTCTATTACATCAGGGACAAGGCCTGACGTATCTGAAATAGGCAGTTGTAGTGCACAAAGTCATCAGGTCCCTCCTTTCTTTGTATTTCCAGGAGAGAGGATGAGACAAAAACCTCTGCAGGACAAAATGGCAGGGGCGGGCGGATGGTTTTGTTACTAAGTCTGTTTGGTAATTTTCAGAAGTTTTCAGGCAGTATCTGAAGGTACATTTGTCACTAAGTCTGGTTGGTCATTTTTCAGAAGTTTTCAGGCAAAATTTGAAGGTACATTTGTCACTAAGTCTGGTTGGTCATTTTTCAGAAGTTTTCAGGCAGTATCTGAAGGTACATTTGTCACTAAGTCGGGTTGGTCATTTTTCAGCAGTTTTCTGGTTGGTCATTTTTCAGTAGTTTTCAGGCAGTATCTGAAGGTACATTTGTCACTTAAAGTTCTCCCAGAGAGAAAGCTTGATTTACCAGTACTTCTTTTATATGACGATCACACTTGTCTTTAATCGATTGGGTTAAGATTGAAAATATAACCTTATTCATTTTGCAATACCCGTCATGTTTTGCAGCCAATGGATGTTGGTTATTTTGGGCCCTAAGAACGCATAAACAATGACATGTCTCACTGTGGTGCTACAATATCGAAGTACAATATATGCCTTAGTGCTTTCCAAGGATATGTTCTTGCTCTGTCAATCCAAAAGTTAGTCCTCTTTCAAGAAAGCTGGCATATTTCCATTCAATCTGCATTTGTTGATCCTAGTCTGCTCTTGAATGTCACCATCCTGGAAAAAGAAAATGAATTACACCCCCAACATGCCAAGCTAACAACTGCTTCTTTCTATCCAAGGAACATGACATTCGTAAGAAAAGACTTCTTACAGAGAAAAGGCAATACCTAAGCCATATTATAAGTGACACTGTCGTAACTGAGGATTAAAGATTAAGATTAAAGAACATGAAACATTGGTCAGTTAAAAAAAAAAGAAGAAAAAAAAACAACAAAAAAAACCCCTGGTGGTAAAGAGATGAATTGTCATTGAAGATACCCCCAGAATCAGCTTTGTCACAGTTACTGTTACTATGTCATACAGTCTTGAGAAATATAACAAAGGGCAAAGTCTCATTCAAAATCAAGCGAATCATGACGTGCCAACAGTATGCGCAACTAGGCTTTGGAACTTATCAGTCTTGTAAAGTTTTATTAAAATTTGACCAAAGGTAGACACAAAAAAGGGCGGACAAGTCTCGTCTACAGGCGGACCAACCGACCAACAAACCAACGGACGTGACTCCTATATAGCACCCATATACTTCGTATCTTGGAATATAATAAACAAAACCCATTTGCTGAAAAATCACCAGTCGCACCTATTCTAGACCCTTCACGAATCAACCTCGTCCGATTAACAGACAACTGAATCTTCAGGAAGAAGACATATCTTGTGTCTGCACATGTAATAGATTCACACCTGATGAATTAAGGAATTATGTCTCCCCTGTGAATTCTGCATCAATACGATATCCCGTTTTGGACAAATGTAAAAAAAAACAACCTTTCTGTTGTTGTTGTTTTCTTTTATCACATATCCTCTCAAAAATGAATAAAATAGGATATCAGACTGTGACATTGCTGTTATAAAATTAAATCATATAGAATACAGTTTTGCAACTTTTAATACAACATTTACTGAAAGTATATTTTTCATTTATTCTTTCTTATTTTTGTTTTCTTTTTCGGCCTTTGGCTGTTTTGTTTTAACCTAAATTTCCGGTCTAAACTTAAAGGTGAAGGTCACTAAACAGCTGATAATTTTTTTATTGGTCGACTTAAAAATCGAAGGTATCCTTCCGGAAAAGAGATCAGCTTGTTCGCTTTGTTTTTGTTGTTGTTGTTGTTGTATTGGGGTTACCGTAGCTGCGACAGTATTTCAATCTTAAAGCGACGTCCAGCTAATTACAGGTGGAGGAAGACCCCGAGTACACAGAGGTACCCGGGTAGAACCACCGACCTACCGCAAGCCAGCTGGAAGGCTTCCTCACATGAAAAATCCGAAGTCCCTACCGGGATTCGAACCCGCAGCGGTGAGGGGCTGAGAGATTTGTAATCCACGACTGTAACTGCTCGGCCACGGCGGCCCCCTCGCTTTGTATATACATTCCTAAAGCCTCGATTTTTCGACAGAAATATGTTAATACATGTCTTAACGTTCGAAATAATGAATTCAACTACACAAAAAACGTATCCAAAGAATGAAAAACACATGTTGGATTTGTAACCTTCAGACCCCTTCATATCCCGGAAATCGCGCATTCGTTAACAGAGCATAACTTCAGTATTATATGTTGGATGGAATCCAAACTTGTTTTGTATAGTGATAAGTATATACTAATGATCACATTTGATGTTCACCCTTTCTCTGACAACTGCTAGAATGCAGATGACACAAGTGTTCCGAGGAACACCCATCCAGATGTATTACCTGAAGGGACGTATAATGCTGTGAACTGGTCGTTAGCAATTTCATATCCGCTCTATATATTTTGAACGCTTGAAAGACATTCATAATACTTGAGTCCAATGTCCTCTCATCAAGATGCAGAATAAACACTAAATATAATTAATACACCACAGCCGTGTATTTTTTTTAAAGATAATTTTTATTAGGTTTTCGCCTCTGCAGGGCGAAAACCTATTGTTCTTCTTCTGTTGATTTGTTTTTTTTTTTATTTTTATTATTTTTCCAATTCCACCCATTTTTGTGTCCAGCCTAGCGGCCAGATGAAAAAAGCTACAGCTATGAAATTTTGGGCATGGAGTCATCTTTATCTGAACATGTGCCTAAATGGTCAAACTTTTCCCTTTTGTTTCTGATTTAGCCACTAGGGGGCGCAATGCATGTAATCACTGTTTTGCTAATAACTCAAAAATTTGAAACCTGATTTAGATGCGGTTTTTTACATAATGTTCCTTGTTGACAGCCCAATCAAATATGATGGAAATCTCATCATCGAGTACGGGAAAAAAATTGTTCTAGGAGAGGTTGAATGTTCGAACCTTGGAAAAAAGTGAAATAATGAGGGTAGGTCTACGAAAAACCTTCCCACTTTTGTTAGAGATCAGATAGAATAATTCTGTTTGCTGCATACGATTTGCAAGACATATACGCACAAAATATATGGGGTGGCGAATTTAGGAAATGCGTGGTTTGTTCTCTATAAAAGGTCAAACTTCACTAAATTTTAGGAAAAATTAAAATTTCAAAAACATATTTTTGTCGCTCCTGAGTTTATTTTCTGTTCATTCTTCATGATATTTTCACACAATATGTATTGTTATGTTTGAAAGGGCCTCACAATAAAAAAATTAAAAGAAATTTGAAAAGGTCAAGGTCATATTACGATTATTGTGTTTTTATTCGGCCACAAATAGCTCCAAAACTAAAAATATTTCATTGAGAGTATATGAACAAAAGTTTTAGTTCTTAAAGAGCTCTTTCCAGTGATGTTTAGTTTTTGAAGATCGGACTTGATTTGGTCATTATACGGCAGTCCAAAGTTTGATCCTTTTTTGGAATAATTGTAAATCAGGTTTTATGCTTCAAATTCTGATACACAAAAATAAAAAGTTTGACTTGTGCGATTAGTATACTTGATTGAACTATTTGCTGCTTTGCTATGTACCAAACAGTAAAATTTTAATCAATTTTCTATCTCATTTTGCCGCTAGGGGCGCTTTTCTTGAAATCATTCTTTTGCTTATAACTCAAAAAGTTGAAGCCTGATCCAAATGCAGTTAATTGAATTATGTTCCTTGTTGATAGCCTAATAAAATATGATAGTTTCTAGGTATGAGTGGCTGAAACTTTTTGAGCAAGTAACGGAAGGTTGAAAGTTCGAATCTCGTAAAAAAACTGCAAATGAGGGTAGGTCTACGAAAAACCTATCCATTTTTGTTAGAAATCAGATAGAAGAATTCTGTTTGCTGCAAATGATTTGCAAGACATATACGCACAAATTATATGGGGTGGCGAATTTAAGAAATGCATGGTTTGTCCTCTAGAAAAAGGTCAAACTTCACTAAATTTTAGGAAAAATTAAAATTTCAAAATCATGTTTTTTTGTCGCTCCTGACTTTATTTTCTGTTCATTCTTCATGAAATTTTCACAAGTTATGTATTGTTATGTTTGAAAGGGCCTCACAATTAAAAAGTTAAAAAAACATTGAAAAGGTCAAGGTCATATTACGATAATTGTGTTTTTATTCGGCCCCAAAGTGCTCCAAATCTAAAAATATTTCATTGAGAGTATATGAACAAAAGTTTTAGTTCTATTTATTTCTTTCGTATAATGTTTAGTTTTTGAAGATCGGACTTGATCTTTTCATTTTACGGCAATCCAAAGTTTGATCCTTTTTTGGAATAATTGTTATTCAGTTTTTATGCTTAAAATTGTGATATATAAGAAAAAGAATGTTCGATTAGTGCGACTTATATACTTGTTTGAACTATTTGCTGCATTTCTAGGTATCTAATTGTAAAATTTTTATCATTTTTTTTTCTCATTTTGCCGCTAGAGGGCGCTTTGCTTAAAATCACTCTTTTGCCTATAACTCAAAACGTTAAAGTCTAATTGAAATGCGGTTTTCAGCATTTTGTTCCTTGTAGACAGCACCACAGAATGTGATGTGATGTGATGATAGGGTATGGGGAAATATTTGCGCTAGAGGAGTTTGAATGTTCTAACATTCAAAAAAAAAAAAAAAAAAAAAAAACTGTGCAAATGAGAGTAGGTCTTCAAAAAACCTTTGCGTTCTGTTTCATATTAAAAATTGTGGCTGAGTTGAAATAAAGTGTTCAAGTTGATTAGGTTAAAAGCGAAAACCAAGATACCGCTTGCGGTTCTAGTTATCTTTGTTTTCATTTTAAAAAAATCCTCACAGGGATCCAGAGGGGGTACCGGGGGTCGGGGGCATGACCCCCCCTCCCTCCTTGGTTTTGGCTTTTATGCTTAAAATATGTATGAAAGTGTGGTATGGGAGGGGCATGACCCCCCCATACCCCCACCTAGGATTTGGCTATTATGTTTAAAAACCAGTAATGTAGTATTTTGACATTAATCACGGTCACGCACCTCCTCCTCCTCCCCCAACCCCACCACAACGTATGGTGAATTGCATTGTTGGAAACTGGACATGGTAGTTATCCATGTCGGACCCCCACCCCCCGAGACAAATTGCTGGATACTCATATCTCCCTTTCTGTCAAACCTCAACATATTTAAGCCACTGAAGTGAAAAGCGATATGTATGAGTTAATTCCAGCTGGTACAGGCAAGAAAAGTTTATCCATTCTAGCGATTTAAGTAAACTGACCACAGTAATAACTTGTCTGTGACCCCAGTCCATTGTCCAGGAAATTCAGATGAATTTAAAAAGCTTATCTTTTCTCTGTCAGACATCTACGGTCAGTTCCCTTCCGTTACTCTCCGTTCATTGGAGATTTAGCGTAATGAGAAGCCGTGGGATATCCGACGATGGACATCGTTGTAATTGCAATTAATGCCATGTCAATACTCTTTACAAAAACATGCACATTGCTTTTGTATTTGCTAGACATATCATATAATATTTGTAATTAGCTTGTGAAAGATAATAGCGTTCAGATGGCCTTTAATGGACAAACTTATTCTGTACAGAAACCAGTGCATTTCTAAACCCCGTAGGTTTATTTTCAAAATTAATATTAGATTAATTAATTAACACTAACATTTTAGACAAGCCAAACAGACAAAAAAAATTTATAGCACGGAATATTTACAATAAACATTAAAACAATATGTACTTATATATATATTAGGAAAATAGAAGATATTAAATCAAGCCAGAAGCAAAGTTGTTATTATATCTGTTATGAAGTCAACAGCTTTATTATTAAAAAAAACACACCATAAAACAAGTGTTTACATAGGCAGTGAAAGTACACTGCAATAAACAAGTGCTGTGTATTGATTTGTCTCATAATTATCATCGTGAGACAAAATACAAAAGAGGTGGTGGTTTTTGTTGTCCATAATGAGATTGATATATTCCAAGTTGCTCCGACAATTTAGCCACCGGGACTTGTTTGCATCTTCTTGGAAAAATACAGTATATAGAATAAAACCCATGAGTTGGATTTAAATGCCAATTTTCATAAAGTTAATTCTTTTGACAGGAACAGTTACCTTTAAGGTGAAAAATGTACCTGCTAATACGGTATTAAACATGAATAAATTTGAACGATAACGATGTTTTAAGATCATTTAGCATGACAACGCAACATTTTTCGCATTTTATATGTCACAATTGACATAAGAAGGGACACTCATCATTTTCGCTGACATTACACTTCTGTCCCTTTTCTCATAAACTAAAGAAATTATAAACTTGTATAAAACATCTTAATGACAGGTTTATGGTAAACGCAGTTGTTTCGTATCCATGAATTTACACGCTTTTAATTCAAAGTGCAGTGTACAATCCTGTTACAGGGCTAGGAATCAAAACATTACGCTCTATATAGAAAATTTAAAGAAAAACTCCACCTCTGGAACTATAGTTCAGAATTAAATCCTGTTTTGCACTAACTTAAAATGTTTCATACCATAATTGCATGAGCAAGTTTGATCCCTTTAAAACTGAGGCTTTTCAGATGATATTCTTTGTATCTGAAACCAGAATCTGGTTGCTGCTGGAAGAAATTTGGTAAAATCAAGTGACTTAAATCGTTTTGAATAAGCTTATGTACTCTGGTGAGGGATCTATGGCCATATGGCCCTCTTGTTTTGTTTATGCGACATTTTTCAATAGTCTTAATAATATCTCTTATAAACGAATGACACTAACATAACAGTCAAACAGGACAGCTAGAGTATGTACGATGTACGTGTATGTAAACATATCATGTCTTATTATAAGACATTTGTCAAAGAAGAGAACATTGTACGTTGTACTCTTATTATCATCGAAGACAAAAAGACATTCATGAACTGTTGCGATAAAAAGACAACTGCGTCTTACCATATCAAAATTCATCTGAGTCTTACCATTTTGTAAAAGTCATTGTTTAATTGAAAATATTTTTCTACTCCAAATGTGAATTTGTTTCATGACCCTAATCTGTATTTGGTAACTTATATTTTAAATTAGCAAAAACACGAGTGTTAATACAGTTTGATGTTGAAAACGCTGGATACAGCAATATCAACTGCGACGTATCTGCCAAATTTTTCGCAAATTCTTCTCCACCCCGAATTTCCAGTTCGCTATAACTTTTGTTTTTCAAAATGGATTTTCAAGTTGCATACACTATATGGAGCGGAAAAAATAGGAGTGTGTTCATATATGTATCTCGTTATCATGCAGTTCCCACAGAAAGAGTATTGAACAAAAAAAAATCAAATGACAGCATCATTTCCCGTTTTCAATAATGTCAACGAAGCCTTCACATAACCATGTTAATTGATCCGATAAGTTCACAGTCTATGTGTTTTGTGTCATTAAAATCGTCCTTGAATTTAAAGGGAAAATTTAATTCGATGTCGCTTGAGATACTTTGAATATACAATTATTCTTTGAAATCAAAACTAAACTTGAGCGAGCGAAACCAATATTTTACTGTAACAGTAAAAATATAGCGCTGGCAAATTTTAATTGTCCATATATAACGGTTAAACCTTCAAAAAATATGAACCTTGTGAGAGAGGTCCAAAATTCTATTGCTCTAATGAGGTATCAAAACCACGATTGATTGCCTGAAAGTTATCAGTGCGTAAAAATGCTATCCTTAGAACTGCCAACAAATAAGAGGTTCCAGTGTCTAATCTAGGTCGCCGGCCTCCGAAATTGGCTAGTATGGATCTCAGCAAATAAGAATTCCTGGACTGGTTGGCCCAGTTTCGGGATGTAGTGACAGAGTGTAGTATTATGCTAGTTGTCTCAGTGATCCAGCATTATATTTGCTTCATGTATACACATTTAGAAATGACTAAAACAATGTCCGTTTGTTGGTTTAACGTCCATCCGATAGTATTTAAGTCATTTGGAGACTATATCTACTTGAGACAGATATAGTGCTGCCATACTGCAGTATCACGCCGTAGACATGTGGCATGATACCACACTAAGTCACATTATCCTGACACCGGGCCAAGCAGTCCTGGAAAAACCCTTATATGCTGAGCGCCAAGCAAGGGAGCTACACCTCCAGTAACATTTTTAACGACTTTGGTATGTCGATGCCAGGGATAGAAGCCACGACCAACTCAGCTACTGGGGACGGAACTAAAATACTGTCAGTCGGATGCGAATTTCCAAATAACAAGACAACAAACAGGCAGTTGCATTGAGTAGTAGCATTAAGGAGACATCACTGACAGTGTAACTGACGGTTGGGTATTAAAGTACAGAAATCAAGGAAAACATCAAAAATGGAAAAAATATAAAAAGAAGATCAAACAAATATGTATTTGTTGGTTTTACTAGAAACTGCTACTAGTTTAGTTGAAAATATTTTAAGTAAAAAAGACGTCTTTACACACCCATAAAGTTCCTTGTCGCTATTTTAAATGTTTTGTAAATGTTGCTTCAAATCTATCTTTTAAATTAAAAAAATAATATATAGTTACGTAATACATGACTTCTGTTTGCGCATCACCTAGTTCAAAGTAATAAAGACATGTATGTAACAAGGTGGATAAAAAGTAAATCCAAACCGAGAATTCGAGACCCGTCTCTGGTATGGCGATTGCCATATAAACTAAGGCACCGAGTTTTTGGGCTCCATACTTCTCATCCAATTTGGAATTTCATTGAAATTCATTGAAAAGAAATCGAATTGCTAAGTTTTTGACCAACCCAAGGGCAGTATATATTGGTTCGGGGAGAAACGTTTTGCACCCAATGTAACCTGGTAAAATCTAGACCGGGACATTAATTCGAGACGTCTTGTTGAAAGGGCGAGAGCTCTTCCGACTAAGCCACCGGACTGCTTACACACGTCTAACCGATTTGACCGTTACAAATATTTCTGGATTAGAATTAGAATCTTATGAAAAAAAATCATGAAAAAATCACGAAGACGCTACAGAAGTTGTCAATCATTGGACAAAGAGAACTGAAAATACTAACCAGAAAAGATAACTGCTAATGGACGAGCTCAAGTCATAAGAAAAATGATATACCTCTTAAAGTGCACTAGCTGTGACTCGCGTGATCATTTCAATCTTATTGAACGATGTATTCTATATTCACGTGTTCTGTGTGGACATAAAAACCTGAAAAGCTCATTTTTTTTCCTCAGATCAACACTAACATCCGTCAACAGATTTTGTCTGCGATAATTAAAAAGAGGTCAGTTGGAGGTGACAGCATTTAATTATCTACAAGTTTGTGTCCATGCAGAAGGCTGTGTCGGAATTCGAATTAAAACAACACTGTTTTAAGTTCCCGATGGTTTAAGATTTTGTTCCATAACCACATTTCTTTTTTATTTTTATCTTATTTGCCCTGAAAATAAGGTAATATTTAGATATTTTAGCGATAAATCCTGCAATTTCCACGATAGCAAAACTAGATGGAATATCTTAAATTGCAGTAAGGAAGAACGAAAAAAGTTAAATTTTCAAGATAAGATAAACTGTATCACAAGTGGGTTGGTTTTAAGTTCAAACGAATATTGTCTGTCAAACAGTGACTTTGCCAAGCATTGATTTTTATCCCCATTCGCTTCTCGAAATATCGATATTTGACTCATATATCTGTTACAGAGAAACATAAAATTATAACTAATGATGAATGAACAGTTGGGGCTCTTAACAGTTTCAAATATTTCAAAGTTAATGTTTTCAAAATTATACGAGAATGAATCATATTTCAGACGCAAAACAGGTAGATACAGCTTAAAAATTATAAGACATCAATAATCATGATAAAGTTCTAAAAAACTAACCTTTCTTCAAATAATTCACTGATAGTATCCATATTACAACTTAATTAAAAAATAAACCATTTATAAAGGTATGAACTTGATTACGGATTGAATGGCATAGTCTCGGAAAACCAATCAGCAATGTACAGTTTTCTGAAGTAAAACAGCGTATACAATATATAGTGTATCTTTAAACAGAACTGACATTCTAATACTACTAACACCAGCAGACTGTCATCGTATTGAATTTAAACATGATTTAGTACAAGACTATATTGTATTTGATCTAAAACGTATAAAACTACCTAATAAATAGATTTAGACTTTCTTCTTACGATCTTGCGATAGAAACAGGGAGATATACAGATATCGATATGAATAATCGTAAATATTTACAATTCAAAATTGGAATAATTCAAACAAAATTCCATGTACTTTTAGTTTGTCCAAATTACAGAGAACTCCAATCTAAAAACCTATCACCATATAGTAGATGGCCAACCATAAGAAAATTAAATCAATTCTATCAACTGAATCATATATTAAAAAATCTATCCAAATTGGTTTATACGTTTTAAAACAATGATTGCAATTGCATTTCATATCTTCAACTGTACTTAAAACTGCTTTCTTTATACTTAACTGATCTAAACATGTATATTGTATATTCCCTATGTCAAATAAATAGATAGCTTTAATTTAGGGCCCCTCACCGCGAGAGTTCGAATCCCGGCAGGGTCATTCGGATTTTCATGTGAGGAAGCCTTCCAGCTGGCTTGCGGAAGGTCGGTGGTTCTACTCGGATGCCTTTGTGCATTCAGGGTCTTCCTTCACCTGTAATTAGCTGGACGTCGCTATATGACATCCATATATGCAACTACAACTAAGCATTTTATGATTTGTTATACAATGTAAAGACTGAAATGGTTCTTTCGTCTTTGTGTAACATATGATACAGATAATTCTTCATGTTCATCCTTTTGGGGAAAAAAAACAACAAACAACATGCTCCATTTAGACCAAGTTAAATGAACATTAAGCACCACTTTGTTTTTCTAGGGTGAAGTTCAATATCCGATTGTACAATGGAATAAATCTTTTTGATATATTTTTACCATCAACATTAAAAATATTAAGCCTATATCTTATTTAAATTGAATATCTAGTTTTTTCCTCCCAATTCACCATAAATGAAGTCATTTTGTGTAGATACCCTGTATTTCAGATAAAGTTCAGATAAAGTTTAATGTTTAACTGAATAGAATGTTGTATTTCATATTAACTTATATAGGATAAAAAACTGGACCTATCTCCTGGTAATAAGGAGACTAAGTCTAAAAGAATGTCATTATGTATTGAATTGAAATGTGATGGGTACTTATACAACATCACTGTGTGTGTGTGTGTGTGTGTGTGTGTGTGTGTGTGTAAGCAAATCAGTTATCATGGCGCTATTGTATGTGTCATAAAAATTGTAGTATACAAATAATAACTAAGGTACATTTGTGTCTACTAATTATATAAAAAATAATAATACTCGGTTAATTATAATGGTGTGTGTTTCGTTGATATAATTGTTAGTACTGCATGTTTTCTCTGTCTAAGCATGTTTTATGTGTGTTAATTGTACAGTTAAATAACAAAAGAGGTGGAAATTAAATGAATTAATATTTTCCCTTCTTTCTTTTCATGGGGGCCTCCGTGGCCGAGAGGGTAAAGTCGCTGACTTTAACACTCACTCAGCCCCTCACCGCGTGGGTTCGAATCCCGGCAGGGTCATTCGGATTTTCATGTGAGGAAGCCTTCCAGCTGGCTTGCGGTAGGTCGGTGGTTCTACCCGGATGCCTTTGTGCATTCGGGGTCTTCCTCCACCTGTAATTAGCTGGACGTCGCTATATGACTGAAATATTGTCGAAGCGACGGTAAACTCAAATAGTCAAGTCAAGTCTTTCTTTTCATAGACTGAATTAACTTAACGTCGTTTAGTTAATGGACTGTTGACGTCACTGCGCAAGCATAAGACTAAAGTTACATCTAAAAATATTAAATGGTTATTCAATTAAACAAAATTATTTCAGTGTATTAACGTCACCGAGATATTCGAGAGATAAGCAGCCATCAGACTTGAATGGCCTTCAATGGGCGACGAATTACAAATTGAATGTATAAAATCGGATTCAATTCAAAAGCACCAGTTGAAATTCAAAAGTGGCATAAAATGATTGCTTTTATTGAATATGAGGATCGATGGTGAATAAATCTCAGTTGCCATGTTAAAATTAAAACAAATAGTTACACAAATAGATAAAGAACATCTTAATTAAAAAGTATATTATCTTAACAATAACAACAACAACAACAACAACAACAACAGCAACAACTAACGTATTGTCTGGCTATGCTTTTATGTTTGCTATTAGGTTGCCGAGATGTTAGAATGACCGCATCGAGCTGAGAGGGTAGTTGGTTCGACTCTCTTGCACGACGAACCAAATCCATTGTTATTGGTGTTGATGTTATAGCTTTCTTGCATGACGCTAACCATATATGGTTACTTGGCACAGATCCAGGGTAATTCAATCACACTATATCAGTCTTACGAAAACACGGTTTCCATGATGACAATAAACAATTAAGTAAACATGCTGTAATGCGTTTCGTTGTTAAGATATAAGACAGCTGTCACGTTACTGGCAACATGTATCACTTACGGAGAAAATATGATAAACAAAAGCAACAACAATAAAACAACATGAACAGAAATCGATGTATTCTTAAATGTTGTAAGAAATTTTAGACTATTCTATGGAGTAAACCTTTAAGCTATTTAGCTACATGTATTTAGAAACATATTAGCTATGTTGTAAAATGTAGAAACTCTTTATCTATATAGAAATTGAAAAAAACAAAACAAAACTGGATATACAAACTTCTTATCTGATTAGAAAAAAATATCTTTCAATTGCGAAAAGAAACTTATTTTGCTGTGAATTAGGTGTTTTTGTATTACTGTGAAATCATTAATTTTGTGGGAGACTAAGTATCGTCGATTTTGTGGAGGGTTTTATCCACGAATATTAATCCCAACGAAAACTTGTCCCATATGTAGACCTCACGTTTTCTAGAACACAGATCAACAAATAAATGTACCCACGAAATTCCCTTAGGTACATAATCAACGAAATTTAATGTCAACGCAAATTAATGATTTTAAAGTAGTTATTGTATGATAACTTGGTTTAGTCATAACCTCACGCATTGCAGAATTGTCAGACCCACTTGCACACATAACACTGCATAAATATCATTAAACGTTTAGTAAATGGGTGTTCCCAAAGAATAACCAATATAAAACACGGTCATATTGACCCCTGTATTTTTTAATTATTTTCTAACAGTTCGACCATTCGAGCCGTTGAATGGAGATGGAAAATTCTTGCCATATGTTCCATAACACGCACTTCTTTCTGTTTATACCCTTGATACAGTTTTGCGATAAGCCATCGAAATACTTAACCTCTGAAGTATGGAAATATAAAGCTTCTTATGAAACGCGTAAACAGTTCGAGAAATTAGTATACAATACATGTACATGTGAATTTACAGAAAAACGAAAGATTAGTATAACGCTTTTATCTAATCTATAAGAGCAAACTATTCATACTTTGAAGGTTGGTGGTATCGTGACGGCAAGGTCCTTACCTAGATTTGAAAGATTATTTCGTTTGTAAGCCATGTAAGCCAAACGATGTTGTTTATTGCAACATGAAAAATTGACGATTCCCTATCATTGTAACACCATCCGGTGATATATTAACTATTTTTAGATGATGCAAATGAACATAATATTCTGTGCTGCTTTAACGGATGAAACATGTCAATATAAATGCATTCCATGGACATTAACTTGCGTGCGGACAGTAGCAATACAAACTCGTGTTGAATTACAATGTCATGAAATATCGTTTCATATCAATCAAACATGACATCATGCATATTTAAAGTTCATTTTATTCATGTTTCCGGATTATTGTTTATCCTATCTCGAATTCCTTGTTAGTATCAAAATTATATTTAAGGTTTTTTCTCATTGAACATGGTTAATGATTTTTATAGTTTGTGTCCTCATTTCATCTTGCTGTAATTCAACAAATTCATTCCACTCAAATATACATACGGAAATATGCAATTTGCAAGTCGGGGAACGTGTTGTTTAAATTGCAAATGTCTTCGAATATCCATATTCTGTTTTTGCGTCTGGGTTTTATACCAGTGTTTTACATGTAACATGTCAGTGAGTTCGACAGCGTGTATTATTAAGCCTAAAAAAGAAGTAACCTTGGCGATTTCTGTGGTTGTTCTTTTTTACCATTTTGAATTTATTTTATCATATTTAATTAATTCATTAAATGCAAATGTTTTGGACGGAATTTTAGGGAGAGCATGTGGATTTGTCTGTTGAAATACAGTATTATAGGCTGTATCTAAATAAAACATATATTGTATTGAAAAGAAAGTGTTAAATGCGTGTATGTGTGAGTATGTATTATACATCAATATATACTTTATGCAAATACATGTGTGTATGTATGTTTGAGATGATTTAAAGGTTTACATATGGAGTTATAATAATAGTAACAGAAATTACAACTGTTTATTAGAATTTATTGTACAGTGGATACAATTTTGAATTTAAGTTACTAATTAAAACTTTTTAATCATATTTTTTTCTTTAAATGCAGGTCATAGCTTCGTCATTTCTATCTAGATTTATACCTGAGTAATCAATATTCTCAGTTGAAAGAAGATACATGGTAATGAAAGTTGATTTGAAATAAAGAGGAACGAACTCTGAACCGTCCCCGGTGGCCGAGAGGTTAGAGCGTCCGTCTCGGGAGCAGGAGGTCTTGGGTTCGATATCCGGCCGCGACATACCGAAGTCGTAAAAAATGGTACAGTTACTGTTATAGCTTCTTTGCTTGGCGCTCAGCATATAAAGGTAGTTCCAGGACTGGTTGGCCCAGTGTCAGGATAATGTGACTTAGTGTGGTATCATGCTACATGTCTACGGCGTAATACTGCAGTGTGGCAGCACTACATCTGTCTTAAGTAGACATCGTTTCCAAATGACTGAAATACTGTCGGTGGGACGTTAAACCCAACAAACAAACGAACTTAAGGCTAACTAATTTTCGCATCTATCGTAACACCGTTCAAGTAATTTTATGCGGGACCCGTACCTACCGCACCTACTCTTGGAGGAGACCTAGATTAAGAAACGCACTTCCACACAAAGTATAGTAACAATCAAGATCTATCTCTTATTCATTTCCATAAATAATTCAATATTTGTCCTATTTCGCGAATTCCCTGAAACATAACAACGCCGCCTTAATGTTGTATTATTTGTGTGTGTGATGAAATGGATAAAACATAAAACATACAAATACAAACACAAATACACACTCCCAAAATGTATTTCAGACTTAAAACTAATTTGTGTTTTTACCATGTCCAAACTTGAGTGCATTACCTATATGCATGCATTCCAATACATTGAGTATTACGTCACTTAATTGACATGCAATTGCATTTTTAAATTATTACTACAACGTCTTAACTCAGGAAAAACCTGTAGCATTTATTTCAAAGAAACTAGTTTCGCATTGTAGGCTTTGTCAAAAAGCATTCAAAACGCAACTGCCCGTACTAACTCTTATTCCTGTTTCTTTAATTCATGACATTCATATTTTAGTGTGCGTTATATATAATCATATCCGGTAAAATTATACATATTGACAGAATACTTCCTTTGCTTTATTTTCGCATTTCATATACATTTAATATTATTCTTTCCTGTACTTTAAACAGAATCACAAGAAGAGCTATTTCCGGAAAGTTCATTGAACCTTAACTGCGTGCGATATACCAGCATGTACCAACTCTGGATGATTGTGACTCATTAATCAACTAGTAAATGCATTACAGTTATTACGTTTTAAATGATTCATGAACACATTTAGCCAAGATAAAAAACCAAATGACGTCAGTTGTCAAGCAGATGCAATAAAAAGGAGTTATTACCCAGTATATATCAACAGTTGATATAATGATGGTAGAATAAAACGGTTACCTGCATCCACGTAAATTACAGGCTTTTAAAAGACAACTGACAAAAGAATATGTTCTATCTATATTTTATATATCCAAAAATGATTTACCAGAACTTTCTTGCCCAGACAGTTTGTAAGTAGATGAATGAAAACAATAAATGTTTAAGTTTTAATTTAAAAACTTATCGATTATCACCATACGGGAAAATGCCAATAAAATATATTGCCTATTGTTTATTTAAGGAGCTAAGCTGTCACAAGGCTATAGCTTATTTCGAGTTAGGGAAGATAATTTATTTTATGTCGAATCCAATGAAGACTAACAGATTGACGGAAAATGTTACTAGATATGCTAAAACAACATTTCCTGAAAGTGATAATTATTTAATTGAAAACAAAAACCTACACTTCCACTTTTAAGCTAAAGTATTTATATTTAAAGTACCACCATCCCTCAAAAGCCAACACTGATTTCATATTTCAGCAGGCCTTAATTGAAACATTTGATTTTATATCGCATGATGATGATTAATAAGCTAGATGAAACAGAAGATAAAAATATATTTTTAAGAGCAAGGTCCACTTTGATATGTTTTATGGTGCGGTGATTGATGGTACAATTATATAACTTATTTTAGATGTTACCTATCGAAATCCTAGTCATAACTACGTGAGGAAATACCCAAGACTGTTAGGAGTGTCTGCAGTTTGATACACTGCCATGTGAGAGTCTGGTATCCGTTGACCATTATTCGCAATTAGAGAGAATCTTTGATAAAAAACAGAATCTGATAAAATCAACCGATAAAAAATATCGACGTAAAATATAGAGTATTGGTACTCCAATATACTTAATTGGTCCATGTGACTGAGTGATCCATTCCATGGTAATCTGGAAGGGTTTTATATTATATTGTGACTGATTAGTGTGCGATACTTCTTGTTTACGGCATCATATATGCCTGTTCCCTTTTAGACAATTTTTTTACATCGATTACGAAACAAGTTTTCATAACTTATAATAATCACTCTCGATGGCTCTGGCCAAAAGCTTTGAATACATTACTAAACTAAAACCAAAATTGTTATGTCAACTATTTGATTCTTTTGTTGGATCGATTTTTGGCTATGGTTCAGAGATTTTTGGTTTTACAAAGTCGAAAGAAATAGAAAGGGTTCGTTTAACATTTTGTAAAAGGTTATCGGGAGTAAAAATAAACACTTGTGCTAATGCTGTTTATGGTGAACTTGGACGATATCTTTTATATATTTCTAGGTATGTATGTATTATCAAATACTGGTGTAAAATATTATCAAAGAGTAATTGATAATTATATACAACACTGGCATATGTCCATTGAAAATAGTTCTGTTTTAGACTCATACAGGTGTTTTAAAAATATTTTGGAATATAAATCATATTTAGAAGTATATCCTCAGGTGTATTATTTTCAGAATTAGAATATCTTTGCATTCATTAAGAATGCAGACAGGAAGATTTACAATAATTAGAATAATCGTAATGAAAGATATTGTTTATGTTGCAACACTAATGACATCGAAGACGAGTATCATTTTATTTATGTTTTCCTAGATATAGTAACATAAGGAGAAAATACCTTAAGAATTATTATTTTAATAGACCAAGTATGTTTAAGTTCGTTGAACTTATGAAGTCTTCAATAAAACACATTATTTAATCTTTCAAAGTATATAAAAGAATCATTGCAATTAAAAGCACAGTTGTTTAATTATTTTATACATTTACTCTCGTAGTCTGTATGTAGGTTTCTGCTCTTTATATATCACGTGATTTATCTATTTATTTATTATGTACTTCAAATATTTTAGGATGATGTACTATGTTCAAGTCAAAAATAAAATACCTATTCTTTTCTTATTTGACATTGTTGTATTAGATAAACAAGGACACATTACATGCCAGAAATGTGAGAATTGCTGCACTTCACTGGCTTACGTCACACAATTTCATCCATAGTATTTTCATTGATATTTTTCCCGCCTACGTAAACAGATGAACTTGCTTGCTAGAGACATTGGATATGGATATCAGGCATTGTCATTTTCACAATCGGTTATAATAAAAATAGGTAATGAAAGGAAATGCTGCGTATCAATTTATCTTGTTTGATCAAGAGACAAAATACAAACGAGAAAACACCTTGACATAAGCTGAATTGCTTTTGTCATTAGCAGGATTGATACGAAGAGTAATCTGAAACATAAAACAAACGTAAAAGACAATAAAAATACACTGCAAGAAACAAGAGCTTAAAATTAATATGTATTGTTTCATCTAGAGACAAAAGCTGTGGTTTTCATTGCCAACTAAGAGATAGATATGTCTACATATTTGGATACTGGGCAGCACAAATAACAAACTAAACTACATGCTTATACAACACATTTATTTTGTCAATAATTGTAAGTCACATTTTAGGGAAAAGGAACAACACGATTTATATACATTGATGTAACGTTCAAACGAAAATATTTCGGTTGTTTTTATTTTTTTATGAGATAAATATAAGGATGTCTCACTACGCTTACTTACTCCGAAAACACGAGCCATGATACCACACACAGTAACATTGACCGCAGCTATCTGGCCATTCAGACATTGAACTACCTTTACATGCGGTAGACGTACTAGTACCATTTTACTGACATTGATTATCGCGGCTTGGGGTTGAATGGAAGACCACCCAGTTACTGAGCGGAAGACCATCCGGTTACTAAGCGGAAGACCATCCGGTTACTAAGCGGAAGACAACCCATATACTAAGCGGAAGACCATTCGGTTACTAAGCGGAAGACCACCCAGTTACTAAGCGGAAAACCATCCGGTTACTAAGCGGAAGACCATCGGTTACTAAGCGGAAGACCATCCGGTTACTAAGCGGAAGACCACTCAGTTACTGAGCGGAAGACCATCCGGTTACTAAGCGGAAGACCATCGGTTACTAAGCGGAAGACAACCCATATACTAAGCGAAAGACCATTCGGTTACTAAGCGGAAGACCACCCAGTTACTAAGCGGAAGACCATCCGGTTACTAAGCGGAAGACCACCCAGTTACTGAGCGGAAGACCAACCGGTTACTAAGCGGAAGACCACCCAGTTACTGAGCGGAAGACCATCCGGTTACTAAGCGGAAGACCACCCAGTTACTGAGCTGTAGACCATCCGGTTACTAAGCGGAAGACCATCCGGTTACTAAGCGGAAGACCGGTTTCTAAGCGGAAGCTCTAACAATACGGCAACCTGAATCAGTCTGTATTTGAGCCTTCGACAAAAGTGCTTATTCACAAACATTACGATAATAACACGCGGAAGACCACCCAGTTACTGAGCGGAAGACCATCCGGTTACTAAGCGGAAGACCATCCGGTTACTAAGCGGAAGACCGGTTTCTAAGCGGAAGCTCTAACAATACGGCAACCTGAATCAGTCTGTATTTGAGCCTTCGACAAAAGTGCTTATTCACAAACATTACGATAATAACACGCAAAATACCTTACGGTGTTCCCACATGTAATCGATTTCACTGTAATCACTCAGCATATATGAATAAAGAAATTAAAAGTTTTACGATCAGCGTTAATCGGAAAATAGATTTTATTAACATAAGTCAGTTACAACAATTGTGTAATTAAAAAATCCTGCATTTAAATGCATCTCAGTATTTGTTTTTGGAACACCTGTTATATCTGCTTTTATTTAAAATGACAGCTACATTACCGGTTTTCAGTTATGTAAAGTAAGCCTTTATAAAATCATATTAATCGACCAGCTAAATGTTATCCATCTATTTGCTTTATATCAAAAACATCGACATTGGATTTAAAAGGGAAAAAAAGATTGGTGTCATTTCAGAGATCGACAAAATGCAATATCTCATGCTGGTTCACAGTGTACTTTGAAATCCAAACCGAAACTGGATGGCATGAGGGTACGCATTGATATACAGAAAGATAAGACATCTTATCGTAAGATAAGGCATGGACTAGTAAATAAGGTCCGGATACAGAACTTATCAAAACTCCTACTGATCGATTTCAGGTACAAAAATCACGGGCCATTGGTAACTTGACTATAAAATACTCATAAGAAAATCACGAACATGAGGATAGCTTTTTATAATTGAATAATAATCAGTTAAAATATCACCCCTACAACAACAGACCGGTTTCAGTGACTGAGTTGTTAGAACGTCTGCCCTTGAATCGCATTGCCATGGTTTCGTTCCGGGTCAAATACACCAACGTCGTTATTAAATGGAGGTGGTTTAGTGATCGACGTGTGTCGGGACCTGTCGTCCCCTTGTGAGAATGAAATGTCCGATTTTGGTATAGCATTATATCAGCTTCATGTAGACAAATTTGTCCCATTTTTTAAACACTGATCGGACGTTAAACCAATACAAACACTCAACGAAAAAATACATTCCAGTTCCGGTGGCCGAGTACGACAGTTGTTAACTACATCAGCCTGGGGAACGGAAGATCGGGTTGTGAAGTGTCGAGTTTTTTTTTTTTTCATGTAAGCGAAATTTCTAAATGCTTTAATTTGTAGTTGTTGAGAGGATAATCGATCCAACCAATAGATATTGAGTACTTAGGAATAACAATAAAATCACAAAAACAACGTTTGCAGAAGAAAAAAACCGTCTCCATTCTTCCCTTCAAAATCTACTATTTAATTCAGCAGAAGGTGTTTATCAGAGTAGAAACTAATTAAGGAAATTTGACACTAAAATTCACAATGAAGAGTTGAAAAAAAGCAATATCGTTGAAATGTATGCCTAAAATGACACAAACATTTCAGCAAAAGTTACTGTCTGGTTTTGGACTTGTAGACTTTTATTTATCAAAAATAAGCTTTAAAAAGTTTTATAGATTATCAAGGAATTCTAAATGTTATTTGACAACATCTTTTGCGATTGAATATCATTAAGAAATAAATAATAGCATTCGGTGAACAAACCATGTATGTTAAATGTTTTGACTCAAAATATTTGAAATATGTAATAAATTGTTATCCTACCTAACCCAATTAAAAGGCTTTATAAATTAACCATTCCTTCTGATAAGGGTGCCTAAATCAGTGGTATTGCTAAAATTTACGCAATTGAGAGACATATTTCAAAGTTTATCAAAAGTGCCTAGTAAATATGCTGGTTGTTCTTATCAAATCTAAAAGACTTATCTCCACCAGTTTTGAACTGTTTAGGCATTCAATATACCAGGAACCTATTTGTTGCTATGCTTGGTATGATTTATTAAGAAATACTTTAATTTGTCAAAATAATAAAACTTTTTTAATATGACCAACGTGATACAGAAATGATGAAAAAAAAAAAAGATGAAAAGGAAAATGCACCAAAGTGGTTGATAGTAATTCTAGCCTTTCATGAATGACTTTAACTTGGAGTATTGCAGTGGTTCCCAATACCTTAAAATAATTTCTCAACATATTTTGCGTAAAGAACGCTCTTAAAATTGAGAAATTGTTAAGGAATGAGGGCTTGATTTATTCATACATCATGCCTTATATACGTAAATATTAGACCGCCTTGCACACATACAAATCTCATTGTCTCTATCTGTACAATGAAAACGGTAGTTCTAATGTATGTTCTAAACCAGAAAATAAAAAAAAAAAAAGACATTAAACATGACTTCTGTTAGTGTATTACCTTTTAAAGATTTCTCACTGGTTGCTTTCTAACATTCTGATCATTCAAAAATACAGGTATCTAATATTTCATCTTTAAATTTGTAATAGCCATGTTACCATTCATACCAAATGTCACATCCGTGCTGTTATCATGATAATCATACAAACGGCAAACAAACTACATACTGTTTTTTGCATTATATAATACGGTGATAAAGTAACACAGTCATTAAAGCAATCGAAAACAAATACTTAGCTACTGAGACTAATTTTTAATGCAATATGTATTTAAATTCTTCCGATGTTTTTATTATCGTTGTAAACTTGAAGATATGGCAGATCAGATACTAAAGTAGTGGTTAATTACAGAAATGTGCATACAAACAGAAAGAAAATGTCTGTATCTGAGCAATTAAAGCAAACAAATCTTTGGAGGAAGTGGTATCATTTATTACCATAATGATAAAGGCCTTACCTAGCAATGCCGATTTGTTTATTCTTAAGGCATGTAACAATGATATTTATTGCCAATATCGACAATTGACAGATCACTATAAAAAGACTGCATCCGGTCATAAATATAAAAGATTAATAGATGTAAATGAAACTCTCTAAGACCGCTTAAGAGGATGAAAGATGCCACTATGGGCGTATTAATTTGACGACAGCTTGCGTGTAGACAGTTACAAAACCTTCGTATTGAACTACAATGTCATGGAGTATTGGTTTATATTAATCATAAATGACATAAGGCATATTTAAAGTATTTTTATAAACATTTCCGGATTCTATACAATCCTATCAGTAAACTTTTGTCAATCTTGACGATAAATTTCCTTTATTGAATATAGTTCATTATCTTTTTAGTCCATGTACTTAATTAAGTCATAAAGAAATAGAAGTCAATACTAGTGTGAAGAAAAATCCAAGAAACATTAGGCAAGTATATATATACGCTGGGCTCGGATAACATTAGATTATTAAGTCGCAAGACTCGGATTACATTAGAATATTAAGTCGCAAGGCTCGGGTTACATGGAATATTAAGTAATGAAATGAAATCCGCAGATTCCTACTACTCAGTTTGGCATATGTAATTTGGGTTTTTCGTTATTGTTTTGCAATCATAGCTTGACATCTTTTATTATCAACTCGAAAAAAGAGATAACTTCCGAAGTTGTACTTTTCCTGACATTTTATCGGTTTAAATTCATTTATTAAATGTCAATGTTAGATCAAACAACAATAACCCCTCAGCGCAAAAACCAAACAACTACAACAACAAAATAAATCCACATTTCATGAATTCAAAGATGCTGATATGACATGTATTTTTCCATGACAGCAATTGGATGTAGATATGATTGATTCAGTAAATTTCTGTTATATAGTACTTAAGGTAAAGTCCCTGTAATACTTCCACTATGTCTATGACCACTTAACCTCTACCAAGATAACCAAGGTACCCTAATGAAACAATAGGAAACCTTGGTTATCTCCATGAAAGGCCATGAGGTCCGAAATGTAGCGGAACCATTACATGGACTTTACCTTAAAGCACTGAATTGCTAACGGCTGACAATCACCCAAAGATGAACTAACGCATGAGTTTTTTTAACATACATATTGAAAGAGACCGTGGCCTTTCTAGAAGCATAAATCTTTATATCCGCCTAGTGTTTCATTTTGTGCGGGTAACGCATGATGATTCAGCTGAAAAAGTAATATTTCAAAGATTTATATCCACTTTAGGGGTGCAACGATTCATCGAAGTTCGATTCGATTCGATTTTTTTTGGCTCGATGCGATTACGATTCTGTTTGCCGAAATTTCGATGCGATGCGCCTATGTACCGTAGTTCGACTCGAGTCGGGTTCAGTTTTAGCCCAAACCTATTTTGTCCAATCAGCGTTCCGATAATAATTCAGTGCAGCGTATCCGTTACTAAGCAATATCAGTCATGGCGGACAATTTGGATTTATGTGATCCACCGGCTGCGTTAAAGTCTCCCGTTTGGGAACACTTTGCATTTAAAAAGAAAGAGGGAATAATTGACAAAACAAACACAATTTGCAGACTTTGTAGCGCAAGTATTAATCACAAAGCTGGCACCACTACAAATATGATCGCGCATTTAAAGCGCAAGCATAACATAACAGTCGAGTCATCACACAAAAAAGAAAAGACGAAGCCGCCCGTTTCATCGACATCGACTGGTCAGTTACGTCTCCATGATGTATTTGCGATGAAAAACAAGTATGCAAGGTCTTCAGACCGTCATGAGACTATAACTAAATCTATCGGCACATTCATAGCAAAGGACATGCGTCCGTATTCCATCGTGGAAAATGTCGGGTTCAAAAAAATGGTTGCTGTCTTAGACCCAAGATATGACATTCCATCTAGAACACACTTTGCAGAAAAAGTAATTCCTGCCTTGTATGAAGAGACAAAAGCAACATTAACTGCCAATCTTAGCAAAGCACCATTCATTGCTCTTACTACAGACTCTTGGACATCAAGGGCAACAATGAGTTTTAATACCATAACAGCCCATATGATTGATGAAGATTGGGAAATAAATAATTATGTCCTTGAAACTACACGCATGGAAGATGCCCACACTGCTGAGAATATTTCCAACTTCCTCACAAGTTCCATTTCCAAATGGAACCTGCAGAAAAATGGACTTCTGCCCTCAGTTACAACAGACAATGCATCAAACATTGTCAATGCTGCCAGGCTAGCTAAGTTAACTCATGTTGGATGTTTTGCCCATACATTAAATCTTGCCAGTCAGAAAGGTCTCCGTGTGCCCCAAATGGACAGGCTACTTGGCAGAATAAGAAGAGTAGTCAGCTTTTTTCATAGAAGCACAACAGCAGCAGCTGTTCTTAGAAATAAACAGACTCTTTTGTCCCTACCCAGTCACAAATTGATAAATGATGTACAGACGCGATGGAATTCAAGTTATGATATGATTGAAAGATACCTGGAACAACAGCCTGCTATAGAAGCTGCACTTCTTACCAAGGACATTAAAAAAAATGCCAAGGATGTACATGTACTGTCTGATGATGATGTCGCTTCTGCGGAATATGCCATGACAGTGTTTGGTCCTTTGAAGACTATAACGACAGTGATATCAGATTCCAAGTCGCCAACTCTTTCTATGATACATCCATTGAAAGAGAAGTTGCTTAGAGATCTACAGACCAAAGACAGTGACAGCCCTCTTATCAAAGCTGTAAAGGCTGCTGTGACCACAGATCTTAAGCCAAGGTTAATTTTTTCTTCATTAATTCTAAAGATAAGCCAGTTCAAATATTTCTCTTTTTCCAAACAAAAAATAAATGAACAATATACTACAGAGATTGAACTTGTAATTTGATAATAAAGCCTTAGTATAGTATAGAAATATTAAAATTGTTTCAATGGCAAAAAGTACAAGCTGTGTCTCTGGGTCCTAAATTGTTAAAATACTAGTATTTGATTTTCATGTTTGTTTTTAGAAAAGAATAAATTATGCTAAAATTAAGAAAAAATAAAATAAGAAATTCATTATATTAGAGAACTATGTGAAAGTAGGATTAATCCATACATCCAAGCTATATTTTACTTCTGAAGTTCTGAAGAATTTTATCAGCTTAAAATAAAGTAGAATGCTCAAATTGGGTTTATAGGATTTAAGAATTTTTTCATATGGTATATTTTCTGTATAAAAGGATCTATTGTCTCATACTTCTTTGGAGAAAAATATAGGCATTAAAGAGCTAATATAAGGGATATTTGTAGAGTAATTTGATAAATTAACAAACACTAATTGCAATCTTTCATTTTTATTTTTCAGATACACAGATCCAGAAGTTCTTTGCATTCTTCATGAAAGTTCCTTCCTCGACCCCAGATTTAAGACGATGCCATACCTGTCAACTGATGAGAGGAGTAACCTGTTTACATCATTGACTCAAAAAGCCATCGAAATAAACAAAAAGACCAGTCAATGTATGACAAAGGTACTATACTCTCACTACATTTTTTTAATATCCACATTTTAATCCTCATATTATAATTATGTAATTATTAAAAAAAATAATGCAAGATAATGAATATGAATTGAATGATAAAACCAATCTTTAGTTAAATTTTACATAACTGATTTTATCTGAGTATTTACTTTTTAAATCATTAGACAGCCTGTGTGATATCTTGTGACATCACTGCTTTTGCTATTTTAGAAAAAATATCAATCACTTCTCTGTCATTTTGTCTGTTCTCCTGCTTATCTGCCACATCTATTTGGTCATATTTTTTATTCAACTAAATTCAATGGATGTTTAACTTGTTTCTTTGCAGGTAAAGCTTGAGAAACCCGACCAAACTTCAGCCAACCCATCTCTGCCAGTTGCACCACATCTAGAGTTGACTGAGCCATCTACTTCTGCAGAGACACCTTCTTCAGAGTCTGAGATACCTGTGGAAGAGCCTCCCAAGAAAAAGTCCAAGTCTGCATTAGAAGATCTCTTTGGGGATGTTTTTGTAACAAAAGTGGAACCTGGACAGTCAGTTGAAAACAGAGTTGACAACGAACTATTAGCTTATAAGTCTGAAAATCCAATGCCCCTAAATACAAGCCCATTGGAATGGTGGAAACTAAATGAAATGAACTATCCATTATTAAGCAAACTTGCCAAAATGTATCACAGCATCCCAGCAACATCAGTTGCCAGTGAACGAGTCTTTTCGACAGCTGGGGATGTAGTTACAGCTCAGAGATCATGTTTAAACCCAGAACAAGTTGACTATTTAATCTTTCTTAAGAAAAACTTAGTTTTGTGAAAGAACAAGGCATGGTACATGTAACTAGTCAAATTACCAGAGACTGAGATATATACTCATTTGACCAATGTCTTAATGAACATTTACTGCTATTTTGATTTAAATGAAAGATTTTTAATACATGTAGGTCATTCATTTGCATTTTGGCTTTATTTTGTTCCCTGCTTCTGACATTCTGGCAGTAGCTGGGAACCACATAAAGTCATAATGCAAAATGATTACCATAATATTAGAGAAAAAGTCACTAACACTAAGTAAGTTAGTACTATAACTTTTTGAATGCAAAAAAAGTTTCCATTCATTATCATTGGTTTTAGCAGTGACTGTTCTATGAAGTACATGGTCAGACACTATGTTCTAGTCAACACTTACTGTATATTATGTTAAGTATTTCAAATGTGTTCAAGTAAAATGTTCATATTCTGTTCAATAAAAAAAAGACAAAAGAGTCTAGTCAAAAATCTGATAGAAGTTGTACTTTATCAAATATATAAAAAAAATCGAATCGAAAAATCGAAAATCGAAGAATTTTAAATCGAATCGAATCGAATCGTCAGAAACCTGCATCGTTGCACCCCTAATCCACTTACTGAGGTTATTGATGGTAAATTATTCATCAAATTACCAATCGAAATCCCAAGACTCGACGGAATGTCTACTATTTGATATACTTAAATGTTACAGCCTGGTATCCGGTTTACTTAATTTCGTAACATAAGAGATTATAATAATACAATTCAAAACGTGATAAATCTACGGATAAAAACTGGTGACGTAAAATATAGAGTCTTGGTGCCCGATATGTTTATCTGATTTTACTGAATTCAAATTGAACGACTTGCCAATGTGGCTGAGTGTTCCATTCCCTGGCAATCCTACGGGGTTGTAGCTCGTTAATTTGGATTTAATGGATCTTGTCTTCGGATGAGACAGCATCATGTTCATGTATATCTTTAGAGAGGATGTCTCCAAATTACTAAAATGGAACGTTAAACCAAAAAAAAAAAAAATAAAAAAATCAGATATCTTAAATTCGTGATATTTTTTGTTAGGTATTCAAATGCTTTTTTCACAGATTTTTATTATGGTACACTTACCATGTGTTGTTGTTTGTTAGTTTATATATTCTCGTTCATGTAATTTTATATAATTATAAAACATGTCTGACTAATCTTACAACAAATTCTGATATCCTTTCAGAGTTGAAATTATATCTATACACAAATATACACACATGTATTTTTTTCTATATTTCTCATTCGTTATATCATACCCATATTTGCCCTTTCTTATTGAAGGCGGTAAGTGTCTGTTCCATTCGCGTCATCAACTCACTAATAAAAAGCAATTGATCACTGTAATTGCATGTCTGTGACCCGAGTTATTTTCTCAAGAATGTCCTATAGAAATAATCAAACTTAGACGGATTTAGAAAGCCTTCCTTGGGCCTGTCAGACATACTTGCACTCAACACTATATCATAACTCTTTTAGAAGGATTTTGTATGTTCTAGGATTCAATTGACAAATAAGGTACACGATATGCATAATATTTGTGATCAGTTTGTAAAAGGTAATACGGTTTAGATGGTCTATTACCATGAAATGTCCCTGTTAATCAAATTCATTTTTATAAGAAGTATCGCACTATATTCTATGATTCCTGGTAGAGGGATCGTTAAACAAAGAAAACATGTGTAACGTATCTATGACAGAAACAAGAGCAATATTTAAATGCGCATTGTTTACTTTAAAAATTACAGATTATATAATTTTTTCTCACTTTTTGTCTCAAACTTGCATTTGAAAAGAACTAGCATGGAAGAAAGATTAGCAATAAATAATTACAATTGATTAATGAAACGAAGTCAGCAACAATTACCACAACTGTTTTGAAGTCACATTTATATGACTGAGGACGGTGAAACTACTCTAAATTCCTTTAGAGATAAAAGGAAATGAAACCTTATTGTGGTCAGCCCATGAAGTGTTAAACGCAATGAAAATACACAAGCACTGTGTATTGATTTGTCTTCTATGATCAAACGACAAATTAAAAGAACGCCAAGAACTGAAAGCTAAGGTCTTAGTGTCAGTTCATGATTGATATGTTGAATAATCTGAAAAATAAACAGATATTTCCTCTTTCTAGTTATCTCACCAGATTTTAGACAATGATCTTAGCAAGCGATATATTTTTCTTCCGGGCGTTGAGGGTCTGAAAAGTATGTATCAATTCGCGCAATCATTTCACAATAAACTAAGCAATTCTCCATTGTAATTATTTGTCTATGTACCGAGTCCTTTGTCAAGAAATGTCTTATTGATCGAACTTATATCTAGAAAGCCTTTCCAGGGTCTGTCAGACATGGTTGGAATTGCATCTAATGCCATATCAACACTCTTTACGAAGATATTCAAATTGCCGCTGTATTGGTTCCAGGTTAGGTACATACATGTTTAATGTATGTAATCGACCTGTATCCCAGAATGATTAAGTTTATATATCATTTCCACACTTACTTTACATGAAATCGTGTAGTATTGTCATTTTATTTATTTATTTATTTATTTATTTGTATTAGTATACTATGCTTTCTCCGTGATATTCAAACTATGTATCACTGAATGTTAAATATTTAAGATGACTCATATTTCACTTGATACTTTTGTTAATAAAATGCAGAGTCTATTTCCAGCTTTAATTAACTACATCTTATCTATTTTATTTTCAGATAATCGTGACATTATCATTTGTTTCTTCGAAATTCTGTATATGATGATGTACTGTATTGTACAAATCTAAATAAAAGTCTGTCTGTCTGTAATCGGCTTGTTAAAGGTAATGCCATTCAAATGTGCTATGTGTTCGTTTAGCTATATAATGTTCCTGATGTTCAAATACATTTTGTAAGAGGTAACCCACGGTACATCAGGGCTTGACGGTAGAGGGTTCGTGAAAAAAAGAAAATGCTTATTATGTACAGAAAGAAATGCAATGTTTAAATTCACAATGATTACTTGAAAGATTTGATTTATTTTCTCAGGATTCGTTTGACGCTTACGTTCGACAAGAAAATAAAATAGCATTAAAAGAAGCCGACAATTTTAAAATTGAGGTCTTACCGCGAAACTACTCTTACTCTTGGTGCTTATAGAAATGAAAAGAGAGGGAAGAGTTTGCGATCAGCACAAGGAGTATAAAAATGCACTGAAAATACCCTGTAAAATGTACTGTGTATAAATTCTCTTTTGTCATGAAAAAAACAAAAAAAACAACAAAAAAAAAAAAAAAACGCCAGGAGCTGATAGCTTAATTGATTTTGAACTTTAAGAGATTGGTATGCTGTGTAAGATGAAATATTAACAATATAAAAGGCAATAAATTATACTCTGCACGGAATAAGTGCTGTGTTTTTATTGGTCTTATATTATCAAGAGACAATGCTAGGTTTTTATTGTCAAACAAGAGATTGAAAAGTTGAGTAATCTGAAACAAGAGCAGCAAAAATAACAAACTGAAGCTGCGAAGAAAACGTTAATTCTGTGATATTTAGAAGTCAGTTGTTGAGAGCAAATGGGCGACATGATTCGTATACTTTGATGTAACGCTCTAGCGAAGGTATGTCGGTCATTTTGAACTTTGTTTATATGATTGACCGCGGGTTATATAACGACATAGACACGTGTTAGATTACAACGCAAGTCATATTGACCTGATATTGGGCTAGACGGGAGATGTGCTAGCGCTTTGATTGTCTCAGACGACTTGCAATTCGGCCACCCGGTCCGGTTTGCATCTCTTTGAAATATTACACACACCTAACGAAATTGTATATATATATATGCAGTAGAAGCAATATTTTTTCGAAATCAGATGTAAACATCCGAGTCATTTATGCCAATTTCTGAAATACGTTAATTCACTGGATAATTACCAACGGACTAAATAATCAAGTTACGGATAGGATTATATCAAAACCCCTAATAATCGGTTTCGAGTATAAAAATCACGGGCGATTGGCTACACGTCTCTGAAATACAAATTAAACAAAATATTCACATCACATGGACATGGGAATAGTTTTTAATGAATAAATTAGTATTCAGCTAATAAAAATGACACCCCTACAACAACTGACCGGCCTCATTGCCCGAACTATTAGAACGTCCACCATATAATCGTAAGGTCGTGGGTTCGACCCCGGTCCAATACACCACAAGCACTGAAAATTGTAATGGTTTGGAGGCACTTTATCTGTGTCATGTAGACATATTCCCCAAATTCCGATTAATGACGTTAAGGCAGCGGAACCCTAATGGGCTCGGCAGATGTCGGCAAATGTCGACAAAGATCGCCATAACACGCCATGATTCGGAATGTGATTCTTTTCATTAAGAAGTTTCATTCATGGTATCTTATATTATTGTAAATCAAATGTAACAATATTGATTGCTTTTCATCTATCAAAATGTAAAAAACATCCTTTCTTTTCAAAAAAAGAGGAAAAAAAACACCTTCCCGAATTACTTCCGGTGACGTCATTTATGGAATTTCCCTAGATTTGTCAAAATGCGTAATTGTGATAACTGAGGGTATTTCGAAAAGTTCTCCATAAAAAAGCAAATTTTCAAAAGCAAGGGGTATCTTAATTAACCATTACTATAGTAACACAAGTTCGTGTATTGGAAATTCATGTAAAACGGAAAACTGTAACTGATTCTTTCGTACTAAGATTGTACGTACTTGGTCAAATATTTTTTGTATAAACATCTTCAGGTAACATTTTTTTTGAATGCTTAGACTTTTATTCTTAAAAATTAGTAATAAATAACTTGGAAATAAATTACATTATTAAGAAAATAAATCTGTAGTTGTACATTTATTTATTTGCTGTACAAAAAGGGGAATTTAGTATCTCGGGAAATGTCATATAAATTTGTGGATTTTTCTTTGAAAAAAAAGAGTCATTTTCTGTTTATTTTTACACGTAAGAATTATTTTACATTAATCATTCAATAGAAAAAGACACTGAATAGGATAATTATAATTATTATTTCAAGTTTGTGCTAACATTGTACCTGAAAAGAATTTAGGAAGCAGTCAATAAAGTATAAATAGTACGCATAACGTCTGCACTTTCCCGCTTTTTTGACGTTAACTTATTCATGGTGACGTCGTTTCCGTTGTTTATGTTTGAAAGTTATTGTTATCCTGATGAAGGCGTTAGCCGAAACGTTGAAGTAATAACAAATAATAATTTTTCCTACGTGTTGTCGTTGATTTTTTCCACACTACGTAAATGTATAAATATATATTTTATAAAGTTTTCTCTTATGTTTTTAAATGTTTTTCATTTGACATATGCCTTAGGTATATGATAAATCTATTCACGAGAAACTATTGGGAACTTTGATGATTTTAAAGCAATTTTTATACATATACCCACACACAATTGGCGAAAGCATTTCAAAACATGGTTAGACACACTAAAAATCATTATTTTTTAGAATGTGTTGTTAGAAATTTCTTATATCGCAAAAATGCTTTCTTTAAATGTATAGAATAAAAAAAAACACCACAGAAACAAGAATTTCAAAATTTATGCATTATGGTTCCACTACCTTAAAGTTAAACAAAGAAAGCTAAAACACAACTAAAAGCTAACATTCGTATCAGCTCCGGTAGACGAGTGTTAGTAGAACGTCAGTCTCTGGAACAGAAGACTGGGATTCTATCCAAAGCTCGAACAAAGCACACAATTTTGAAAATCAACCATACTTAATGATAGAATAATAACGTCCAATCTGGATAATGTTACAATCATTAAATTATTCACTGTGCTCTGTTGGACAGGGCTCATATGCTCGCAATTATTTCTGTAAAAAGTACAGTATTTGAAATATGTATAGGCTTGTTATTTACACTTTTGTTATTTTTGACTCTTGTGATTGTTTTCTTGAGAAATATAGCCATTTAAACTATTACATATGTATTTGATGATCCTGTACAAAAACATTTCCTGAGACAAGTTGAGACTTACTTACTGGGTGCCCGGATAGCTGATAGCGTCGTGGTAACGCTCCTCGCTTCTTGCCAATGCGTCAAGGGTTCGATTTCTGGTCACGTAGGTGAGAAACTACAGCGGTCGCCCGTCAAGACACGTGGGGTTTCTCCGGGTTCTCCGGTTTCCTCCCACAATAATGACCACATACGCCGCCACCTGAGCCACCGAGAGCGATTAATATAAGTTGTGATAACTTGCTTCGCGATCGATATAGAATATTATGTAAAGTTTAAACTTACTAGGTTAGCGAATTCGCGACACCAGGAATAGTAAATCCAATTGGATCTGTGATTGGTGTCGTGCTTTTAGACCATGTGCCAGCTTACATCGACAAGATGTAAAAAGGTTTATTAAATAATAAAATTCACTCTAACTCAATATTTCAGCAAAAGTATGCCTTTCTCAAGAAAAAAAAAGAAGATTTTTAGCAAGTTCTACAATATCGACGTTTGAATAGTCGCCATATTGTTATTGCTGATATAATTATTTATTATATTATTTCCCTCTGGAAAATCAACATATTTATTGTAAAAAGGTAGTGTGTGTGGTTATTTTTTTTAAAGTCGGAAGCTGGTCAGTTCCACGCGACCATCCAGGTGGTGTTACCTCAATTTGGACATTTCGAAATTTACCGTTATCGTCTATTTTCATTGATTGACAGAGAAAAAACAAAGTTGATTTTAATTGGACTACGAATTGCTCAATATTTGCTCAATAACCCATATTGTAACGTTATAACATGGGGTTTCCAAGCAAAACCTGTCAGAGCGCGCTTGGCCAATTGTTATGAAAGAAATTTTCATCACGAGAAATTCACGAGAAAGTCACTTTGAACTACGTGAGGTAGAAAAGCCGAAGGCTTTCTTATGTTTGATAGATACGACATCGAGGCACATTTTTACTTTAATTGATCCTTAATATTCATATTTAGTTCCATCTCTCAATAAGTTGTTGATTTTTCGCTTTTTACTAAACCATTGCCAAGTAAAAACATTCAATAAATATATTCTCATCCTACATTTTGTTCTGTATTTATTTTTTTAAAAATCGTCACGCACATATTGATATAACGTAGTATAAGATATATGCAGGAAATCAATAATATTGTGAAGTACATTTCGTATGTTAAGTTTAAGTCTGACGTTTTTGTGAGCGAAATATAGAACGATTAAGTTACATATTGAGATTTGTCTTATCTTAAAAATGCGTAAATAAGTATTTTTTCGAGTTTTTTTCTTTGGGGTGGGTGGGGAGACGCCTTTTTAGGGTGTTATGCATTTCTATTAAGCTCAAACAAATGATTTTCGGACTTAAGGTATTCCCATCCTAATAGCGATCAATTTCATCAAAGCCATGCATATAACTTAACAATACACATGTATATAAGTTTTTAAAGTGACAAACAATGGTAATCTTAGGGGCAAATTAACATGTAATGATAAGTGACAGAAGTTCTTTTATTACCTCCCCTCAATTATTTTGTTGCCATGAGTTATCTCCCCTGAAAACTAAAAAAAAGTGTTTTTCTCCATTTTTTTTGTGGTAAAGTTTAGATTTTTTCATGGAAATTGATACAAAATCATAAAATGCATCTTTCTACCATGAGTTTTTCTCATAAATCAAATTCAGTTTTTTATATTCATAGAAAATACATATTTTCCATAGGCTTCAATGTTAACTTATATGCGGATTATCTCCCCCAAATTAGATAAAACTTGAAAAAACTCTTGGTGAAATATTTTTATTTTTGAATGTCTTCAAAGTGACAAAATTTCATAGAAATATAACCATCTAGTGGCAAGATATGAAATATGGCTATTAGGATGGGAATACCTTAAAACTTGTGTCGTGTCGAATTTGTTTTCGAGACTGCTGGTAGCCTAATGAAAGTTCGAATTCAATGTGGCGATATAAGATGTCTTTGTCTGTGTGTGTAGAGGTCCTCACTGACTAGTGTTTTAATGTGAGTGTGTGTAAAATGTTCCCACTGTTTTGTTAAATGTCTTATTTTTCAGCATCGTCAAATCAAAAAAGTAAGTACCAACAGCCGATAAAGGTGCCAAAGAGATTACCCATATGAAATCGTTTCGCTCAAAAATAACCAGAAGATGGTGTCCTCATTTTCAGGTGGCTGGTTATGCGGTCTCACTCTACACCTCTTGCAAGAGAATATGTGTGCGTGCGTGTGTTTGTGTGTGCTTGTAAATTAGATTAGTTTCGCTATTTTGTTTGTGTTAGAACAGAGAACTGTAATTAGTATCACTGTTTTAGAGTTTATCGACAAAAGATGTTGGGTGAGGGAGTTTGGTGCAATTCTCTTTTCCTTTTATCATTGCACAGACCGAATAAGCTTGACGTCGTTTATGGACCGATTTCTTAAGCTATGTAGAAATTGATAAATGAAATGTCTATTCTATTTGCGTTTTTCAAAGGAGCAGTGAGGCTATTTCAGTTTATGAACGTCACTGGAATAGTCCAGACATATCGCCCTCAGAATTTGAACGGCCTTCAACAGACGGCAAATTACAAATTGAACGCATCGTTTATCTTCTTTATTGACTGGAGTGTAAGAGCGGATACACTTTGAAAGTATCCGTTGAAACTGCATGGTGGAGTGGGAATTTAATGTCGTGATGTTAGTCTCTTTTGAAATTAGGGATCGGATGTGAAACACATTTCCGTACTATAATTCGGGTAAATAGATAAATAAATATATAAGTAAACACCATAAAATGTCTCCACGACAACCAATATTTATCGGTTGAACCTGGTAAAACTTGCTGCGTAATTTAGGCGACGTCAGCTTCAAGCACGGGAAAGTCCTAAGGGTTCAGTTCTCGGAAATTAAACAATTTGAATGAGAACCTGCATAGCAATCTTTATTGACATAACATTACGTATACTTTATTCAGGTTTCAGCATAATAGCTCATCATTGACACAAAGCATATAAGGAAATCCGGCCCATTTTCAATGGGAGGCGATCGCAGTATATCTGACTCATTTCTAAATGACGAGAATTAAACACTTAGCCTGTTGCTGTGAGTTTTTTGTTAGGATATCAGAAAGTGTCATGTCAGTGACAGTGTCACGAATGTGTATGAAGAGATAGACAACAACAAACGACAATAAAATGCTATAAACTTCAGGATGTTTAGGGTTTATGGAATCGTTCAAAATTCTTCATATGCCAGTAGTACAGTTTCCCGGTCAGTCCGCGAAATACTTCGTTTTTGGAATGAAAAACTATGCATATGCAATAATATTTTGAATGTCCCTGAAGCTTGACAGGAACCATTTGTTTGATCGGATATAAAATATATGAACATTTACAGAAAATCGTTCAAATACAAAAATGGACAAGATCTGGAGCTAAGCAATAGAAAACTACACAAACAATTGTTTAAAGGAGTGTATTACCATGACGACAATGTCGTTACGTAGATTCAACCGATTTTCTTTTCATTTATAAGGTCCATAACGACGCTATTTATTGCAACGTGGACAATTGGCTCTTCCCTATCAACAGAACACCATCCGGCCATGAATATAAACCATTTATAGATGCAAATGAACATCTCATAGGCCGTTTAAATAGATGAAATATGTCAATATAATTGTAAAACATGGACGTTAACTTGCGTGTGGACAGTGCCGATACAAATTCATATTGAAATACGTCACAAGATAGCTGTTCATATCAATCATATATGACATCATGCATATTTAAAGTATTATTTTATAAATTGTTATCATTATTTGGATATGGTTGAAGATATTTATGGTCTATGTTCTTATTTGTTGAGAAGGTATATACGATATACTAGAGTGTAGAATAACTTTACTGTATCCAATAAACGGAGATCTATCTGTCTTATAATTTATTTAGTGATAACTTGGACATAGTAAAGAAAATCATTCAATATTTTTGATTTATAGACCTTCAAATGTTATATAATTCTTGGTTTCATCTATTTATGTATTATTGATAACAAAAATTATTTTTTATTTCGAAATTAAAATTTATATATAGTTTCGTAATAAAACATAATATATTTCTAAAAGATGTATAGATCTATATAAACCGAATAGATGACTACAAACTTTATTTAGTGCACTGGATAATTTTAAAAAAGGAAATATTTGTATAAGGGACTAACTTGGACTATAACACACAACACGTGTATTGAAATTCATGATATATAAACCTTTAAATTATAGATATATATAACTATAAATATAACAAAAACTTTAACATATACATGTATATCAATAAACATAAGCATTACAAACTGTATACATCAGAAGCTGATATTTTGACAGATGTATGAACACATTGTACCGTATTCATGTAAACTATGAACATTAAAAAAAAAAAAAAAAACAGATAGCTGACAGCAAGAATTCCTCCATTTTGACTTTTTTTTCCATATTTCAAAACGTTTTTCATCAAAATTTGCTTTTCTTGGACTAGCTCTAGATTATGTAGATGAATACATCGAGGATAACTTGATTTTATCAGGAAATCCATCTACTGGTTTTAAGACTGCAGGGACGCTTCTGGTGCTTTGTTCAAGATCAAACCAGTCGATCATTTGCCCCTTTTTATGTGAGAACCTGACAGATGGTTATCACTGATATTATCCAGGGAAGAGGTATCTAGACGGAAACAGAGATCAACAAGATGAGAGACAAAGCGTTTTTAGTTACACTGATACAATACTATTTATCCCAAGGAATACAAAGATATACATTCTATCGGTTATACTTATATATAGGATCTGACATAACTTGTTATTTCATATCAAATTTAGCTCAACGAGTTCATGAAAATGTTAATAAGCGAGCCTCTGGCGAGCATAACAACATTACCATGAACGAGTTTAGTCAAATTTAATATGAAATTGCAAATCCTGTCAGATTCTTTTTATCATATGACCTACATTGACAGTTAATCGCGATTACAACGAACAAACAAACAAACACGTGAATACACGGACTCTAAACGAATTACTATCTGTAATCTAACACCAAGAAAATAGTGTCAAATAATAACTGAAAATAACGATTAAACGTGTGTATTTCTCATGCATTTTCAACATGATATGAATAATGCATCTTTTTGATCAAAGGTGGTTGCATCAGAGACATTTTACCAAGCTGCTCGAATTTAACACACTATGCATATGTATAGAATACACGCACGTGACGCGGAGTTATGTAATTCGGCCTAAAAATAACGTGTTGAATATAAGAATACACGTATACATGATGGTTGTACGAAATCGGAAACAGCGTAATATCATATGACCGAAATATATATATCATATTTAGAAGTAGTAGCTAACACAATATAGAATATGACATTGCATATGTGACTTTGAGATATAATTGGTTTTCTTTTAGAAAAAAGAAAAGAAAACAATGTGTCAGAACTAGGCCTTTCGAAACACCTCTTATAAAAGCTTAAGTTATTTTTGTTTGCATTCAAATTGACACCATGAAAGCTACAGATAAAACATGAGTTTTAGTATGGAATGGTCCAATTAAATGCGCCCATGGTTAGGCGATGGCTCAGTTAAGAAACTTATATATAATGTTATCAATTGATTATTCTGAAATTCTGGTCCTCACGAGATTTTTAGCGTGTAAGGATATTCCCAATACGGGGTGTCTACAGGCTGATTTACTGTCGCACGGCTGGTTTCCGTTTACTTATTTTCGTAATTAGAGCAACTGCGATAAAAGGTGATAAAATCTACTGATAAGAACTGCGGACGTAAAAAGTAGGATATTGGTGCCACATACATTAATCAGATTTTACTAAATTCGGATTGCAAGAATGGTCAATGTGGCCGGTTGGTTCAGGCGTCCGCCATGGGATCATTTCTGTCCTTCACTGGAGGGTTCAGCTTGGTTTAAGAAAAATGGGGTTTCTTGTAACTTGTCTACGACACGACCTCAGATTGAGACAACACTTTATCTTACTCATGACGTCAAAGTCCCATATTATCGAAGTAAAACGTAATACCCAAACACATACATCAGATAGGGCAAATCTAGACTTCATGTTAAGTAAGGCTTTTAAATGCAAAGCGACGTAGATTTGCATCATTAGAATAATGAACAAGTAAGATGCATTTTTTGCTCAGGCATTTATAGAATTGCAGAATTAAGTGCAGGTTTTCATACCTGTTGTCGGTTAGTTATAGTCCACAGAGAATTCAGGTTGTTGCAAATCTTATATTTATCAAACCTGTGTGACTTATCTTATGTCTATATGTATGTATTCTATGAATGGCTCATAATTATTGTCTCTTTAGCTCACCAGAGCACAACGTCGTCGTTCGTCGTTAACAGATTTTTTTTACTTAAAAGACATCCCATCTGAAACCGCTTGGTAGAAATTCATGAAACTTGGCATGAATGATCCTTACTTGACCCTTCATAAAAGTTGCCAAAAAATCTTGATCCGTTCAGAACTTTGGTTGCCATGGCAACCAATATACATTGTAATTTTATTTAAGAAAATTTAAAAAAAAAAACCTTCTCTGAAAATAATTGTCAGAATTTAATTTCATTTGGCACGAGGGGTCACCTCATGGCTGTCTGCCAATCTCTACTGAGATCCGCTCCGGTTATTTTTTTGCGTATTGGCCTCCAAAAAAAAAAAAAAAAATAACCGGAGCGGATCTTAGTAGAGAAAAGGCTGTCTGCCGAAATTGCTAACATGAAGTTGATCCTTTGAAAAATGAGACCTCTAGGGAGTAGGCTTGTTTTATTATAATTATACTCTTTATAGAAAATTTCATTTTTTTTCTTTGAACCAACGGTCAGAATTTAATTTTATTTGGCATAAATGGTGACCTCATGGCTGACTACCATAATTTGATTGATTAATTAAGTTGATCCCTTGGTAAATGAGGCTGCTAGGGTCAGCTAGTTTCCTTTTTAATTTCTGTATAAAATTTCTTCTATGAAACCAATGGTTATAATTTAATTTCTTTTGGTTTGGCACAAATGACCATATGACTATCTACCATAATTGCTAAAATAAAGTTTTTCCCTTGAAAATGAGACCCATAGGTGTGTGTGTGTGTGGGGGGGGGGGGGGGGAGAGAGAGAGAGAGAGAGAGGAGAGGAGGTCAGCTAGTTTACTTATATACTCTATTTAGGGAATTTAAAATAATCTTCTCTTCTGGAACTTATATTCAGAATTAATTCTTGTTTTGCACCAATGATTACATCAAGGTTTCATACCAAACTTGCATAAGCATTTTGATCCCTTGAAAATTGAAGCCTCCAGATGATTGACTAACTTTAGAGCTCTTTGTATCTGAAACTTAAATCTGGTTGCTGCTGGAAGAAACCAGGTAAAATCAAAGGACTTGAATCGTTTTGAATAAGCTTATGCACTCTGTTGAGTGATCTAGGGTCATATGGCCCTCTTGTTTACTGAATTTTAATATTATGAAACTGGACATTGGTAATATCATATTAGTATCTTCCCTATGAAAACTATTGAACTGATTGAGCAAAATTTATGAGTTCTCAATTTCACCTGATAAGGGTCTGGAAAGTATGTATCTTTTCAAGATCATCGCCGCACAGTTACCATGGTAATTTACCGCTGTAATTACTTGTCTGAGACCCCTATTCCATGTCCAATGACATCTTGAGACGAAAAGAATGGAAATGTTCAAATTAAGATTCATATCAAAATCTTTTTCAGGCTTTTCAGATGGAGCTGTAATTGCATTCGATGCAATGTCAGCACACTTCACGTGGACATGCAAGATGTTTTGTTAACCGACTGAATCAATTTTCCCAAAGTTTGTCTGGTACAAACGTTTCAGGAATGAAAAGAAGACTGGAAGAAGAATTAATAAGAAATATTTACATAAAAAAGAATAAATAAATAGAATAGATATGTTAAAAGGGTATTTCAATAGCAAAAATGTTTTGTATATTCTTTAATTATTGTAAATGCAATGAAAATAAAATGCAATAAACAGGTGATGTGTATTAATACGTCTCATTTCAACAAGAACCTGACTTAAGATCGATGTATTAAATAATCTGGAACAAGAAAGGCAAAAAGAACCTCACACATTCATTTTAGGGCAAATATTCGTAAACACGATATTCGTTACATGTCCTGTATTTAACTTTGTCCCGTCACATGTACACAATTTTAGGGGAAACAATTCTGCATTTGGGATTATAGAAATATTTGATGTAAAAGGACAATTTAAGTACGGACACTTCTAACATATAGAACAGTGTAAAAATTAAACATTAACACACCTTTTATAATTTATGTACACAATGTTATTTGTTTTTGCTTCACCAGTAATAGCTACCTCATTTAACAGTCATGTCAACAATGTTATATTATAGACGCGCTGTGTCAAATGAATCCCTTACATTAAAAGGGAGGTCAGACTTGATTCTTTTAAAGATAAGTTGATTCTAGTTGGAAAGAGGGTATGCAAATATATACAGCGAAGAACATCCTATTTCTCCATATCTATTAAACCTCGATTAATGTCGAAAGAGAAAATATGGACATGTTGATTATTCCTTAGGCTTGGTCCCACCGGGGAAAATCATCGGCGATGTGTAAATAGACGATGGTGACCCCTTTGTTTGAGCCAAAAAGACGACAGTCCCATGAGAAATAATACTTATAAGGCATCGGGGATGGTCCGTTGATCGGTCATTGATGTTTCGGCTATGGTCACAACGTTTCTTGCAGTATCTCCTGAACACAACCTAAATCACCTGGGATGGCTCCCGGTGTTCGGGAATGCTCCGGGGAACCTTATACGATCATTGGCGAAGGTGCCCCGGAGCTATCATCGGAAAAACATGTAGCCCGCAGATTAGGGGATGCATCGTTGAGTACTTGCTAACTGGTGCCTCAGGGAAGATTTTGAGGTTATGATGATGTGATGGTAGAATTAAGGACATAATCAAGGAAAGGCCTTTTCGGGATTTTAAGGATGCATCCAGTAATGTTTCGTGATCTTGTTGACTGTTTCAGTCTAGGATTGACCAGAGCAGCAGCACATTTAAGTTAGCGTTTATCAACCTGAGCAACAGCACATTTAAGTTAGCGTTTTTCAACCTATTTCTGTAGGACAGCTCCGTTTTGTTTTGATTTTTGCTTTAACATCGATAACCATTAGAAGAAAATGTGTCTATTTCCACATCTCTGATGATTATTCCCCAGTGGAGGATATTCATCACCTCACGTCTGTTACTTTCAAATGTCTAGTGCATTGTACGTAAAATCGATTTTCAGACCGAAAAATGGATTAATACATAAAACATGGCTTCCTATGATGCAATACCTTTTTAAGCATTTCTATTGGTTGTGTTCTGAAATAGACAGACATCTAAATGTTTCATCTTGAGACGTACAATTCCCAGATTGTGCAGTCTAAATGCCACTTCGGTGCATTTACGCCTAATGACGAATATGTTAATTGAATAGTACAATCAAATGCACTTTGGAATTTTCTCGAAGCCGAACGTTGTACACTTCTCGATGAGATTAGATATTGAATTAATGGAAAAAATTAGTAATCGTAAACAAACGAAAGAATAACGTCTGTAACTTTGTGACAAAACCAACAAATGCATTCTTTGGAAACGAAAAACTGGTACAATTATGACAAAGTCCCTAGGCAGATTTGACCAATTTTGTTTATTTGTAAGGCATGTAACGATGATAATTACTGCAGTATGGACAACAAATAAAAAAGGCAGCATGCGGTCATTGATATAAACGATTTAAAGATGCAAATGATTTTTTCTGGACCGTTTAAATGAAATATGTCAATATAAATACATTATATGGACGTTAACTTGCGTGTTGCAATAAAATCGCAATAAAATCGTTTTGAAATAAATTATCATAAAATTTTGGTTTACATGAATTGTAAATGACATACTTAAAGTTCATTCTTCAAAATGTTTCCGGATGATATTATATTCTTTCTGAAATTCTTTTTTAATCATGGCTATAGATTTTATCATTGTACATGGCTAATGAGCTTGATAGTCCGTGTCCTTTCAGTTTATAAGTAAATAGACTTTAAAAGTATTATTATACCTGTCTCACCTGTACCTAATTACGTACTTTAAAACAAAACGTATATAACTTGATATGTTGCAAGTCTATTTCGAATTTCTAATCTTTTTTTGTTGTTGTTGATGTCATTGTGTATTTTGTTCCTGGTGATTTTTCTCCCCTTAAAACAAATCCTGTCCCTTATTTTATTAGCATAGTCAGTGACAATGATTACGTGCTAAATATCGACAGTGTAAAATCTTACTGCAGCAATATGGAGTATGTATCTCCAGCAGATTGTCGACACGTGTTGAAATAAACAGCTTCATGTGAGAATTTACCAACCGGGACTCAAGAAACAAGTCCAAATATATAAAATGTTGGAATACAATATGAAGAGATGTTTGTTTGTTTGTTTGTTTGTTGGGTTTAACGTCCCACCGACAGTATTTCAGTCATTTGGAGACGATGTGTACTTGAGACAGATATAGTGCTGCCACACTGCAGTATCACGTCGTAGACATGTGGCATGATACCACACCCAGTCACATTATCCTGACACCGGGCCAACCAGTCCTGCAACTACCCTTATATGCTGAGCGCCAAGCAAGGGAGCTATAACAGTACCATTTTTTTGGTATGTCGCGACCGGGGATCGAACCCACGACCTCCCGCCCCCGAGGCGGACGCTCTAACCACTCGGCCACCGGGTTATATGAAGAGATAAAAACGGATATATTATATATTTAATCGGGACTTTCAAAGTATAAGTCACAGGGGTCGGAGTATTGCTCCGGATTTCCTTGTTAATAAGTTGAAATATTTAGGTTTAGTTGGCTACAATTTTAATGATGTTTCTTTTTGTTTGTTTTGTAATAACATGGACACAGCCCAGAAAACCGTAAGAAGTTTTGTTGATTTGAACTTACTATATGACCAATATGCAAAACAGCCTACCTAACGGATACTGTCGACATTGAAAATAATTCAGACACGTAAATTGATAAAAATTGATTGTTTATACGTGAATCAAGAATCAAAATAACTCTATTTCTTATTATGTATTCAGTTGATTCTACATTGAAGATGTAGAAGCATTTGTTCATTTATTAATGTAATGTAATATTTAATAAATAAATACCAACAAGTTTCATTACAAACTCATGCGTGTCTGATGATTTCGTATGAGAATTTGATCTCGCTAGGCTTTAGCATTAAATACATCAAAGACTTAAAACAAAAGATGCGCTAATCGGCGAAATAACTCCCCGGCGCGAAGTCTTTTAGATGTTCGAATGACCCTAAAACATATAGGCCTTACATGAGCTTAAGTTTGTATGTTATTTTCCTTTAACTGTATACTGCCATCATTTCTGAGATTAGAAAAACTTTGAACTACAACTAAAACAGCTTTGTTAAAAACCATAAGGACTTGTTTCTATAGTGGTTACCATAATATTCTACCAAGAAATTGCATTTCCGCTTCACACATTATTTAAAGATTACCTGCTAACCGGATGGATGTATAGCTGACGTTAAATGATGTTTTAATGATAAAAATGTAAAAAAAATACATATTATGATAATAGACTAAAACGGCCTTTTAGAAAATAAAAATATACGCCACTTTTCGCGGTCACGCCGGCGAGAGTATACGAGAATTCCTTGGTTCAAAGTCTTGAGTACATGTTTTCATTCCAAAAAGCTATTTTACATATATTTCATTTAGAAGCTACAGGGTACACCCACATTTCAGTAGAAACATGTCAAAATGTCAGTCTTCGATTCATCAAATTTCAGAAACTGAATACGTTTTCTCTGGAAAGCTAATGACAACCGAAATTTACTTTCAGACAGAAATGTAGGATTATTAGAAAGAGTTGCAACAAATAGAATAGATACCGTTGCTGTTTTTCAACGAATTCCTTTGAGTCAGTTTGAAGAACGGAACATTTCAATTTGACAGCCGAAAAATTTGAAAGTGCAAATGTCTTAAACAACTTTTTTGATTACTTAATGAGAACCTTGGCTTTATATCATTTTTTTCCCCGAAATTTAACATGACAGTGAGTTTAACAGTGTATATCATAAAAGTCATATAATGGCGTTATCGAGGCTGTACTTGATTCGACCTTTGGAATTTATTTGAACATCTTTTAAAATGCCAATGCTTATATTGAGTTTTTCATCATATACGCATATTATCGTTGTAAAAGAAAATAAATAAATAAATCGAGTTTGTTAGCAGCCTGTTTTTGTATTGAGAAAACCAACATAATTTACATTTTGATACTTTGAAGGTATTTTAGTAATTTTATACATAATATATTTCAGAAAGAAGTTGCAACTAAGCACATTACTTCAGCCAAATATTTCAACTCCTGTTATATAACACACTACCCCACTTTAATTATCGTGTAATTCGAGAATTTAGTCAATTCTTATTAGAGTGACACTGTTTTATTTTAAGTTATTTATTGTACTTTAAAGCGAAATCCAAACATGAGAAATAATAGATGTTTGATATACATATACTTGTATAACTAACTATCTCCTGAAATATAACGTGTAGCTGAATAGAACAATACCATATGCAAATTTTTGTTGTTTGTATGTTTTGACGATATATAAAAGATGTATATGAATTTGTTTTAACAGAAATTTCAAAATGCTGATCATTACTGTTTACATTTTTAACAGTGTCTTTCCGTCTTCATTTCTGATGTATTTTAATATTTTCACGAATTTGGATTTATAATGGTATTTTAAATAATTGTACTGATGTATTTTGTGATTGTATTCTTAATATGCATATACATGTCTCTTCTATTTGATCTATATTTATAATCAAGTTATATATTGCTGTGCATGAAATCTGAAAGATAAGGAAACTTAAGAAAAACTAACCGCCATGATAGAATAACAAAATTTGCGTCGGACGAGCAATCTTGCGATGGAGGATATCTGGACACCGCACAATATCACTATAAAATAGTAGTATTTATCAATGATTCATCACGTTTTTAATGTGTAGATGTGATGATCTAACAATACTGCCATCAAGTGGTGTAATTTATCATTATGGTATAATAACACTTCATACATTTTGTCAAGTTACTGTTAAAATATCCCTACATTTAATGCATTGTAATATGTTTAGATTAGACGGCAACTGACAAAATGAACTGATCCCATTTTTTATGGAATATCATTAATTAATCAAGAACTGCTTTTCTTGGATTGCATCAGATATTTTGTAAGTAGATAAATAAATTGATGATGGTTTCAGTTTTTATTTGATTTTTTTTCTGCCGCTATGCCACTAATTTGACAATTACCCAATCAATTAAAATATTTGTCCCCTGCATATCTCAGAATCTGTCATTTTGGCTATGACTTATATTACCCAAGGGAAGAAATTGTAGGTTATAAATATCTCGAAGACAGGAATGACAATAATGACAGAGAAAGAGAAAAACACATGCATGATCTAATTTCTGTGGACATTGAACGCAAGCTAATGATCAAATTATGTAGTACATATTCAGATTCCGTGAAGTTTATTATATGCTTACTATTGTTATGCTATCTAGACATTATAATATTTTATATACATTCAGCATCAATGAAAAAGTCCGAAGTCGTCTCGAGTTTCACTTTATGCAATTAACATTGTGTCGGTTAGAGATATGCAAGCGCTTTATCACCGATTGGCTACCGATTACTACATATGTATTCGACGAAAAGTGTTTGACCACTGATCAAACACGGATCGATTGCGGACATGCCCGATTTAACACCGATTTACAAGCGATGAAAACATTTTATCACCGATCCAATCCCGATTGACCTGATATCTGTCGCCCACTAGAAACCTATGAAATGTTTTTAGATCGATTGTATACATATTTATCGACATTACCCGTTTCCAATAAAATACCCTGAAATTATATCATTTATGATAACCGATCAAAAAAAGCGGAAAAAATTAAAACAATTAGACCGATTGGGTTCCAGTTAAAGCCCGACCCGTAATGTTAGTACGAGCCCAGAGAGAATACAATATTTCAAATTATATTTAAAATCTATGTCAAAATAGAACATTTTAAAATATCTACAGGTATTCTAACAGAGATGCAAAATTGAACCATGGTCTTTTAAATTTACTTATTAAAAATACGGAACTAGATTTTCGTATTAATCCCACCTCCTTTATCTCTTTATCTCAGATCTAAGCAATTGATATAGTCAAGCAATATGCGTGGGTTATTCATTTTAACTACTGAGTCTGGGCAATATTTATCAAATCGAGCGATCGTAATTAACCGCTGTATTACTTGTCTACGACCAGGAGCGTCTTGGAAAGAAAATTATAAACTTTCAAAAGCCAATCTCGGGCCTGCAAGACATAGCTGTATTTGCATTTAATGACATGTCAATTCTGACAAGGAGTTACCGTACACATTGCTTTTGGAAACATTTGGCATATTAGATACTATTTATTTGTAATCATGTGTAGCTGAGGCCCATTCTTCCAAAAACAGGTTGTATTTTTCGGTCAGAAAAGCAAAATGTGTGTTACAAATTTGTTAAGAGATGCAAACTACTCGTTGACGACAATAATACTACATTACATAAATTAGAAAGAATCTTTTACTAAAGATGATCCAATTATTTACAAGAATATCTTATTTGCATATTCCTAATATCTTTGCCAATTTTCTGATGCTTTCCATCCCCGTTAACAAATCTCGAGTACATGAATTAATGAAGTAGCAGATAAACTAATTGTAGCTAGGCGACGGTTTTTCAAATTCAAATTATTTCTAATAATGTCTGCGGGAATACTCGCTAATTTAAACTGTAAAGGATGAGATTCTTTTGACACTCATACAAAATACTAAATTGCATAATCTGATCAACATTTTGAATGCGTTTAACTCTTATAAAAAAAAAAAAAAAAGATTTTTAGCACATCATGTAGCATTTGCTCTAGCCTACAAAATGGCAATGTAATTTTATATTTTCTATTCCATGAAAATTTAATCATTATGAAACATTGGACATTTAAAGATACTATATTTGAAACAATGAATAAGGATCTAAAGTCAGTGTTTTTTTTTTGATAAATATGTTGGGTTTAAAACATACACCTGAGTTTGCTGATACACGGCATTCTTTGAATGCAAAACTGAAGCTAGACGGATAGACTTGTAAAGATATACAGTGAAAGTGTCTATCAGTATTTCAACCGTTGACCAATGTAAACACTCGTTTGTCGTACAACTCATGGGAACTGGCACAACTGCGAATTTTGAATTAAATGCCCGTGGTCTATTACTTAGCCACATTACACATATCAGACCTAATGCATTTACATTTATGAAACAAATCAAAGAAATGTGTAAATGCTTCTAGTTTATCATCAAGTCGACAGATTGGTCACATTAAATATTTTGGATCTGTTATTTTCTATCATTTAGTGAAAACTTTTGTGTTTTAGTCTTTTTACTCGTTGATGAATGCATTCCCATTTTATCATTTAAGGATAATTATGAAGTTTTCAAAAAACTCATTTAAATATTTATTTTACGTGAGGCAAGTCTTTACAACTTATACTTATCCATCTCGACAGGACGGTTCCCAAGTTAAACGAGTAATTTGCACCTAGAAAGGTCCCTAAAAATCCTTTCCCCCAACGGAGTTCGAACCCCAAACCATCATATCCGCAGTCGGGTATGTTACCATTGGGTCACGATGCCATTTTCCCAAGAAATAACTACCCCTGTGTAAACGAAAATGTAACTTCCAATCACATCTTCCTTTCTATTTCTTCATTTCAGTTAAATTTTAATTTTAGAAAATAATTATCTTGTCATAATTGATATCTGACGAATACAAAGTGTTATAATTTCAATAAGTATTAAAAGTTTAAATTCAGTAAAAAACATATTATGCATTAATTCACCAAAGCTCAAGTATTTGACATGTACTTATTTGTGTTTATTCTCTAATTGTTCTATTTTGTGTTGTTGACTATGTTATAAACCAGCCAAAACTCAACCTTTTCTCTATTTTGTTTAGTTGGCACAAAAAGCTTTTCTAGGGCAATGCCTATACTTTTGTTGGGAATTTATCAAAAGTCGATGTTAATTTCTATAGTTTCATTTAGAAATCACCCCATCTTAAACAAAGAAACGTTTTCTCTGTATCTGGTTTCCAGCTACACCAATCGATCAGTTAATTTATTCTTGTTCTCCGTTTACATTTAGAGCATTCATGTTTTTTTCTTCTGATATAACTCAATGACGAAAACATAGAATTTTTGTAAGTCGAGGTAAATATTTACCAAAATGTTGAGTAAAATTGAAAGGTTGTTAAAGGCCCATTATTTTCAATTTTCATGAAAAAGAAAATGTAAAATAACATTGACATATCGTAGACTAACAAAAATGGTACATAAGGTGCAAATATCTGCAGTAAGATAACAATTAAACGCACTGAAAATGTCGATCAAAGGATGCAATTTAGTATTTGGATGGATGTCAAAATATTCTCATTGTTTACCTTTTTCCCGAAGACAGTCTGTAACCGGAAATAATTTGAATTTGAAAAACCGCCGTCGAATTACAATTTGTTTATCTGCTATTTGTTTAACGATTTGTTAACGGAGGCATACGTAATGTCTACGGAAAATTGACGAAGATACGCGGAATATGAAAATTAAT
>CM037783.1:47938833-47961327 GCA_021229015.1 Solen grandis | reverse complement strand
TATCAAAGACTGAAATTGATATTAGAAATCATTCCCATTCATGTGAAATAGAAAGCAAATTCTTAACTGCTGTACATTGTAACATTAATCGGGTATTGAGCACTTATAGCAGGGATATAACTTAAACGACATGATTTTAAATTTTTTCCCTTTTATGCACAGCACCTAGCTGTAATCTTGTTTCAAACAGAATTTTTTAAATTTTTCTTAAGAATGTCCTTGAAGCTACTCTTTGTAAATTTAGAATTTGAGAATTATAAGCTGCTGCAGTTTAGAATTGGGACGGGGAAAATGCAGGGAAAAAAGTGATGTAATCAGATTGATTCTCGCCCCAATTATTCACTACCAGCCCCCTAGCAACATGTACTTCCATCTAAGCCATAAACCAGCCCAGTTTTCCCAGTTTTTCAAAGCAGTTTCCCCAGAGCTTTTTCCGGGTAAATTTAAAATGGGTTTTATCTTTCTGCACCGACTGAGAAGGAACCTTTTTTTCTATTACTTCAGCGGTTATGAGTAAAAATTTTCTTTCCTGCCGATATATAATTTTCCCCGCCCGGGGCTGGCACTAAAAATTTCCCAAGAGGGGGAAAAAACAGAATTCTAAATAAGAAAATTTTCCATTTTTATTCTCTCAACTGTACATATATATGAAATCACATATTTCTTAGATTGTTAAAAATGTAAAAAAATACCATCCATCTGAGCCATATTATTCCCCCTTATCTGTAAAGCCTCGGGGGGCTTTTTTATTATATGGGGTCTATGCTGGTCACAGATCCCTGAAAGGGGGCCAGCTTTTTTAACCTATTGTGGGGAAATTTTGCTTTGTTTTGTTTATTACAAAAAAATTGGCATGGTGATATATTAGTCCCATTAATAAGCCACTCTCGGCACAAAATTTTTTTTTTGGTACTAAAACTAAAAATTTGGGCCAAACCGAAAGTCAGAATGTATCACAAATTATTTGTACATGTACACAAATGTGGACTAGGTTAATAGTAATTAAGTCCCTGTGCCTGGAATCTGCCCCAGAAAAGACACACTTTCTATCATATGCCCCCCTGACCAGGTAACACCCCTCATGTAAAAAGGGGAGACTCAATCAGTATCAAAACAAATTTTTTTTGGAGTTTTGGTTCAGTTTGGTCATTCATAGATTTGGCTCTGTGACTATATTGAGAAAAATGTTTGTGAAATTCCAGGGAAAAATTTTTTTGTTTTTTTTTGCTCCCTCTGAGGAAGCGTCCGTCTGTTAACTGCTTTCCCTCTTCAGTCTGTACTGTAAAAAGACTGTCATTGTGAGCCGTCAATACCAAGCAGGTTTTCCAGCGTTTTTTTGCTCGACTATTCGAAGAATATGAGAGCTATTGTAGTCACCCTTGCGTCGGCGTAGGCGTTGCAGCTTTTGGGTTTAAAATTTTTTCGGCAAGTTACTAACAAAACCTTTTTATCTCAATAACCGTTTATGGTATTGACTTGAAAGTTTTAAAAAATGTTCAGGGGCATCAGACAAAAACCCAAAGGGAGAAACTCTTGACTGAATTTAATATGAATTATGGCCCCCCTTTTTAAAAATTGAAATTTTTGGTTAAAGTTTTCATGCAATAGAAAATTTGGTTAAATTTTTGGGGTGCAAGCTACTAATTTTGTTTCTATCCAATAAAAATTCAAGGGATTGGCTTGAAAGTTTATGAATATGTTTTTGGGGGATCAGACAACCAAAGTAGATAACTCTTGATGGAAAATATTACAATTATGGCCCCCCCTTTTTTAAATTAGAAATTTTGGGTTTTAAAATTTTGCATGCAAGATACGGGCCCCATGCTTTTATCTCAGAAAAAAAGGGATGCAAAATTTATTTTAAAAAATCTTTAATAAATTTTGGGGGGATCATACTTTCATGGTAAAAAAAAACTCTTGAAGGGGAAAATGTTACAAATTATTGCCCCTTTTTTAAATTAGTAAAATTTTTGGGTTTAAAATTTTGCATGCAAGGTACTTTTATGCTAATATCTCAGTATCCAAGGGATGGGAAATTTTTTTGAAACACCTTTAATATGTTTAGGGGTATCATATTTTTCAGGGTAGATAACTTTTGATGGAATATTTTAAAAAAATTAATTGCCCTTTTTAACTTAGAAATCTTTGTTAAAGTTTTGCATCATGGTACTTTAAATGCAATATCTCAGTACCAGGCAGGGTTTTTTGGGGTTTTTAAACATCTTTAAATGTTTGGGAGAAATCAACTATCTAGGTAAAAAACTTTTGATGGAAAATTTTACAATTTAAAGGGCCCCCTTTTTAAATTTAAAAATTTTTGGGTTAAAAATTTGCATGCAAAAAAACTTTCATGCAAATATCTTAGAGTAAAAGGCAGGGGATTGATTTGAAGCTTATTTAATATGTTTAGGGGAAAAAAATACTAAAAAGGGAAGATAACACTTAAAGGGAAATATTTTAAAATTTAAAGCCCCTTTTTTTAAAAATTTAAAATTTTTGGTTTAAAATTTTTTGCATTCAAGCTACTATCCAGCTTATATCTCAGAAATTTTTTTTTTGGAATTAAAAAAAGAAAGTTAAGGATTGTTTTTCGGGGGGCACAGAAAACTAAGGAGGAAAATTTTTTTGACTGAATTTTATAAAAAATTAGGGCCCTTTTCCCCCTAATTTGGATTTTTGGTTAAATTTTTTGGCATGCACAGTGTTTTTTGTCCCTTTTGTCTCAGTAACTAGGAAATGGGTTTGATTTTAGCCCTTCAAAAAAAAAATTAAGGGTATCAGTCTTTTAAAGGGAAAATCTTTTTTGACTTTTTTTTTGTACGGGGTATGTGAAAGGGCAAGAATTAAAATAATTTTTTTTTGATTTCCCAAACAAGCTTTTGAATAGTCAAGCGGCTGCCCCTCTGACAGCTCTTTTTTTCTTTTTTTCCCCTAATAACGTCTTCATTAAGGGGGGGTAATTAGGTTTTCGGGGGACTGCAACGCACCCGGGAAAAACCCTACTTTTCTTTTTGTTTTTTTTTCCCCTTTTTTTTTTTTCCATTATTATTTTTCCCTTTTGCACTTTTTTTGTGGCCCGCGGGTTGCGACATGTTTTAAAGTGCTACAAATAAAAATTTTCCCAAATGCATACTCACATGTATCTGAATTTTGTCCCACCACTAAGTTTGTTTTTAAATTTTATTACTAATTTTTTGCCGCTAGGGGGCGTTTAGCATCAAAACATATAATTGCCATAACTCTGTCTTTTGACTTTTTTATTTGTTTTCATTTTTTGCATTCTTTTCTCTGTCAACTGCCCTTTAAAATAGGGATGATGGCAAATCCATATCTTTGAAACTTTTGAGCAAGAAGAGGTTAAATTTTTTTGAATCTTTAAAAAATTCTGGCAAATTGGGGTGTGTCCCCCCGAAAAACATGCCCATTTTTGTTAGAGATTAGATACCTCATTCTGTTTTTTGAAATTGTTTTCCGAAGATCTTTGCGCACAAAATATAGGGGGTTTGGCGTTTTCCCGAAAATGCATAAAATGGCTTTCCCAAAAAGCGGTCCCAAAAAGGGACTAAAATATGGAGGGAAAAAAATTTTCGAGAATAGGCAAATTTTTTTTGTTTTTGGAGGGTTCTGTCATTATTTTTGAAGCAATCTTTATGAAATTTTTACAGATTGTATTGTTTGTTTTTTCCAGGGGCTTCACAGTTTCAAATTTTCAAAAAATGCAAAGGTCAAGGTCATATTTGATTATTGGTTTTTTCTTTGACCTTAAATATCTCAAAATCTAAAAAAATTTTTTCGAAAGAAAATGGGTAAAAAACAAAAGCCTCTAAAAAAAAAACTTTTTAAGAAAATTTTTGTTTTTTTTTAGATCGGGGTTGGGTTTGGTTGTTTGGTGGCAGTATGAAGTTTGGTCAAACTTTGAATTGATTTTAAACCTTTTAAAATTTAAATGTGTGATATAATTTTTTTCATCATTGGAAAAAAAAATTCACCTCGTCAACAAAAAAAGAATTTTGAAAATCTGTCAAGAATTGATGAAATTTTTAAAAGAATTTCAATACAGGGCCCAGAATAAAAACAGAGAAAATTTGACAGAAATTACCTATGTTCTATAATTAGATGCAGCCCTGCTAGCGGCTTGCAACGGGCAATGTACAGTGTAAAGTGTAACTATGAGAGCAATGTGTCAACAAATGGGCGAATGACCTGGAAAACGCTCCAAAAAATCATGGGGAAGAGAGAGAGAGGGGGAGAGAGGGGATAATTGTTCTTTATTCTACATGTAATTTTTATTCCCCCCACACACCCCACTATTGAATTGGATAGCAAAACAACTAAGTAATGTACAAACATCCACCTTTTAAACAAGTTTTTTGCTTACCCAAAAATTCCTTCTAGTGCATTACTGAAATTTGAGGGATAGAAGGGAAAACTGATATATGTTTAACCAAAGGCTTGTTACGTTACCAAAAACTTGATAACAAATAAAATTTTAAATCATTTATACTACTAAAAATATTTTTCTTATAATAATAAGCAATTTCCAACTGTCTCACCTGATTTTTAAAATTTTTTAGTATAAAAAGTGGGACACTTTGGAAGACAATTTTTTGCGCAAAAGGATGATCAACATTAATCAAATCATTCAATGTGCCACACTTAGAAAACAAAATTGGCTCATTGCCAATATAAAGGATGCTTAAAGGCATCTCAAAACCCTTATATAAGTGACCCCCCCCCCCCCATTTAAATTTAATTCAATTTTAATAGTTTATTTCCAAGATTTACATAGTAAATAACATTGGACCCAAAACAAAAAAAGTAACAAAATATATTGGTTAAAGGGGGTTGTTTTCAATTAAAATTTTGGTATTGAGTTTTAATAATATATATCATCAAGCAAAAATTCACCCACCCGCCGTTGTGTGGGCATCTTTTTTGATTAGGGAGGGTGCCACAGTCTGTCACAGGTATTGGGTTTAAGAGTGCATTGTTGCTACATGGGGGTTTTATGTAGTCATTCACAGTTTTTTAAAAAAGTTGGAACAAACCAAATAACCCCGAAATGATCCTAAATGTTCTCTATTATTCCCTTTTTTTTTTTTTCAAACAAATAAAATCTTCCTTTTCTTTCTTTCTTTTTCCCGTTGGGTTTATTTTGTCTACTTTATTTTGTTTTTTTCTTTCTTTCTTTTTTTTATTTAAATTTTTTTCTTTTTTTCTTATTTTATTTAAGTTGTAAAATTATCAAAAAAAGGGACATTAATTTTTGAAATAAGTTTTGTACATCATTACTTTCATTCTCTCTTTCTTCCCTCAACACATTTTATATGCGGAAAAATCAACAAAAATTTTATTATTTGTTTATTCAATAAGAAAATTCTGTTAATAAAATGTAAAAAAATGTCTCTAGCAAAAGCAAATAAAAAACAAAAGATCTTGCATTGTCAGAATTATTCCTTCGGGCTCTTTTTAATTTACTAAAAAATGCGTATCCTAATTTCAATATAAAAACTTTTCTGAAATAAATGCCGTAGATCCTATAATCAGCAGTTACAAAATTTGACTCCAAAATAAATGAAATAAAGAATAATTTTTTAAAGGGATCATAAACAAACAACCCACATTTTATCACTATCATTCATTATAGTTTGGGGCCTCCGGGGCCCGAGGGGGTTAAGTCGCTGATTTTAACACTCCTCTCCCCCTCACCGCGGGGGTTTGAATCCCGGCAGGGTCATTGGGGTTTTCATTGAGGAAGCCTTCCAGCTGGTTTGGGGTGGGTCGGGGGTTTCCCCGGGATGTCCCCCGTGCTTTCGGTCCTTCCCCACCTGTAATTACTGGACGTCGCTATATGACTGAAATACTGTCGAAGCGACGGTAAACTCAAATAGCAAGTCATTATATTTTTATTGCTTTGTGTAAAACTACCTACATCTCACTTCCTTGTACAAAAAAAATTTAGAGCATCAACCCTTAAGGGGTTTTTACCGAAACATATAGGTACAAATTTTGGGCTAAAGACCCCTGATGATGACCGAAATTTAGCAGGTCTGATCACAGCAGATGGGGCCTGGCTCAGGGGGACATCACATTCCTTTCGAGATGCCTTTAAATTTTGGTCACATAAAAGCATTTTGCTTTTGTTTTTTTCTGGTATTTTAACTTGGCTATAGGGTTTTAAACTGTTATCATCACGAAAAACCCTTGCTTTGCAGTAGCAAACTATTGTTTTGTTGTTCGTCACGTATTTCTTTTTCGTAGAGCAAGAATCTTAATCTTGTTTTGCACTGTTATTTAAAGACAGTCTTTGGCTTTAAATTTTTGTTTTTGCCTGGGAAAGGGTTACCTTTGCCTAGAATGAGTAATTGTGATGGAGGGTACCCCAGTCCTGCAGTGGGGTATTTCGGTATTCCAAAATAGCTAGGTACGGGGCTTTGCTGTCAGCCTTTTTCTAGCACAAAATGTGCTTTGCAGTTGCACTATTTTTTCTGCCCGTCCTTAATTGGGGGGACAAAGGGCTCAAAGTCTTGTGCTCAAAGCCCTTCTTTTTAAAGTTTGAGAATTGTTCAAAATAAACTGAGCTCCATTGTCACTGATTAACTACTGAAAAGCCATACGTGCAAAAGTGTCTTTGTTTTTTGTATCAAAGTGATACTTTTATTGTCATCAGATTGTCGATTTTAAAGAATCTGGGTAAAGTCTACGTAATTAGTAGCATGTACAGTCAAGAAAATATTCTTGGCAATGACTTGCCAGGTTCTTCAGGAATAAAGCGAGGCAATTAAAAAGTCCTACTGTCAAAAGTAAATATGTCGTGGCAATGATTTTCCATGGTTCTTCTGGGAAAGTAGTAAGATTTTTGCAGTTCCTTGCTGTTTGAATCCTGTATCAAGCAGATTCATACTGATGGACCTTCTGCCATGTCCCTTTTCATTCCGGGCCAAAACATAATGCCATCACGCCTTGTACATTTTTTCAATAACAAGAATATGACCCAAAATATATTTTCTCAAGTAGTGATTTCCAAAGTGATGTGGATACAATTTTTTTCACCTTTCAAATGATAAAGCCGCTTCAATGGTTAGTTTGTCCCTATTGTTCCAGTACTGTCTACGGGGGAAACTACAGTAAACTACAGTTGTTTTTTTTCAGGGCATCCACTATATTGTTTCTAAAGGGGTAATCTTTTGGGTATTTTCAGTGCTCTCTCACCTCTTAAAATTTTCTATAAGTTGATCGGGTCTTTCTACTGTCTTTTTTCTCTAAGAAATTTAATTCTGTGGTTGGCTGTAGTTCTTATTTATCGTATAGAAATTGAGAAGTTATACTTTTTTATCGGGAAATTTTTAATCAAGGTTAAACTGAATTGTCTAATGAAGTGATGTTCTGTGAGCAATCTGGGTCATTATGGCCCTCTTTTTTTTTTTTTTTTCCCTCAGTATCAAACAGGGAAATTTTTAGGAATTTGGTATTGTGTCGGGATAAGTAATTGAGTGGTATCATGCAACATTCTTTTAAGGGTACTGTACATAACCCTTGTTCATCTAGTCATCCAAAGACTGAAATACTGTTTGGGACATAAAATCAAACAACAAACAAACAAGACAACAATCAGAAAACACATAAATTTGTCCCATGAGAGAAATTTTCAAATATTTTAGTTTAATTTTATTCCAGTTGAATGAAATCTTATCCATAATATTTTATTTATTTCATGTTTTTAGAAATTTCTTGTTATATGGCCATGCTTTCTACAATTTCTGGGAATATAAGTTTTTAAACTAGGGTGGAAATCTTTCATATTGCTGCAATAAATAGTGGCGGAATGCAGCAAGATGATACATGAGATACATAATGTAAAGGCCACAGGCCCATAATGAATACAGCAATGCTCTGTATACATTGCCTTGTACACTGAAACAAGAGTAACAATTAACCTAAATATTTTATTGTTCTAAGGTAACCATAAATTCAACATATAAAAAAACTCATATTCTGTGAAATATATGCAATTGTTCTGAACAAAAACATGACTGCCTGTACGAAATTTTACAACCGTAAAATAGACAGAAATATGTCAATATTTACGCACGTAAAAACGAATTTAAGCTTTGTGGACTAACAACTTAAAGTGGAATTTACAACAGTAAAATGGTTTTCCGGCTGGAACCAGCCATAAAGTAGACGATTACATGCGTAAAATAGACATGTAATATGTTAATTAGACGTGGGATAATGTTGCAGATAATAATGCAGATAATGTTTATTTTTCACCAGTAAATACCATTAGTTAAAATCTTTTTGGACTGGGAATTCGCTTTTTCTTACTCAAAACTGTAAACTGGCTTTTGCAAAATCACTTTTTCTGGCACATAAGTAATTGGTCATTATATCACTATAATCACTATATATGTGCCAGACCCATTTTGTCTCAGTTGGGGCGGGGGGGAGGGGGGAGATGTGCAATATATAAACAGGGTTTCTGGGTTTCTAGAGTTAGCTATTTTTAGTTTGGGAATTTGGCTTTTTGGTTTCCCTGCAGACAACAGATTTAGAGTATAAGGAAGCATAAGGTAGTTTATTATTTTGACTTTGTTTATTATAAAATATCACTTGATTATCATCTTTACGTTGACATTTATTGATTCATTTGTTATATTTTATGCTTTTAGAAGAAGAAAAAAAGGCACTGTTACATTTTCACTTGACCATTTACCAGAGGATCAGTAAAACACATTATAATTCACTGATTTTAATTGACCAGTCAGTGTCTCAAAAAAGAACCAGGTTGCGACTAAGCTTTGACAGTCAAGGTCACTGCATCCATTTACCTTACAATTGTGTCCTGGCAGTAACTTTCTTGTATTACTAATGGTCATTTTTTGAAATTATTAAGCATGTATTATCCCTAAAACTTTTTTTTATGCCCCTGCCATGAAATGGTGACAGGCATTATTAGAGTGTTACACCTGTCTGTGTGTGGGTGTGTTTGTGCAAGAATTCATGTCCCAGCTGTAACTTTGCTATGTATGGTCAATTTTTAGCTCACCTGAGCACAACGTGCTCAAGATGAGCTATTAGGATCACCCTGCGTCCGTCATGTGTCGTCAACAATTTGCTTTAAACAACATCTTCTCTGAAACCACTGCACAGAATTTGATTAAACTTGGCAGGGATGATCCTTGGTTAAACCTTCACAAAAGTTGCTAAAATAAACTTGATCCATGTAGCACTCTGGTTGCCATGGCAATGGAAAGAAAAAATTATGAAAACTTTTAAAAATCATCAGTTGACCTTTAAAATCTTGTCCCAGCTGTAACTTTGATATATGTGGTGGTGTTTTTGAAATAACTTGGCACAAATGATCCTTTGCAAAAGACATGTCTGTACAGTTATAAATATATATTTTTCACCAGTGAATACCATTAGTTAACATCTTTTTGAACTCGGTACTTACTTTTTCTGACTCAAACCTCAAAACTGTAAACTCACTTTTTGCAAATTCCTTAGGACAAGATGATGTGTTGCGAACAAGAACCAGATCATTAGCTTGAAGGTCAAGGTCACAGCACTCAGTGACCTTTAAATCTTGTCCCAGCTGTAACTTTGTTATCTGTGGTGGTGTTTTGAAATAACTTGGCACAAGTAATCCTTAGCAAAAGACAATATGGCCCTTACAAGAAACAGGTTGTTAGCTTTAGGGTCAAGGTCAAGGTCACAGCACTCAGTTGACCTTTAAATCTTTTCCCAGTTTTAACATTGTTGCAAATGGATCCTGAAGATAAGACAATATGTCACAAACAATAACCAGGTTGCTAGCTTGAAGGTCACGGTTACAGCACACAGTTGACCGTAAATCTTGTCCTGGCTGTTATTTTGTTATGTGTGGTGGTGTTTTGAAATAATTTGGCACAAGTGATCCATAGAAAAAGACAATGTGGCCCTTACAAGAAACAGGTTGTTAGCCTAAAGATCAAGGTCAAGGTCACAGTACTCAGTTGACCATCAAATCTTTTCCCAGTTTTAACTTTCTTGTGAATGATTGTGTTATAAAATGATTTGGCACAAGGGATCTGAGGATAAGACAATATGTCACAAACAATAACTAGGTTGCTAACTTGAAGGTCAAGGTCACAGCACTGGTTGACCATAAAATTTTGTCCTGGCTTTAACTTTATGAGGAATGGTTGTGTTTTAAAATCATCTTTAATATTTCCAGTTTTTCATCATATTCACTGACAAAAATATCATCTAATAAACAAAAATGACGGGGGAATCCATGTCCTATGGACACATTTATAGTTTTTTTTTTGTTGTTTTTTTGCCTCAGTATCATAACAGGGTAATTTTAGGAATGGTTGGTATTGTGTCAGAATAATGTAACTGGGTGTGGTATCATGCAACATGTCTTGTACTGTAGCGTGATATCCCATTGAAGCAGCACTATTATACCTGTCTCATGTAGTCATCCAAATGACTGAAATACTGTTTGTGGGACATAAAATCTAACAACAAACAAACAAACAAGAAAACAATCAGTAAACACATACGTTTGTGACATGAGAGAAATTTTCTAATATTTTAGTAGAAATAATTATTCCAGTTGAATGAAATCTTATCCATAATATTTTATTTATTTTCATGTTTTTAGAAATTTCTTGTTATATGGCCATGCTTTCTACAATTTCAATAAGTTTTCAAACAAGGTGAAGAGTGGAAATCTTTTATATTGCCGCAATAAATAGTGGCAGAATGCAGCAAGATGATACATGAGATACATAATGTAAAGACCACAGGCCCATAATGAATACAGCAATGCTCTGTATACATTGCCTTGTACACTGAAACAAGAGTAACAATTAACCTAAATATTTATTGTTCTAAGGTAACCATAAATGCAACATATAATAAAACTGTAATTGCATGGATGTTGCTATATCTTTTGCCGTGAAATAAATTCTGTAACCCACACTTTTCCCGTGTGGTATTTTCTGTAACCGCAACTTTTGACATCATCATTTTGTAACCCACAGTTTATTTTATATCAGTGATGAGAGAAAGTCGCAGCATGTCAATGGGTAGACTTTTATCCAAGTTAAAACAGGCCGGTTTAATACAAAGGTACCCGGTCAAGAATTTCCCCACCATCACGCACAATATACTGGATAGGGGGGAAAAAAACTGACTGGTCAAGAATTTCCCCCACCATCACGCACAATATACTGGATAGGGGGGAAAAAACTGACTGGTCAAGAATTTCCCCACCATCAAGAACAATCTAAATGACAGGGGGGGAAAAAACTGACTAGGCCAGGATTTCCCCATCATCTCGCACAATATATTGGGTAGGGGGGAAAAAACTGACTAGTCCAGAATTTCCCCACCATTAATACAATCTAAATGACGGGGGGGGGGGGGGGGAACGGACTAGGCCAGAATTTTCCCATCATCACGCACAATATATTGGATAGGGGGGAAAAAACTGACTGGTCCAGAATTTCCCCACCATCACGAACAATATATAGGAAAGGGGGGAAAAAACTGACTGGTCCAGAATTTCCCCACCTCAGAAACCTTAAGAAATTTAAAAAAAAGAGGGGGGAAAAAACTGACTGGGTGGAGAAAAACCTGACTAGTCAGTTTCTTCCCCCGGGGAAAAACTTGACTAGTCAGTTTCTTCCCCGGGGAAAAACCTGACCAGTCATTTTTTCTTCCCCGGGGAAAAACCTGACCATCAGTTTTTCCCTGGGGAAGAAACTGACTGGGGAAAAAACTGACTGTTACACCTGTATGTTGCTGCCCTTTAAAAAAAAAAAAAAAATAATAATGATCTCATATAATATTATTATATATAAGATTATTATTTTTTTTTTTTTTAATGCGGCAGTTTTTTCGGTCAAATCAATGTACCGGATACCTTTGGTTTAATATATAGAAAAATGGGAAAAAACTCAAAGAAAAATATGAGCCAACATAATGAACTACAGCATGTAACTGAACTAAATGATTCGAAAAGCATGACAATACACTAAGTGTTACAGAGCTAGATTTAGTAAAATTAAACTCATATTTTTTAAACCTGAAAAAGTCATTTCTCATAAAAACATGTCGACAAATAAGTCTAGGATTATTATAGCAGATTAACATTGTGGCCAATATTTTATAATTAAAATGGTTAGACTGCTGATAGAATATTTAAAACTAAAATGGAAATCAATAGCTGTCAGCTCTCATGGAAATGGGGGGCGGGATACATGTACCTTCCTCTTAATCGAGCAATAAATGTTAATGTGTGTTCTAGATAGTCGCTGTAAATAGTCTGGTGGTTATTTGACCACTAATGTAGATTTTAAAAATTTCTTAGCCCCGTACTTTCTGTCAGTTCAAGTCCAAGAAGAATCACATTTTTAATGTGAGGAGGCCTACAGCTCCTCCAACGTAATTGACAGACTGGAAATATTTGAACGCAGCGTACGCATCGACACAACCGCTCATGAGTCATTATATCATTTTTGAGCTGTCTGACCGCCCATGCGAAAAAAGGTTATCAAGGGGGGAAAACAGTATAAAAGTTTAATACAGAATTAATTGACGATTAATATTTGAATAAATTACATTTAATTTTCCATGCAATAAAAGTTATAGCACCCTTTCTTGTGGGTTACTTTTGGTACGCCATGGGGGGAAAATTAGGGGGTGTCTAAAAAATCTCGAACTCGCTTTTTCTGACTCAAACCTCAAAAATGTAAACTCACTTTTGCAAAACCTTTTTCTGGCACATAATAATTGGGCTTATATCATAATATGTGCCAACCCATTGGTCTCGGGGGGGGTAGGGGCATTAAACAGGGTTTCTGGTTTCTAGATTTTAGCTATTTTTTGATTGGGAATTTGGCTTTTTTGGTTTCTCTGCAAACAGCAATTACAGGGTCATAAGGAGTTTTTGTTTTGAAATTTGTTTATTATAAAAAATCAATAGATTATCATCTTTTTTATACATTTGTCATATTTTTTCTTTTAAAAGAAAAGTAAAAAAAGAAATTAGGGAAAATCCGAATATAGTAAATTTTATGCAACTAAAGTACCGGTACCATTAAATCAGAAAAAAGATTTCCATTTTTTGATTTTTCCCAAAGATGGTTATGTTTTCACCTAAGGGCTGAAATTTAACAGAGCTACAGCCCCTATTTGGGGTTATGATTCAAAACCCCGATACTCAATACCTGAGTCTCTTTTCTGGTTTATATATTTTACTTAATTTTGTTTGAGCAGCCATGTCAAAACCCCGGGGGCTAAGAAAAATTTTCCCTTCCTCCATACAGTGAGTAATAGGCAAACCCTGGGGATCCCATGCGAGTGCTTGCACAAAAAAGTAGTTTAAGAGTAGTTCAAGGATTATTCCTAGGTCATGGGAATGTGACAAGGGTGGTACCATGCCATTTGAACAGCACTATATTTATTTGAAAGGTCCAAGTTGACATTGGTACTTTTGTTTGAAACATTCACATGTCACATATTTATAAGCTTGATCGGTATGTACTTGATAATTCCCGGTTAAAATTTTCACCTGCTACGATTCGAAAATTTATATACACATAGTAATGGAGTTTTCTAGAGTGAAGAGGATGTTCACATTTAAATTTAGCGGATTTGGGTTTTTATGTTGAATTAAATCATATGAAGATAATTATAACTTTAATTATGAAAGTTGCATATTTTTAGCTCAGCTATGGTGAGCTTTTGTGATCGCCTTTTGTCCGTTGTCGTGCGTGCATGCGTCCGTCATCAACAATTTCTTTCAACAACATCTCCTTCTAAACTACTCACTGGATTTTGATAAAACTTCACAGGAATGTACATTATGGGGCCCCTTACCAAAGTTGTTAAAATTATTGTGATTGGTCAAAAATCTAGGTCACAGGAGCTAAAAATAGATTTTAAAAATGAAAATTTTAAAAATCTTCTTCTCCGAAATCACAAGGCCTAGCCTTTTGATTTTTAGGATGCAGCATGATCTTATGACTCTCTACCAAGATTGTTCAAATTATGACCCTGGGGTCAAAATTGGCCCCGCCCTAGGGGTCACATGATTTTACATAGAGTTATAATAAGAAAACCTTAAAAATCTTCTTGTAAGAAAGTATAAGGCCTGGAGCTTAGATATTTGGTGTGTAGCATCATCTTATGGACCATTATCAAGATTGTTAAAATTATGGCCCTTGGGTCAAAATTAGGCCTGCACCAGGGTCACTTTTTTTTACATAGAATTATATATGAAAACCTTCAAAGTTCTTCTTGTGAAAACCCATAAGGCCTGGAGCTTAGATATTTGGTGTGACTTGGTCAGAATGTTTCTCTCCATAAGATCTTGGACAGGTTTGAATTTGGGTCATGTGGCGTTAAAAAGTAAGTCACGAGGTCAAATCTAAGAAAAACCTTGTTAATACTCTAGAGGCCACATTTTTGGTTCAATTTTCACTAAACTTGGTCAGAATGTTTGTTTCCATAAAATCTTGGACAAGTTCCAATTTGGGTCCTGTGGGGAAAAAAAATTTGGCCATATCTTCATAACCTTAGTCGGAATGTCTGTTTCCATAAAATCTTGGACAAGTTCGAAAGTGGGTCATGCGGGGGTCAAAAAATAGATCAATATGAAAAATCCAACATATGTTGCTCATTTTTAATCAGGTGAGCGATTTAGGGCCATCATGGCCCTCTTGTTTAATTTGCTACGTGTTTTTGAAGCTTCTGGATATGACGTCGCTTTGCCACAGAAAGAAAATATCACAAAGTGACAGCTTATCATATAGGACTAGGGAAAAATAGGAATCATCATATCTATGTGTCTGACTGTCCCACTTTCTTGCCCAGGTAATAACTACAACCCTTTGACCAGCTAGGGGTTCAAACTTGGCACAAGTTTGCTAATTATGAACAGAGTGTGTGTCAAAAACTTGACCCAGTTAAGTTTATTTGCTTAGGGTCATGTTAAAGATTTGAGTAAGTTCTGAATTCTTATTGACCAATAAATGTCTTCAACCCAGAAGCTCATACTTTGCTCAACATCATTAAAAGTCAAAGGCTCTTTATGTGAAGTATGGGGGATTTATAATTATGTTGATGTTGACAGACTACATCTTAAATTTTTGAAACGTATAATAGTGGTACGTAAACAAACTGTTATAATTAACGTAGTGTATGGGGGACTGGGTAGGCTACCATTAGCTACAGTAGCTTTACTAAGATCATTATGTTACTGGTTAATAATTTCTACTTCTAATAACAACCTAATCCATGCAGCATTTGATAGTCAGTTATTTTTCAATATTAAAATGATAGTGTTGAATAAGTAAAATCAAAAGTACATTGGATAACTAACCTTGGTTTTTCAAACCTATGGTTAACCCTTTCCCTCATAGAGGAAACCATGAAAAGACCTATGCGAACAACATAAAACCAGATCAGCCTGCGAGTAACTTGCAGGCTGATCAGGTTTTATGCTGTTCGCTGCTCCTCAGTGGTCTGGAAATGAGGATTTTGTAATTAAATTTGGTAAGGTTTAACTGTGGTTTTCTGCAGATCAGGCTTTATGTGGTACCTATTGAGTGTGTCAAAATGAGTCTATATGAGGGAAAGGGTTAAGTGAAAATCTCAGTGTTAAAATCTATCTGAAACACCTTGAGAGTGCTAGAGACCAATTTGTTTATTATGTAATCAAAGACAGGTACATGTATAGTCATAATAGCATTTCTTATTAGCCTGTCCTAAATATAGGAATATGAGAGATACATTTTTAACTAGAAAAAGAATGTTCCCAACAGTTCACAGCTTTATAAATATAATGTCCAGTAGGTCTAGAAAAATATGTTTAAACCTTGCAAGATATGTTAAAAAAGCAACAAATTGGAGAGCATCTATTTTAGAATAGGTTTCAGTTTAACATTTTTTATGCCCCCCTTTGAAGAAGAGGAGCATATTGTTTTGCAAATGTCGGTAAATCGGTCATCCGAAGGTAGACCACTTCGTTTCTGATCAATAACTGGAGATTGCTTGGCCCACATTCCTCATACTTCATAGGGTGATTGGTCATAACTAGTAGATGACCCAGGCTATTGATTTTGGGGTCACTTAGTCAAAAGTCAAGGTCAAAATTACTTCAAATGTCAATATCGTTTCCAATTTATAGCTGGGGAACGCTTGGCCCACATTCCTCAAACTTCATAGGGTGATTGGTCATGATTAGTAGATGACCCCTATTGGTTTTGGGGTCACTTGGTAAAAGGTCAAAGTCACAGTGACCTTGAATGTGAAGATCATTTCCAATCATTTCCAATCAATAACTGGAGAATGATTAATGGTTAGAATGGTCACAGTAACTGTGACAATGCACTTTCTCGAGGTATACTATTTAACATCTTCAATGATAGCTATTGTTTTAACCAATAGTTTTAACTAGTACTTAGAGTCTGGAATTTCTTTAGACAATTCTTTAAAGATACAAAAGCAAACAATTTTCTGTATGCATGTGCTTTTCCCTGAGCTGCCTCCTTAAAATAATTACATAAGTTAAAAAAAGAAGCTTTTTCTTGACTTCATCTCTGGCTTTGATAAAACTTGCTTGAGTAAAAGACCTAGGTCTTAGAGCCCTGTTAACCAGGAGATGATGAGTTTTATCCCCATACCAATACCAAAGTGGTGAAAAATTGGCACTCTTGAATAACCACTTGTCTGTGAGGTTATAGCACTCTAAAGCAGCGTGTAAGATGTAAATTAAACCCAAACCAGAAAACAGGAGTAAAAGACTACATTGGAAAAAGAAATGGTTGTTTTCTTCCAACCATTTTGTTTGATTTACAGTTAAAATTGTGTAATGAAATATTTAGAGTCATTGATTTATGGAACACATATGTGCATATTTTATTTATTTTATTTCTAAGTACATATATGTGCACACTGACCCCCCCCCCCCCCACTTTTTTTTAGGGGGAAAAAAGCAGTGAAAAAGAAGCCCATTATTTTGAGGAAAAAACGCATTGAAAGAGAAATCTTGGGGATTAAAATTTTTTGGGGGAAACTTCATGAATTTTAAAGAAATATTCTGAGATGAAGATGCCTTAATTGAACAGTTGGCGATGAAGGAAAAAATAATGTCAGACTTGGTTTGATTTTAAATATTTTCTGTCCAATCTTACAGTTAATATGAATATTTAAATTGCCATTATGTTTCTTTCTTTTAGGCGGCTGATCGGCATATAATGTTGAAAATGATATTTTTCATCAGAGATTGTCGGATAGAAGTAAGTATTAGTCAAAATTAGTTGGTATGTTACATAATTTCTGAATATATTATACCTTGGAGTGTAAGAGCATAACTGATCTAACACCATTTTCCAGCATCTTTGATCATTTGTTTGCAATTACTCCCCATGACGACAGTCCCCTTGTTCCTGGATGAATCTGTACTGGAGACAGAGTATCTGTACTTTACTTGCATACAGCCGTAACTGATTTCTGCAGACAGGTCATTGGATTTTGCAGACCACATAGAATACGACATAACACAATACTGGTAGTTCCTTTTGACTTTAAAAGACCATGCACTAAATAATTTTTGAGTTGATAATTAAAAGGTTAAGGTCACAATGATATATGGTACAGAGCTTCTTATTGGACAGGTTTTTCAAAGAAATTCTGTCCTTCAAATTGATGTTCGGGTGGGCATCGGGTGTCTGCTTGACCTTTTTAAAAAAAAAAATCCACTATAACTTCTATGCCCTTCATTGGATTGCTTTAATAATTGGACAGTTGCTTAAGTGGATGAACCCACATTATGCAGTTGACCTTGTGACCTTTACCTTGACATTTGACCTACTTTTAATGAAAAAAGCAGGACATGTTTACCTTTTACTAATATGCTATGACTTGTTTGTGCTTCATTGGATTGCTTCAATATTTGGACAGTTGCTTAAGTGGATGGACCTCTTCATATTATGCATATGACCTTGATCTTGACCTACTTTTGATCCCATCCATAATTTCATCAGGTCTTGTTGTCCTTAAGCAGAGGCTGATATTCAGTGACATCAAGTCTGAAAATTAGGACATTAATTTCCTAATTCTGGGGAAGGAAATCACAATCTGAGAAAAAGTTTCCCACATATAAATACCTGTCACTCTCTGTCTAAATGGGATATTTCATGTATGTTAACATATAATATTAAATTTATCTGGCAAAATTTAACTAGAATTTTCACGTACAACAGTTATATAAATATTTTTTAGAAATTCTTAGTTATTCTCATCAGTCATGTTACTATGCCCCCATCTCTTGAAGCTTCCATATAAAAGAGCCAGCCCATAGGTGTAATTTTGTAAAATGTCCCAATAATACATCAAATATGATGTGCCAGCTATTCTGATACTTTGTACATCTTCAGACTTCTGAAAGAGATCCATTTGAGACATTGTGTTTTTCTTTTCATCCTTCAGTTTTGTCAAGAGTCACAGTCTCTGACATGGTAACAATAATTGTTGCAAAACAGTATTTGATGACTATAATGACTCATATATAGTTTGACCCACATAATTTTCATATTTTAGTGTCATGAAGTCATTCGAGGGGAGCATATATGTTTTACAAACATCTTTTGATTTACTAGTGTAATGATCTCAACTTTCTTGCAATAATAATCTTACTTTAGGTTAAAGCTAGACTTCTCATGTTATTATGTTTTAGATCCTCCTGATTATGCCATTTATAGCCCTTGGTGTGATTTACATAATTAAAGGGTATCTGAATCAGCGATCTGAAGATGTTGGGAAAGATCAGATGTACCATGGTAAGCAGACTACATCTGTTTCAAGAGTGCTGTCATAGTGTGTTGATATGTAGTATATTTTATTCAGATTATTTATCTTTGAAACCAAGATGCTTATTATGAAGATACTTAAACTTAAACTATGATTCAAAACAAATAATTGTTAAATGTCTGTCATCCTTCATCCACAATTAATCTGTTTCAACCAAGTTTGAATATACCTGAAATTGATTCAATAGGTAAGGAGTTATGGCCTTTTAATTCTTAAAAAATGCCAAATTTTACTATCCAGCATTTACATTCTTCATACATCCTGAAAATATATTTATGGTCATAATCTTTCAGCCAAGTTTGATTATGGCTGATATCGGCCAATCCTGTCCGAAGTTTTGGCCTATATATTCTTAGACAGAACACACTTTTTTTCTTGGCAGTAACCTCAGAGAGTTTAAATATTTGTTGTGTAACTTAGCCTATTGGACCTCAGGAAAACTTTATACCTTGGCCATAACTTCTAAATTAATAAACCTTGTGTCATCAAACTTTACATATTTTGTAACTATCACATGGGCTACATTTCCATCAAGGGCCATAACTCTGAGGTCCATTTTGACCAAATATATCTTCCTTTTTAGCTCGACTATTCAAAGAATATGAGAGCTATTGTAGTCACCCTGGCGTCGGTGTCAGCATTGGCGTTGCAGCTTTTGGTTAAAGTTTTGCGTGAAAGTTATTATCAACCTTATGTCTCATTAACCATTTATGGTATTGACTTGAAAGTTTCTAAATATGTTAAGGGTCATCAGACAACCAAGGTAGATAACTCTTGACAGAATTTAATATGAATTATGGCCCCTTTTTAACTTAGAAATTTTGGTTAAAGTCTTGCATGCAATAGAAAAATTGGTTAAAGTTTTGCGTGCAAGCTAATATCTAGTTTGTATCTCAATAACCATTCATGGTATTGACTTGAAAGTTTATGAATATGTTTAGGGGCATCAGACAACCAAGGTAGATAACTTTTGATGGAATATATTACAAATTATGGCCCTTTTAACTTAAAATTTTGGTTAAATTTTGCATGCAGTACCTTCATGTATATCTCAGTATCAGGCATGGTTGATTTGAAACATTTTAATTGTTTAGGGTATCATACTTTCTGGTAGATAACTCTTGATGGAATATGTTAAAATTATTGCCCTTTTTAACTTAGAAATTTTGGTTTAAGTTTTGCATGCAAGTTACTTTCATTCTAATATCTCAGTATCCAGGCATGCGATTGATTTAAAACATCTTTATTATGTTTAGGAGTATAATGCTATCAAGGTAGATAAATTTTGATGGAATATATTTCAAGTTATGGCCCCTCTTTTAACTTTGAATTTTGGTTAAATTTTTGCATTCAAGCTACTATCCAGCTTATATCTCAGAAATTGCTTGTAGAATTGACTAGAAAGTTAAGGAGTGTCTTCAGGGGCATCAGAAAACTAAGGAGGATAACATTTTTACTGAATTTTATACAAATTATGGCCCTTTTCTAACTTGGATTTTTGGTTAAAATTTTGCATGCACAGTGTTATTGTGCTTATGTCTCAGTAAACTAGGCATTGGATTGATTTTAGACATCATAAAAATATTATGGGGTATCAGACTATCAAGGTATATTGACTATTATTATGTACAGGTTATGTGAAGGGCAAGAATTGAAATAGATTTCATTTGATTTACCAACAGCATTTTGAATAGTCGAGCATGCTGTCCTCTGACAGCTCTTGTTGAAAATACATATTCTAAGCTATGACCTTCAAATTTGGTCCAGAGGTACTTCAATGCCATCTTGGTCCTCTTGTTATTATATTGTCTTGTCACTCTAATCAGGATGTCTCCTGGTTATATAATTTATAACTTAAGTTATGCATGTGCATACTAATGCACCACTTGGTTCGCTCCTGAAAAACCAAAACAACCACAATGCACCCTGTTTTTTTAATGCCTGATGTTATTTTTCAGTCCCAGTTATCAGAGGAGAACCCTTGCCGATCGTTTCCAGTCATGGTAAGATCAACAAAGTTTATTTACTATTTTCAAGTGACTACTATGCATGTGTATTGGGGATTAACTGATTTTCCTTTCCATAAAAGTGAGTTCTTTTGCCTGTTAAGATGTTTTTGAAGTGAAACTTATTTTTTAGAATGGCTCCTGCAATTAATTATTAACAAGACATATTTTTATTATTTTATTAATAAAGTCTTGTGTCGTAAGAAATTTAGGATTCCTGCCAATAGGCCATTTCACTCCGAAATGAGGCGTATTTCTATGTAAATCAAAGAGCACTCCCGAAACAACTAATCTACATGCTGGTGTATAATTTCACACCTTGTTCAATGGGAAATAAACATACTTTTGAGATTTTTTCCCCCATTCACTGATTGGTCAGTTTAAATTATACCGAGTATTGCTGATACCCCAGTGAAATTCCTGGGAATATTTTCTCATCTTCAGCACACTTTCATAATATGTGTGGGGCTAATTATTTCCAGTGCTTTTGAATTTTAAAAACACTTGATTACACTTTATTATCCTGTAAATTATTAATAAATGTTAAAAAGTCAGCAAATGTGGTTTTGTTAGATGTCCCTTGCTTGGCACACAGCATAATGTGTAGGCTGAGTACTGATTGGACCAAGTCAGGATATGTGACAATCATATACTGATGGGCAGAAATATCCAGTTAAGGCAGTTAATAATCTGTATTAAGAAGACTGAACTACTTTAGGTGGGTACCTGGGAGCATAATTAATCCAGGCAAGCAATCAAACACAAGAGAATACTGATTTATGTTTTGATAGATTGCCCTGACCTGAAATTACCTTTACATGGGAATGTTTGGAGGGAACCAGGGACTAGAAAAGCCAAGTATATGTGCATCCAGGGGTACCAAATGGAGGGCACAGCTATCAGGATGTGTACTTCAGAGGGTGTGTGGACAGGTGATGCTCCCATATGCAAGAAAGGTATTTACAATAGTTTTTAGCTATGTTCTCTAATTAAAAGTCATGGAATGTAGTTTTATCAGATCAGCACAAAAGTATGATAGCAGCAATAAACATTGTCACATGCTTAAAAGACAGGCATAAAAGACAGTCAGTCAGTCATTATTTGAAATGGATAACATATTTAACAATAAACATCTTCAATTATGGTCCACTGGAAAGATGTCATATGGTATGCGCTTATCTTCCTTGCTTGGTGCTCAGGTTAGTTCCAGGAGCTGTTGGCCAGGTGTCAGGATATTGCCGCTTGTCCATGATGTGATAATGCAGTGATGCAGCACTGTAAAATTTTGACTTAGGTAAACAAAGTCCCCAAATGATTGAAATACTGTTGATGGAATATTTCACCCATACAAACATATTTGTTTATTGGGATTTTCTTTTTCAATTTACCGGCTTCTTGTTAGGTAGGTGCCAAATACATATACCAAATATATATATATGATCTCACAAAGGATAATTAAATCAGGGTTCAATCAGCTGCGCGGGTAGGAGTATATAATCACATTTTCATATATCTTTTTAGCTCACCTGAGCATTTGTGTTCAGAATGTTATTTTGTGAAGCTTTTGTGATCAGTTCCTGTAGAGGCCATATTTTTGGCCAGATCTCCACGAAACTTG
>CM037783.1:47888733-47938733 GCA_021229015.1 Solen grandis | reverse complement strand
TAAGAGGAACAAAAACTGTTTTTGAATTAAGTTTGCACATATATTTAGGTTAAAGGTTTTTGTTATTTTTTAATTTGTTGTTCTAATCAGCGAGGAATCGTTGCGAGAAAGAAAACAAAACTAAAACATAAATTTTTGACATGGAATTTGCACACATGGTAGTTAATGGTCTCCTTAAAATATTCAAGTTTTCTATTAGAATATGTCGTGAGAGTAATCGGGAGGCGCGCAGATACTAATATAACATATCCGCATAAGGGAGCCGAATTAGGTATCAGCATAATAGCATGGTACCCCTATACCAGTGCGAAACAAATTATTTTGAAAAATGATATAAGCAACAAAATCATTTAACTTTCAAATGAAATTTGCGCATATCTTTATAATGTTATTTTAAGCAACTCATTAACAGATGGTCATTGACGAAGAATTTGCCTTTTAACTATGTGTTTTACGTCTATCAACACCCAGCTACAGATGGTCACCCAATGCAGCATTCTGTGATTGTATACAAATGGGTGTTATGCCGTCCACGGGCAATAGCTTTACGATTGATTTTGAAACTTTATTACAAAACATATATCATAAGATTTTCAATTTTCTTTTGCCGTAATTAACTCTTCGCACATGCGCTTATTATACAGGCTAAAGTTTTGAATTCGCTAGCCTGATTGGTGAGGACGTTAGGTTGCGGAATGTGTCCAAGTTGTACCGCAAGGATCTGCTTCGGGGATACCGTATTCTATATTTAGTCGATTTCCCCGAAGTGTCGTTTACTAAAATAGCGTTTACCTACACTTGCCGTGTTTATTAATCAGGACACAAAGACATTCACGACGTGCGGTATCGAAGTGAAGTAAGATATTGGTTAAAACAATAAAAATAACATACACTTTTAAAACGATATTTTACCACATGTTGTAACAGTATATTAGAATATACTTTTAAATGCTTATACATACGAAAAACGTATATGGCTCGTAATAAAACGGTTGGTGCACAACTCCTTGGTGGTGTGCGGATGGCCAACATAATGCCGGATAGCGTAAATTAGTAGGACCGCTTAAAGAGACGTTCTTCATTAATGTCAGTATACACCCATAACTCTGTTGAATAAGGTTTTGTTTTACTGGAGTTATTATTTATATCAATGAACGCACAATACGTCTGCTAGTCAGCCATCTTCGTTTAACTACTTCCATTAACTTTTTTCCTTAAATTTTAAAGCAACCTGTGTTGTTTTAAGGAGAAACTATAACAAAATATTTTTCACCTATGGAGTTTATGCAAATTCTTAATAACATGGAGAAATATATACGACTTAAAGTACGATCTTAGAAACTAAGGGATTTTTTTCCTAAGGATCTTTATGAATACGGCCCCAGGAAGTACACTTTGTGACGGATAGATAACTGAGTTTGGATATCTAAGTAAAATTTGTGGCGGGTAGATAACTTAACTGAAAACAAAGACCTCCACCAAATTAGCATGCAGTATTATTTTCAAAAATATACAAAATATCAGAAATTGTCGTCCTGGGTGACTTCTTCATACGGCAGCAGCGACAGAAAGCCCACAATAGAAAAGGAAGACGTGTGCATAAGTGAATATTGATTTACTTACAAGTCACTCATCGATAATATACGTATGTTAAAAAGATGACCTACTTGAAGCAGGTGCGACATGGGTATCCGTCTTTCTTTGCGTTCGTTTACTTTGACCCTAGGATTGATATTTTTGTGCACTCCATTACTTAGTTACCACTACAGATATGCTGATGATATTTGACAGGAATGTAGAGCAGGGCTAGACTACACAGTGAATTGTCTGATTATTTTACATGTATAACTTGTATATTATGAGAGAATGGAGTTTAGCCTCGAGTCATTTTCTGCAAAATAACAACTATTCACACCTTATAACTTATTTTTGATATTTTTCGCAAAAATTATTATTATTTTATGTATATTTTACGATAATCACGTATACCCACATTATGTACATGTACTTGTGTACATCATGGTATATGGCCCTAATACAATTTCTAATTGACTGTAAACGAACTGTTGCAAATGGTTTAAGATACTGAACGCACGTCAGATTGGTTCGAATCTCATTGGAAACATATTAAAACATAATTAATATAATAAAAAAAAAAAAAGATTTACGTGATTACATATCTAGTTTTTTTATCAACTTAAACATTGATAAGTTATACTTACAAAAGGATTAGTTCATTTTTTTCATATATCTTAAATGCAGTAAATATGTAATAGTTATACGGAATTCTATAATATTCTTATGTGCTTGTAAATGAAAGAATGATGATGCTAATAAGTTTCAGGTGAACTTAAAAATCCTCAATACATCCATTCTTAATGGAATATGTTGATGTTTAGTATATAATTCACGAGTCTATCGTTTTATTTGATTTATATTTCATGATCTCTTATTTGTTATTTAAGACTGGCTTTATACAGATCTTATTCTATCCAAGGGCAAAACTCTGATGTAATTTTAAGCGATGCTGGTCATACAGTGCCGGACAGGAATACATATTTATCTCAACTTTCAATGAAATAACGCCCATTCATTGGTTAAATAGGTATTGATTTGATGCACGATTGTGTGATGCAGTATCAATGAAGAAATATATTTCTCTGATGAAACCAAACTGAACCACATAAAGCTACATTTGCAGTAGAAAAATGTGTTTTGCTGTTGTTGTTTTTTATAATTTAGTCAAATATGGATCTAAATATACGATATTTTGCATTCCATTAAAGTTAAAAGGACATTAAATGCTCGTTAACTTTGGTTTAACATCTTATCAACATTATTTCAGACATTCAGGAACAAAACAACTAAGCTTGAGCTTCTTTGATCTAAACTTGACTTCTATATCCAAGATTTATTATTTGCAATTTGAAAGCTATATTTGGAATACACCATTGTAAAGTATAATAAGAACTAATAACAAAACACGTTTAGGAATCTTAACGAAAAGGAAGAAAAGAAATTTCGAAAGTTGGTAAAAAAATGCACAAAAAGAAGAGGCAATGTATGATAAAGGTTATTTAGCACTTAAATTAGATATTGCTCTAATTTTCACACATACGTTTAATTAACACCGGACCTCAGGAATGGGAAATGGAACGCAAACATGTATTATTAGTGTTTATTGTAGTTTGTCAGAAAAATTATTTGTAGTGCTATATACCATAGTATTTTTATGATATAGAAATAGTGTATGTGGCTTCATTGATAATCATAGCAAGTTTTCTACCTCACTTATACATGTTATTTGATATGCCACCATTGTACATATCAGTAAATATTGTAACATCATGAGTAGAGGAAGATCCCGGGTGCCCATAGGCATCACGATAAAACCACCGATATACCACCAGCCAGCCGGGAGACTTTCTAATTTCTAATGGCAGGATTCGAATACACGGCGGTGAACGGCTAAGTGACATATATTAGCGAAAATAACCACTCGGCCACGAATGCCTCGCACTTTATATCAATGTATTCATACGCAAGGTTATAAATGAAGCGCACTTTTAATAAATTTCTTGTATGGGCGGAGTGGTGGCTCAGTGGTAACGCGCTGGACTGCTAATCCAGGGGTCTGGATTCAAATCACAGAAGAATCATGGGAAAAGTTTTGGTCACTTTTCAGTATTCCCCGCCTAACTAGAAGACTAGCGCTTGTTCATCCAGACAGTGGTTAGGGGGTTTCTCGTGTATTAGTGCTATACTCCGCGCACATTAAAGAACCAGGGACTCTATTTGAAACGAGCTAGGGTAGTGCACCCTGATCCCTTGTATCCGCAACTGTCTCTATGTGTAGGTGCACCTGTCTAGAGGTGCTAAGGGAGGGCAAACCTGACAGAAAAGGTCCAAGAGAACAGAAATCAGAGGCGATCTCTGTCAAAAAGCGCATCACCATGCACAATACGCCTGAGCACGAACGCAAACGACAACAACAATTCCTCTTATGTTGGGACCAAATACCGGTACGATTTCAAGAGGCCCGTTTTAAAATATCCGGGTAGGGCATATTAAAAACGTTAAGAGATCCCCACCATTTGCAAATGCGCTACCCGGGAATATAAAAAAATCAAATTATCCCGCGGAAACATGAAGACGTTTCATGAAGGGGGGGGGGATTTGAGAATTTTTCTAGTGGCCCGCGATTTAAGTTCCTCCCTAACCCCCTGGAACATGAACACATTTTCAAATCCTCCATCTGGGAACCCGTTTTTTTATATCCCTGGATATCGCATATTGATTTTTTTAAGATACCTCTCTCATTTTAAAATATTCTAACCGTGATTCTTAAAACGTTATCATGTTACCCCAGGGGAAATTTAAAACCATTTTAAAATTCCCCTATTTAACAAACTTTTAAGTATAAATTCATTTTAGGAAAATCGAAAACTAATAGATACATAAAAATACATACTTGATTGCGACACACTTACTTATAAGATAAAAAGAAAAAGTATACTTAAAGGAAAAACTTTTGTGTTAGTTTTAAATAGGAAGTATTCGGGGGTATAACAGTGTAAATTATTTTGATAAAGATTTTTTTTTCAAACAAAATAAATGCTTTAGAATGAGATGGGTCTATCATATGAAATTTGTTGCAATGTTAGAAAGTAAAAACTTGATTCTGGCTACTAAAGATTCTAGTTACTTTTTCCTTTGAGTATATAAACATTCCTGAACAAGAAACATAAAAGCCGGGGCTCATTTGAAAAAGATTATAAGTTATAGGTGGACCTTAAATCGGGGTGGGGGATGAGCCTCACCAACTTAATTTTAACCTTATGTATAAATTCAATTAAGGAAAATCAAATGCTAATAGGAATATCATTAATACATATTAAATATGTATTCAAGATATAAAATAAAAAAAAAATTAAAAAAAACTGATCATTAAACAAAGTTAAATCGTAGGAGGGCATTTGAAAACGTTGCAATGTTTCTGGTGAGTGGAAACTTAAAATCTTGAAAAGAGAAACTTGAACATCGGGGAATCTTGAAAATCGTTATCACAACCATCATAGTAATAAGTATCGTCCGTATGTTTTGATACGGTACCGGGTAAATGTTTGATATTTGCACAATGTTAGATACTGGTGTTGAAGTTAAGGTCTATTAGGAGAATAACCACTTTGCATGAATTTTACAAGCGATTTATAAAAATATTGTTTGATACTGACCGAAAGGTATAGAGTTTTTACATTGTATTGAAATAATGATCCGCTCTTAACGTTAACTTGCACCAAATTTGATATATTTTAAATTATAAAGAAGTTAGGGTCATGTAAAGGAAAAGAATTCCATAACTCTGGGATAGTGATTATCTATGTAGGAAATACACTCGGAAATGGCATAAACATTATGATGATCGTATAGAAAAGCTATTGGCATCTTGACACTGTTCTTCTTTAAGGCTGTCTAGAAAATTGTGGAATTTATGTGCCGTTGAAGAGAGACTGCGTGCATTTCATTGTTATTAGAGGCGTTTTACCCGGTAAGTTTTGTTATAAATGCATTTGCATTAGACTAAAAGCTATCGATCGAAATTACGTAATCTCATTGACCTTACCCTATGAAAACAACTAAAAAGCAATTTTGAATGCGTTCTGTTGAATTATAAATGTATTTTAAAGTATACATGCGCTAATGTATGTGCACTAAAGACACTAAAGCTTATGAGGCAATGTTAACATTTCAAACTAAATTTGTAAATTCTTACATCCTGAATAGATGAATAGGTGATAAGCTCCGCATGCGTGTACATGAATATTGCATTTGTTTAAATTGCGTTTCATCATGTCATTTTTTTAAATTGCAATATATATGATGGTTTGTCAGATTACTAAACGGGAAAACAAATTTTAGGTATGTTCAATGAAATTGAGCTAAATCTACAGTTTAAGCTATAATGATTATTATTCCCTGTTTCATAAATTACTTCGCTTCATCTTCTGGTGTAAATGCTTTGTGCAATACCAGTTTGGAATTGGAATTAATACACCTAGCGCACAAACTGACTGTCCTCGGTGGATGAGTGTTGCTCTCATTCTTCTACAAATAGCATAATGTGGACTATATCCACTAGTGATGACCTTGTGACTAGTGAATTCCAGTATAATATCAACTTACAAAGTCATTTAATATGGCAGATATGCATGTCTTGAACATTTCCAAAAAAATGTTAGCCTCATATTTTTATTTCAAACAATCTCAATCAAATTTTCAGAATCAATTGAGTTTAAATGTGAATGTCTTGAGGAAATATTAAATCGCATGGCTTTGATGTTACGGATTATCAAAAATAAATCATTTGGATTTTTTTCTCCCTCCCAGTATTAAAGCAATCTAAATTAATAACTATAATAGAGAATGAACTTCAAGAGTGAAAACTTCATTGAACATTTGTTTTGTATCGTGGTTATGACGTCATCAATCGTAAAATATGAATTAATAAAAAAGACATATGAAATCGACACTTAAATCTATGAACTTTAAATTTGCAAGAATGTCTAAACTTGTCATGTTCCATAATTCATGAAAATATAAACTGATTATGTTCTCAAATATGGTGGATAAAATTTATCTATGATAACAACTTATATATAATTATATATATAAATGATTTTTATCATATATAAACCTGTATATATGATCTTGAATACATTTGAAATAAATGATAAGCACCTGATGCCTTCATTTTCTGAAATTCTGATATGAAATATTAATTATGTGTAACATTAATTTTCTTGAGATAAGTAATCGGAAAGCCGTTTCATCTGTAAATATCAACATTAATGTTTTGATGTTATAGTCAAAACTGTTGTTTTTTTTTTAAATAGGTTTGGAAAAAGTTTGTATACCCTGTATTATATCCATCACAATAGTTTCTTGGTACATAAAAGTCTTCAATATTTCTGAAAAGGAATCTTACTCACAATATTTGAATCTATTTAATAAAAAGAACAACGGGACCAAGACACAATTTGAATTTAAAGAATACAACTGCCGTTTCCGCACATGTGACACTGTAGCTTGTTTGGCATGCAGTGAAGCCATAGTTAATTCGGCTACTGTATCTAGCAGCGACATTGATAAAGCCTTATCTATGTTGTTGTTTTAAATAGTATTTTTGCATGATCCCAACATGTCAAGTTAAAAGGAAATTGACTTATTTGTATTTTTAATTATATTTTAAAAGTTAATACAAACAAGATTACAGAAATGTTTAAAGAATCATTAGCTTGTTAATTTGATAAGCAATGACACAGTGCAAACAAAAAAAAATCACGAGGTTTATCAAAATATTGAAATGACTGTTTAAAAGTAATAACCACTCAAAGTGTTTTTGATGTTACCTATTACTGATCAGATTCTGTATATTACTAACTGCAGACGAGTGCAGCATAATTTCGTCACAAATAATACATATCACATCAAACTGTTCTATTCTACTATGTATTAAATAATCAAAAGATAACCAAACTTATCAGTTAATTGACAGCTGAAACCATTTCCAATCATTCTCTTTTGTTATGTAGAATGTAATTAAGGAATAATAATATCAAATTCTGAAGTAAATCAAAGACAAAATGAAAATTATTTTCAGGTGTAAACTGCTTTCAGTCTGATGTAAGTTTGCAAAGGTACTTAATCAGGTTTACAACTTTGTATTTCACTCGGAACAGCAACGCTATTATTATATACTATAGGCTATAGTATGCCTTGACAAACCAAAAATATATCTAAATTATTTTTGCTATATAAAATGAAGTATAACTTTTCGCTTTACTCTCAATTTATTACATTTTTCTCCCTAAATGAAACCGTATCTGGAAAGGCTATTCTGTTTAATGAATGATGCCCCTCTCTTATTACACCGCCGCGTACCAAAAATGTATACATTCTACCACCAGTCCGACAAATGCATCGATCGCATGCCCAATCTATGTTTACAAACTGTTTAGTTTTGTAGATATAGATAAACATTATTCTATATCTTTCATAAAAGCTTTGAAGGCATTGAAAATGCCCTTCTTTGGTGACAACCTTAACTCATCCTAAGATATGAGAGGAATATCACCGACATCAAGGCAGGTGATTCAATGTCTCATCTTAAAATGAAAAATATATTAATTAAGAAATTAAACCAATAAATTTATTATTTGTCACAAATCGCATAAATAAGCTGTGCATAATTAAGTTAAGTGATGAAAGTTGGACCGAAATGTCTTATAAATGGTTTTGTAAACTATGTGTTTGATTCCTTTTATAAGTGTTTGTATGTTCATGTATGTACATGTATGTGTGTATCTATGTGTGCATTATGCGTGTATGTATTAATCAATAATTGGCAGCATTAAAGACAATTTTTAGGAAAAAATATTAATGAATATAATTTATAATCTTAACAGTCGACTTCACATTCTTTCTTGAAAACGTGACTTCTTTGTCATGTGGACAGAGTCACCTCATTTATATACTGGCACACAGTCCCGGTAGCCGGGGGATTAGAGCGCGGGAGGTTGTTGTTTCGATCCCCGTCCGCGACATACTAAAGTCAATAAAAAGGGCACTGTTAGCTCCCTACCTGGCGGTCAACATTTCTTCAAAGTAGTTTAAGGACAAGTTGGTTCGTCAGGATAATGTGACGTGGTGAGCGTGAAACTGCAGTGTGGTAGCACTATATCTGTCTCAAGTCCTCACAGTCTCGAAATGACTGAAACACTGTTGGTAGGACGTTACACCTCACAAACCTTAATGCAACTACTGTATTTAGTATCTCTTGGTATTAGGCATATGCTTTGAACAAATAGCTGAATCGATATTTATATGTACTAAACAGTAGTATAAAATAGACACATGTTCTGCAAAAGAGAATAATGAATAGGATTTGAGAACAATTTAAAACAATAAAATTCTTAAAACATGCAAGTGTGTTTGCGTTGTGCATTCATAAAATGTCAAAAGTTAGTTAAATTGTATATCATTTATATTATTGAGTGTATTTCACAGTTCATCTGAGCAGTTAATATAACATTTGAGATCTTTAAAACGCAACTTACATTAGATGGAGGGGCCCATAGGGCCTGTGCCTCCAGATGCCTCTTGTATGAATTCCTAGATCCGCCACCGCTATCACATTACCGAAAAAGACATGGGATTGAGAAGTTTGTAGAGAATAGAAAACCTCGATTTTCCGAGTCTTATGAATATCTGAGAATTCCATTTTTGTCGCAGTTTTATAATAACATAAATGACAAAACCTCACTTGATTTCACACACACACAAGAAGAAGGATTATCGGAAATGATTTATTTGAAGAAACAATTTTACAATAAAACGTTAATAAAAAAATGAAGTCTTTCTAATTTCAGTCGTCTCAGAGACGACTCTTAACACAAATATACACAATTATTCAAAAGGTATAGTGCCTAAATATTTAATGAGTATCTGGGGCGAACCCTGAAGATTTTTAATTTTACGCCAAATGTGAGATCGGGATTAGATGTAGGAATTTGGGCTTTAAGGCAATCAATACCCTTTTAAGGTGAATTTCATTGTAATGTAATATTTGTACATCACTTTCATATTAAAAACATGTTTATTTCTCAAAAATTATATCACAGTTGAATCTATCAACTAGTGTAACAAGAGAACATTTCATCTCAATGTTATTAATTCATGTATAACATTTATAATCGGAAAGTTCAATATGACTTTACACGCATTTATTATATATAATGTAGTTTACCATACTATTACAATAAATTTAAAAAGGTTTTACTTCTTTCTTTCTTACTTTCTTTCTTTCTTTTCTTTAACTTTATGATATTATAGAAAGTCTATCTAAATACCCAAACTAGCAATATTTACATTAGAATAATGTTAAATGGCAGTTCAAGTTTCTTTTGTTCAAACACTAACCAAGATTCTAAAATTACATAATAATTTAATCATTAATACAACATCGTGATACTTAATGATAAATATGATAAATACGAAGTCAAACTTCAACGCATTTCGAAGTGAATGCGTCTTCGTCAGGCGACAAATACCGACTAACTGACAACACTATTATATATTACAAAATGCTATGGACCGTTCCAGTTCCCAGAAGTGAAAAATAAAGCCCCGTCTTTCCCATTCATGGCTAGATGAACTGTTCATAAACGGTACCACAGATACAATCATGTTGTATTAAGTGTGAACCAGGTCTATCGCTGAATACCTATTACCCAAGCATAAATATTGCATAATCTGTTAAATATATTTGAATACACTGGAAAGGCCCATAACGATACAGCATCATTACAAAATCGGATGAAAATGGTAAAATTATGTAGTGACATTTAGAACATTGACAGACGACATTTCAAGCCTCCATTCACACCTCTATTATACAGACATTAAGCAAAAGTTTCAATTTCTTTCTAAACTTACATACTATCATTAACACAATTTCATAATCATTTATTATAATAGATATATTAGATAAAGAATTAACTTTAAAACGTTTTGTCATGTCATGTTACAAAGACGGCAATTTATAAACGACACAAAGCCATATACCTTTTCCAGTTTATAGCAATGGAAATTGACCCCCGCTTTTCTCATTCTTGAACAGGCCAAATTTTCACACACAGTATTACACGTATAAGTTTTCTTTCTGTGTAAAGCAGGTCAACAACGAACTTCCATTTTATCCAAGTGTAGCTGGTGTATAGCATGTAAGTCTATTTGAATATAAAATTCTGTTGTTGTTGTTTTGGGGTTTACCGTCGCTGCGATAGTATTTCAATCATATAGCGACGTCCAGCTAATTACAGGTGGAGGAAGACCCCGAGTACACAGAGGTACCCGGGTAGAACCACATACCTACCGCAAGCCAGCTGGAAGGCTTCCTTACATGAAAAATCCGAAGTCCCTACCGGGATTCGAACCCACAGCGGCGAGGGGCTGAGAGATTTGTAGTCAACGACTGTAAATAAAATTCTGTAAACCTATCAACATTTTTGAATTCGATAACGTCACAGTAACATTACAAAATCTTGTGAAAATGGTATAATTGTGAAGTAAAGTGACACATTGCCGTTCATGTGCAATTAAGTGTTAAATCGATACAAGACATGACATGAATTCAATGTACAAATTGTAGTAAAGCGTATATACATTCTTAATTATATTTTCATTTCATCAAATACACATAGTTCATGATCATAAAGATACTTAATCACTGTAAAATCAAATGCTAGCATTAATATACTAACAACTTTGATAAAAAAAAATCACATCAAATATTTGGGGAAAATAACAACAATAACCAATATATCATCAACATTTGACACTTGAAAGAAACCTAATGAATTTCTTTTCAAACCTGTATAAAACCGTAACCACAGAAAATCTTTTTTTTAATTATGAATAAGGCTTTTCGGAAGAACATATGTGCAAAATCATTCGACAATGATCAGTGAGACGTTAGCAACTTTTGTGTAGGTACTAACACACTGCATATTTTAATAAAATCAGTTTCTCCAAACACGAGCATTTCAGGCCAGAAAGAAGACGCGCATACAGTGTATGTCTAATAATACTATGCGAGTACGAGATCATATGAGTAAAAATAAAAAAACCACCCAAATAGCCTACCACACAAAATAAACTTTTCTTTGAATCTTACGGGTAACTGTCAAACAATACCAAGATTATGAATCCATCTGATTTCTGTCATGAGAATGTTTTGTATCTTTTTCTTAGTAAGGTCATCGGAAAAAATATAATTGAACCAATCCAAAAGTACGGCAACATTGGTCTGCAAATGTTGAATTTGACTGGTAGATCGTTCTCTAAATCAGAATGTGAATATTCGTATAAATTTATACTGTCACGAAATAAATACAAAAATCCATGGTGACATATAATGTAGCAAATACTTTAGATGAAGCAGTTGCCTCGGATGTGGGAGTCATTGGTACGATTCCGGGTAACGAAACACCAAAGTCTTAAACGTTGTACTGTCCACTGCAATGATAATGTGACTTGTGGCGACTGCATGATATAACAGTGAGCTAGCACTATTCCCCGTATTTAAAAAAAAAAAAATTAAAAATTAAAAAAATTACGCTTAAATACATTACAAATAAATTTAAATAATCATTTGGACGCATCGAATATACATGAATATGCAATGACGCTAAATTATGTTTAATTTTATCCCAAAAAACGTTTGAAAATCTTAAGTTACTGTTTATCATAAAGATCGTTATACAAAGATAAAAAAAAATAAATGTTTGAATACTTGTCTGACTACACGATACTGAATGACTTTAATGTATGGTAAAGGTAAATCTTTCCCGAATAATATTCCAACTATTATTTAGGTTATTGTTTGCACATGTGATACATTGTACTAACCTACTTTTCTTAGACTCTAATGATGAGGCCAAAAAGGCAAAACGTCTAGACACGAGGATATATCATTACTAAATTTCTTGAACTTTGACTTTTTTTCAAAGTCAAATTTCAAGAAAATATTGATATATTTGTAAATCATTGTGACATTTCAAAAATATTTACGGCCAAGACACTTTCAATAATACAATTTTCACAATATTCCTAGAAGTTGATATTCAGTTTTAGGGCCAATCTTGTATCTTCCTTTTAGATTGTCTAGTCGGATTTTTTTCCTTTGACACCTTTTTAGACAATCGGAAAAATAATGATTTAATCTTACTTACAAGAATTCTAATCACAGACTTTTTCTTGTACATTCTCCGTTTATGAACAACTCTATCAATGCTTTCACAGAGGATTGATACGTAAATAGACATTACAAACAATATGATTGAGACTGTGAACAACATGAAATATATCTTTGCGAGAATAGGATCTGTTTTGTTCATTTCAGTAAACCTGTTTTTACCCAAAACGGAAAGAAAAAGTGTTGTCATACATCGATACAATGTTTGGAATGCCGAAAGTTTAGAGCCAAACAGAAGGACGCCCAGTCCACTAAATCCTAACAGTAGGTAAGCAAAGGTGACCCCAAAAGACCAAAGTTCCGAACCACAACAAATTAAAACATTGTAAACTGCATTTAGCTCAGCAACAATCTCACACACGTTCAGCAATCTAACGGTGGCCATGAAAACAATAATACCGAGAAAAGTCGTGAAAATGGAGTCCCAAACCACGATGTGACTGAAATTGATAAATTGTCCGGAATCTGCGTTGTGCTTTTCAATGCTTAAGTAAACAAAGCCAGCACGAACAAAATACACTGCAATGGCTGTGATACAAACTACTGACAGGAAAAGGTCAAATACAAGCCAGAAACATTTGAAGAATTGAAGTCGTTTTCTATAAAGTTTAATAGCTAAATTTATCATAAGTAAAGCCAAGGAAATTAGGAAAATAACTTCACAAATGACTGTGAGATTTACTGTTGCTTGGTTAAGTCGGAAAACCTTCATAGGGTAAATATTGTAAGTTTGAAGTGCTCCACCACTTTCTAGAAATTCAACAATGAATTCATTGTAAACTAACAAATTGGTATAAGCATTGTATACAGTGAACTCCAGCATAACTGCCTTTGTTTTTCTGTCAATCCATTTCTCATCGACGAGTTCATTGATTATCTGAACAGCATTATTTCTGTCAACGGCAAATGTGGCAATGTAGCCTCCTCCACCATAAACCGTACGTTTTGCAGCTATTGGCATGCCCCAAACATCAATTGCTGAAATATTATTAAGATAAGAAATAAATATATACTATTTTTCATTCATCGTTCATAAGTTATAATGTGTGAATTTTATTACCTTAATTCTAAAAACGAATAGACTATATGAGATGTAGTGGTAACATACATGACAGCAGATCCGAAAGTTAAGGATTCGAACCCCGTTGGCGGCAAAGTATTGGAACAAGCTATTACCGACAAAATGGTATATTTTGTAAGATTTTTTCCCAATGAACTTAAATTAAATAATGCTAAATTTAAAAGAAAATACAACAAAAAAAATGTAAAACGTAAACATATATGTTATAGGGGTATATACAAAGATATGTCATATGATATTTGACGTGCCCATCAACGTTATGTCACGTATCAAGGAAAAGATTTTCTTCTTTTTTTTAAATAAAAATCGACCCAGGTTATGGTTTAAAATCGAGATGACATCTGAGAGTTTTGTAATAATATCGTTCACTCCTGAAAGCTGATAACACAATTTAAGACACAAAAACTTAAATATATATATCTTGATCCATTTGCTAAGTATGTGAGTTAAGGTTACTTATAAATTGCATGGTTTCTGAAAAATATTAGCAAAATAATAATGGGAAATAAAAATCTTTATCAAAGTGACTCCTATAACAAATGAAGAACACATTAAAAAATTAAACTCGTTATTTATCTTGTCTAAATTTGCGATACAATATTTTGTAAACTTAAACGCTACCGTTGCGAAAATTAAAGAACTTATTCTTTAGAATGACTTTTGCTATATTTTATAAAATAATCGCATCAAGGAAAATATTGTCTCCCGTTAAAGAAAAGGAAGTTTGAGGCGTTTTGTACACAATGAACATGTTGCTTTTAATGGCAAATGAGATACTAATACGCATTTGATTTGCGAAACAGACAAAACACACTTTTTTTACCAACAACAAGAATCGAAATGTTCCGCTGTTTAACAACAGCATAAAATTTCATAGAAACGGTATTGAAACAATGTCGTGGGTACATATATTGTTGGATGTATATTCTACTAAACGATTCTGTTTAGTGCATTAGTATTTATTGATACTAAACGTCCTCAAAACCAATGACGATTAGTCCCCAACAACTATTGATTATTACTGGAAAACTTCATGTCACTGATTAGATGGATACTGTACAATGCTTGTAAAGAGGATTATGCCATTCACAAACATAGTTTATATTATTTCAGATATATACCTGAGGTGAAACTCCAAGCATCAAGAGACACCTTAAACCTCTTCATCTCTTCTGTACAAGGTTGTGGCGTCCATCCTAGACAGTAGTCTCGAGTGTCTTCCGTGATCATAGAGTAAGAATCATAACACTTCACCAAACCGACGAACGGGAGATTGCATGATTCTTGAAAATATACAAAAAAAAGGTTTCATAAAGACGGGTTAAAGATATGACAAAAATCACAAAAGTCTTAAGTCCCGTGGGTTCAAGTCCCGGTCTTGTTAATCGGAATGTTCCTGAATGTTCCTGAAAGCTAACTTGCGGAAGGTCGGTCGCTAAGGTACCTCCGTGCAATCGGGTTCTTCTCCGACAGGAGAAAATACACTCCTTCCCCTAGACATGAATAATTTAAACTGCTTACCTACCACGAATAAAATATTGATTTTCCTCCTAAAAAGATTAATTAAAAATATTATTCCACTAAAATAACATTTTTTTCTTTTTTCTTCTTTTCTGCGACGCTTTACCCATTGTATCTGAGTTCATCATAAATTATACCCTGTGGGGGGCCCAAAATTCCCATAATCGTTCGAATCGTTATTCGGTTTAAAAATGTCTAATAAATGTCTTGAAAAAATACGATAGTGTATTTTAGTAGACCCGTTACAAAAATTGGTAATATTTCAAACACTGATAATTCCTATAATCCACCGAAAGCATTGAATAAATACAAAATGTACTTGTGTGTGAAAAATACAAAGTTATTTTGCGCGTTAATGAAAAACCAAAAGGGTAAGCAACCTTCTTTCATCCTCAGCTGCCTTAGCCTTGGTGGACCAACTTTGTAGTTGACATATCCGTTCATGAACGCCCAATGTGACCGGTCAAGCATGCCTGGGTCTGGGAACAAGATGGGTACCACCGATAGGTTCAGCCACCGGAAAAGATCTCCATTTGTCGAAATCTGTTATGAACATAAATGGTATGGAATAGAAGTAGATTGGTTTAAAAAAAAATGACACCTTATGTCATTAAAGTCTGACTAGCTGATAAAGTCACATTTTTGTTATACTTATTGTAGGCTTTGTTTAGATGACTATACCATGACCATATCAAATGCATTTATCACAATGTATTATGTGAAGGGTGTATTTGACCTACCCTAGAAGAGAATATGAGGCAATAAATTTTGAAATAAAACCCATTAGATAATATCGATAAACAATCAAGTGAATTTGTTCCTTTGCAATATTCTAAATGTTCATCCAAGTACTTATGTGATTTTGAAATTTATAATCTAAAACAACTTTGCTGTTTAAGAAAAAGAATAATTCAAACAAAAGAATTATGTTTATGAGTTAATCATACGAAAATCAAAATATTTTCAAGTCTTTGTAAGTCTGTAATCAACGCTTATATTTTGAGATGAATTTAAATGTGAAATCATACATGTAGAATATGTACCTAAATATAACTTAAGCATTAAAATAATGTTAAGGAATTATATCACATAAATCTATACTTCCAGCATCAAATTTTGGAAGTTTAGGAGGTCTGACCACTCGGTTGATCACATCTTGGTGCAAGGAAAAAGCTCTCACGTCCGTGTTTGAATAGGCAGTATAGGCGATGACCAGTAAAATGATAAGGTTCAAGACTGTATCCAGCACGATCTGCTTCGTCTTATGGTGGATTTCGAATTGTCTTTTAGCTTTTTTAAAACGTTTGTCTTCTATTGGCGGGTCTAAAACTGCAAAATAAAATCGCGATGCTGACTTAAACGTGCTGGTATTGACACATGATTATTTTATGATCTTGAATATATATATAAGTTGATATGTCAAATATATAATACGAATATTATTCATCAGTTTAAAAACAGAAAATGGACGTAATTTAGAAGAGAAGTTTTATAGACGAAGTACAAACTCAAATGAATTTCTAGTATTCAGGGAAAGCAAATAAGATTAACCAACTTGAGCTTACACTAGTAAAATAAATTCAAATACAGTGTTATGATATTTCAATTATCAGACAAATGGCTATAATCTATTTGGAAGTGACCTTCAATAAGTTATGATATTAGGCATTTTCAAAGTTTGCCTTAATATCGGAAAGCTGTGGATGTTGTGGGACATCATAATCCAACTTGGTCATTTCATTGTTCGTTGATTAATCCATTTAAGCCTTAATTTTGTATATCTCGCCCAAAGACATTTATTATGTGGTTGCTCTAACAACTTTGCGAATGGGAGTCATGGACTATTGCAAAGAGGCATGAAAGTTGCCATGTCTTCTAAGTGTTAAGGTTACTCTATATTTCACTGAGTGGATTTAAAATTTATACATATATTTGATTTAACGTTAGTCTGTTTTGAGAATATACAGAAGTTAGTTCTATTTCTGCAAGTAACTTATTCCAAAGCTCATAAAGTATGTATAACATACCGTTATCTGTTGCAACGTCAAGCTTTAGTGTCTTTAGTATGCTCAATGTGTAATCCATAACAGCTAGAAAATGCAAGTTATACATTTTTAGATAACAGCATTGGTCCATTAAACATACATCATGAATCTATGTAATGACACGTTTTAGTTTTAAATAAAACATTAAATCCGTTTTCTTTTTCATTTTCAAAAAGATATATAATTTGGTAAGAAAAGCAGACTTTATTGATTTATTGAACGGTTTACATTTTAATTACATAAGTTAAGAAGCAATAAAAATATTTTGAAATAGTAAGAAAAAAGTATTAAAAGATAAGCGGTTTAAAAAAATAATTCACACACCGTTTAGACATCTTAATATCGACGAAGAAAAAATCAATAAATTACACATATTTTTTCCATCCATTATCATTTTGTAATTTTTCACCAAGCCATCTACATCCATCGTTGCTTCTAAAGCATCGTTTCGTACAACACAAGCGAGAATGAACGATATACTTAGAACCTGAAAAAAGCATTAAACATACTTAAACCTTAAAAATAGTTTGTAGTTTGTACGAGATGTATTTAACGATACGAAGGGAAACTATTTTGAGTTTCACATTATTCGAAGCGAGGGTTTTTTCGACTTGCATTTTTAACAAAAAGAATTTCAGTTGAGTCTTGTATCAAATTCTTTCAGACAACGACTATAGAGTCTGCAGAGGTATTCCATCTGCATTTCACATTCACTCCCCCCCCCCCCTCTTTACATATAACACCTTTTGTTTGTTGGACCAAGGAAATTTTAATAATAACTTTTATATCAGTTAGGCCTAAATCATGCTCTCATTTATGGCATGCCTTGAGTGAGTATCTAGATTCGGAATCAGTCGTGTTGACATGTAATCTTATTTCGGTGAAAATGCAAAAAGTGGTGAAATAATGAGCATGTTAGATTCAAAATGATTTACTGATCGATTGTTCGCACATTATTTTGAAGGAAACAACGTGCATTCATCCATCTGCTGTGAACTTTATTTAGTTAGTTTTGCATATTCCTTGAAATTGTTCAAGGAGTCCACCGGTTCAGCACCTCAGACGTATAACGTTATATACATATTGGTCACCGTACACACAAAGTTTCAAAAGACCATGTCAGGCTCATGGGTAATGAACCGTTTTCGTTTGAACAGAACGATAAAGAGGCGATCGTCATACATGAGCGTTTCAACCGCATATGTGGGATCTTTTTTAATATCGCGAATTCAAAAAACAACCCTATCTACAAAATAGAATATGTTCTAAACAAATAAGATCAAAAGATGAATAAAGTACTATAATAGGATCCACAAAGAAGATTGATTCTCCGATGGAGATTAGAAATGATGTCAGCCATTCCTCAGATTTTTGCTTTCCCCATTCCATACTGTACAGAAGGAGGACTGTGGTCGATGCAGTAAGTGCTACACACAACAGACACCAGTTCACGTACAGAAAACTGAAATAAAGTGATATCATAAGGTTAGTGTTTGTGAATCACGTTCATTGTTAAAGTCAGTGTTTTGTAGGATATAAAAATAAATGATCTGAAATCAGAATCTCATTTTTTTAAAGTGTAAATCAAGTCAAAACAAAATTTCAGATTTTATTTGAAACAAAGTTAAACCAAAATGATATTTTCAAAAACGGTTAAAATGGATATATTATTGACTGGAAATTTAAATAAAAATAGATCAGGTAAATTACATACAACGAAAACACTATTAAGCATCCATGAAATGTATGGATAAAACAAGTTAAAGTACGAAAGGAAATAACTAAGAATATAAACCATGAATAGAAGGAAAAAACTTCAACAGTATTTCCCGAAATTTTTTGAAATAGAAAAGACATAATATATACAAAGATAAACCGATCAAAAAAAAATCCCATTCAGTTTTAGTCTGAGTATGAGTAATATGTCGCGGAGTTTGTAACATATTACCCAAATCTAGTATCGCCGAAATGTAGAGATTGGGGAGAAGTACGGAAGGAATAATGCAGTGTGGGAAACAAAACGGCCATTCAAGAAAGAAAATATATTCTTACTAATTCGGAAGATGCCACTTTCGGAGTTCAGGAATATCTCTTGTCAGAAGGATTTTTTCGAGTTTTTCGTCATACGTTTCCTCGGGTTTTCTATCAAATCCCTCCACTTTGTGATGTAAACACCACCATTTTGAGCGTTTCGTTTGATCATAATTCGACTGAGAAACTATATTTATAGCTTCAGATGATTGGACTGCCGCCTGCTTCGTGTGTTTGAACAAAAACACGATCATCATGATAACTGGTGTCGATATCAATGCGCAGATAATGGAAATGTAGAGCTATATAAAGTTAAATAATACGAATGTATATTTTGCATTTTGAAATTATTTGAGATGTCAATGCATCTAGACAGTTTCGAAAGGATATCATAAATTTCAGAAAAGAAATGAGAGCAATAATAATTTGACATGTACATACAATAAAGTCGATATTTATAACAATAAGGTATAAACTGCAATATAATGATTAGCAGCTTTATATATTAATTAGAGAATACTACTTTTTAAATCGCAAAGATCCATTCTCAAACAAGGGACGTTACTAATAAACATTAACTCCACTGAACTGATTAATAAAGTACATTTGATCTCTATGTAAAACTGATATGCAAATTTACGATTTTTTAGATAGATTGCAATTATTTAATTTGGACCTTTCAGTAAATGCAGTGGAATGGATTTTCCTGAAGGAAATATACGAGGAGAAACGATAAAAAAAAATGAATAGAAAATATTTTATGAAATGTAACATCGAGTAAAATTAGAGTTTCGTGAATTATATTCTGTATTTTATATCTGACTTGGAATCATCAATATATTTATTCTACATTTTCCTCTGAGACCAAAGCTGATAACAAATGTTATTGCACCGGCAGGACTACGGTATCAGATTTGTACCGATTCCTAAAAATCACCAAATTTTAGCTCCGATATAGCCCCAGCGACCCAAATCGGTAAGGTATGACAGGCCCTATGGCGATTAATCTATCACTATCACAGTGTCTGTCTTATCTAAATTAAAGAATTTGAAATAAAATATTCAAGTAAAAAAGACAGCATGCAAGAAACATTAACATAATTATTGCCGAAATCATCTTAAAGCTGTCTTCTGACACTTATTCATACTATAATACGCAAAGATCATAAATTATCTTTACATGAATGCGTTCAAGTTCATAAAAAAGGTCATAACAGCCCTTACGAAAATAAATGTTATTTATTTACCTGGTTTCCGTTAAATCTTATCGGTCCGACCTGAAACAAGGCGGGGCTTTCGTAATCGGACTCAGGTTTGAAGTACATTGCATTTGCAAGCATAGTGACCATTGTGTACAACAGAGCACATGATGCACGTTGCACACGTGTGAAGGTACTCATGAGAGGACGATATATAATTGAAATCCACATGTGACTCTCTGCGAGGCGGGCACGTGTCTGGGAAAAGAATCGGCTTTCAAAACCTAAGGTCAGCTTGGAATTCGTTGCACCAACTCTGGCTGAAAGGCTGCTTGCTAGAGAGAGCCATCTTTCGACATCGAATGTGCAGCTGTAACATTGCAAATGTTTAAAAAATTAAAGAATATGGTTAGTTTACTATTACCTGATTTTTACCTAGCGATATGTGTTTACCATTACCACTGCAAGAAAATGGCAAGCTAATACAAGTCGATATACATACATATGTTTAGACATATAAACAGAGATTGGCAGCTTTCCGAAATAACGCGCTTTATCGCGTGCCTCGATAGTTAACGAGAGCGCGCCCATAGCATTAGTGAGTTTATATGAAGGAAAGAAGAAGACGGATGCATGATTTGAGTACTGTTTAGTTTAGTTATAATTAAGAGAAAAAGAGGGGGTGGGGGGGTCCGATGGTAACTGGTCCGATATGACTAAGCACGGCATCAAAAAACGTTGAGATACATGACAGCCTCGTGTACATGCAGGATTAACCCGTGTTTTTTGCCGGTAAAGGATTTTGACTTGTGTTAGTAACACAAATTTCCAAAGGCAAGCATGTGGAATGCTTGCTTTCTGATACAATGTTTTACTTTTAATATCCACTGGAACTAACCATAAAGGTGTATTTGATTTCCAATCTCGACCTGGTCTCGTTGAAGTCTCAATGGCCGCGCGTGATTTCATAAAGTCGATATGGTCAAAGAATAAGCTGCCAATCTATGTTTATAAATATCTGGTTTAGGAGGCAAAATGTCTTACAATCATTCAGAACGTTGCATGTTGTTTTATATATTTAATTATAAATATAACATATTGATATCATTTGAAGAATTAATCAATACAGATTTTGTTTTCATTACTCTCAATGGGGCACCATTTACGGAGTTTATACACATTTAACTAATGTGCTGTAGGCTCGAGTTCTGGCAGGGTCAAACTTTAATGTTAGGAATTCTTCCAGCTGGCTTGTGGTAGATCTTTGATTCTCCTTGAATGACATTGTGGCCTTCTTGCGTCTGATATTAGATGGCCGTGATTTATTGACAGAATAACTTTCGCAGCAACTGAAAACTCCAGCACCGTCACAGCATATTTCACTACCTTTACATACTTATTTTAATCAATTCATGTCTTTTTCTTGTAAATGTTTGTTTATGCACATTTTAGTTTAGTTATCATAGGCAAAACACCTCGTTGTATATCGTCCGTTGAAAACTAAAAGCGCTCAAGAGAATATATATATATAAAGAAGGCTGATAAGCATCTCTGGTTTTCAAAAGACGATATGTCTATACTACTGTAATCTATATAACATCATTACAACAGTAACATTATAATAATTACAACGACTTTTCTTGATATCAGGTTTAAAATAAATTATGGCGTAATTATTTGTTCCTTAAAACATCAAACATGATCTGATAAGACAAGGTAGGAAAAATCATTGGGTAAAATCACAGCTGAAAAACGAAATCACTGTACCATGTCTTGCAAGCCTATATAATTCAATGTTTACCCTGTTTTGCGATTACAAGCACTTACTAATTCCGATCACTGTACTTATCTTGGGAGTCTATATATTTTAACTTTTACCTTTCTTGCAAAAACAAGACGTAGACTCGTTTATCAACTGTAGAAATAGATTTAAATTATTGTTCTTTATTACTTAAACCGTTATCAGCTGTACTACTCCTCCAGGTACACATTTTCATTTGACAGACCGTTTAAGGTAAGAGTTTTTGTTGTTGTTGTTGTTGTTGTTGTAATGGGGTTTACCGTCGCTGCGATAGTATTTCAATCATATAGCGACGTCCAGCTAATTACAGGTGGAGGAAGACCCCGAGTACACAGAGGTACCCGGGTAGAACCACCGACCTACTGCAAGCCAGCCGGAAGGCTTCCTCACATGAAAAATCCGAAATCCGTACCGGGATTTGAACCCACAGCGATGAGGGGCTGAGAGATTTTAGTCCACCACTCGGCCACGGCGGCCCCCAGTTTTTTGGGGTTTTTTTGTTTTTTTTTTGTAATATATTTTTCCTTTTAGAAACATTATAATATTGATTTCCGGACAAAAATTAATAAAACTATTAACTTACGTATCTTTCCGACTGACATCGTAAACTACAACTTTGTTCAAGTACCATTCAGCGCCACCAGAGCCTCCAGAATTGTCGTGCCAAATGCTAAGATGTTCCAACGGTCCTAGATCGGTACTAGTTGCCATCAGATACGACATAATACTTCCTGTGGCATGTTCCTTGGAATATTAAATGATCAATTCAAAAGGTAGATCAATATTTTTATCAACCAATAAAGTACATACGAACAAACGAAAGAAGTAATCAAAGTGATCATTTGTCCATCATTAAAGGTTTATTGCGTCCATAAAACAATGATAGAAAATATCTGAAATTTTACCTCCAATTAAATCAATAACATTATGTATCAATGGATTTCGTTATAGATAAAGGATGGTCTTAATAATATGTATAGTATTGAAAGTGCATCTAGATATACTCAAACTTTCTTATGTATGTTTCGAAAGTATTGTTTGAGATATAAAACTATATATCAAATTTTATTTTATTTTATAATCTTTTTATTTGGTCAAAATCAAAGCTGTCATACCACAGAAACACAGGAATTATATTTTAAAAAAAAAAGATTGAAACTATTATTTTCGGCCTGCAGACTCTATTCTGTTCTAGCAATTACTGCGAAGTTTGAATCCATGTTTAAATACGATATGTGTATCCAATTGAGGGTGTATACTGTTATTATAGAAAAACATTAATTACTTTTATCGAGATATTATCAATATCTTACTGTAATTTTGTTCTCAAATAATGCTCGTATAAACAATACATTTTCATGGCTGTCTTAAAGCCGTGTCTGTCAAAATGAGTCAATGCATGAATACAAAATGACAGATTACTAACAATTTATGTTTGAAAAAAAAAACATTAAACGCTTCTATGCCTATAAATATTTTGAAATACATACAAGATACAAGAAATAACTCAGTGATAGAAATGTAAAAATAGAACGTTTTGATTCATAATATTTTTTATAAATTCATTTTAAAACTTTGTGTAATAAAACCTTAATGTCAAAAGGAGGATCCTAAACATACTAGTTTCATTCAGAAACAAGTTTAACAAATCAATGTACAAATCAGTCGTTGACCCATCTTTTGAAAACTGACTTGCTTTCTAAGCAGCCAATATGTGTTTGGGTAAAGCTCTAAGATGTATTATAAATATTTTAATTATATGTTTAACCTTCATAATCACATACAAACTGATCCAAAATATGAAGTTTAGTTTTCCTTTTCAATATATTTTCAACAAGTGTCTCGATATCAAAATGACCATTCATTGATATACCCGAAACCTTGATTAAATGCAAGAATCTAAAAATCAGAAATCTGATAATAAGAAAAATATAAAAACAGCTTTTAAATTTCATTATTTCTGTATTTGATAGAAGATGCCAGGTGTATGATGAAACGCAACTTTGCGAATCAATAAACGAGCTGCTAGAATCAGACGGACTGCTTCTTGTATGTGATATCTAAAGTTGATTCAGCTGAAACAATAGCCATATGCATATACATTAACATTATTCTCATTATTTACATATTTTCATTGGTTACTCTTCAAATTAACTTGATCATAACCTTTTCGGGGTAAGCTGTATAAAATGGATTTTGACCTATTTCTTGAACAAATCTTATATTTATTAACAGCGGAAGAGTTTAATGTACCTACTAAAACATGAAAAATATCCAGTTGAAAAATTCACCCGGTTTGAGAGTTTTTAGAAAACGTAGTTAACCTTGAAAGTGGACTCACTAGGTCACAAAAACCCTCAGTGTATAAGTAAGACAACATGTAGCGCGGTTGATTAGGGCCTCGAGATCGAGTCCAGCTAATGGCACTAGTTTATTTAAAAGTTTCGCTTATATTAAATTCGCTTATATTACATTTTTTCCCTTTCTTTCTTTTATTTTACTGGCGAGTATATTGCATTTCCTAAACTTTTCGACAAATACGTTTTCTAGCATTATTTAAAATCACAGACAATTTTAAACTTGGCAGTATTATTATATTAGATATATTGTAACACGTTCACTTTCTTTAACTTTCATATCTTTGTTGTTGTTGGTTTTTTTTCTTACTCTAAATATCTGTTTAAAGAGATTTCTTGTTTATAACAAAACTAGGTGACGGCGGTTGTAACAAACGATTTCATTATACTCTCAATAAAATACCATTTACCTCTCTTACGCCATCGTAAAGTTTCCTTTGACTTGTCATATCTTCGTTCCCAGTAAGCACAAATCCGATTTTAGACCGAGTCCCTGCACCTTTTCTCATCCCAGTATAGACTTTAAGGATATAAAGGTGGTCGTCCCCGACACAATTATCTTGCAAAGGCGTGACACCCCACTAAAAACGAAAACAAATAATAAATGCCTTTATTGCGGACATAAATTGCACTACTGTACACGCCATTGCAGAAAATAAAAGAAAAATAGTTGCATTTTTTAACCGAATAGTTTCATAAATTTATACTCATTCGTAAAATTTTGGACATTTAAATTCTGATCAATTTAACTTACTTATATGTGAGAAGATAACACAGAAACAACCATAAACAGATTGAAAGGAGTTGCAGTCTAGTTTAAAATGAGTTTCTTATTTCCGTTTAAAATATAGTGCTGTATTTTGCTGAAGATAATAACATATCACACTGTTTATTAGAAGATACGTTTGGTTATATCTAGACCATCTTAATATCCCTTAATATTTTTATTGTACTCACTTTCGTTAATCAAATCTATATCGCACTTAAGTATTGGCCAATTGGCTGCACTTTCAACAAACTAACGTAATGCCTTGTAATACTTAAATACGAAAGGGCGTATTGCATCTTCCGTCCCTGATTAACACATAATCAAGTTTTGTCTTAAAACATATTCTGAGTCAGTTATGCAACCATGCAAATAGTCATTGGATCTTTTAGACAGGGACTTTCTGTTGAGAAAGAAAATAGGGCGGAGATAGATGCGCAAAGAAAAACGTCACTCAACAAATAATGCCCAGTCGAATAGATATTTGCATGACTGTCGCTAATATTACCCCCCCCCCCTTTTTTTTTTCTTTTTTTGCAAAGAAGTTTGAAAAGTGAAAAAGGATATCTTTCACCTTGTCCATAACGTTAACTGATTAGTTTGTTTCTTTGTTCTTTGTTGCAGGGAATCAAACTATTCAAGCTAAAGTGATAAAATAATGTGTTTAAAAATAAAAATCACAAAGTTCTGTGAAGCAAATATATACATTTTTTGTTTAAATAAGTAAACATGTATTCATTTTTTATATATAACTTTTTGTTCTTAGTCTTGAAAATCATTTAGAGATTAACAACGGCGAATTTGCTTTGTTGAGTAAAAATTTTAACGCTGTGACGTCACAATCTCACCACGCCACAAGTCGAATGGAAAAAGTTGTCAACGATTGCGATCTTTGTAAGCAATAGTTCCAGTCGATATCGCCAAATGACTTTTTTTTGTAAAATAAAAAAATTCAAAACAGTATAATTACATATATTAGCATGTACATTGAGGATGAATGTCTTACCTTTAAATAATCACTGCGATCTTGACGCCTAAGGAAAATGACAGCAGCAAAAAATATGACGAAAATGCTGGTCAAAGCACCCAACACTGCTGCTTGGCTAAGAGGTGAGAACTTCAAAAACACTGTAGTGATATCAATTGAATTAGGTGCAACAAAAAACGAATTTCCAAATGTCAACACCTCAACGTTTCGGCATTCACATTTAATCTTATTTAACTCGGGCATCCACTCCATCTGGAAAATGTCAAAGTATTAATAATCACGATGGTATTTATATACATGTATCTATCAATATTTAATTCTTCCTGTTTTGTCACTAATCTTATCTTATATAAATATATACATGGATGATTTTATAATCACTTTGAAATTGATTCATTTTTATTTCAAATATTATGTTACCATTTTTATGCACATTTTCCCACTAATTTATCCTGTTTCTCTTTTCAGAAATCATGCAAACGAAATAAAATTGATTTTCTTTCGCTTAATACTTATTTTTAGAGTATCCGCATTTATAATTCCAAATTTGAAAATTGTCTAAATAAAAAGAAATATTATGATATTTTATGAAATTTTACAATAGTTCACACTTACAGAACATTTATCTGCTGACCACCTCTCTTTACTTTCTTCCCAGTTGAGACAGGATACTGTTATTGTGGAGAACTCGTAACTGACTGTTTTAGCTAAAATAAGAATTATAGAAATTTTATCAAACGAGACCAAAAGCGTAGGAAGATTCATTACCCACTGTATATATTTTAGAATTAGCTTCAGTGAGCAGTAACGATAGCCACTATAATTATACTGAGGTCACACACGTCATTTTGTTTTCTTTAAAATTTAATTTCCGGACCATTTACCGAACATAGACTTTTGAACTTTCGTGATAATTATTCTATATAAATTCTAGAATACATATGATCAAAAATATATTACACCAAACATGTTTTTACTCCCAAACCTAACATATTTGGATGTAAAATACGAATCTATTTTAATGTATTGGTATTATCAACGCCGATATCTATGGTTTGTCCCGAGGTTTTAAAATGCTTTGCTCAGTAATGTCAGTATCTACGATTTCCGAAAGCTGACATTTTAAATAAATTAAGCTGCTAGTGTCGTCAGTATGAATGATTCTTAATTTTTCAATGGACGGGTATTATGGATGAACAATAAGTTGTCGTTTATACTGATGTTAGATTCAGGCATGAATAGCGAGTGAGTACACAATTCAATGCATTATTTACAGTATGTTTGAATCTGCTTTGGTTTGCTGTCCCTACGACATTGTTTCAGTAATTTGGACATATAAAGTGCTGCCTTCTCTGTCACACTGTAACAGGATACTGGTAATATCCTTATGATAAAACCCTGATCTTAGACCTAAATTGAATTTTTCGGGCGTTCTGTAAGATGACAGTGTCTTAGCTAAACGTATTACAAAGGCTTCAAACTATAGCATGAGCTACCTAGCACTTAAAAACAACCCCCACACAAAGTTTATATACAAAATATACAGTCGAAGCAAGCCTGGTGAACAATAACTAAACATCACCTCAGCTATGGTACACAATATATAGAACTAAACTACAGTATATACAAGTCCCATGCTAGCAAGATGGCAAGTCGTCTTCCCAGCTTATCACTATGTTGAACAAACTAATGAAAACCATATGATAAACCGAGCAGAGCCTTAAAATACTGTGACTCATACACAGACCCGTTATCAAACCCCTGAGCTTGCTGTTTCAAGCCCCTATCATGAAACCTCCCTGTGACTATCGCTCCCGAGCTTGAGCCATTTCACAACCCTCCGAACTTCACTCCTACCAATGTCTGAGCCAGCCCCATACCTCTATGGACAGATTGCTCAGAGCCCTAGCTGATAGCTTGTAGGTAAGTCTACACGTACAATTTCATGCCCACAGAAGCAAGCTTCTGAGACACTATTTCCCCAGCCACTGAAAACGCAATGCTCTCAAATGACTGGTTACTGTGCAGTGCAAATGACTGGTAACTGTCTACCAGACAGCCTATACTTCGTCTCTGGTTATATGCACAAGGTGTATATGAACCAGGTACGAACTAGGTTCTACATACAGAGAAGCCCATCATCAAAATAGAACATATTTTGATACCTTGACCACATGATGCAAACAGTGATCGTATATATCCCGCGCGCACAGGCTGAGGTTCATTTACCTGAGTTTTAGACATTAAACATGAACCTAAGCATGGATTAATTTTCAGCCAACGACTAACCATCTTACACATTAATTTTAAATATACACTATGTATTGTATTCAGTATACTTCACTGGGCTTATCAGCCAGGTATAAAGTGTCTCTATATTAGCAGTATAGGGAGTCAGCATATGCCAGCACAAGAGTGTAGACATATAGAGTATCCTGTAAGCAGTGTGAATGTGTATTGTCTTTGGACTTGTATTTACTGGACCAGAATTATAAAAGACAAACACAACATGGTGTCAGAAGTTTATTTGAACTAGGTTTATAATAGAAAATAAACATGGCCAAGAATCTTCGTCCACCAGAGAGGTTATCCTCAGACGGTAATTTAAAGGAGAACTTCAGGAGATTCAAACAGCAGTTTGAGCTGTATATGACAGCAAATGGACTGAATGAAAAGGGAAACGAGGTGAAGTCATCAACACTGTTAAGTGTTAAAGGACCAGAAGCGCTTGAGATATTTAACACATTTAACTGGAATGAACCAGGTGATGCGGAAGGAGAAAGCATAAAAGTGGACAAAATTACGAATATGTTTCAAAATGACTGCACTCTTCGCAAAAATGTGGCATTCGAGAGGCACAATTTCAATGGAAAGTTTTGATACTTTGGTGGCTTATCTGAAAATTCTATCAAACTCATGTGAGTTTGAGGGGCTGAGAGATTCTTTGATTTGGGACAGAATCGTATGCGGCGTAAAAAGTGAAACAGTAAGACATCGCTTTTTGAGAAAACCTGATTTGACCCTGCAGAAGACAATGGATATTTGCAGAGCTGCAGAGGTGTCAGAAAAACAGGGTGAGGAAATAAGAAAAAATCACAGAAACGTCTTTAAATGCTGTAAAGAGCAGCAAAGGCATTTAAGATAAAGAAGAATAAAACAAGGAAGAATGAAAGTTGCAAGCATTGTGGTTTGAAACATGAACAAAGAAACTGTCCGGCATATGGCAAAAAATGTTACAGTGGTATGAAGAATCACTTTAAGAAAATGTGCAGAAACAGGAAGAAATATTTACGCTAAGTGAATGATGATTCAAGTGATGGTAGTGATTTTAATGATAACATGAGTCTTCTTTATGATACAGTCAATGCATTGGACAGCAACTGGTCTATAGACTGCAACATTGAGAACAAATCAGTAACAGTTTTAGCAGACACTAGGGCAAAATGCAACGTTATCAGCAGTAAGCTCATCAAGAAAATGAAAATCAATCCAAAATTTAAGGATTCAAAAACAGTGCTGAGAACATACAGTGGTCATTAAATAAAACCGATGGGATCTGTTATTTTAAACTGTACAGTGTTTCGTAAAAGATACAGAGTGAAACACCAAGTTTTTCAAGAAAAAGAAACCTAACATATTTGATGGAAACACATGTGAGAAGACGGGACTTGTCAAAAATGTTTCAATGTTGAAAGGTCAGCAGATCAAGACATTTTAGAGGAATACTCTGATGTTTTTCAAGGAATTGGTTGTTTGCCTGGAAAACATAAAATTGAAATTGACAAAACTGTCAAACTAGTTGTACATCCTCCAAGAAAGGTGCCTATGAAATTACAAGACAAAGTAAAGAGTGAATTGAAGCGCATGGAAAAGGAAAATATTATCGTTCGTCAAAAAAAGCCAACCGACTGGGTTAACAGCATGGTGACAGTTGTGAAACCTGATGGTAGCGTTCGGATATGCTTAGATCCGAAGGACTTGAATACAGCTGCGAAGCGTCAGTATTATCCACTGAAAACAGTTGAAAAGGTTATTTAAAAAATGCTAGGTACTTCATACTTCAGCATTTAGATGCTACCTCATCTTTTTTGAAAATTGAACTTGAGGAAGAAAGTTCAAAGTTGTGATCATTTAATTCTCTTTTTGGAAGTTATAGATACTTGAGATTACGTTTTGGTATTCATTCAGCCCCTGAGGTAAAACATGTGCAATGTCACAGATGTTTGAAGTTATTGAAGTTGTTATGGATGATATCCTTGTTAAAGGAAAACATTACAAGAACATGATCAGCGTCTTGAGAAAGTGCTTAGGAAAGCAAGAGAAAATACTCTCAAGCTGAACAAAAGTAAGTGTCAATTTAGAAAAACTGAAGTCATTAGGTCTTTTGTTGACTACAAATGGAATCAAGCCAGATTCTAAAAAGGTCAGGGCAGTAGAACAAATAACAGCTCCAGCAAATAAGAAGGAACGAAGGAACTTATGACAGTCCTAAGATTTATACAATATATGGCCAAATTTTTACCAAATTTTAGATATCAGCAAATTTGAGGAGACTGTTGAAACTGGAAGTAATGTCTGATTGGGGACATTCTGAGCAAGGTTGTTTTGATGAACTCAAGAGATTGGTGATCAAAAGTCAAGATTTACAGTATTTTGATATTGAAAAGACTGTCACGTTGACGGCTGACAGTAGTTCCAAGGCTGTTGGAGCAGCGTTGGTGCAAAATCGAACACCTGTAGCATTTGCCTCGCAAGCATTAAAAGAAACAAAGCAAAAGTATCACAAATAGAAAAGGAAACACTAGCAATATTATTGCGGTGAGGAAATTTCGACAGTATATTTTTGGTCAAACGGTTACTGTGGAATCTGATCACAAGTCACCGGAGACAATCTTTAAACGAGGGATACATTAAAATCCTCAACGTCTACAGAGAATGTTGCTTGAACTGTCAGAATATGAACTTGATGTAAAATTCAAGCCTGGAAAGGAGATGTTGTAGCTGACAAATTGTCACAAAAATATCTTAAAGACGATACAGAACCGCTTCTGACAGAGGGATACAAAATTGCAGGAATTGAGGAATACATAGCCATGTCATCAACACATTTAAAACAGATCAAAGAAACAACGCAGAATGATGCAGAAATGAAAATGCTTATGGAATGTGTAACAAATGGCTGGCCAGATTATAAAAGAAATGTTCCAGATCAAATAAAGGCATACTGGAATTTCAGAGACGAAATATCAGTTATTGATGATGTGCTAATGAAGGGAAATCAACTGATAATTCTGAGAACAATGAGAAGGAAGATGTTGGATTATATACATGAATTATATAAATGTAAAGCTCTTGCTAGAGAAAGCATGTACTGGCCGACTTTGAACAGCGCAATAGTAAATAAAATAGCAAACTATGCTATTTGTGCAAAATACCAATCACAGAATTCCAGGGAACCATTGATGAAATTGGAGGTACCTGATAGGCCATATGAGAAAATATGTGTGAATATTTTTGAGCTGAGAAATATTCAGTATCTCATATCTGTTGATTTTAATTCTAAATGGCCAGAAATTTCTAAATTGGACAATCTGACTAGTAAAAATGTGACTGCTTACATGAAATCACATGTTACTAGATATGGTATACCAGCACAAGAGTGTAGACATAAAGAGTAACCTGTAGGCACTGCGAATAAATGTGTTTAAATGTGTATTGTCTTTGGACTTGTTTTTACTGGACCAGAATTATAAAAGACAAACACAACACACAAGGTTTCTAACATGAATGCTAATGAAGAGAAAAAAAATACTAAAATGAAAATAACTAACTATATAAAGTATATATACAGATGATTTTCCTGACACACTGTAGACACGTAGTATAACTCTACACCCTGTAACATTATTTGGAAACCGGGCCAACCTCTCCTGAAGGCCAAGCAACTTAAATTTCCGCAAACATATTTCTTTGTAACTAAAAGTTTATTATTTGATGAACTGATCTGACGATTTGTTTCATTGCCGGGAGAAGTAATTGAAATAATTTCATTTTGATAAAAGTTCATATTCGCCTATCACACATGCATGTACTGCTAAAGAGAGATACATTTTGGAAAATAGTAAGTACTGAATCATATTTTTCTGAAGAATTGAATATCATATATTAACAATTAAAAACTTATAAAATCAAAACCCAATATTTACCTTAAAGGTTTGTTCATATCTTTAAGTAAGTAAGCCTACGTAATTATCAGACCCAACATCATCCGATATGCATACCACTAGCGTATAAATCATGACAAGCCAACGATAAAAATTATTTTGTAAATATAACGACTTACATATTTATTTACAAATACTTATTTGTAATCTATAAAAATCAACAGAGGTGAAAGTTTAATCGAATTACAGTTTCTGAAATGCTTAAATGGTAAGTAGAAGATGCCACAAATCTAATCGTATGACCCTATGCTTTCAAGACATGTCACGCGTTTCCAATGTGAAACCATTTAATAAGCAAATTTAAATTTTTATCGGGAATATAAATTAGATTCAGTCTTCGGGCAAATTTATATTTAAGATGTTTATATTTTTTATAAAATAAAAACAGTCGGATGTTTTGCAGAATTGTGTCATCAGCGTTTTCAAACTTTAACTTGTTCAGAGAGAAGAGTTACCTCGAATGCGAATGTGTTGAACAATACATACACACCAAAATAATAATAACTTCGAATTAAGCAGCTTGTTCAAAGTTGGTTGATAGAAACCAAACTTCTTCTAAACTGTTCCATTCTAAATAAAATAAAATTAAAATAAAAAGAAAACTCACCGTTTCCAGGAACATGTATTCCGATATATACAAGACCAACATGATTTGCCATCTGCTTTCGGGAGAAACATGCTTGCCATCTAGTTCTTTTGTTTGCTGCTACCTTTACATCAAAGTCAATTATAGTTGGTGATTTTCTGAATTTCATGTACACAATGTATTCCTGAACAACGGATTCGTTCAACGGTTTAATAAAAACACAGCTGTCATCTGTCGATGATCGATAAAAAAAATTTGTGTAGAGAAAACTCTGATGCATCATCTGGGTCAACAAATGGTTCCGTTGATATGGGTTCTGATGCAGCAACGTTTTGCTCAAAAGTTGCATTTCCAGGCATTATCTTAGAATCCTCTGCAACCATGTCAATTCTTAGAATGTTCGAAGACACAACGCTTGATGTAGAATCCTCATCATAGCTAAAGGCATTATCTTCTATTTCGACAGCCTGAAAAGGATTATCATTATTTGCAAAACCTCTTAAGACAAAGCATGGACCACACTGTAATATCGAAAATATAAAAGTAAATAAGCTTTGATAAAGATGCAGTATAATTTTCCGACAATAAAATATCTATGTCTAATCTTATATTTATATATTTTTTCGTTAATATCTCGAACACAACTTTAAAAACACATCTGCACGTTTCTTTTAATCAACAGTTATTTTGCCAAATTCGTAAGTGCACATGTAAATTATTGTCACACGGTTTCAGTAGTTAAATGCCAACCAAGTCGCACATATAGGAGGCAAATCGATATTTTAACTACCGACAATTTTAGTAAAAATATATATATATTGATCGCCTAAATGGATAAAAGAAGGCTATAGACTAAAAACAATGTCCAGTTAAATATGAATACGTTACCTACCTCCTTGTGACTATTTTACGTATTTTAGATAAAATCATTATGTTGTGTCGTTGGAAACTAAACACACACACCAAAATTATTTAAAAATTAGAGTTTGTTTTTTGTTGTAATTTTAATTGAAATTTATAGTCTTAAGTAGTTTTTTTATTATTTTCTTTCAACCTCTAGTAATATTTTTTTAGATAATATGGAATCGCTACTGGTTAGCAACATTTTGTTATATCTGTTAAAGTTTACTTTAATTACTGTGCTTGTTCATTATTATTTAAATTTATTTAAACTGTTCCGATCTTATATCCCTTTCGTATTTGCAAGTTTTGTGTTAAAATGTATACTTGTATATGAATTATGCTGTTGAGATTATTTAAGTACACTTTTCCTTCCAAACTTTAGTAATATAAAGTCGCCTTAGGTTAGCAATAATTTAAAATATACAAATGCCTAATGAAGTGATTTTTTTTTTTATGATTTGTTAAAAGATCTTCCTTAACTATTAGAACTCATTTATACAGTGGTTTTCTTATTTTCCGGTGTTGATTTTGTTCGTTTTTGCATGTTAAAATGCGTATATGGATTTATGCCTTTAATATAATTTAAGGTACACATGATGTGATTTTTAACTCTGCGAATTTTTATCTCTGTCATTCTAAGAATTTACATTCAATTTACAATTTATCTATGCATTGAGTATTTTTGTAAGGTTTCCATGACCCCCCCCCCCCCCCTTCACATATCTCACTGTAAATCGGAATTTGATTCGGTGATCATTTCGGCTATTTCTGCGGTACAATTAAACACTTTTATTCAAAAACATGTTTGTAGTCAACATTTAGTACATATTTTGCCGAAGAAATAGTAAGTAAACTCCTATCATTAAAAATACGGTTACATATGTAGACGTTTTCATTAAAAGTAAAACCAAACAGCAAACAAATTACTTAGAATGCATATATTAAGCACTAAGAATTCAAGAATTTTAATAAAACGATTATATTTCAGGTACCTAATTCTCGAAATGAATTCGGTAACCTGTCCTGTTTATTTTATTTTGAATTGTATATACTTTATACTATTGAACATCAAAAGAATTAAACTTTTCAATCACAAACTAATATACAAAAGAAATCGTCCTTACATAAGTATTTTAGCAATTGTATAACAAAGTATAAGTTCCATAAAATATACAAATGTATGGTTAATCATCGTGACATGTGATATATTTGCTATTATATGATATTTCCCTTGATATTGAATGGTGGGTGGTGATCCAAATACTATTAAAAGACTTACTGAAATTGTAATTGTACTTCCCCACATATTTTGAGAGTTCAAAACTTCTGTCAGGTTATGAATCTGAGTTACAGAACCATGAAGGGCAATATCACTCGTCGTTTTACTTCCGTCTACTTTAAATAGACATTGTTTGCCTTTCGCTTCATTGTCACAAGTGGAACACAATGGAAATTGCTTTAAAATGTTCCATATAATTTTTAACATCATCTTAGCTGCCTTTCTAATCTGAAAGTAAATAATACATATACCACAGTCATGTCTACAGTGCTGCATGTACGTAGGTATATTTAAATTGATATACTGAATATCTGAACTGGCATAATTCTAAATAAAATCATCCATGTAAATATGTATGTATAAAATTTCAATACAATGTATAGGATTTATACTTTTATCAACTGTCAGTTTTTTCTTCATTTTTTTTTTCTTTACAAAATATTCACCTCATTATTAAAATCTATATATATATGTATCCGTTGCTTCGTGTTTAAGAAATATTGAGAACTCTACCACACGAAAAAAATGAAGATTAATCCACAACGATAAATAATAATCGAGTCTTAAACATTTACTCACAGTGTATTTTTTCTTGTGTTTTATGTATCTTGCATCACTTTGAAGAATACGATAAAGGTAAGTCCGTTCTTCTGGCATCAAAGTTCCGCTCCACGTATCAACGTCTCTAATATCAATGACATCTCGAATCTTCAAATTAATTTAATTAAGCTGAATTCGCATGAGTCGATTAAGAAGATGAAGGTTTCTATTATTAAATGATATGTTTTGTTGCAGTAATATTAAATTAATTTTAGAATTAATTTTTTCTGCAAAGGAGTATTGTTCGCCCGGTTAACATTAATTGCCATCTATTTTAAGATAAGTATCTATACTCAAAGAAAAAAGAAACGCAGGGTAAACTTATTTGTCAGTATTCAACGTTATAACAGTTTAAAATATTTTGACAAAGATTTTTCTTTCAAACAGAGTAAATGCTTTATAATGAGATGGGGACCATCATATGAGGCTTATTGCAAGGTTAGGAGGTAACAAGTGACAGGAATTGTCACAAAACTAGGTTTTCTTTTAGCAATGTTTCGTCCCAGTACAGATTATTTGTATCAGTCAAATAATTTTGTGCTCAATGTCTATTAAATCTAATGCAATTCTGTATAAAGCAAACATACATACATAAGTTTCAAGTCAATACCTCTTATAATGTAGGAGTTTTGCTCCGGACAAGAAATTTTATCAAAGGGGCATAACTCCATCAAAAATGGTCAAACTGCAAAACACAGGTAATATTCTCCAGGGTGACTTAGTGAAGGTACTTCTGTTAAAGTATGGACAAAATTTATTAAGAAATGTAGAAGTTGTGCACGAAAGAATATTTCCCTTTATATTACATCCGTTAAGGGGCAAAGGGCCATAACTGCATCAAAAACAGTCGAACCACAAAACCCTGACAATATGCGCCAGGTCACTATGTAATAATGCTTCTGTAAAAGTTTGGGCCAAATCCGTTGAAAATGTAGGAGGATTTGCGCACAGAAGAAATTGTTTACGCCCGCCCGCCCGCCGACATACCCCCAATCTAATAACCAGAGTTTTCCTTCGGAAAACCTGGTTAAAAACTTGAGTCTGCTACTACAGATTATAGTTTCCTTTGTATATATTTAAGGCAATCTTTCCATTTATTTCGTTAGATCTTACCTGTTTTCGTGCTGCTGCAAGATCGACCACATTTCTCATACCTTTAAATTTCTTCGGTATATTATCAGAAACTATAGCTTGAAACATGTCATTTAACTCTGGAAAATATGTTGACAAACACAAAGAAACATCTTTTTTATATATATATATATATGAATTTCAAAAAGACAAGTAATTTAAATAATGTAAAAAACATTATTAATCGCGTGTGAGCATTTTAGTCCCAAATTACCGACTTAGTCAAAGAATCATCAAAAAGATATAAGACTCATAAAATACTCTGATGGATTTGTTATGTAGGTTATTAATAAACTTTTTTAAAAGACGCTTATTTAATCCTGAGGTAAGCAGCTAGCTATTCGAGCAATAAGGATGCCGCTTAGTGCAGATCTTTGCTAATTCTGGTTAATTGATAAAGTTTACCTGTCATCTTTTAATATCAAATTTCTGAAGTGAGGTAGACTTTTGAGAGAAAAAAACTATGTCTGAGCAACATACCCTGTACAGCACTGTCTGTCAAAGCTGTGTGTTTGTGGTTGGTCAAAATGTAACCGAGGGCATCAGCCAAGTCAATTGTAACATTCTGAAGGAGAAAAGTATATGCGTGCAATAAATTATCATAAGTATAAAAAAAAGTAGTATTGTCTTTACGGAAATGCAATTTCGATTATGAAACCAATATATCAAATTTATTTAAGAGATAACTGACATATATTCTTTACAAAATAAGAAGTTATATACACATAACGCTTTAATGCTTTGGGTGAAATAATGCGAGAGAAAAATGTTACATATTATTCAATTATAAATCTCAACCAAAATCAGACCTGTCATGTCAGCAAAAAAAATAATTTTATATTACTGAAAATACATTTCGATATTTAGTTAAAGAAATCAGTGTTGTGTTGTACAAGCAATTACGCTATTCTCTTCTTTTAAACTGAAACACATCAAATACATATGAGATTAATGCTAATTGCTATACTGAAAAACGAGCCTATTTCAAACCGATGTCTTTAAAAGAAAGATTGTTCCGATACTTTTTTCAAAACTGTCGCCAACGATGTCAGATGAATTTCTGAGAGTATGAAATTGATTAAAAATGCCACATTTTAAGCGTTTAAACAAAACGCCTAACTGTTGAGAGACCCTTACTCTATCTTAATTTAGGTTTATGCCCTGTAATTCACTTCCGGTTTAGGTATATGCCCCATGATAACCATCAAAGCCATGCATATAACTTCATAATATAAGCTTTTAAAATGTCAAACCACGGAAATCTCAAAGGCAAATCGAAATGGTATTATATGACAGAAATTATTTTATTACTCCCCTTCATAATTTTGTTGTCATGAGTTATCTCCCCTGAAAACTACAAAAAGATGATTTTTGTGTGCCAAAGATCTTATTGCCTTGTCACTACAACAACAAATTTACACATACGTATAATAAAAATTCACAAATTTCATACAAACGCCCGACTCTGACCTTAAGAGCTTAACGTGTAGACTCGATAATTATGTAATGCAATGTCTGGTCATTTCAAAAATTTTCGAAAACTTATCGTCTAACCTTGCTAGGCATTCTTTGGTCATAGTGATTAATTTTACAAACAATTTTATCTATAATTATATATATGTTTAATTTTAGCCAGGATCTCTCTCACAAACACATACGCGTTCTAATTTGACAATATGTCTAAACATACCAGAAGGAAAGGTGACTTTAAGTAAGTGATTTTTAAATAAGACAAAGACACGAGCATTTAAAGAAATGAATGAAACATGTATCTAACCTTTGAATCAGGAGAAATAAAGTTTTCCATTGATGAAAGAGACGTAATTGCGGAAATCAGCACCTTGCTATATTCATAGCTTTCGGTTGTATCTTGATTTATGTTGTTGTCATAAATATACTTCATTTTGTTCAGTAAGTATTCCGTGACCTACAAAAAAGATGTAATTTTGTTGTAAGACCAGTTCTCCAATATTCTAACCGTCACTTTTTGCATATATGTATGTATATATGTATGTATGTTATGTATGTATGTATGCTTTGATTTTAAGGATAACTAACATACTTTGAAGACTTAGTCTTTTTAACTGGTTTCATACTTACATTACAAAAATTCTGAGTTTGAATAACGCTGGACTTCTTGAGAAGAGAAACATATTTATGATCATGCATTTACTTACAGTGTGTACTGCTTGTGTTTGATCAACAGATGTGCCCTCTACTTCAGAAAGGGCAGTTTCAAGGTCTGTCTCAATATCACTGTGACCATTCCATCCAATATCAATAATATTTTTATCAGATAAGAGATCTAATGGTACAGGATATGACTCCCCAGGAACCTTCAAATAAAGAAAAATAAATAGACAGTGGTATAAATGTCTGGCATCTAAATGCGTTATTTATAAAATCTCATTAAATTCATAAACTTGATAAAATATTGATAGTTACTTAGTTCAACTAGGATGATTGTTTGAATGTACTTATATTATCTCATATATTCTATTAATACAGATAAATATTTCAATATATTCACTTGTTATATCATTTCCTATTTAAAATATAATCAAATGTTGAGATACAAAACTTATCCATCATAGGTATCATTTTGACATATATGGGCATAACATTTGCATACAAATATTTAATTTTAAATGTATAAATACGATTGAAAATAATTTATTTTCAACTTAAAGAATATTAATTCGTCAATTTCGCTTGAGTAAAATATAGTAATTGACACGATATCTTTGGAGAGAAATTCGTTTTTACTCATATGTGTTTGTAACATCGTACATCGTATGTGTCTGATATCTATGTGTAGGGAATATAATACTAAACGATCTGTATCTATAATGAATATATCAAAACTAAAAAAAGACATCGTAATACTGATTAATTTGCTAACATAAATATCTCGTATTTGTAGATCCTATATATGTTCTACTAATTGATACTGACCTTAAACTTTCCATTTGTTATGTAGTCGGTTACATTGGAAATTAAAATGCACATGCCATATATGTCCCCACTCTCTTCAAACTCTGACATTTTCCTATCAATTTTTGTAATGAGATTTTTGGCATAAAGGCTCGGCCCTACGGGGTATACCTGAGTGGAAATAATGAAAATAAAATCCGGAGTTTCAACTGTCCTTAAAGAAACTTCTAAATTTGATAAAATAATTTTCAGTATAAATCCTTTTAACATATGTGTTTTATACTGACCATTCAAACACCCTAGTGCCTGGATATACCAAAAACCATGCACCTAGATATATCAAATTCTCTGTACTAGGATATATCAAACTTTTTTGTTCCTCATTGTTTTCATCTTTCATATTTTGCATATTCCACTGTTATCGCTTTGCCTATATTGAACTCATTTACAAATTCACCATTATTTCAAAGCCTTTTGAAAAAGATGTAGTGTTCGAAAAGAAAACAAAGGAAAAAATATATGTATCTAAGCATGACATTATATCTATAAAGTCCTCAAACTACAGAAACATTAGATTATAATTGATTACAAAAGACATAATAAACGATATGAAAGTTTGTATATGTACATTATTTTTAATAGAGATATTTATATAAGATGAATCATATGATTTTAAATATTTAAGAACATTTTCAATATTTTATAAATGCTGTTATGCTTGAACATGAAAATACATTTTTTAGACATTGTGTTTTATTTATCATTTACTACTATGATGAAATCAAGGCATTAGCATTTTGCTCAGTTTATACACTCGCATTTAAACAGAGGTTCGAAAATTATTTTCAATGCAATAGTTGTATGAGATGCAAAAACAACATTGGGTAATTTATTTAAGTTTAAGTATTCAATTTTTTATTTGGAATTTTGCAAATGTAATAAGTGTTGAAGTAGGAAAGCCAAAATCCATTCTGAAAGGAAACCATACCAAACCGATTCTTAAGTTTTAAGTAGTTTGTGATCATTGCTCATATGTAATGAGTTTGTATTGCTACGAATACCTGTATATGTATGTGTGCATGTATCATTTATATATTGTATGTATATGTATCTATTGGCTAATAATACATGACAGATATTTAATACAAAACACAAGTGTAATAGAACTTGAAGCTAAGAGCTTATTGTGGTTCTTATCCGAATACAATACTGATTCAATTCGATATTTGTGTTTTATCAATAATAGAGTCACTGCCATAGTTGGTTTCAATTAATAATAAAGTAGATTTTGAATGGCCATATTTCTAGATTTTCGGATACAGAAAACAATTTGAGTAAAAGTCGTTATACAAAATTGGTTTGATGCTAATGCTACAGATTTGATATACGAATAAATCAAACGTCGGTCATATAAAACAAATTACTATACACACTTTTCAAATGTTTCATTATCATCAATAAAAACATTATTCTTTTGGGAAATTTTCAAAATAATGTCCTACAGTAAGGCTGACACCCATGTCTGGGATATGGTTTTGTTGGATAATGGTAATGTACACTTATATATATGATAGATACAAACGGATTATTACTATCGTACATTGATCCGAACTGTGTTATCAGAGTGATACACTGATTTACGGAAAATCACGAGAGCTTTAGCTCAAGTGATTTTGTAAATCTGTGTATCACGAATGCACATGAAAACGTGCATTATGTCATAAAAATAATCTCAAAGGTCAACCACAAAGATTTTGTTTTTATTATTATCTGTTAAAATACATTAGTGTTAGACCTTCTGTACAAAAAGTATATTAATATTATTTATAGTTTGTATGAAATCGAAAGTTGAAAGTTGCAAAAATGACCCAGGTGAGAAGAGATTAACTTCTCTCCCTTTGTTATGACGACATCAATAGACGCAACTCTGCCAGCACTATATATCTTATTGAACAATTCACAGTTACTGTAACTAATTTCAAGCTAAATCAAAGATGACAATGAACGATTAAGGGTGTTAGTGTGTATATCAATTTATTAATTTGCATTCGTATAAAAATATATGATATATTCTTCATTCAGACTTTATAAAACTGATCGCTGTACTGAATACTGATGATTTGATGGGGGGGGGGGCATAATAAAAATAAGTCATATCAGAATGTATTCTAAAACCATGTATGATAATATTGACCTAAAGGTTCTGGTTATAGTAAAAATACGATTAAAGTTAATAAACGTTTTACATTCTTTCATATCAAAATCCTATATCTGCGTTCGGTTTCCACAAAGTCCTTGTTTCTAAATAAGTAAAATCCCTTACATATCTACTGATAATAATTAAGTTTTTGGTTTGGTATGAGTATGTAATTTGGGGTCAATTAAGGGGTAATAAAAGGGGTTACCCGGGTTTCATGATCCAGGTGTGTGAAGTACTTACATGCATAGATCTATATATGAAATACAACAGTTCCGGTTAACAATTTCAATTCACTTTAGGCAGATAAGGCCATTCGTATAGACATTAAGGTAATAGAAAGAAAGAGGAATGGGTATAAAATCGGGAGGAGAGAGAAAGAGAGAGAGTGGGGAGAGGATGTCTTGTCATTAACGGATATTTAGAATGAGAATTGTGCGTTAAATTCTAAATGATTTACACAGAGCAGAACATAGCTAAACATAATAAGCATAACAAAATAGTGTTATTTACATATATATCCTAATATAGACCTAAGCAAACAAAGCAGGTTAAATGGTTATTACAAGGTCGATACATGTGAACGACATATTGCTGGCATGTATAAGGTCCTTGCCATTTGGTGGTAACTAATTGATGGGCATGATTAATTGTCAGTTAGTTAGTAATGGCACAGTTTAAATCATAATTAACGCGTTTGAGATCGGCAAGTTTCATTCAAGTTTATGTACAGGAAATTATTAGTGCAAATATTTAAGAATAGGTAGGTTTTGTTGTTCCATTATTATTCAAATTGATTTTATAAGTTATTTCTTTTTAGAGTATAGAAAAAAATGTAAATGTCATTCTGACCTGCGAAAATAGTTTTCTAAAAACTTAAGTTATTGACGAATGAATAGTTATGGACTGATGAAAAAAAGCTGAATTTTTGGAATTATGATATAGGAAGACAGGAATAACTGCGTAAAGGATAGGTAAGTTCTACTAATTTCCATATTTTATTTCACAATACACCATTTTTCAACAGGCAGAATTTATGGTTATTGCCCGTCCCATTTGATCAGTTATGAGTGCTTCCTTTTCGTAATGTGCATTACAAACAAACGTCAGTTCATAAATGTTCGGGAAAGAGAGAATTAAAATAGAATAACCATGGCTATAGTACCAAAGTATAGAAATACGTCAAGTCCTAGTGGTGAAATCATAATCAAATTATGAAAATTTTAACTTCCATTCATCTGAAAACTTATTTATCCCTGAATTTAACTTTTTATTTCACAGTCATTCTGATTTGCGTTATCATAATTATATCATTGTTTATCCAATTCACCAATTAATTTCCCAGAAAGAACTCCATAAGACGTTTTACTTTATACTAGACCAAAACAAATATGATGTGTTTGATTAAAATGTTTTAAATATGATTTATGATTACATACATTCATATGAATTAAAGAAGGCAAATTACAATTGGTCTATCGATGACGTAATGGGTATCTTGTGACCCTTAAATGTAGATACTGCCTAGCAGCTAACAAAATCGGCATTTAACAAGCTTTAAGAGATTGTTTTTCCTCAAAAAGAAGTATGTTCGTGGTCTCCCTTATGAAAATAGACAGAAAAGGAAAGGTTTTATAAAAAGTAAAATTTTCTTTGTGGTTCACCTTTAATTAAATTATTTTTATTATTAAATTATATTATTATTTATTTGATACTCGTTTAAGATCTTCTATTATATGCTTATTGGTTGATTTCTATACAACCGAATGTACAAATGTACTTAAATATATCATAAGGAACATTGATGAAGAATGCAGTAAAAGTACAACACCTACCGTGACATTGAATTCTACTGTTGCATAATCAGAATATTCATCTACTATATATACAACAACTGTTGTCATATTATCGGTTTTACTTCCAGAGTTCAGTGAAAATGAGGCACTCCCGTTACCTAAAATAGAATGAACATGACAACATTCGTTTTATATCCAATATCCATTTTTTTTAAAAAGAGCTCAAAGGAATATAAATCTTCTATGCACATAACAACTGAAGCTATAGTACCAAATAAGGTATATTAATGAGTTTGCTACAAATTTGTATTGCGTCAGAGAACCAAACCCACGATCGATTGGGCCCGTTTCAGATTTTAAAAAAGCACATGTAGTATCAAATATATTTGACGATTACTAATATGATTACCGATGATTAATATTACTTAAATATACATGTATGATAAAAAAGCAATTGATTCTTTTTGTTTCTCGCTATAAGATTAATTAAGGTGTTTGTTAGCAAATGCTTACATGTACTCATATGATTTTTTTTTCCGATTGTAGTATTATTAACGATACGGAATGGAGAAAACACAAGAGTGGGAAAGCAATGCAAGGTTTTTCCTTTTGATCACATGATAAAACGACACAAAACGACGCTTTGATTAGTTTGAGAATGAGAGTCATGACCTTGATTCCATTCATTAATTTGCATACCTCCAGCATCTATGAAGTTGGTATGATTCTATCTGAACTGTTGCAAATGTTTGATAAGGTCTTTATTTCAAAGTTTATAAATGCTGTAGAAGGAATTTTTGACAGAATCAAGCTGGTATCTGAATACTTTTTAATTGCGAAGTGTGTTTTTAAATATATTATGAAGCCAACACCAACGGTTATTTATTAACGGTCAATTAGAAACTATTATATTCCTTAACACATTGAAATATAAATTGGAGGCTAGTGGCTAAAGATTCTATAAAAATCCATGTAGATATTAACACTTTAATGAACGTTACGCCCAGTCACATATTCACTTGTTATTCCATAAGCGTCGAATATATTTGTAACGAGTATCTACATAAAAACAGAATACATAGGTTTCGAAAAATGATATAATTTTACTAGTTTTTAATATGAGGTCTTCATAAACCCAATATCCATGTGTCCTTTGATACACGCTGTATGTAAGGCCAATACTGTGTCGTCCAGTCCCTGAACTCTTCCAGTCGCGGCAACTGAGGTTAAACTCGTTCGTCCTAGCCAGTCCTGAAAATCTAGTATTCATTAATATACAAATGTAAACACTTACAACAAAAAATAATCATGTACATAAATGTATGTGTAATAAGCAGACATATATACTGCAGGTTGGATTACAAAATTAACCCCACTTGTTGTATTACTTCATTTGCTTATCATTCGGGTTATGATACGTTTTACAGAAGTCAATACATTTTGGTTAGGTTAACAATCAACTGTTATCAGTGTTTTTTAGAGATCTTATGGACAATTATCATGAATATTAAAAGTAACGAATCTGCTTTATATTTATTACTACCAATCGGCAATTTCCGTATACGTTTGAAATTTCGAATGCTGTTAATTTGCGCTCAACAAACTACAGTCGAACCCCGGTTACTCCACAACCTCTTATTCAAATACCTGGCGTAATTCGGTATACTTTTGTGAACACAATCCCGTCCTTTCTTGTTTGTGTATAAAACACCCCGTGTCATTCATATTTGTGTTTTTCGAAAATATTGTCTCATCTGAAATGATTTTCTCGGCCCGAGCACATATCAAATCTACTCTTCAAAGTTGCCTTCAAAATATTAGTTTTTGACGCCATTTTGAATACAGGGGAAATAGCGGAAACGCCTACTTATCGGAATGTTTTTAATAGACTAGGGATTGCCGCTTACAGTAAGTGTTAGTTGTTGATTGGTTGAATGTTTTGTCAACTTCATTTAGGTGATATTTACTGGTTTTATTTGTACTAGGTATATGACATCTGTACCTGGTTAAAGGAGGGCCGCTCATAATTGGCATCAAACCGGTACATGATTTCAAATAAAATGCGTGTTTTTATTATTAATGTGCATTATCTTTGGGGGATATTTGCATATAGTATTGCATTGATTTGAATCACTTGTGAGTAATGCAGCCGCCTTAAACATTTATAATTAGCTTGTATTACAGTATGTAAATCATTAGGGTGAAATTAAATATCATAGATTGAGTAAATAAGTGGTTGATAGTGAATATATAATTTTTAACGAAGGGTTGTGCTTTTGTGATCAGTGAGACGACGGCTTTAACCAATATTTTTGCTTTAGTTTATCTCAATAACCGACGCGAATGTACTCGTATGTATTGTTTAGTGATGGTAAACATTTCTTATGTTGTCTATTTAAGCCTAAAAAGATAAAAGTTCTAAATTATAAAACATTTTATCCATCCATTTTTCGTTTACATTTACGTTCATATATCACAATAACATATAAATGATACATGTTTTACTAGCACTGCATAAATAGCAGATGTGTGAGCTTTCATCTCAACGATCGTCTTGAATTTTGGTTATTTGAAATCGTGCCTTATTCGAAATAAAAAACGCAGGTCCCCGGCATTTCGAACAAACGGGATTCGACTGTACTTTAAAAAAGAAATGCAAAAAGGGACATTTCAGTCAGCTTGTTGGTCTTTGAAAGAGGAGGTTGACTGAATCATTCATCATAAGAAATTCATTTGTCAGACTCGTTGCCGAATTACATTGTCTTGAAAATGCCTTGGATGATAATGACGCGCTTTATATTTTAGCGTCTTGGTCGGTCCTCTAGTCTCTTAGTGTTACGAACAAATGCGTATACTTGTATATCTTCTATCGGGTCGCTTTATGGTCTTCCACGGGGTAGAATGGTAGTTCTAGAACATGCATATATTTCTGGGCCTATGCTCTAGTTTGTGTGATTCTAATGTTTTGACTAGTGTTTATTCTAATGTATTATAGATCATATTCTAATGTTTTGACTAGTGTTTATTCTAATGTATTATAGATCATATAAGCCATGTATCAAGCTTACAAATTTCATTCTCATAACATTTTAATCTTATAAACTGTCGTTGCCATAAGAAAAATCGTTTTATTTTCAAACATATACATATACCATATGTATCAGGTCCCTGTTGCAAAGTGGCATCAGATTTGTTAAAGTGTTAAAGACACTTAGATGTAGTTTGGTTTCATCCATCTGCTTATTCTTATTCGTATACCAAATGAACAAATAAGATAAATCTTATGAAGAGAAATATGTTCATGAGAACTTACATGTAGACCACCTGTAAAGGTTAAGATGTATTTGAAAGAACACCAGGGACCTTTTTGCCTGGGTTTCACGAAATATTTTTAATTGGGATTATCCGCATCTCAATATATTGAACATAAACGAATAAACGAATAATATCAATAAAAGTATGCTTACAGAAAAGTGTCTTCAATTTCTAAAAAATGTTCTGATGCACATGTGACTATCTCAGTCTAAAACGAAGGATATATCTATGTGGGAGTTCAACAGTGTTTATGTTGACATTAGGTGGTCCGATAAAAAATAAATATATGCGTATACAGGAAATATGAGTTTTCAAAAGCATATTTAATTAAAAAATGCGTTTTTTTTTTCTCATTTCCTAATGTTTTGTTTGTTTGCTTTTTGTATTTGTTTCTTTGGTTTAACGTTCCGCCAACAATATTTCAGTCATTTGGAGACTATGTCTACTTCAAACAGATATAGTGCAGTCACATTATCCATTCAGTCCAAGGACTACCCTTATATGCTGATCGACAAACAGTGGAGCTATACCAGTATCATTTTAATGTCTACTTATGTTAGTATGTGGCGTCCGGTGGTCAAAAACACGACATACCGGTTCTAGCACAGACTCTCCTGATTCTTGGCCACTGGGACCGAAGATAATCTTCACATGTATATTTATGTTAAAATGGCTTCTCTGACAGATATACATATTCAAACCGTTGTGAGGTCAGTATGCTTTTTACAAACCCGTCGGTCGTATTTTTAATTAAATGAAAATAACATAAAAGCATCGTTTTTTCCGCCGTCAAATCGGCAAAAATGGAAATACATATACCCGAAATTAAATCTGAAGCAGCAACTATCGTCAGCCAAGTCCTCTTGAAAAAAAATACATGTCCCTTCTATTCTAAGTAGTCTTAATTCGTTGTTTATATAGGCTATTATTTTGAATCTGCCGCGGGTGTTCTATATGTGCTTGATTTGACAAAAGTTATCCACTATTCTACTGATTCCGCGAAACAGGCGACGTGAAACAATTATTATATACATTTCTATGGTCTAAATGAAATAACTATGTTGGATTAATGCTTATTATAACTGATAGTTAAAGAGATGTTCTCAAACTTTCTAACCTAACAGATCGTCATAGGTCATTTTTAATAGTTATTTGAAGTACATTTTCAAGCAAAAATAACCAAAACAAAACTACCGATCAATGGAATTCTTTTACAAGTGTAATTGATTTGACAACTGCTGAAAACCATGGTCTTTTTTATAGAAAGCATAGTCATGACGATTAAAAAACCACAATAAATTATTTTTATATAATTAAAGTATAAACTTTAGCTTAATTTCATTTCAATCGTAATGAAATTGACACAGATACGAAGTGATGATTTCGCAAGGCTCCCTCATTCCGTAGGCGTTTAATATTTACACATTGTCTATTAATATTAAAGTGCAAATATAATAAATAAAACTACTAAAACATAATTTGTTAATTTATAACAAAACATTTAGTCTATGTTTTGCTTTAAATGTCACTGAGAAAATCCCTTGTAAAATGATAAATTTTTCACACTCTCATTTTTCCCAAGAGTTTATCAGACAGAATTAACCCTGATTAATAACATATCTTCAAACATAAAGTCTTATGATTGATTATTGTTCTGGGTCGTGTTTTTAGGTTTTCGCCTCTGCTGGGCGAAAACCTATTGTTCTTCTTCTGTTGATTTGTTTTTTGTTTTGTTTTTTTTTATTATTTTTCCAATTCCACCCATTTTTGTGTCCAGCCTAGCGGCCAGATGAAAAAAGCTACAGCTATGAAATTTTGGGCATGGAGTCATCTTTATCTGAACATGTGCCTAAATGGTCAAACTTTTCACTTTTGTTTCTGATTTAGCCACTAGGGGGCGCAATGCATGTAATCACTGTTTTGCTAATAACTCAAAAATTTGAAACCTGATTTAGATGCGGTTTTTTACATAATGTTCCTTGTTGACAGCCCAATCAAATATGATGGATATCTTATCATCGAGTACTGGGGGAAAAAAATTGTTCTAGGAGAATGTTCGAGCCTTGGAAAAAAGTGAAATAATGAGGGTAGGTCTACGAAAAACCTTCCCACTTTTGTTAGAGATCAGATAGAAGAATTCTGTTTGCTGCATACGATTTGCAAGACATATACGCACAAAATATATGGGGTGGCGAATTTAGGAAATGCGTGGTTTGTCCTCTAGAAAAGGTCAAACTTCACTAAATTTTAGGAAAAATTAAAATTTCAAAAACATGTTTTTGTCGCTCCTGACTTTATTTTCTGTTCATTCTTCATGATATTTTCACACGATATGTATTGTAATGTTTGAAAGGGCCTCACAATAAAAAAATTTAAAGAAATTTGAAAAGGTCAAGGTCATATTACGATTATTGTGTTTTTATTCGGCCACA
>CM037783.1:47838633-47888633 GCA_021229015.1 Solen grandis | reverse complement strand
AATAGCTCCAAAACTAAAAATATTTCATTGAGAGTATATGAACAAAAGTTTTAGATCTTAAAGAGCTCTTTCCAGTGATGTTTAGTTTTTGAAGATCGGACTTGATTTGGTTATTGGCAGTCCAAATTTGATCCTTTTTTGGAATAATTTAAATCAGGTTTTATGCTTCAAATTCTGAAACACAAGAATTAAAAGTTTGACTTGTGCGACTAGTATACTTGATTGAACTATTTGCTGCTTTGCTAGGTACCAAACAGTAAAATTTTAATCAATTTTCTATCTCATTTTGCCGCTAGGGGGCGCTTTTCTTGAAATCATTATTTTGCTTATAACTCAAAAAGTTAAAGCCTGATCCAAATGCGGTTAATTGAATTATGTTCCTTGTTGATAGCCTAATAAAATATGATAGTTTCTAGGTATGAGTGGCTGAAACTTTTTGAGCTAGTAACGGAAGGTTGAAAGTTCGAATCTCGTAAAAAACTGCAAATGAGGGTAGGTCTACGAAAAACCTATCCATTTTTGTTAGAAATCAGATAGAAGAATTCTGTTTGCTGCAAATGATTTGCAAGACATATACGCACAAAATATATGGGGTGGCGAATTTAAGAAATGCATGATTTGTCCTCTAGAAAAAGGTCAAACTTCACTAAATTTTAGGAAAAATTAAAATTTCAAAAACATGTTTTTTTGTCGCTCCTGACTTTATTTTCTGTTCATTCTTCATGAAATTTTCACAAGTTATGTATTGTTATGTTTGAAAAGGGCCTCACAATTAAAAAGTTAAAAAACATTGAAAAGGTCAAGGTCATATTACGATAATTGTGTTTTTATTCGGCCCCAAAGTGCTCCAAAACTAAAAATATTTCATTGAGAGTATATGAACAAAAGTTTTAGTTCTAAATAGTTCTTTCGTATAATGTTTAGTTTTTGAAGATCGGACTTGATCTTTTCATTTTACGGCAATCCAAAGTTTGATCCTTTTTTGGAATAATTGTTATTCAGTTTTTATGCTTAAAATTGTGATATATAAGAAAAAGAATGTTCGATTAGTGCGACTTATATACTTGTTTGAACTATTTGCTGCATTTCTAGGTATCTAATTGTAAAATTTTTATCTTTTTTTTTTCTCATTTTGCCGCTAGAGGGCGCTTTGCTTAAAATCACTCTTTTGCCTATAACTCAAAACGTTAAAGTCTAATTGAAATGCGGTTTTCAGCATTTTGTTCCTTGTTGACAGCACCACAGAATGTGATGTGATGATAGGGTATGGGGAAATAATTTGCGCTAGAGGAGTTTGAATGTTCTAACATTCCAAAAAAAACAAAAAAAAACTGTGCAAATGAGAGTAGGTCTTCAAAAAACCTTTGCGTTCTGTTTCATATTAAAAATTGTGGCTGAGTTGAAATAAAGTGTTCAAGTTGATTAGGTTAAAAGCGAAAACCAAGATACCGCTTGCGGTTCTAGTTTTTTTTTTTTCTACTTTCACTTAATACTTAAAAAACATACGAAGACTGAATGCGGGTAATACTGTTAAAAATGTCGAAGATTTAGTTATTTTTATCGACCCCAAAGTTTTCCCGTGTTTATTGTTTTATTAGGTTTTCGCCTCTGCTTGGCGAAAACCTATTGTTCTTCTTCTGTTGATTTTTTTTTTTTTTTTTGTTTTGTTTTTTTATTATTTTTCCAATTCCACCCATTTTTGTGTCCAGCCTAGCGGCCAGATGAGAAAAGCTACAGCTATGAAATTTTGGGCATGGAGTCATCTTTATATGAAAATGTGCCTAAGTGGTCAAACTTTTCACATTTTTTTCTGATTTAGCCACTAGGGGGCGCAATGCATGTAATCACTGTTTTGCTAATAACTCAAAAATTTGAAACCTGATTTAGATGCGGTTTTTTACATAATGTTCCTTGTTGACAGCCCAATCAAATATGATGGATATCTTATCATCGAGTACTGGGGAAAAAAATTGTTCTAGGCGAGGTTGAATGTTCGAACCTTGGAAAAAAGTGGAAAAATGAGGGTAGGTCTACGAAAAACCTACCCACTTTTGTTAGAGATCAGATAGAATAATTCTGTTTGCTGCATACGATTTGCAAAACATATACGCACAAAATATATGGGGTGGCGAATTAAGGAAATGCGTGGTTTGTCCTCTAGAAACGGTCAAACTTCACTAAATTTTAGGAAAAATTAAAATTTCAAAAACATGTTTTTGTCGCTCCTGACTTTATTTTCTGTTCATTCTTCATGACATTTTCACACGATATGTATTGTTATGTTGGAAAGGGCCTCACAATTCAAAAAATAAAAAAGAATCGAAAAGGTCAAGGTCATATTACGATTATTGTGTTTTTATTCGGCCACAAATAGCTCCAAAACTAAAAATATTTCATTGAGAGTATATGAACAAAAGTTTTAGATCTTAAAGAGCTCTTTCCAGTGATACTTAGGTTTTGAAGATCGGACTTGTTTTGGTCATTATACGGCAGTCCAAAGTTTGATCCTTTTTTGAAATAATTGTAAATCAGGTTTTATGCTTCAAATTCTGATAAATAAGAATAAAAAGTTTGACTTGTGCGACTAGTATACTTGATTGAACTATTTGCTGCTTTGCTAGGTACCTAACAGTAACATTTTAATCAATTTTCTTTCTCATTTTGCCGCTAGGGGGCGCTTTTCTTGAAATCATTCTTTTGCTTATATCTCAAAAAGTTGAAGTCCGATTCGAATGCGGTTTTTTGCATTCTGTTCCCTGTTGATAGCCTAATAACATATGATAGGATTCGAGGGTCCGTGTGGTTGAAAGCTTTTGAGCTACGGAAGGTTGAATGTTCGAACCTTGCAAAAAAAAACAAAAAAAACTGTGCAAATGAGGGTAGGTCTACGAAAAACCTATCCGTTTTTGTTAGAGATCAGATAGAAGAATTCCGTCTCCGGCATACCATTTGAAAGACGTATACACACAAAATATATGGGGTGGCGAATTAAGGAAATGCGTGGTTTGTCCTCTAGAAATGGTCAAACTTCACTAAATTTTAGGAAAAATTAAAATTTCAAAAACATGTTTTTGTCGCTCCTGACTTTATTTTCTGTTCATTCTTCATGACATTTTCACACGATATGTATTGTTATGTTTGTAAGGGTCTCACAATTCAAAAAATAAAAAAGAATTGAAAAGGTCAAGGTCATATTATGATTATTGCGTTTTTATTCGGCCACAAATAGCTCCAAAACTAAAAATATTTCATTGAGAGTATATGAACAAAAGTTTTAGTTCTTAAAGAGCTCTTTCCAGTGATACTTAGGTTTTGAAGATCGGACTTGTTTTGGTCATTATACGGCAGTCCAAAGTTTGATCCTTTTTTGGAATAATTGTAAATCAGGTTTTATGCTTCAAATTCTGATAAATAAGAATAAAAAGTTTGACTTGTGCGACTAGTATACTTGATTGAACTATTTGCTGCTTTGCTAGGTACCTAACAGTAAAATTTTAATCAATTTGCTTTCTCATTTTGCCGCTAGGGGGCGCTTTTCTAGAAATCATTCTTTTGCTTATAACTCAAAAAGTTGAAGTCCGATTCGAATGCGGTTTTTCTGCATTCTGTTCCCTGTTGATAGCCTAATAACATATGATAGGATTCGAGGGTCCGTGTGGCTGAAAGCTTTTGAGCTACGGAAGGTTGTATGTTCGAACCTCGCAAAAAAAAAACTGTGCAAATGAGGGTAGGTCTACGAAAAACCACAGAATGTGATGGATTTCAAGGGACAGGGTATGGGAAATATTTGCGCTAGAAGAGTTTAAATGTTCTAACATTCTAAAATTGCAAAAAAAAAAAAAAAAAAAAAAAAAATCTGTGCAAATGAGAGTCTTCAAAAACCTTTTCGTTCTTGTTCATTTTGAAACTTGTGGCTGAGTTGAAATAAAGTGTTCAAGTTGATTAGGTTAAAAGCGAAAACCGAGATACCGCTTGTGGTTCTAGTTTTATTTCCTCCTCCTCCTTCTCCTGCTAATACCGTCAAACTTAAAAAATAAAAACAACCTTGCCTGGTACAGAATTTGAGATTATTAATTGCTACACATTTCAATATTTGGGATCTTGACCAAAGCACAAGGAAGGTACCTTTGTCAAATGAAATACAATTCCTAGGTAAACTGCGGATAAATTCTACATGTATAGATGGTGCTTTACTTAAATTAAAACTTCAAAATAAAAAAAGATAATTATTTTAACAAAATATTCATTTAAATATAAAGATGTACATGATGAAGAGTAAACAGAAAAAAGAAGGAGAATTGTTATAACCTAACTCATTTTTTAAAAGATACATAACCGTGTTGAAAAAATAACAATAAGAGTGTTCAGTTCAGTTTAAAAGACATGCATACCTTGGTCTTGTGTGACGTTACAGGTGCCACCATCGGGAGGAATGTTAACAGTCCTGATAATCCCAGCCGATGAGGGACTTTCGTTCTCTGCTGTACTTACATTCACCGTGATATAATAAGTTCTTCCCTGAACTAGCGTATTCTTGGGTATTTTTAATGATTGGTTATTCATGTCTGTTACTGAAATAGAAGATCAAAAGTCGCAGAAAGAATATGCACATATTACCGCAAAGCGGTTATTTCTGCTGGTTTAATATTCTGCGGTTTTGCCATAAAAATGGGATTTTTTATCTACGGATTATTTGTCTGCGATTTATGCCCAATGAATATTTTTCTGCCCTTGCATGCATTGCTATTAAAAGCATACATATCGGAATATCTAATTGTAAGTGATGCTCTTAGTTATTCCACTTCAGGAAGATCACTTTCTGTTATATCTCACATACGTCAACCATAACGTACACAATTTAACAGCTTCTTTTGGTACAAGTTAGTTACAGACATGAGTCAGTATATACGAGACTTGACTTTTTAATTGTATGTTTATAGTTTTGCAAATACAATTTTTAAACCAGATTCTTCAACTATAGATACATTTCGAAGGCAATTGTACCACCAAGAAAGCCACTGGTATATACGAAATTATGCACAGTTTGCATCCTTTGGCATGTAATTAAGACCCCGAAGAGGCGGTATAACCTGGAAGGTGACACGATGTGTGCCATTGATAATGGAATATTACAATGAAAAGTGTCCAAACTGTAATAATTTTACCCATTCCTTAATTTAGTGAAAAACTACATTGACTGGTTACTATGTTTTAATGCTAGCGATAAACAGACTTGATAATAGAAACATAGCCACAGCGTAATTAATGCAGATTAGTATCTAATGATATGAAAGGATCTTAAGAGTTTTATCCTGCGAATATTTTTCTATTGTCAGTTAATTTCTACGGATTTCTACGGTTTTGTAGTCTTCCGCAGAATAGCAGAAATACATTACCCGCAGAAATAACCCAGTATACTTAACTTAAAAAGTTGAGATGTAGCAATAGATTCAAATGTATAGAAGTTCTACTTTAGGCAATGTTCTCATGTAACTTAACATGATGCACATTAATGTTAGAACAAATCAGCTATCGAATGAGAGATTATAATTATTGCGGGAATGAAATATCTATGTAGGAATAACCAGTGGAAAAGTGCATGCATGTTTTATCTCATTAACTGAACCAATACATTCAGAGACAGAGACAGAGCGGCGGCCTATTTATACCACTATTAGATATGACGCTTTTGGGGGACCATTTGTGTATCAACACATTTAAAATACAGTTTACATTAAAATGAATTAAAACTAATACATAAGAAAATTACTGTTTCAGAAAACTTTAAAATGACAAAATGCAAAACAGAGATAAATGATAGCATCTCTCACTTTGCGATATATTTCCGGTGATGTCAGTCAAAAGTCCTTGATACTCGAATACCTTCCAGATTATAGAACATAATACGACGCTTTCATTGTAAACGGCCTTCAGTTCCAATCGGTCTGAATTTAATTTTCTTTCTGTGCCCTTGTGGCAATTGGAAATGCATCTAAAAAAACATAAGACATAATAATAAAAAAAAATGAAAAGATCAAGAACGGTAAGTAAAACCTACTTTACCCATTTGTAACAGGGCAACCTAAATCATTTGATTGAACACCCTAAATTTTCAAAATTGAAGCATCTATAGATGTTTAGAGCAGTAAGTATCGATTTAAGTTAGCAAAATTCCAAAGTCAAAAGGACTGCAATGTAATCAAATTTTATCCAATTCTTGTATGGGAAAGTAGATAACAGTGTTGAAAAGATATACATACATATATAAAGCTTCATCAAATTCATTTACAGATTATCGAAATATAGCCAGCCTTGTGTATTAAACATGAACCTTTGCCTTTCAGACAAATGCTAAATATGTTCAAAACCTAGTTCATGTATCTAATTCCTGTTAGGCATTATCAACAGTGATGAAAGTCTAATTTAAGTAACTTTAAGTAACACACTCTCCACGCAGCTATCTCCCCTTCATTCTTCGGCATAGATCTCTGCCACCAGGAGAAGGAATTATCAGGATATCTGATATATATATATATTTAAAAATTGTAAAAATTACTGTTTCTATATATCAACTTAGTTTTCTCTCATTCATATAATAGTGATTATGATGAAATAAATAAAAAATGATAACAAATAAAAATACTTTAAGTTAATTTTCATTTTTTCAAATTCTTTTTATTTTACAGCGAGTGGCAATTTCCTAAGTATATTTTCTTAAATGAACATCAGTTATCGCCTTGTGGTAAAAGATATTCTGTTTAGAAAATGACTTTTTCTGTGCTTGAAGATCTATAAAAAAATAAACCTTCGCCATTTTGTTATCCTTCCATCATCACGTGACAATTGTAACGGCAGTGATTCTTTTTGCTAAGTGAGCGTGCAAGGGACACCCCTGTGTGGAGTTTGTAAGTAACAATGACCTTCATCTTGACCAATCACACCCCAACAACTCTCCAAAGCATTATCCTCACCAAAGCTATATATGTTGCAAGTTTTATTATGATATTTCATTCCAGACAAAAGACATCAAGATAAAAATATTTTGGGACAGATAGTAAGCGGCAACAAAGGCCTAGTTTTAATAACAATGGCTTTGACATGTCAGACACCCAACAACTCATCAAAGCTATATATGTTCCAAACTTAATTACGATTTCTCAAAAGTAATTAAGACTATTCAATTTTGGGGACAGTAAGCAGTAACAAAATATATTTCAGTATTTTTCACCCACAAGACACAAACAGCACATCAAAGCTTCATCTTGAAACAAGGTATACATGTCCAAATTTGGTCAAGATATGTTACTCGTGACAAAAGCTTAAAAAAACAGACGGACAGACCGACTGACCAACCGACACGGTGATTCCCCTCAAACATTCGTATGCATGGTACAAAATATTGATAAACTAATGATAGGGGCTTCCTTTTAAACCATAAGACAAGAAAATGATTGCTTTTCGATCACTAAAACCAATACACATCGAACGTTTAAATGATTGACATGATTGACAGTTCCCTCCTCGCTGCCTTTCGTTTATTCATACAAAAAAGTACTTCCTACATAGGTAGTAACTTTCAAACGATTGGCTAAATGATGTTGTGCAAGTAACAAATTTCCGGGCGGGGCTTATACGATGACAATGAATTTCAGAAGATGAATTTCGTCATTATTTTTACCACGCACGGTATAAGGATCATGTACAATATTATTATTTGCTAACACGACAATAGTAACTTTAAATTGTTTATGTTTATTGCTCAGTAAATTCATAAATATGGTTTGTTATGATTCATTCTTAAAAACATTAAAAGTACATAAATTTTAACAGAAACATACATTTTAATGAATCTTTAATGAAATTTGATTAAATAAAATAATAAAACTGGCAACTAAATTTAATCTTCAAATAACTTCTTTTTGCCACGTACGGTATACGGATTATGCATAATAATGGAATGACAGCACAACAAATGTAACTTTAGAGTTTTTATTGCTCAGTATTTTTTTTCTTTTCAATTAAATCAATTCTTCTGAAATATTAAGAAACATAATAAATTTTGACAAAAATAAACTTTTTTTATTAAATCTTAAATGTAATTGATAAGATAAATTGGTATGACTGGCAGTTTAAATTAATCCTAAGAAAGAGTAAACCTTTAATGATGTCAACTAACAGAATGAAAATGTAAACAAAACACTGCATATAAAAGAAGAAGGAAGTTTTATTTTCGTCCAGAAACATATGGCAATATAAGTAGCCCAAAATGGCCATATGATCATTATAACTAATATTCGAAATATAAATATAAAAATATTAAATAAATAATATATAATTATATGGTGAATACCCTATTGCCAGCTGCAGTTGTGCCTGTGTCAAATGGACAATCTGTGTGGTCGTGTTTACTCTCGTTCTATTTTCCCATGTCTGTTTTGCTTGAAGGAGTATCAGCAGCCATGAATTAGATTGGAATAAACTTGAATTTACCTCTAAAGCAAATTCAGAATCGGATTCCAGAGTTCTATATGCAGTCCCATTCGTTGGATAATTTGTGTTGCTAGGGTCTCTTAAAAGGTCTATCATAAACGTTAGCAGTTTTTCGAAATTATCAAGATCGGGTTTGAAATACAATACTACCCAGTTAACAGTGTACAATTGGTTACTCTCGACTGCATTTAACACAATGTTGCTATGTAAGGGGTATGAAACAAAATCACCTCCATCGATTTGTAAATTGTATTCTGAATTGAAAAGTTTCAAAAATATATAATCAGTTACGGAAATCTCATAATCACCATTCATATAGTACACTCTCAAAAACACTACATATCCTTCAATACTGTCTTCTATAGAGGTGTATGGGATACTAATTGCAAGAATTTCCGAGTTTGGTTGATTGATATCCAGTTCTTCATACGCTGTACCATCCCGAATACGTTGGACGGACCAATAGAAGTATAAATCCTCATCAAGAAAGTAATTCGGTATATTTTCGGTGTCACCGCGAATCTGAAATATATAAAGTCACGTAAATGTCGTTTGTAGTTTGCCGAATTCTTGGTGATTGTTTTGAATTAGAATTAATCAATACTGCATAATATTCAAATTATTCGAAATAGTCAAAACCTTTGATTATGTACAGTTATTTAACATACATAACATGTAAATACTAGAATACAACAGTTTCTTTTAAAACCAATAATGTTACAAATGTTTAAAGCACAAAAGAGGAGGTATGCTGTTTTTTCTTAACGTCATAATGATTAGGTTCATACGAAGACACAATTCCTGATATTTGATAACAGTATTCGGTAACATTCGTGCATTTAATCGACGCTGAACCGGCCCCAGTGGCCGAGTGGTTATAACTTCCGCCACTAAATCGGGAAACACTATTCACCAAATTCCAAAGTCTTAAAAATGGCATTCCCTTGCTTGGCGCTTAGCATATAAGGCTAGTTCTAGCACTGGTTGGCCCAGTGTCAGTGTAATGTGACTGGGTGTGGTATCATGCCAATTGTCTACGGCGCCATATCGCAGTGTTGCAACACTGTATCTGTCTAATATAAACATGAAAGCACTGAGAGCACTGTCAGAAGCGAAAGTTAAAATGTGTAAATTATAAAGTCAATCCCTTTACTACGAGGGTCATCCGAAAATGAATGAGAGTTAATTTGTAACTTTTGATTGAAACAACATAAAGCCACAAAACTTGGCATGTAACTAAATAAACTCTTTGCGCGTCAGCGCACGTGTTAATAAGCATCCTGACGCTACGTCATTTTTGATGACGTCATATCAAACAACGCAATGACGGACGATGCGTTCGCGCTAACGCGAGAAGAAATTTATGCGTATATCAAGACAGAGAGTAGGCGCGGAAAGAAAGCGACTGAAATATTTAATGCACTTCAGGAGGTTGACCCGACATGTGCAGTTGGATTTAGCACTATTTGTAGATAGGTGAAGGATTTCGATAATGGACGGCAAGAGTCTTACAAGAAGCCTTCCTCCGGTAGGCCGGTGACAGTTACAGACGCCGATAACACCGAAATTGTTGCTCAACTTCTTAACTCTGATAGAGATTCGATTTACATGCGAGGAAATTGCGTATGAATCGGGGAAACGTAAGAGTTCCATTCATGTTGGGTGCCGCACGAACTCTCAAAAACTGAAAAAGACAAACGTGTTCAAATGTGCACTGAATTGTTGAATAGATATTCAGAGGAAGGTGAAATGATGCTGAATAGAGTGGTTGCTATCGACGAAACATGGATCCGGTCATTTGAGCCAGAATTGAAACGCCAAAGCTCTGAATGTCATACTCCAAACTCGCCAAGACCTGTGAAATATCGCCGCAGTATGCACTGTCCAAAGGTGTTAATGATATTCGCTTACGATATTTACGGCGTTTTGATAACACACAGAGTTCCAATTGGAAGCACGGTTAATAAAGAGTATTATGAGTGGTATTTGACTAAAATTCTTCGACCAGCGATACGCCGCAAACGACCGGAACTTTTACAGTTGACGCCATTAATTTTGCATGATAACGCCACGCCGCACAAGTCCGGCGTTGTTAGGGACGTGTTCGAGCGGTTCCACTGGGAAGTTTTTAATCACCCACCATATTCGCTAGACTTAAGTCCCCCCAACTACGACCTGTTTCCAAAACTTAAAGAACCACTACGAGGAGTCCGATATGACGATTTGAATGTTCTATATGTCGCCGTGAACGCGGTCGTTAGGGACATAAACAAAGATTGCCTAGAAACGGGAGTTCGGGATCTGCCAAAAAGATGGGAGTCGACCATAGCATCCGCGGGAGATTATATTGAGTTACTATGAAGAGATTTTGTGAGTAACACTTGTAGTTTTTACGTAATTAAGCATTTCTGGATGACCCTCGTATTTTTATTTTTTTTTTTGTGGTATGCATGTAAAAAATCAGGAAAGTTCAATCTTATTTAAACAAAAATGGAAGAATTTTTTTTTAAATGGTACAAGATAAAGTTATTGTTCTTTGTCACTTCATATCCTTCCCATGTGTAAAGAATGATATCCATGTCTTCAATAGTTTTTAAAATATGTTCTAGAAAAACATAATTTCACCATACAAGTAAGTAACAGAGATGATTTTTCTTGGTAAGAAAAGTTTGACCATTGTATAAAGTATGAACTCAATCCCTAGAGTACTTTCTGAGTTATGACATACAGATGCGACTAGAGACACTACAGTCATTTGAGTCTCAAACAAGAAAAGATTAAAAACAAAATGTTTCAATTGACGGCTTACATTAAACATACTGTCCCCCTCTCTTTTTTACTGTTTTGACCTTATAACCAAACCTGTCTAAGCGCAGGACCCCCTTATTAGAAAAGTCGACCTCTCGTATATAGAGGTCGATTTTTTTTACTTAATATCAGGGTCCTGTGATCTATGATTCAGATCCAAAGGTAAACAAACGCAAATTACGGAAGCCTAAAACTAGAATTAAAAAAATCTAAATATATAACCGAATAATATAAGAAATAAGTATTAAAAAAAAAAACGGTCTCACCTGGACTAGAACTCACGACACCTTTCAAGAACAAAATACTAAACGACGCTCTTACCAATTGAGCTAATTCCACAGCCGTAATTTTAAGGTGCAAATTGGGTTATTTATGGGTAGTTTAATGAATGGAACTGCGGATGAACACTTAATTATAAACTTGCTTCTTTTACAGTTTTATTTGCACAGAAAGTGTGATTATACCCAATTCTTTCAAAATCCTGCAATATATCTAACTTTTATCAAAACTGCAATGTTGACTTCTACAACCAGTGGTACTATTTTTCATCGCGAATGTATAGTTAAGTGGTGGTAATGTGATTGTAAGTAGAAAATCCTTTGTCTGACTTAAGAAGCTTTCGCTTCTAAAAAGTCCTTAAATGACTGAAACACTATCGGTGGGACGTTATTCCACAAAACAAACATATAATAAATGTGCGGTATATACTTTCGCATATCACAAAAAGGCTCTGGAGAAAAACATTCATACAAATGCTGTGAGGGGTTGTATTAGTCTTAAACTATTAAAAAAAGAAAAAGGATCATATGAACTGGTGGTTTGCTGGGAGATGTCGATAAATCTACCGATAGATACTTTATCATGTGCCCACTTTAGTTTTACATATCATGTGACATTATGAATGAGATCTATTGATCTATAAAAATATAATTTACTCAAAAATCAAATGATTTCCCTCATTGAACAGTTTATTCATTTACGTCGATTGGGAAACAAGTTCTTACAACTAATACAAAACTCTCACGACGGTTCCTGGGTTGGAACAGTCCTTTACGCTTGGGAAGGTCATGTAGAAATCCTTGACCCCAAAGGGGTTCGATCCCACAGTCTTCGTATCAGCAGTCGGGTATATTACCATTGGACAACGGCGCCCTAGCATAGTGTACCTATGCTGAGGTGATTTATTACATTCTGATTGATAAACATGAATGAAATTTAGCTTCAAGTTTCAACTCGAACGTATTTTTCTGCCAGGCGCTTTCATTGTTTACAATACAAATCGCCAGATGGAAACGTGGAGCTCAGTTTCGTTCATATTTAAACTTTATATATAATTTTCGATACAATATCATATATCTTAAAAGTTGTAACAAATAAGGAACATTTAGAGAAAGAGAGAGAGAGAGAGAGAGAGCAGGGAAGATATTCTCACTACAATTTCTTGTCCATATTCAGCTTTCAAGGGATCATTTGCACGTTTGAAATCTAATCCAAGTAGTAAATAAGTCCACCAGAATGTATACATACATGGCCATTCGTAGTTGCTGTTGTCGTCCAATAAACGTACAGAGTATTGTTCAAACTGAAGCATATGAATAGTAAAATCATTTTCATATTTATTTATTATTTCATCACTGTTTTCTTACAACCTAAACTAGGAAAGTAATAGAATATGATTGATCCTGATCCGTTTTAATCTAACTTTAAAGTCTAAAGTCATTTACGCTACCACTGGGTCATAATATCTTTAATATTTTTTCTCTCGTATCTTAAAAATTCTCGATTGTGAGCCTAGATTATGCAGTGATACACCATATTTATTGACGGAATATATATTTTTTCATTTCTTCTTTTTTTATGCTTGGCTCAATGACCTGGTCAAATATCATTACCCGTCAGTTATTTGCTTCGTTTATTGTGTCCAAAAAGAACGAACGCCTTTAAGGATCACTGAAAAACGTCTTTTCAGTTCCTTCATTATAATGCGAAATAAAGGCGTTCCTACGCTTTTGAGCTCGTAACAACGCAGAAAAATTCATTATAACGCACAACAAGTGCGAAATAGTGCGAATTTGAAACTCGTTAAACGAAACAAGGCGTTATAATGCAACATAATGTCATAACGCAAAAATAGACGTAAAACCGTGAATATTAAGTTATTATATCGCAAAACAAGGTTGATAACGCGAAGAAAAAGACACAATAACGTGAAGTTGAAACTCGTACGTATTAGTTTACGCAAGGTTTAACACATTTGCTTTGCGCTTTTACCAGGGTATTTCCGATTTACTGGTATACCGGTATATTGAAATATGCTTCTAAAAAAATACAGGTATTGTATGGGAAGTTTCTGTATCGCCCGAGTCCCCTGAAACATATGTCCAAGAAAAAAATCGGTAAAAATCATAGTGCAGAAACATTTAAATCTAATTTTTATAACTTTTCCAAATTATTTTTTTTTTTTAAAAATTAAAACACTGTATTAGATTTCTTTATGTTATTATTAACTTGCCTTTAAGCATGCTTTTCTCACAAAAATGTCGTATGAGGTGATTTCCTATACTACAAGAAATTTCTACATGTATTATGCGTTATTATACTTTTGTTTTTGGTTATAACGCCTTTGATTCGCTAAATGCGAGTTTCACTCGGCGTTTTTTACGTTGTTGTTGTTTTTTTTTGCATTATCAAACATTTGTTTGTGTTATAATGGTTATGTTTCGCGTTTTTTTTCCATTAAAACGCCCTTGGTTCATGCTATAATGCCTTTTTAGTCAAATACTTTCCCGGCACATAATATCTCGTTATAATGACCTTTTGGCGTAATTAAGCGATTTGCTGTGTTATAATGAGTTCATTAGCGTAAAAACGGAATTATTTCGCAGTATTAAAACTTCGTGTGTGTGTGTGTGTGTGTGTGTGATCACTGGACGAACATTGCCGACTAAGATGAACCTTTGTCTCAGTAGCTAGACTTGAGTTTTGTTTTCAAGTGCCCACAATCTAAGGCAATGCAATCTACGTGACCATACTTCAAGATAGCTAAATAAAATATTGTCATAAAATGATATTCTTTTATCTTTTATATGGTTGATATGATGAAGTATGATAAATAATTTGATACCTTTGGATATCTTTAAACAAGTATGGCTATTTTAAATTGTGCAAACGAAACCTACCAAAAAGAATCGAACTAGTTAATAAAGATGGAAATGTCATATTACGTAACTTTTCATTACAAAAGCTCGTTCTTAATCCAAAAGTGTGACGATATTTAAAAAGCTCACCGTTACTAGAATATAATGAAATATGTGAAAATAAAAATACATGTACATATTTAAGTATTTTAGCGCATTTGTAGGTGAGGGGAGAGAAATACTGAAATATACTTACTAGTAACGAAAAACAAAAATTTGTATCATTGACAACATAGTCTTTATTGTCATGATCTGAAGACCCCCACCAAAGTGTGTTCACTCTAAACTTGCATATTCCACCGTATTTCGATTTACATTTTACGCAGTGATAAACTGTATCTGTGACATCATCGTAGGAAGAATTTAACCAGAATAATGACACATTCTCACACTGTATATCTGTAAAATAAACATAAGGACAACTTTTGATCATTAACATGACAAAATGTCTCAATCTGAATAAAAAATAACAAAATACAGCACTGAAAATACAATAAAATAAATATCTGATACAATTGATTTGTATATAACTTATTAATTTTATTCTAATAACCAATGCATGCGTCCCAGCACCCGCGATACGATTTCGTCCGCAGTAAATAAAAGACATAGCCAATTAGATGTAACGATTTCAGAAAGCGCAATATAAAAATATCAATAACCAAAACACAGTGGTCTAGAATTCTCTGAGTTATGACAGAGAGGTTAGAAATACTGCAAGCTTGCTTTTAGACCTGTTCAACGGAGTTGGAGTGCGGATTTTTAGGACTTTTTTCCAACACCAATTTAAGTTGCATTTTACAATAATTTTTTGTTTTACAATGACAGTTTAAAATTACGTCGTGATTATATTATTACAACAGTATTTATTCATTTTTTTCTCTCTCTCATGATTCAAATATATTTTCGTGATAATTTTAAATAAAAACAATTTCTGCAGTTTTCTTTACTACCACTTCTTTTCTGTTTTTTTATGGTTCTATGAGTTCTTTCAGCAACTTAAGTTTTTGTTTAACCTCGCACCTTGAACTTGTCATTTTGGCGAGAAAGATATATGTTCCGATGCCGGGAATCGAAACAGGGCCGCCTGGGTGAAAAGCAGGAATCATAACAACTAGGTTCTTTAAGCGTTGATTATTTAAATATACTTTTGCACAAAAAAAAAATCAAACTACTTTCGATTTCTACGTTTTTCATATTTGCGATTATTTTGCACTGAGAAATTTTATTTACCCAAAGTGTCTGCTCTTATCGTAGTTTTACTGAAAACTAGCCTATTACTTTCATTGAAGTGTGTTTACACTACACTAGTTATTACGAAGTAAAACCATATTTTCAATAAAATTCTTCCAATAAAGTACGTCTGACTGTTTTTAATTTGGTTTAAGTAGTTTCAGTTATTCCAATTGTTTTATATCAAATTAAATATTTTAATAAAGAAACATATTTTTCTGATTTGCTTGGCTTCGTATCGTCCTTAAAATTACACCCAACCACCTGTCCTCTGCTATATAAACACGGAGTCACAAACACTGTATGAGAGCTAAAACACACATATTTTTATTATTAGTTCATGTAACACGAAACATTAATTTCCAGACTGAATTAATTGCGCAAGTCAGTGGTTACATCATATCAGATGCATAAACCCAGACAGATCTAATGCCGCTTACATTTTTTACTTTAAAATTATTTCTGTGATTATATTAGAATCATTGAATCAGAGAAAGAAAGAGAGAAATTTTACGTATATTACGAAACAAATTACAACAACTTATGTTAATAAATATCGATGGCTATGTGGTCATTACTGGGGGGACCGTAGAAAATCATATGTCTAGGCGACCACTGTACCCTCTCACGAACACGGGTCGCATTGGGGAGAAGCGAAGAAGAGAGAGAGAGAGAGAGCAGACAGGGAATAAAAAGATAAAAAAACTACTTGCTTGTAACAATTCGCGACGCAGTTTATCTCAAAGGTTAAACCATACAATCATTTGTAAGCTGTGGAAAATTCAAGGTAATTTAATTTTGGAAAAGCCCTCACTCTAAATCCGATACCAAACCCCGCATTCCGACCTCCGTTAAAGATGCCTATTGCGTTTAAGTTTAGTCACATTTGTGATGATACACATTCCTGCCTGGTAAACAAGTTGGTACGACGAAATGGTATAAAATATATTATAACCAATGATTTAGATGGTACGGAAAAAAATCATATATAGCATGTTCAATGAATTAAACAATATACTATTTTGACACAAGATGCTACATTACGAATTTCTTAGGACGATTCGACAATCGTAGTGACGTCATTTCCATATCGTAGGCAAATATCGGAACGGGTACGTATTAAACAAAGCCTTGGTAACTGCTTGATTAACGTTAATGAGGATGTGAATAATTGTAATAAATTCTGCAGCTGCAACTGAGCAGCTGCCCCAAACTCTCGCTTCAACCGGCGAGCACCAGCCCAATTAAGAATATACAACCTCCATTTTTTAGTTCATTTAGGCCAAGAACCAATTGTAGTGTGGTTCTTTGGAGAGCGTGAACAAACAAGATGCCGACACTTACGAGCATGTCTATGTCCTTTTGTTATCTTCTTTTTGATAACAACAGTCTGACGACATTTTACAAATGTCTCTTTAATGGCACTTAGACATAGGGACGTCTAGCACGTAAGTCGGTCGCTCTATAACGACTTATGACAGTGCCGATATATATACGAGCACATGTCTCAAATGAGCTGCCAACTCAAAAAAAACTGACCACAAAAAAAATAGAAATTATTTTTTTTACGTCTGATGCGCTAATTTGTGGGTTAGAAATCGGCACACGATTTTAGGGAAACCGGCCTTCGCTTTAAATCTGAACACGATTTCTGACAGTGTACTAGCTATAAGATATAGATTTGGTGATATTTTGGGTATATAGATAGCGGACACGGTATATCTTATAAAATTCGATCTCGAATATTTTATTTTTGCTCTTTCCCGGTTAGCAAGGGATTAGAGCGTTCGCCTGGGGAGTTTCAGGTCGTCAATCTGGGAGCCCCTGCTTTGCGCTGAGCATATATACAGGGTAGTTCTAGAATTAATGTAAGTACTTCAGAACAACCTATTAAAGCGTTACGTCTGCATATATTCATAAATGCTTCATTTTTATCCTTGTTGTGTTTGATTCTGTGCAATTTAACGTGGGTGATTATTTTGCGGCGAGTCATATTTCAGTCTTAGCGATACACATGGAGGAGTTTGCGTCTTAAATAAATTCGTTGCTTATTCAAATGACATAAATATCCATATTTTATCATTTAAACCATATTTTATTGTAATCGGTCTAACGTTACTCCGAAAATTATGTCAGTCGATATTATGTCCGGTGGATGCGATCAAGAATCGTTAATTTAATAGGGAAGGTAAAAATACTCATTTTTTTTAAATTGCAGAATAAAGAGTACACCAACAGTTTTATATAATACAAAATCGTAAATTTCATTTCCATTAAAAACAGAACATGGCGAAGATGTTCTTAATTTTCTTGACAACGTTCTACCTAAACAGAAACCTACCCTTTATTTTGATCTTCAAACAAGGGTTGGCTAAATATTTTACGATTTTCGACATATTACTGGAGGGTAAAATGAAATGATTGCGAGTACATTTCTAGCATCGATTATACAATTGAATTTTGTCAGAGGCAATACTAGCTTTAGGTAAAGTAAATGATTGTCAAGATGTAGTTGTTAAGACACTCGCGTTTCGCTCTTTAATCTGGTCACTTTATTTATACGATCATTTCTTAAGGGCTTAATAAAGTTTGCCATTGCTGAATCCGTTTTACAACAAATAAACATGCACTTTTTCAACATTTGTTTTAGTTTTATGATCAATATTTACCTGGTTTACCGGGAATTCCTAGCTGTAGTATCAAAGATACTCGGATGGGTGGTTCAAAATTCAGAGTATTGGTGACGTCGTAAGCTGTAAGAGGAAAACATTACCCTTAAATATGGTGTCAAACATATACCGGATCACATTTACATAATATGCAGACAGTTAATTATGATCTAAAAGGTTTTGTGTGACATCGACTCGACTTTACATGTTATGTGTAAATCGAAAAGAATTCTTTTGTTTTTTACATTTATTATAGGCCTTGGACACCACGTTAAAACTTGTCAGCTGTTATTATTATTTTGATGTTGATTCAAGAATTTACAATTTCAAGAAATAGTGCTTACATAATTGCTCTCGGGCAACAAAAATGTAAACATACATACTTTCGTTAAGGACCGTGTCGCAACGAACGTCTGGAACACAAATAAACAAAAATGAAATTACATGTAATATGCATAAACCAGTCCAGCTAGATTTATCTTTAAAGAAGAGAATGTTCTACCCATGTGCCTCTGTGCACTCTTACTCTCTCTCCACCTACAAATAGCTTCAGCTTGTCTGCTCATATGCATAATACCTTTATTCTATCTTCTCAAGTACACAATTATTTCAGTTTATCTTCTCATGTATATGTCTTCAGTCTTTCTACTAACGTGCGTAATACACCTAGTTTATCTACGCATGTGTATAATGTCTTTGATATATCTTCTTTGATACCTTCATTCTACCGACTGTTGTGCACAATGCATTCAGTCTATCTATTCATGTACATTATACATGTACATCCATTTTATCTAGGCATATGCATAAATTTATTCAGTCTATCTACTGTTGTGTAAAATGTATTCTGCATATCTTTGCATGTATGCGTCATTATGATGTCTTCAGCCTTTATTATGATAACATCATATCTATGCTGATATATGCCTCGATTCTATCATTTCTTCAGCTATCTAATGGATTATACATCCAATCTATCTACGCCTGTTCTATATACCTTTGATCTACCTAGTTCATACCTTAGTTATCTACTAATACATCCAGTCTATCTACGCCTGTGCTAAATGCCTTCGATCTCTGTGCATATCCTTCAGTTATCTACTATGTGCAATCTTTTTTGCATGACGTGTTCAGCCTACCTACTGGTGTACATTATTTTTTCAGTCTGTCTACGTATGGTTATTGTGCAATGCAGTTTTTCTTTTATGAGATGTATCCACATATGAAGTACATGTATGTAAATGTTAATAAAAGGGCATTTAAGTGAAGCTCCGGACTGGAAGTGGTTATGAAAATGAATTATTGATCTTGAACATTGCAATTCTCTAATGTATTACCTGTAAGTCCTGTTTTTGTTATAATTTTAGAATTGTTTAACTATGTTTCATTGATATTTTACACATTAAATAATAAAAACAAATTTTGTATTTTTATTTCTTTTCGTTTTCCGACAAAGCGGTTCAAAATAAAAGTAAGTATCATAAGAAATCATTAAAACGTTACCCATGGTTGTCTAATATATTATACCTTCGTTATATGATTTTTATTATCATGCATTAGCTTCCAAGAACCTTAACATACCTTGAAGATAATTCTAATGGAATTTCAGGTATGTGTGCCATCTCCATTTTACTTCAGTTTAAAATACCATTTAAGCAAGCACTGAATAAAAATGCTTAATTTGGCAAAGGCAACAGTAATATGGTTCTTAATTTTACTGATTCTGGTTCATCATATAAGAATTTGATCATCATTAATATGTGCTCTGATATAATCTTGACCAAATGAAATAAAATAACTTTCAAATAAATACCACCTCTCATTTTTCTAAAGAAAAGCAGTATTTTGTGATGCTTAAGAGTGGCCATAACACATGGTTTGTAACATCATTTTAAGGTATCGTAAGCAACATCAAATCCAAAAGTGATACTTAAATACAATTGTTACACACAACAATAGTACACAGACTTTTAGGATGAAATTCTCTGTTATATAAAACAAAATTTAGAAAAAAAAATACTTTTTTGTACATTTTACTACAAGAAAAAACATTAATTAAATGTCCCACATACATTTCATGTGTAGGAGCAAGTAATAACTACTGTAAAAAAAGAGAGCATATTAATATGTACATGTATGATGAATTTTATAGTAGCTTTAGCAATTTATTGTTTTGATTTGTATACATAAGATTGTGTGTCATTTCAAGTGTTTATTACCGAATATTTTGATTTGTGACAAATGTATTATTGTTTTCAAAAATGAATATCATTGTATTTGCCCTATATAATTCAAAATAATATCAAAGTAGTAGTTCCAGGGAACCACATAAAGTGCATACACCTCATCATCTTTACACCAATTTACCTCCGATTTTCAGAAATAGGTCCCGTCTAATTCTAGATCCGGTTTATTTCTCTTTTTTTTAATAAGCTCAATAAAATGGATATCATCATATCATTATGTTTTTGTACTGAAATATATTGAAATTTATAAGGAATAGATTTTTTTCAACTTCAGCAAACATTTATTTCGACTGACATCAATTTATTTCGAAGAAATAGTTCTTTTATTGCAGAAAATTTGTTTTATTTTTATTTATTTTTTTAGTGGAATACGCACTTTTTTCCTTCAAAAAGCTAAACATCTGAAATACAAATTTCCCTTATATCTTGGTTATTAGTACGATATTTCCTTTACTATTAAACATTGGAGTAAAAAGAAAATTACTCACCGTATTTTGTAGGTCAAACCGTTAGTTGATTTCTTATATTTTTTTCATTTAATAACCCCAAATAAAAAACCTGTCATTTGTTGCTCATTGCGTAAAATAAAAACATAATGTGCATAAATCAAACTTGTTTGTGTTTTGGCTTGTTTCTAAATGAATATTTCGAAATCCAGCCCCGTTTTGGTAATAACGTTACGTTTTACTCTTACGTGTAACAACTCGGAAGCGGTGCTACAGTAAAGCTTTACAAGGCTGTAATGAAAGCCAGCGTTCATTTATGGCTAAGAAATTCTGCTACATTATCTACGAAATCATCAAAGGATTTGAAAATAAAGGTAAAGTACGTTTTCATGAACTAGTTCTTTACAATAAATTGTATTATATTGTGATTTAACTGTATAATTCTTTAGTTTTTTTCTGGACAGTCTATCAACTGCCATGGTTTTGCGCGCGCCATTTTCATCGCACATGATATCTTGTAAAATGTCAAAACTAGGAGGTTGTAATTGTTTATTTGATATACACCCGTTTTTTAAATTTACTTTTTTATCTAAAGATGAAATAAACTTTTTTATTGAGACGCCTTCCAAACGATTAATTTGCCATCATTATCATACGCATGCAGACGACTGTGTAAAGATTTGTGAGTTGGAGGATTATGGAATGTTTTAAACTCTTTTCTTTAGGTATAATAACTAGTATAATTTTGATTGTTCACTACCTAAATCAATACACAATCAAGTCCGTCCAACTTCTCGTGTCAAATTTGCTTTCAACATGAATTTCTAACTTTTACTCAGTTACCCCGTGTTTTGAAAGAGGGTTTTTCAAAAGCAATATTAACTGTTTATATGAACACATTTCACAGCACAGTACTGTAGTCAATATCTTACATGACATCCTTACATGTTTTCAGTCTCATTTCATGATTATTACAGTTACATCCACAGTAAATAAATTAATTTCTAATAAAAATGATTGTTTATGATAAAATCAATTTTAAAATAAAATATTTAGCACTACTCTTATAAAACTATATGCAGTAAAACAAGTTTTAAATTAATTGACAGATATACCAATGAAATTTACCTTATTAGCATGCTATTTGAATCATATTTTTATATAGAAATGTACACACACAAAAAATGTTGCAAAATCTTTACTGAACATTCTGAGTTCGAATTAAGTCAAATTGTTGAATTTTCCTGATAACAAAGGCCCTATTCCCCTCCCTAGTTTGTCTGGACAACGTTTCTTTTTTCCTGTTTTTTCAGGTGGCCTTTTTTTGACATAATCTTAACCATGACTTCCCATCATGAAGAATAACAAAATTTTACAATTCATTCAATACATGGTTTCTTGTTCCTAATCTAGAAGTTTTACCTAGTTGAAAATTAATAGGAGTTTGCATAAATGAACGTTGTTGTTTTTTAAATACATTATGTGTTTCAGGTACAAATCAATTTGTGAAACAAAACCATGGTGTAATTAGTCATACAGGGGTGTTATGACGTGAAGGTAAGATGAATATGGAAAGAAATGCATCACTTTCCATGGAAATTATTCTGCACACGAATAGCAAAGTTCTTAGTATAAGGCATGCATATGAATATGATTTACTAAACTTAGAAGAGAAATAAACCAAAATTAGTTGATCCTGAAAAAGATGTTTCAGGACAAGAATGCTTATGTAAAGTAGGAAAATAAAACAGTGATTTTCATGTAAATTGTAAATATCTGCAAAGCGCACATTTATTTATTATCTACAGTATTAAGCTTTCTTTGTTTTGGAAAGAGAAAAGACCACAAATCAAATTAAATGTACTGTATTTTACTTATTAAGTGAAAGTGTAGTCTACGCTTGACAGAAATAGTAATTCAGATCAATACACAGCACACGTTAAACAAGCAGTATTACTTACAGTGACATTTGTGGTGAATAAAAAAAGAAAGAAAGAAGAAAAACTTTCAGTGAACGATAATGTTTGAAAAATATTTTGATGTTATTTCACCACATGTAGTATTGAAATTTGGAATAAAGCTGTTTGGGTTTGAGTTTATATTTCTGTTAAATGTTTGCACTGAAAATGTGAGCATGTTATAACTTATTCATACTAATAATCATTATCACTTCTTTATGCTCTCATTTCAAAATCAGACGTTGCTGAATGTTGAAAATATTTTGTGATATCATAAATGTAATTTTAGAATATCAATAAAAATTTAAAAAATATATATTTGTCATTATTCAGGGTGTGTGAGAGAATGAAAGAGAGAGAGAAAGAAGCCTAATATACTTAAAGATCAATACATTACAATTCCCAAAAAATATCAAATTCAAACAATTAAATACTCTTAAAAGTAATCTGGCAATCACTCGTCTCAGCTTTAAAAATTATGATTTTTTGCTGTAAATATATGAAATCTACATAATATACAGAAAACTAGATTAACTAGATAAACAGATTCATATGTTTAGTTCAATATTGTTAGTTCTACTCCAATATGGTAACAAGTTCTTACAACTAACAGGTTCATTGGCTGGACCAGTACTTTGTGGTTGCACTTGGGAAGGTGTATTGGTTTAAAGCTATACTGTATATAAATGTATGAAAATGATATAATTAAAGGCATCATTAAGATAATCGGTTAACTGCTAAGCAACTGAGCCACAAACAGGCCCCTACTCATTTTAATCTAAAAAGGGGGAGGGATGATGAATCTGATGATGAATAAGTTTTAATGTCCTAATGACACAGGAATGGAGTTTTTTGTGTGTGTGTGTGTGTGTGTGTGTGTGTGTGTGTGAATAAAGATTATTGCATAGATCACAGGCTACCGGCGTGGGCCCCCCCCCCCCCCCCCCCCCAAATGATACAAAGTAACAATTCAAAACACATTTTATAAAAAAAAAATCACAATTCAAGAAAAAAAAATTGATATCATAAAATAAGAAAAGGTATGTAACTCTCCGTTCAAAATCTATAGGAAAACTGACATGGTCGTATTCTGCATATCACAGTCAATGCTTTTTTCAATGGCAACTTCACAGAAATACAATATTTCCAACAAATACCCATATTAAACAATAAATTACGTATTTATTTAATTCTCACAAGTTATGCTTTTTTCCAGAAGTCGCTAGTATCGATGCATTCCGCCGGGTGTTCCCACTTTGCCAACTTTCTATATTCTGGTACTAACATGAAAGTTGGCAAAGTGGGAATTTGACCAGGTAGTGAAAAGGTGTTAAATGCGTGCGGTGTCATATTAAAAAATGACTGTTACGTTTTCAACATGGAAATAATTTTGTCAACGTACAAGTTGTATATAAACATACAAATATAATCGAGTTGATAAGTATAATTAAGTGATACATTTTATTGATTTTCAAACAATCTTATCAAATTTTCTTCTCACACCAACCCACCTTCCGGTCTTTGATATATAAGTGTATGTGTTTAAACAGTACACACTAACACACATTTTTTAAAAGTAAATAATCATTAAATTGATCTTTTTATCAAGTTTTAGATTTGCGTGATTTCACACAATATATTCACCTTGACCATTGTGTCCAATAATAACATTGAAAAAAGCATTGACTGTGATATGCATTGCTTCGGTCACATCGTGTCCGAGTACAGTTTCCATTGAGTTTCGTGACTCGTATTGTCTTTGTAGTTTATCTCAGATAAAGAATCGACTCGGCAACGAAAAGGCCTATTGTTTCTGCGTTGAACAAGCCCCGCATATTTGAAATCGGCTGAAAATTGTGTCAGATACGAAGCTCAGAATACGACCATGTCAGTTTTCCTATAGATTTTGAACGGAGAGTTAAATACCTTTTCTTATTTTATGATATCAATATTTTTTTTCTTGAATTGTAATTTTTTTTATAAAATGTGTTTTAAATTGTTACTTTGTATCATTGGGGGGGGGGGTCCCACGCCGGTAGCCTGTGGCATAGATTAGTATAGGAAATGGCACTCAAAGTCAATGTAAATTTACTTTAAACACCAACTTAAATTTCACAAATTATTTCTCTTCATATATAAATATTTCATTCATATGCATTTTTGCTGATTCACTGCTTTTAAAAACCTTCAATGACTATGTTAGACACACACTCTCTCTCTCTCTCTATCTCTCTCTCTGTTTTAGCAGCATTGTGATAAATGTGTATTTGCATATTTCCGTGTTATTCACATACTGTATTGATATTTATGGCGTGTTAATACAAATGAAGATGAGAAAAAGATATGTCGATCAGTGGAGTGAAATATAAAGAAAGAGGGAGAGCGAGAGAAAGTGCATGCATTTACATCATTCCCAGCCAGCATATTTTAACAATTACCTTGATGTACAATAATAATGGTAATTATGAACGGAAGAGATAAAAACTGTTATTTCCATGACATTTAGGAGTAATTCGGATTTTATTCCCATGTTAGTGAAATGCAGATCTCAACCAATATGCAGCATACAAAATCTCTCTCTCTCTCTCTCTCTCTCTCTCTTTGGTTAACTTTTATAAAGTCCCTCATTTGAATACACTCCGCCTCGGGTGCGGGAGGTCGTGGGTTCGATCCTCGGCCGCGACACACGAAAGTCGTAAAAAATGGTACTGTTATAACTCCCTTGCTTGGCGCTCAGCATATAAGGGTAGTTGCAGGACTGGTTGAGCCGGTGTCAGGATCATGTGACTGGGTGTGGTATCATGCCACATGTCTACGGCATGATACTGCAGTGTAGCAGCACTATATCTGTCTCAAGTAGACATCGTCTCCAAATGACTGAAATACTGTCGGTGGGACGTTAAACCCAACAAACAAACAAACATCATGGAATACACATTCTGCCGATTCGAATTTAGTAACCATGTCAATTTCATAATGACGCAATGACGGTGGCTGAAAATAGACAAGCACCCTGGTTTAAGTAGTCAGGTTATTTTCTCAATTGTTTATTGTCTATTATGACGTCAAGTCAGGAGAAAATCTTTCATGAACAAACTAAATGGCCGCCGATTGAAAAAATGTCGACGTTGATGGACTATATTGTCGTTAAGGTGTCGTTAAGGTTCAGGGATGTGATGCGGTGGAACTCCTACTGATTAGTTATAACTAAAGACTGTATGTTTAAAAATAGTCATATACACTGAGACGACCCCTCAATTCTAAGAGCATGTGCTCGCATTTTGGTCCATTTGATTAACAGATTATTCGAAAATAACACGGTGTCATACCTTTTTGCTGGTTTGTTTAGTTTAATGGGTCGTTTACCTTTGATTCTACAAAAGGTTATTGATCAAATTAGTAGTATATCCTTATTTATTAGCAGAATTGTTCTCCGTACTTCAATATGTAGTTTCGCAGTACTTTTCGTTATATGCTCTTTGAAGGGCTTCGGCAAATCGTGACGTTCCTTGTAAGACCGCGTTCGTGGAAACCAATCAAATTGCAGTATTTCAGACCCTCCACGAACGCGGTATATATAAACAAAGTCTGCTGAGGGTCTGAAAGAAGTGGTCAGTCTCTAGATTTGTCTTGAACGAACCCTGGCGCTTTGTGTGTTCTTGGCTATCGAATTGTAGTTTAGATACGTTATATGAGACGTCATTTAGACTAGATCTTGCCGATTCAGAAATTAATAATTAGATCTATTAAGGATCTCAGTAGTAAGTACTTGTAGACTTAATAGTACACCTTCTTGCAGAAGATAGCCCAGAGTAAGAGACCACCTTTGCCACTTCTTCCACTCTCCTCTCTCACTCCCTTTATTTGTCTTTGTACCGCAGTATTTCCGTTATGTTTATATATATGCTTCTATATTATTTCTATTTGAGTTACACTATTAAACCACGTTTAGTTAAACCGAACTTCTCTCTGTCGTTCTTTTCATTTCCAAAGCCTCGGTTCGATCGTTAGGGACGCAACAATACTATTTAAGTCAGGGTTGTCCAGGTATCCGTTACGTTGCTTTGATCTAAACAGCCTTATTAAAAAAATTAACAACCTTATATAGTATAAGAAGGAGGTAACTTTTTTCCATTGAAATCGTACATCATGTCATTTAAATTACCATTCCTCCTTTGATCATTGATGGATTTTCATAAAATTGGTCTTATTTTGCATGGACGGAATGAATAAAAACATACAGGAACAAAAAACACCCCGTTACCCGAGGAATCGCCCTAAAATGTTCACGAATACAAAAACACGTTTGGTCGGAAGAGATCTGGCCGACAGAATCCCGCCAATTTCTCCCGTGTAAAACAATGGAAAAAAACTAAAGCCACAATATCAATGTAGAATTGTATGGACAGATACTGATCAAAGAAACAAATATACCTAAATTGAACACTTGTGCCGACTTAAAATCCATTGTGTTTAGATGATTTTGTGACTAAATCGAAAACGAAATTATATCAGCAATGTCACCGAGACGCTTAATAGTAACTGTAGAGAATCAGCAGTTTAAACGCAGCTGATAATTGGTCAAGGTCGATTCGGATGAAGTTTTAAAAACGCAGAAAAAAGTCTGCAAAAGATAAAAAAAATGAAATAACAAGTAATCATTTTAGGTTTATTTGTTTCTTTTATCAGTATCTGTCCATACCATTCAACACTGATACTGTGGCTTAATTTTTTCGTAAGTTTTGGCGAGATGCCGTCGGTCAGATCTCTTTCGACCGTTCGCGTTTTCGACTTCGCGAACTGTTGTAGCACGATTCTTTTGGCAAGGGGATGTTTTTTGTACCTGGTTGTCTTTATTTTTCCCTTCCACGCAAAATAAGAATAAATAAATATTTAATGAAAATTCATCAATTTGCAAAGGAGTCACGGCAATTGAAACGACATGATGTACGTTTTCAACCTTAACGTCACCTACCTTCTTATTATATGTAACGTAACTGATTTTTTTATGGGCAGCAACATACCGGGGACCTTTGGTCCAGGGTTTGCAAACGAAAAAGTCGTCTCCTTTCTTTTTGATAACAGAATAATATCACATGGAACTTGTTTTATATAAAGCACATGACTATGAAATGTTGTGTATTCACTGATGATGACATGTATATTTGTTCATGACATAATTGGGTTGTCTTTAGTGACATGTTTGATTTACATATGTTATAGCTCATACATAGACTTAACTGTTGACAGTCAAAGTACTTAATGTTCAGATTTTTTTTCATTCTTGAACAACATTAAAGTGTCAGCTGAACAAACTATGTATGTTAAAGGCATAGTTTTGAATTGAATGATAAAATGTTCTTCTGATATGCACAAATAGAGCATATAAGACTATGGAATTTATAGATTATCATGCAAAGTTTGGACGGGATTATTGTGGCTATTTTTTCTAGAAGAGACTAGGAAGATCAAATTGTGTCAATAAAACTGTTTTATTTAGATCCAAAACTAAAAAGAATAAAACTTGTTTAGACATATTTGTTGGGAGTGTGGATGGTAACATGCTTTATTTAAACAAAATGTTTACCGCTATTATTGATTCCTACTGCAAGAATTTTAAAGTTAAATACATATTGTATTCCAAATAAAAAAAAAGATATTAAAATTTAACCCACTTGTTTATGCTTCACTTTATTGTTTTGATTTTTAAGACAGCAGTTATATAGGATGAACAAAATATATATATATGTTTGTTACTAATGAATAAACACATTAGCATATTTCAGAGTTGCCTTAAAAATCATATCGATTGCTAAAGTAAATTAAGTAACATAAATGTTGATTTTGTGATAATATGTTCCAACTGCACAAAGAAGGAGAAAGAATGTCTACATTTTTATCATTTGCCAAATTCAAATTTCTTTAATGTTAAGAAACATGAAACGGTTTTTTATCTTTACAGTTACACATTTGTTATTTTTTTAAATAAATTTAAACTAAAAATTTGTTTTGTTATTCAGATATTTAAGTAGTGTAACTAGATCAAAATGGTTTATTCACAAATGTCCATGATTCCGGACCTTCCTTAGTCAGGTTATCAATTTTGATATTAAGATTACTAAGTTCAAATACTGTTATAAAAATGTTGAGATGTTTTGTGGCTTGGAATTTGCTTATCGGGGTTCAAAATTCTTTCAATAATGAAAATACTGAACATGTAACCCTTGCTAATTACTTATTCACGTTACAATAAATGTATGTTAGCTACAAAATGCAAGTAAAAGCGTATTTGATACAATCAATTTGCTTCATATAGTTTTCAAATCACCATGTTAAATGATAGAATCGGGAAAGGAAGACAAAATCAAAACAAAAGACAAATAAATGGAAATATCCATTTACACAAATGCAACATCCACTTATTATCTAAATATATTAATGTTAGCTAAACTTGCAATATACACTATGCAGTTATCAACTATGATACCCACTGTGTTCATGCATGTCACTGCTGGTAAGCAAATTATGGGTCGGCATCTATATCCCTCGGATCACAAGTTTGCAGTCATGCGGTCAGCAGCACTTTTGTCAACTTTTAAACCTATCCATTTATGTCAACCCTTCAAGGGTTTTAACTAAACCCTTCACTTTGACCCAAGGAAAGGATTTTCGCCAGATATATGTACACATATATGATTCCTATCAGTATTGCCAGATACATGTACACATATATGATTCCTATCAGTATTGCCAGATACATGTACACATATATGATTCCTATCAGTATTGCCAGATACATGTACACATATATGATTCCTATCAGTATTGCCAGATACATGTACACATATATGATTCCTATCAGTATTATTTCAAACATGGATTTAAATCAGAATGGGCATGGCCAATATATAACAAGGAAATATTTCTAGATGAATTTGTAAAAAGGAGACAGGTATTTTAACTGCAGATAATCAATATCATTATTCTGCTTGTTTACAATTGTTCCTTCATATGGTAAATTGATAAGAGGACACAAATTTCACATATTGAAGAACTTAAAAAAAAAATTTAAGAACTTACCGACTGCGTGAATCCAAAGGCAATATACCAAAACTACAAATCTCGCCGCTTCAGTTTTGGACTTCATCTCTGAAAAAATATCATATATTACAGGCGTATTTATGACAACATGAAACATATACTATTTTCAGAATTACTCATGAGCCGTGAATAAACGTGATCTTGATTCGATAGCAATTATTAAAACAGTACTGAAGTTACATTCTTGTTTGATATTCAGCATATATGGGTTTTGGTTTTGTCAGTGATTTGAATATTGTCAATAATAAAATTGAACCTCGGAAAGATGTCCTTTTCTATTCGGAGTATTACTACCAAATGCTCCGCCAGTGACGTCATCATGATAAACAAAGACTTGTGACACAGATGTATAGAGTGAAAAAAATAACAACAGTTTTTAACAACTTCAAATAAATGTATCCAAATTGTACGAACACTGTATTTCGCCTATAACAATCATTTATAGATTTCTAATTATTTACGTTTTTTTCTCTAATATGTAATGTTGATGTTTTGATTGAATGGAATTATCCTATGTGAAACAGCGATGAACATGACACGCCATACTTAAGAAAATCTTGTATGTACGAGCAAATATGTCTTTTTTTTTTTAAAATACTGAATAAAAAAACATGTAGCGACTGTGCTTATGGAATACATTTTAAAATCATTTTCCCCTTAATTGTTTCCTTGTGTTTGAAGCAAAGTTTAATTTGAAAAGACTCGTGCGTAATTAATTGTGTATGTCGTTATTAACTTTATAACGAAATAGGAATATTAAAACCGCATATTGTTTCGAACATGTAAAACTTCCAAATAATTTGAAACATTTAATTATTTTGATGACAAATACTTTGATAAACGATTTCACATAAGTTGAGAATCTTTGAGACCAAAATAAGTGTTCATTCGGGTCAACATTCATACATAAATCACATAGCTGATATTCAAAAAGATAATATCGAATCGCGGGTATTTATTTGTAGCTATTAAGCATTCTAAATATTTAGAATGAAAAAACCAGGGTCGAATTCCACCAACAATTCTTAGCGCTAAATAAAATTATTTAAGGGCGAATTTCATTGTCTAATATAAATACCAAAATGTTTAATTTCTTATCAAGTATTTTTAGTTGTTAAGGCAATAATTAATTTTAATTTAGTCCTGTGTTTGAATATTTCATAAAACAGAATGGTTGAATGTGTATCTACCTAGTTTAAGAATTTAAGTATTACTTAGTGCTACGAATTCGAACCAGGGCTTTTATTGGTTTTTATGTCCTTCGATGCTTTTTAAACTTCATCTGCAGTGACTATACCCTGGCATGAGTTCTTCGTTACCTGTTTTATTTGATTCTTGAAAACCAGGAAAGCAAATTTTTTTTTGATAAATTATTTCTATAATTTACTTTTCCAGTAATTTTTATTCATCACTTATATACTGGTCAACTATTTTAATTATTATATGACTGGGTGTGGTATAATGCCCCATGTCTACGGCGTGATACTACAGTGTGGCAGCACTCTATCCGTCTCAAGTAGACATCGTCTCCAAATGACTGAAATACTGTCGGTGGGACGTTAAACCAACAAACAAACGTACATAATTATTGAACAATTTTATGTTGCATAATTTAAAAAGAAAAAAAAAGAGTATAATTATATATATATTTTTCTACGATATACTCTTTGAGATAATCTAAACATATTTCATTTGGTATATTTTTATAAGGTTAAATCCAATTTCTACAGATATTTTTTATCATACGAGTAATCAACCAATCTTAATTGATTTGTGATTTTAACTCGTATTTTACGTTGTAACGATGGGAAGTGACATTATGTATTTAAATTTATTTTATTTTCATTCGAATTTTATTGTTATTCTATATTTTTTATTAGCATTGCTGTAACATGTACATGTATTTACGTAACTTTTAGACACACTGGCTAGAAAAATAAACCTTTAAAATGTAAATTTTATTTATTGTATTCATTTTTCGCATTAAACTTGTATTGTTTTATCATGTTTTCCCTTCAGATATTAATATTTCTTATTTCCATTTATATTTATGTAACATTGTGTCCTGCTCATCAAAACATAAAAATGATATATTATTAAGTACTTTGTTATCCATCAAAATGTCTCAGTTGTAGACTCTCATTTGATCAAATCAGAGCTTTCAATTGTTTGTTGTTGTTTCTCTCTCTCTCTCTCTCTCTCTCTCTCTCTCTAAAACAGAACACAACAAATACAGTACACAATTGCTATTAACTTCATAGAATATTTATTTCCTACAGTTATAATGATACACATTTAAAGATTGATCCAATCTATGAGGACTTCAAAACATCGCAACATCTTCTTGTATTGTGTAGATCCGCTACAATCTTTGACAAACCTAGAGCATGTTCGAGTTTGTTTGTTTGTTTGTTAACCTTTATTGTTTTTGGTATTCTAAATGCATATATCCAAGTCAAAAATATTTTTGCGTCTTCCTTCATTTTCATTTACCGAACCTTCGGGGAAAGAATCCGAACTGCTTATGAGTCTGATAATATACAATAAAAAAGTTAAAACTTCTTTTAATAAATTATCTTTTAGAAGTCTGGTCAGTGTAAAATGCTTAGTAAAGATACACCAGCTACGCGTGTCTAATTCTTTGTTAAAATTCGTTTAAGTTTAAAGAATATATTATTTAGGTTGATATCTTTATATATATTTATTCATATTTTTGTAGAAAAAAAAATGTAGTTTAACTCTCAGAGTGACCATATAGCTCTTCCAGGATTTTCATAAAATCGCAAACTGCATTGTCTTTCTCTAAGACGTGCAGTTATTAATTACACTACTCTTTATAGATGGATATTTTTTCTAAGAAAATTGGATTATTCTCTGAGGAAAAATTGAGGATGACTAGTTACTGCTACTTTCTTCAAGAAAAAAAGTCACTTATAACAAACTTCTATAACTAGATACTTTTCGTAGGAAAATGAATCTCCAGGTCAAACCTGAATATACCGAACTTTTATGTTGTCAATCAGTTTTATGGGGAATGAATTCATCAGTACAGGATTAGCACAGAAATACAATACTTAAAATATATAAAATAAATACAAACTGATAAACGAAAAAAAAAAATAATTATAAATATAATAAATAAAAAATAACACAAAAATAATACACACGTAGATTAATTGGTAAAAACAAAATAAAACACGACAATGTGTTTATTATTACGTTTTCGTAAAATCATTTAACTGTAATACATAATTAAACTCGCAAATAAGCAGTTTACAACTAATTAGAATGACTTAGATCGTAATTAATTTACTTTAAAAATCAAAATATTATCTCTAAATAAAGACTTACCAGGAATGTTATTTTGCTTTTTCAAGTCCGAACCTTTTCACTATGAGTTTCATTTTGATAAATGAAGGTTTTGTACACAACTGCACAGTTACATATTTCGCTAAGGTCTAAACTGGACGGGATCTAGCGAAACGTGAAGTTCCCTGATTTAAAATTCAAATTAAATACGGAATTCACGGAATCTTGTTCGGGTCAATGCAATCCAACTCTGTCCATGCGCAAATCATATTGTTTGGATCTGACACCTTTGCAAATGATTTGAAATTGTTGTTGAATTAAAGGGCATTACTTTATAGTTATTTTGTCCGTTTTGCTTTATTTCTAATATTTCGATATGCATATATATAAATGATATTCGAGAAAATCTTAAAAGCGATATTGCTAATATTTCGAAAATGTAATACATTATCGCATGAAATCATTCAAAGCGGATATTAATTTTTTTTAAAGAAAAACTAATAGAAACAATCATACTGAATATTCAATTTTTCAAACATTTTACACTATTATCTAAACTAAAGCCATACTGCAGCTACAACGCTTTGACTTGAAAATGTTAAAGGATAAAAACGGGAGTACGCGACGCGACGGGACAACGCACAAGATTCACTATGTGAAGAGGGGGTTATGCGGTAAATCGATAAGATTGCAAGTAATTCGCATAATGATGTCGTTGTATATGTACACTTCATCTACTTAGACAGCTACGTGAAATGTAGTTAGCAAATAAAGGGGCCGTTCAGTGACTGACACTTTGGTCCGTTTTTTCCGTTTTTAGATGTGCTAGAATTTTATTTATGTCACCTCCGGTTCCAGACAGTTCGCAAGCTATGCCATCATAACTACTTTCTGAATCATTCAAAATTACTTTACTTCCATAAAGAGATAAATCAAAGTAAGACTCCCTCTCTTGTCTTCATTCTCTGTTCCATCATCATGAAGTATTGCATGAATGAATTTTGGAGAGAGAGGGAGAAGGAAAGGTAAAATATAACGATTCTCAATATCTATAATTGCAACTCTGATGATGGTTGTTATAATGATGGTGGTTATAATGCTGATGATGATGAGGATGAAAACGAGGATAGTGACACATTTTACTATCACCGATTAAGATAAAGATCCCAAAATTTGCCCTTTCACGTTTGTGAAAGAATAGTCTCCCTTTACAATTAACTATAACACTTTTTTTCACGTGACAACGCAATATTTAAGCATAAGCTCGCATGTTTCTCTATATGCGTCGACTTCATAACTAGAAGATGAGGGGACATGCAATGATTAAGACGATAAGGGTCACCACCTAAAGCCTCGTTAAATCTCGCATATTCAGATGTTTCGCAAGACAATGCGATATTCTAGCTTATTGCGTGGTCACTTTGAAGAAACGAGGAATACGGTTGCTATATATTCCTTTTAAATTAAAATTTAAAAAACATTTTATAGATACTCATTCATTTGTAAATTTTGTATTTAATTTTGATGTTATGAATAAAACATGAAAACATGGAAAATACTGGGAGATCATTATTGACTTTTGTAAAACAACGTTTCTGCTCAGTCAGACATGTTGCGAGCCCATTGCAAGGACAAATACCTTACAATTTCCTGGAAGAAATTATGACCCGATGGGGATCAAGCCTGCAACATTTGTTTAACCTTCACTTCATATAGACTCATTTTGACGCATTGGCAAACAGATAGGTTCCTATAGGAGCTGTCTGATATGGACTCCTCTGTTTACTTATACAATACTTTAGCTCAGTTTCTTCTAAAACTCCGAATAACAAAGTGGTTAACGAAATGACTTATCACCAATACAACCCAATTTCGATCCTAGTTATGTCTCAAAATTTATGTAGTGTGGAAAATATGAACGACAACACGTAGGAAATTATTATTTGTTATTACTTCAACGTTTCGGCTAACGCCTTCATCAGGATAACAATAACTTTCAAATATAAACAACGGAAACGTTTTTTTGTTGTTGTTGTTGTTGTTGTTTTTTTAAAACTTATGTGAAAGAGATGTTAGTCGCCCGATCAAACACGTGTTGTTGTTTTTTGTTGTTGTTTTTTGTTGTTTTTTTTTTTGTTTTTTTTTTTTGTTGTTGTTGTTGTTTTCTCTCAGGTGCTCCGAACTTCTCCCACATCAAAGAATACATGAATACCAACATCAGAGTCAACGAGACTATCGTCAGTGAAAAACGTTAAACTGACTGTCTTTAATGTTAACATAACAGCGTCTTAATGCGATCATCATTCTGTCGATAGTTATTGTTTTGTGTGTACTGTGAGTGAAGAGGCCTCCCCCCCTTAACACTATTTATTCATGAATGTGTGCCAAGTTAGTTCGTGTGCAAAAGCAAACTCATTGAATTGGATCACCATGAAAAAAAAGTCAACTACATGCCGTTGTAAAACATTCCTGTCCAAACCACAGATTATTAGATATGGCATCGGAAAGAAAGAATACTGTGAATGTTATTAAATGCATGGACAGGTATCAGTTCAATGTTCTTAAATATTTTAATGTTTCAAAACTATAAATATGCCCCCAATTTAACTTAGGGAGCTATGTAACAATGGGATTAGGGAAAGTTCTCTTTGAAATCATTCATTTGGTTGATGTTATGGGGCTATCGTTTTCTTTTGTGTGGATTTGAGAACAACTGAAATAACAATAGGGTAACCACTACCGTTCCGTTGTCAAAGATTTTCGTCCAGAGCCATATCTTATGAGCTCTTTGAGTACCAGTCACAAATCTTCCGAAAAATGTCCATCAGCATGCAATTTTGGATACCTAGGATTCCAATAGTACTTCATCGTGTAATGCGTTTTGAATAACGTATCAAATAGCTGTGTCGCACATACCTCCAAATCTGTATGAGCTAGAGCAAAGACCTAAAACCAAGAGATAGACTATTTGGTGTAGGATCGTATATTCTCGGCACAAATTCTCGGAGGTGTGCTCCAGAACGAAAGTTCACTGTTATTAAGCGATAGCAAAGCAACGATCAATAGAATGATTCATTTATTGTGTAAAGTTGTATATATTTTACTAAAATAAATTATCATGGTGTTTTTGTCTTATTATTTAATCATTTTATCATATAATTTCGCAATAATAGTGTGTGTATATCTACTTTTTCAATGATTAATCGTAATTAGTGTTTGATTTACTTGTTTGTTTGTTTGTTTGTTTGTTTGCTTGTTGGGCTTAACGTCCCACCGACAGTATTTCAGTCAGATTTACTTTACAGATATATTGTCCGATACCCGATTGTTTGAAATAGAACAGGTATATGTTAATGCAAAAGGAATTTTCTTTATCAAATTCTAAAAAACAAGAAATTATATTTTTTGCTCAAAATAATTCTCTTTAATGTAAGGTAATTATTCATTTCGTACTGTTTTATACTAACGACGCTATTTTTGACTGTTGTTGGTTTGGACAGCTTTTTCTTAAAATTTGTATTCGTTTGCCATTGACGATGTATTACATTTGAAGAGAATATATTGATGCATTCGGGAATATATCAAATATAAATGTCACAGAGTGAGAAAAATGTGCAGCCTGACTGGGACTCGAACCTGGGGCCTTTCGCTTTAAGGGCGAATGCTCTTGTGACATTCTTCTCCTCTATTGTGTGTTATCGGTAATGTTAAATAAAGATGGTGGATTGTTTTGTTAATTTTCTTCCATTTTTCTTTTCCTTTGCTGGTAAGAAATGGATACTCCATGATTAAAACTAAAATAATAAGCTTCATAACACAAAAGCTATTGAGTTATTTAATTTAATATTTGGTATTCAACTTTAAAAGGTACACTTGCATTTAGGTTGACTTTCAAAGCTTTAATCCATCTTTTAAAGACCCATTATTTTTCCAAAAGCAGTGTATATTCTTTTGACAAAGAGGTAAAAAATTGTTTAGAGATGCAATTTATACATACGCACTATTGACGACTACATTACCACAACGCATAGATCATTCACTTGTTTACAAGAAATATGTTATTGCATATTCCGCATATCTTCGTCAATTTTCTGAAGCTTTCCACACACCTTCCGTATGCCTTCGTTAATTAATCGTGAGTACGTGTACATAAATTGATGAAGTAGCAGAAAACAATTTGTGCTTCGTTGACGTTTGTTTTTATCAAATTCAATATCAAATTATTTCTGATTACGGACTGTCTTAGGGAATTATCACCCATGAAAAATTAAGCAAAGATAATATTTTGACATCCATATAAAATACTAAATGACAAGATTTGATTAAGATTTTCAGTGCTTATAATTTTGATTTCACTATTATGTACCATTTGTATTAGCCTACAATATCTAAATGTCATTTTATACTTTATTTTTCATGAAAAGTGTATCATTATGAGATATAATAGGCCTTTAATGATCCTTCAAATTACAAATATTATTTAAACAAAATTGTTATAATCCCACAAGTGATTTTAACTAACATGTTTCTAAGCAAGAAGATGAAAGCAGTACAAAGATGTTTCCTAGCAAACATTTGTTTGTTGGGTTACTCGTCGCACCGACAGTATTTCAGTCATTTGGAGACGATGTCTACTTGAGACAAATATAGTGCTGCCACACTGCAGTATCAAGCCGTAGACATGTGGCATGATACCACACCCAGTCACATTATCCTGACACCGGGCCAACCAGTCCTGCAACTACCCTTACATGCTGAGCGCCAAGCAAGTGAGCTATGACAGTAAATTTTTTCCGACTTTGGTATGTCATGACCGGAGATCGAACCCACGACCTCCCGCTCCCGAAGCAGACGCTCTAACCACTCGGCCACCGGGGACGGTCTAGCAAACGTTAGAGAACTATATGTTTGATTGTCTTAAAGGTCTAATCAACTGCCTTTCAGATGATTCTTTGAGCTACAACATGATAAGTCAGATAATTGCGCTTCCTCACTGCAATATCACACTAAATGAACACGTGACATTACCAGTATACCACAACTAATCAAATCAAATTATCCTGAGTGTCAGGCTAGGACGCTACACAAGTTCCATTTAAAAGAACTTTGGTATACCATGACCAGAGATTGTATCCAAAACCTCTGGGTTAGGGGGGAAATGCTATAGACACATAACCAACAAGACCACTGTTACAGATGTTTGTAAGAATTCATATATTCCAACAGTTCTCAGTTCAAGCCTCATAAGGAGCATAATGTCTAACAAGTAATGATCTCAAGCCTTACAGCAGATGACCCTCATTTACTTATTTAAAGCTTGTTTATTTATCGGGTTTACTGTTTCAGTCATTTGGTGACAATGTCTACTTCAGACAGAATAAAATGCTGTCATACTAGTATTATGCCGTAAACGTGTGACATGATACCACACCCAGTCACATCACCCTGACACCAGTCCTGGAACTTATTTAACTTACCCTTATATGCTGAGCACCACTGGCAATTGCGCTAAACAAGTACTACTGATCATGACTCTGTTATGTCGTGGCCAGGGATTGAACACATGCCCTGCTTCAAGATGGACACTCTAACTACTGGCCACAAGGACTGGTAAGTTAATCAAGTAGCCAATATAGTGCAAATGAGCTATACCAGTACAATTTTTATTGACTGTTGTGTCGCGACCAGGGATCAATCCCATGACCTCCTGATTTTGGATGGATGCTCTAACCACTTGGTAACTCAAATAGCAGAGCACCCACCATGTAAGCACTGGTCTATCTGTACTTTTTTCACTTGGTTATGTAAAGGCCAATTAGTAACTCTTTTATCATTCCTAGAACTCAATTTGTATGGCATTTGTTCAGTAAGAGATGGGTCCTTGGTTCTAGTTTAGTCTGGTTTCTCATTTGCCAAACATTACGGGTAGTTACATTATACTTCTCCAGTATATTCACCCTTGAGTTTGTCGATTTGTTCTGTACTGTGAACTTGGGACAAATTTTAAATTAGAGGGGGAGTATGTAAAAGCCTTTATAAGTAACACTTATTGGTGTCAGCTCTGTGTAAACTTTCCAGTAGCTCAGTATAGCACTTGTTTTGTAATCAAGGGGTCTCCAGCCATGGTCTTGCTGCTCTTTTTTTCACCTGGTAAAAGTTTGCACTAAATGTTAGGTTGTTACATTATAGTTCTGTAGTATAGCCCTTGTCAAGGACATTTTCATACCCCAAGATATGAAGTACTCGTATATGGGGGCTATATTTGAGTCGTGTCTGTCGGTCTGTAGACGGTATTAGTCTGCCCTATTACTAGGCTACCTTTGCTTGATTTTGATCAAACTTTACAAGACTTAATGAATACCAAGCCTAGTTATGCATATCGTTTGCACATCTTCTTCAGCAAGATTTTTAATAAGTTATGGCCCTTTGTTGGATTTATGTAATATGATTTATTCACTCTATATTTTGGCTACCAATGGTATGATTTGATATAACTTAACAACATTAATAAGTATCAAGTCCAATTGCGTATATTGTTGGCACATCATGAATGGTTTGATTTTATATGAGTTATAGCTCTTTGTCATATACATTGAATATATTTTGTCCACAGTATCTATCTATAATACTGCTTCACGCCTCATAGAGTAAACTGAGCAGGGTGTGCACGCCCCAAGTGAAAGTTTAAAAGTTAAACTGAAAGAAATTTCCTCCAGATAGTGTCAGCGAAAACCGGTGCTGTCGCGTTAGCGACTCTAGTTTTATCCTTAAAATGTTGCTTAAATTAATAAGCTAAAAAGTTTTATTTTTATTTCGTTGTTGTTGTTGTTGTTTGTTGTAATTTGAGTCATGTTAACATTTAACTTTTCAACCATAGCTTTACATAATGGCATTGTTTGCTTCCAGATTAGAAAATATTAGTTATTCGGAAAAGTGTCAGAACTTCACATTTTTAATCAAAGAATAATTTAGTCACTTACGTGGCCATGTAAAGTGAAAAACCGGAGCACATACGATGATACGAGAGGTGATCATTATATTCAAAAAAATTTAACTATAAATTAATCAATTTTAACCACAGATCAATTAAGCTTAACTTCTTTAACATTAGCCTCCGTGTAACCTAATGCACTTGTTACATCTCTCCAACCAAGAATCAAAGGCGTGACGTAAGCTGTCACGTGACAACACTTTCAACACAAATAAGCCCTTCCTGAGACTCAAATCTATGAGCCCGCAACAGATCTTAAATATTTTGAAATAGAAAGAAATCACATACGGCCAAATCTTATTCACTTTAGATCACTCCTCGTACGAGTAGATTTATTTTTTCTGTTATGCAGCATATAAGAAATATAGCCGGCTCTCCGTCTCCAGAAGTCTTATCTGTCAAGAGATCAACTTTGTTTTAGTAAAAACAGTAGAGGTCTACGTGGAGATCATTTGTGCAAAATAAAATTTAGCATTACCATGGTTTCGAAAAAGATTTTCAAGTTTTAATCAAATTATTTTGGCTTACATAGCAAAAATATTTCTGAATGCATTAAATTTATTTAGCAACTTTTGTTTGTAGGACCTCCCAAGATTTATTCATGCCAATCTTTAACTACAGTCGTGTGGTTTCAGAGGACATGACATTTTGAGCAAATAGTTGACGGTTATCACAATAGGTTACATTGATCAAGTTGTACAACTAAAATAATGCAGTTAAGAGATGCTGTCATTATGATCAGTCAAATAGCGAAGGATCCCGATATCATAAAAGCACCAAGGTAGAACCACCGATCTACTGCATGTCATCTAACATGCTGACTAGACCGCGACTCAAATCCACAGCCGTGAGGGGCTTAGTGAACAAAATCAATGCCCCTCCGCCTATTCATAACAATAAAATTAATTATACAGCAACCTTGGTGACACAATGATTAAAACCAACAATAAAAAAACTAATAATACTTGCAATGAAGTGAACAATCTTTATTGACAGTTTTTGTTGTCTTTTTATTATTTTCTTTTCTGTGGAATTTTAATGTTTTTACAAAATTAATCATACTTTTACAACAGAAATTGCTTACGTAGAAAAGAAATATAACACTTATCTGTTTGGCTAGTATATGCTGGAACAGATTATTTGTTCTTACTATCCGGCGAGAAAAAAATAGTATATGTTATTACAATAGTAATGTTGGTAAGATCTTATCAAGTATGACTTTATCTTACCACTCGCTTGTGTAATCATTCTAGTAATCATACTCTCACGATGCAATAATGAATTACAGTAGTATTAGAAAAGAATACATAGTTTACTGAAATGAATGACACAAAAACACGACGTTATTCTTAAAAAGAGAAAAAAAGTTCTGTAAATGAGGACCTTAATGTATTCCCTGAAAGGACATTATTTTAAACATATTCTCAATATATTGTTGTTGTTCCTGCAATGACTTGCCTTCGTGAAAGAGCGCCGTCCCGATATAATTATATTTTGTCGACGTCCCGACAAAATTAAGACGATGTCACTTAATGCGGTAAGACAAGCGCAATTTGTGACGCGTCTGTGAGTCAAAGGGACGAACGCAAAATAATGAAAAACTGCACTTGTCGTGCCGTCGCTTTAGAGTTAGGGCTTTGTTTGTCTGTACAGAACGACCATGTTTTGATAGATTGTTACAAATAGCTCACGAACATACATAAATATAAAAACTTGTTTATTTATTAATAAATAGGTTTCGTGCCATTGTTTTTTTTTTATAAAAATATCCTTACTGGTGTAAGGGTTAGGGTAACTTGATGACGTGTGGGCAGGACAAGTGCGGTTTGTCGTTGTTTTGCTTTCCGCCCCTTGGTCGCGCGAATGCGACAGCACGACATCCTAGGGCGCTGATGCGTCAAAAGAAAAGGCGCTAGCGTTGTCGCATTATATTGTCGTGTATACGCTCTAATTTGTCTCGACATCGCGTCCGCGCGTTCAAAAAACACTGTTGCGACGACGCGTCATGGCGACAAGTTAGCACACGGACGCGACAAATGTGTATATTTCACGCCGGCGCGAAGTCGGACGGCGCTCCTGAATCGCGACACAGAAGAAACGCGACATGGCAGAAATCAGCCACCATATGATGGAGATAATGCAGAGACAAGTTAAAGAAAAAAGTAACTGATTTGAACATCAGTCCTCTATCCATGATAATACGATGTTAATGAAACATTTTACATGGATGCACCACACAGTATGTGCAAGTGTGATGCATATCCACATCCTTCGATTTCAACGTGTGTTGCCATGTTCTTCCGTCAGTAACAATGGCAAGCATTCGATGTACTAAAGGCCTTGATACCTCAATGGAAACCTGCATTTTTCATAATTGATAACGGATATTATGGATTAACAAAAGGTGAATCCATAATTCCGGTGAGTGCATTTGAGATTAATGCTGATAGACATGCAAATTGTAAGTGAATAAAATTAAAGAATAAGTGGACTTTATCGTTTGCAATTTATATGTAGAATGACAATTACCTGGACGTATGTATCAAAAGGAGTTGAAACTAAGAGTAAAACAGTGCAACTCAAAATGACATTCATCTTCAAAGTTTCTACAATATCTTCTCATTTTGATGTAAAATTAATGTAATAAAAAATACTTATGGTTTAATTTGGTTAATGTTTAAGCTAGATGTCCACCGTTCACATATCTTGAACACTCCTAATCAAAATTGTGATACATTGTTTATGGCCATAGTATACGGCAGTATAATTATATAATGGCAAGATGGGACAAGTATGTCAAGATATATTGCCCTTAATATGGTATCTACTGTTCTTCAGCAAGTCTTGTCAGAATATGAAATGTACACGTACGTGTAAAAATGCAAAATGTTCATATTTATTAGGAACGTCTAAATAACAGTAAAATATAGTCAAATGTTACTTGTCAGTAAAAAATATCATAATGCCAAAGAAATATTCTGGATAGCGCATTTAGAACATTTTTTGTCTTGATCATCGGTCATGATGAAGCCTTTTATTTAAACGATTTCAAAACTATACAATAATAATATATATAATAGACTTGACTTGACTTGACTATTTGAGTTTACCGTCGCTTCGACAGCATTTCAGTCATATAGCGAATTACAGGTGGAGGAAGAACCCGAATGCACGGAGGCATCCGGTTAGAACCACCGACCTATATATAACTGAGCAAAGTATAAAACGCTATAGCGATGGTATTATGTATTCATACTCATCCTGTGAGATTTTACGATAGTAATATATAAAATCGATGACAGAACAAAACCTTGACGTGTTTCATACAATAACAAAGAAAATGTATATTTGTAAATAATTCGTACGAATAATCCAAACTCCGGCTTACTATAAACTAAGATTTGTTCAAAACAAAACAAAAAATACTCGAAATGTAAATAAAAGGATATCAAAATAAAGAAGATTAACGAAATGGCTTTACACTATTGAAACCCATGTTAGATCCCAGGTGGGTCTGACTTATTATGTGAAAGGGCTTTGGTGGACAGTTGACGGATGTGGGTTTTGTTTGACAGTTCAAGTTTGAGTGGACAGTTCAGGCATGTTGGTTTTGAGTGGACAGTTCATCATGTGGGTTTTGAGTGGACAGTTCGGGCATGTTGGTTTTGAGTGGGCAGTTTAGACATGTAGGTTTGAGTGGACAGTTCAGACATGTAGGTTTGAGTGGACAGTTCAGACATGTGGGTTTTGAGTGGACAGTTCAGACATGTAGGTTTGAGTGGACAGTTCAGACATGTGTGTTTTGAGTGGACAGTTCAGAAATAGTTGATGCATCAGGTGGTTTGAGACAGTTGACGTGTGTTTGAGTGACAGGTCAGACAAGTAGGTTTGAGTGGACAGTTCAGATATGTAGGTTTGAGTGGCCAGTTCAGACATGTGGGTTTGAGTGGACAGTTCAGACATGTGGTTTGAGTGGACAGTTCAGACATGTAGGTTTGAGTGGACAGTTCAGACATGTAGGTTTGAGTGGACAGTTCAGACATGTGGGTTTAAAGTGGACAGTTCAGACATGTAGGTTTGAGTGGACAGTTCAGATATATGGGTTTTGAGTGGACAGTTCAGACATGTAGGTTTGAGTAGACAGTTCAGATATATGGGTTTTGAGTGGACAGTTCAGACATGCGGGTTTTGAGTGGACAGTTCAGACATGTAGGTTTTGAGTGGACAGTTCAGACATGTGGTTTTGAGTGGACAGTTCAGACATGTGGGTTTTGAGTGGACAGTTCAGACATGTGGGTTTAAAGTGGACAGTTCAGACATGTGGGTTTGAGTGGACAGTTCAGACATGTAGGTTTGAGTGGACAGTTCAGACATGTGGGTTTTGAGGGGACAGTTCAGACGTGGGTTTAAAGTGGACAGTTCAGACATGTGTGTTTTGAGTGGACAGTTCAGACATGTGTGTTTTGAGTGGCCAGTTCAGATATATGGGTTTTCCCCTGGTACTCTGGTATCCTCCCGCATAGAAGACCCCTTAAACACTATTATCAGAGCCATCGAGGTGATTATTTTAGGGAGATGGAGTTCTGTCATTTCGTTGTGAAATAAATTAAAAAGAACACTTCTTGTTTGTATATTGAACATAAATAGCACGCTTACAATTAAATAATACCATAAATGAAGTTTCATACTAAATTTGACTATTTAAAATAACAATAATCTACTGTTTCTACAGACCAAGGACTTACTAAAGGGTCGCTGGTTTGATAGATTGGTAGAATAGTCGAAATCAGTTTTAATAACAGGCCAGGTAAAGGTATGACGATGTGTTTGAAGTTTGTTTCACCGGCATCAACAGAGTGAAATTGACACAATCAAAATAATAAGCTTTAAAGTATATTTTCACTGTTATACAAAGCGACTGTACCAATCCTTTTAAAGCCAAGCCTTATAATTATTCATAAGTAATACCTGTTTCGCTTTACAGCATTTTGATTTTACGACAGAGGCAGTTCGGCATTTTCTTCTCATCTGTGAGATCGAGAGTGGTTAGGGTATGAATATTTAATTTACGGTTTTATCCAATAATTAGGAAATAAGTATGTAAGTTTAAAACATAATTTATCTTTAGGATCTAAAAAGTTACAGACTTCAAAGTCTCTAATCCGCATTCAGTTGTGGATGACAAAGTTCTACTTTTGTTATATTGATGCATCGATATGACGATGCTTATTAATGTAAAATGCATTTATTTGCTGAGCTTTGAAATGTTTCTATCAGTGTGATTTTAAAAGGTCAAGGCCATCCTTATGTACGCGAAACATCGTTTGAATAATACATGTATTGCTTTTAGCCATTTTCTGGTGATTTCGATCACTGTTTCGTAGAGCTGATAACTGTTTCAAAGAGAGAAATATAACTTTTATGTCAGGCAAAACGTACTGATAGTAGGAGTTCCAATGAATCATTTTACGTGCACCCAACTCACTAATTTCAAGAAGGGTCTGTCTAATTCTACTTCCGGTTATATGTTGCTTTTTAACCAACGAATTAAACAGAAGATTCCAGCATCTTTTATATCCACCCTTTTTTCAACGAAATCTAATACCTATACTTCAGGTCTTCAATATATTATCTGAAAAGAGTTTGTATCATTTATTTCAATGACTTTCAATGATTAGAAAAGGTATTTTTCTTGACGGAAAAAACAAAAACAAATTAATCGGATTTTTTTTTATACTAACATACGCACTTTTCTTATCAATTATGAAACATTTATAATAAAAACGTACTTTCTTCATCATTAGAATAATCAGTTTTGTGATAAATATAGAAAATCCTAAACTGTTCTCAATTTAATGTACCATATTTTGTATTCAAATTTATTGATTTGATATCAAAATAAAGAAAAAGATATTCCTGTCATTTGTTTCCATTACGTAAAATAAGTATATACATATTACTTAATGAAAAAAAAAATAGAATAAAATTTGGTTTGTTTCTTGATGAAATTCCCGTAGTTCGGCCCCGTTTTGGAACTAGGGATTTCAAGCTAGCGTTTATTATTTGACAAATAAATCTGCTACCTCTCCATGATTTGCAAAGTTAAGTAAAATATGTTTTGATCATCTGGTTCATTTCTTTGAATTATATCATAAAGTGAGTTAAATGGCTTTATCTTCTTGTTTTGGACCGTCTACCAGTTGCCGTTTTTCGCGTAAATTCAGCAAACAGGATATTCAGGAAAAATCCTGTCAAATTAGATGGTTGAAAAAGTTAATTTGATTGTAACCCATCTGCCTGATATACTTTTTCATCTATGGACAAATTAAGCTGCCTTTTATAGATTAAACACCTTGTTTGATATGATGCACAATCAGACGACTGATTAAAAGATGATCCTACTTTTTCGATCTGGCTGAATCAATACACAGTCTAGACCTTTCAGCTGATTCGAATACAAAAACTGTTTTCATCATGAATTTATAAAACTTTACTCACTGACCCCCAGTGTATTAAAAGTAGGTTGTTTTAAAACGTTTTTAAGTTTAAGTAAACCAAGTAGACAGTAGCCAAAATTTGCTATGACCTGTCCCGGTTTTCACAATGGAATCGGGAGGTCGTGGGTTCGATCCGCCACCGCCACACATGAAAGTCGTAAAAATGATTGACGCTCAGCATATAAGGGTAGTTGCAGGATTGTTTGTGGTATCATGCCACATGTGCACGGCGTGGTACTACATTTGACAGCACTATATCTCTCTCAAGTAGACAACGTCTCCAATTGACTGAAATACTGTCGGTGGGACGTTAAACCCAACAAACAATCAAACAAACAATATTTTATATGGGAAATACTAGCATGTTTTCAATTTTATTGCTTGGTTATAATATTTATATTTTTTCTCATTTATTTTATTTGTAATGTAAAGTTATATTGAAGAAGAAATTGATTTTTAAATTAGATAATTTGGTCAAGATTTATGAAACATAATTGCAGTAAAACAAACGCATTTCATAGGTGTATGGAGTGATTTACGAATTTATTCTATCTATTTATGTGGAAAAAAAAATGAAAAGAGATATCTTTTATATGATATGATTTTATCTTACAACCACAGGGGCACGAAGTTGAATGGGACAAATCATTACGTAAAATGGTAAAATTAAAAACGGAAGAGAGGACACTGTTTTAGACCAAACGTGGGGAATCGCGTTTGTACACAATTATGACATTGTACATGGACAAAATTGTTTTTAAGAAAAGAAATTTTAAAAAAAAAAAACTTAACTTTATTGTGACGGGCTGTCTCTTTTAAAGAAAATATCTGGATTGAATGACGAGTTTGACAGCTACATCCGGTTTCATTCGCAGTAAATAAAAAGGTAAGTTTTCATTGGTCAATCAGAATATAAACACATCTATTTTTTTCCGGGAAAAGGGATTTACAACTATTTTAGATGAAATATCTACCATGACACTTAATATCAATGACAATGATGTATCTGTCATTTCATTAAGGTTCATTTTCCGCTGCAAGTCCGAAATTCAGTTTAAATGTGTTGACCATTGAGAACTGAACAATTTATTCATTGCAAATGAAGTTGGAAGAATCTTGTCCCGGCACTTGCCAACTGAGGTTGGAACATTAAAACACATTCTTATCATATATAACAGTAAAAACAATACGGGGGCCGATAGGTTCTTCACTTCAATTAATTCCGAGCATAAACGAACCACATTTTTTCAGCGAAGTTTGCACGAAAATAATGCGATATTTAAAAATTTGCCGAACACTACGGACTCCGGTTAGTGCCACTTTGAATGTCGTGAATCGCGCACGACCATTTAAAATGACGCACGACAATTGTAAGCGACTCACCACATATTCACGAAATGTTGCAATTAATTTTGAGCGTTGTTTCAAAATGTCGTGTGTCACGACGCATTGTCGTTTCATAATATCGTGTGGAAAGGTCGACGCACGACAATTAAAAACGACACGCGACAATATGAAACGCAGGACATTTATAGTCCGCAAATGTCTTGGAATTGTCGTGTTTCGTGTTACAGTTTAATCACGACACATGACATTATAAATGTAAAATGTGACGCGATATACGATAATGCATCACGATACCCGACATTATATAGCGCGGAAATATCGCATGTCTACCAGTGCGCTAGTCATTTGTCTGTGTTACAGTAGATTTTTTTTTTCAATATTGTCACCGTTTCTAATGGTGCGATTACAAAACATTACTCTGTCTCCTTATATGCAGCGGTTGACACACGATATTTGCGAGCTGTAATGTCGAGTGGCGTGTCGCATTGTCGCGTGTCGTTTTATAATGTCGTGTGTCGCGATTAAATTGACTTTTAGTGTCTTGAGTATTTATAGGTATTTAATAAAAGTAAAGTTATGTTGCGGTAGCTTTGTAGCTATTCGTGGCTTTGTATTTTGCTACTTGCAGCGTAGGAAAAATTGACATCTCGAGAGATATCATATTCCCCACAAAATAGCAAATTACAAAGCTACGAAAACATACTGCAACATATTCCCTATGTAATTTGTTCATATATATTGATGAGGTTGCTTTCCCTGGTTATACCTAACGATTTTGTGGGCGCCGTCAGATTCAGTTAGCGAAATATGAGCAAATATACTGATCCTGATATTATTGAGATTGACAACTAGCAGAAACATATACTTCGTATCCACGAAGTTCTAATAACGTATTATGACTGAATTACAGTTTATTTGATAAATATGAAGTTATTTTATCAAATGCACATTGAGACTGGTTTCGGGCCGAATGTTATAAATTTATACGTACATAGCCGTATATAATAGTCTTTTCACTGAAAGACGGTGCGCTGTATTAAAATGATGTTAACTCCGCCGATTGCGGGGGAGAGGCAGTCTGGACTAGTCGGAGGGGACGGAGGGGACGGAGGGGATACCGAGATTTTATCTTTGCTTATTATATTCCCAGGACGAAATACTTCACAAACACTGATTTGTTTATCATATAACCGTTACACATTCTCCTATACTTTAATCCCCATCATCGACACATATCTTTTTAAAAAGATATTCTTGATTTGGGGTACAATCGTTTGGATTTACAGCATAAGCGGAAAAACACATTCATATTTTCCTTGAGTGTGAGTGTAGTTAGGAGTTAATATTTTATTTACGTTTGAGAGTAGCGAATTAGTAAATGAATAATTTAAACTACAGTTAGCTTTCAGACCTAAAAGTTTCTATTTCAGCTTGACACGTGTGCATTGCATCAAAGACTTCAATTTCTTTGGTGTTCACGCATTCATAGACGAAACTTTTTGTTCTGCTTTTGTAATATTGATACATCGAAATGACGAATGCTCAAAAGCGTAAATCGGGTTTGTTTGCCAAGTTTTAAAACGTACATATTTCATATTATGGAGATCGTCAACAGGGCGCCAATAAAGACTCGAAATATTGTTTAAATGATATATTTATTACTTTTCGCAAACAGTGATTTCGATCAAAAGCTTGTAGGCTTATGACG
>CM037783.1:47799966-47838533 GCA_021229015.1 Solen grandis | reverse complement strand
TAATAACAAAATTTAAAAACAAAATATTCGAAACTTTCATCTTTGATGTATGTCTTTGTTTCTCAGACAAATGAACTTTTCGCGCGTTCTCGACGTGATCTTCAATATAAACGTATATCCTCAAGTATTCAGTTCTCGCCATACTATGTACACTAATTCAATGTCTCACCTTGAGTGTGGCGTAATTTTAAAGGGAAACCATCGACAAAAGTGATTGATCCTTGTTTTCAAAATTTTCTTTTTATTTAAAATGTTTGGAAAACAGACAAAAACATTAATTAATAAAGTAGTACCGATTTTATACCATTTTCACTGATGCTTTTTATCATTTTTTAAACCACCTGTTAAATCTACCGATCACACACAGCAAGCAGACGGTGACTGATTTATGTAAACCAACATCTGTTCTTAAAATAGGGTATGTTTGATTAAGAATACACTTCTCAACATTTAGAGTCATAGTTAATCTAACAACGAAATTCACACTTCATAATTGTAATACAGACAGATAGACAAACAGAATATTTTATTTTGGTTTGTACAAAGTACATCATCATTTCAAATGTAAATATACATATAAATAAATATCATTACTCAATACACTTCAAATGTAAATATACATATAAATAAATATCATTACTCAATACACTTCATTTTAAAATATTTCATAAATACAACACATGTCAGACATACTTTTTTTTAAATAATAATAATAATAAAAAAAAAAAAAAAAAAAAAAACAAAACATTTTCTCTTTTCTTCAAGCTCCAGTACAATACATGTCCATTTACTCCCTGTAAGGGGTCCCCCCCCCCCACAATTGGCAATATACCCCCAAAATTGTAGGGACCCTCTAATAAAGGCTCTATATGAAAGAACACAAACTTTAGGAAAATTGCAATTGTACCCCCAGTTCCAAAACTCGGAGGGCACTGTGAGTATGATAGTGTTTCTTGTTCTCATTTGGATCATTTTATATTTTACAAACCAATCTGTGCTGTGAGGAAGAACAAAATAGAATTTACTTCAATTTGCAACTGTTGATTTACAGAATATTTTGTTTTTCTCTCTAACTCTGTGTCAGACATGCTCCTTACGTGATGGAAAATAAAATTTTCAGAGTGACGTTCAAGACGCCCAAATTTTTGAAAATAAATGTTGCGGGAGTTAGACTTTTCCTCAACCAACCAATTACCTGCGGCCCCCCCGATTCTTTGACGCTTGCATCAAAAGTTTTCTTCTTTCCCTATTTTGATTTGTCTGTCATGCCAAAATCGGATATTGGCTAGGAAACTGTGTCAGAAATGCCAAACATACGAAGCCATGCAATTACCGATATATGATGTACTGAACACGGAACTCGGGAAAGTTACAAGTCAGGTGCAAGACACAACAGGTGTTAAGATTCTCTGTCTTTAAATAAGGTACGATACGCAAATAGCCCGGATTTTCGTTCAAGAAAAATAATACTGAATACAATTCTACATGTATGACTTATTTAATAGATAACAGCACAGATTGAAACAATGAATCATCTACTTTATTATGTTGCTAATAAATGTCACTTTTACTGATTCTGACATTAGGTCCCTCATCTATCAAATATGGTACGATAACAATGTCACTCTTGCTTTTCCTGACGGCAGAAAGCTTTCGTCGTTTTGCTCGTGGCGTGTCGTAGTCATGACAACTATTACCATTATCGTCACCATGGAAAAATTTCCTTTTTAGAACCGGTTTGTCGCTGGTTTTAGAATTGTTTAACCATTCAAGAATGTTGCAGGGGGCGGATACCTGTGGTGGGTTGGAAGGACCGAGGACCACGAGTTCCGGAGTGATCAGGTAACCATGGTGACACTGCTCGTCATGGCGCAGCTCGGTCGTGTAGGAGCTGTAGTCACTGGGCACGTCACTGAGGTCGGACCCTGAGGCAGCGTATCCGGAGTCTGTGGAGCCATGGCTGGACAAGGAGAGCTCCTCCCAGATCTCCTGTTCTTGGTAAAGCAGGTCCAAGTAACGGGCATGAAGGTCGGCCAATTCGCCCACCAGGCTGTTCAGCTGTCGCACATCTTCGTCGCCAAGGTCCTGGTTACGGAGGTCGTTTTCTACCGCATCCCTGTTGCCTCCAATATCATTAAGGACTTCCTCAACCACCCCTTCATCATTATCGTCATCTCCGTGGTCAACTTCCGGTTCTGAAATGAGAGATAATAAATGAACGTGTAAAATTTCAGTTGCTTCAAAAGAACCTGGCCTGGTGTTCTCCAAAAAATAAAAAAAATATACTTAAGTACGATTTTCAAGCTCAGTATCAAAGCATGACAGTAGTAGTGTAAAAGTAGGATTCTCGCGGCCATTTTGTTTTTGGAGGTATATAAGTTATATAGTGGGGGCGTGTCTAGCCGCCATCTTTTTTGGAGGTATATGAGATATATAGTCGGGGCGTGTCTGACCATGATCTGCCTGACTGCGTACAGAGCAGTGGGGGTGTTAGTAATTAGCCTGTTTATTATTAAGGTTGTCATTGAAGTCACCATGTAGTGGACATGTAGTAGGCGTGTCGGCATTCAATATTTTAATTAAAAAAGGTTTTATTGGGATGAGAGCTGCGTTAACAATAGAAGTGTTTGAGAAATTTGAAAATGTGTTTTTAAATGATGTTTTATTTACCGCGCATTTTCAGAGGGTTGAATGATCTTGATGTTCAGATTTTATAGAGTTATAAAGTGTGTGTGTGTGTGTGTGTGTGTGTGTGTGTGTCTTTTTCTTAGGAATTGAACATGGCACAAGCACAACTTTTACAAACAACCGAGTTGAAAATTGATGGGCTTGATAAAATAACATGGTCACCACTGAATAAAAAAATAATAACTTGTACTTGGAAAATGGTTATATTTTGTTGTTGAAAAGAAAGCGACATCAAATCAAAGTGTGATACGAAAGAAATAAACTGCTGGGCAATTTAGGAAGTATAATAAGAATATACACATGAATAGCAACTTTGGTATATGTATAAATAGGACCTATTTACGGAATCAATCAGCTGTTTGTTTATTTTGGTTTGAGCACATGTGTAATCCATTAAAAAAAACCGTGACGCTGGAGATTTCGTATTTTGAAGCAATGTTGTGTACATTTGGATTTAATTGACTACATGGGTAAATAGTTAGCTCTTTATTTCTATAACTGATTATATTTTATGGTAGATATACTAATAGTACTCAGTTCAGAATTTTGCTAAAACTATACGAATAAATTTACAGAGATTCTGGAGCTTTGTTCCGTTCGATTCGTTCATGGTGTTTGCAAAACTGTGGTCACAATCTACTAAGCTAAACCCATTTAGGTACTTGACACGTTGATCACGGAAAAAACTACAATTGAATATATAGTGTTTTTCTGTACCAGGGGAATCACTTGTACACAGAGGACAAGTTCAATCTTAACTAGAATCGCTATCGCGATATCATCGGTTTTCGCGAAGGCAATGTCATTCAGTTCATGAGTCTCATGATTCGAAAAACATATTTCTTTGTTCAATGGCTTGTTGAATACTGTAAACAAACATTTCAAACATTTTTGTCGCAATGTTTAAGCAGACCTTTTACCCAAAAGAATATTTTTGAGTATTACCTGTCAGTAATGTAGTCGCAAACTTGAAAACTTTTTTACGGAATTCAGTTAGTGCCACATTAGATGTTTGTGTTGCGTTATGATGGTGACAAACGACAATTATAATTGATAAACAACAGTTGCAAACGACACACAGTAGTATAAAATGACACACGACAATGCGACATGACACTCAACATTATTACGAACTAATGTTGCATTGAATAACTATCATTTTCATGAAATATCGCATTAATTTTGGAGTGTCGTTTCAAATAGACGTAACCAAGGAACAGAATGCAAAAAATCGCATAAAAATCAGACTTCAATTTTTTTAGTTACAAAGAGTGATTTCAAGCCTAGCGGCAAAATAAGAAACAAAATTGATTAAAATTTTACTGTTAGGTACGTAGCAATGCAGCAAATGGTTCAATCAAGTATAAAAGTCGCACTAGTCAAACATTCTATTTCTTATATATCACAATTTGAAGCATAAAAACTGATTTACATTTTTTCTAAAAAGGAGCAAACCTTGGACTGCCGTAAAATGACCAAATCAAGTCCGATCTTCAAAAACTGAACATCACTGGAAAGAGCGTTTCATGAACTTTTGTTCATATTCTCTCAATGAAATATTTTTAGTTTTGAGCACTTTAGGGCCGAATAAAAACACGATTATCGTAATATGACCTTGACCTTTTCAATGTTTTTTTAACTTTTAATTGTGAGGCCCTTTCAAACTTAACAAAGCATAACGTGTGAAAATTACATGACGAATAAACAAAATATAAAGTCAGGAGCGACAAAAAACATGTTTTTGGAATTTTAATTTTTCCTAAATTTTAGTGAAGTTTGACCGTTTCTAGACGACAAACCACGCATTTCTTAAATTCGCCACCCCATATATTTCGTGTGTATATGTCTTTCAAATTATATACAGGAGACGGACTTCTTCTATCTGATCTCTAACAAAACTGGATAGGTTTTAGTAGACCTACCCTCATTTGCACATTATTTTTTTTTTTTTGCGAGGTTCGAACATTCAACCTTCCGTAGCTCAAAAGCTTTCAGCCACACGGACACTCGAATCCTATCATATGTTTTTAGGCTATCAACAGGGAACAGCATGCAAAAAACCGCATTCGAATCGGACTTCAACTTTTTGAGTTATAAGCAAAAGAATGATTTCAAGAAAAGCGCCCCAAGCGGCAAAATGAGAAAGAAAATTGATTAAAATTCTACCATTAGGTACCTACAATGCAGCAAATAGTTCAATCAAGTATACTAGTCGCACAAGTCAAACTTTTTATTCTTATATATCAGAATTTGAAGCATAAAACCTGATTTACAATTATTCCAAAAAAGGATCAAATTTTGGACTGTCGTATAATGACCAAATCAAGTCCGATCTTCAAAAACTAAACATCACTGGAAAGAGCTCTTTAAGAACTAAAACTTTTGTTCATATTCTCTCAATGAAATATTTTTAGTTTTGGAGCTATTTGTGGCCAAATAAAAACACAATAATCGTAATATGACCTTGACCTTTTCATTTAAAAAAAAAAAAAATTGTGAGCCCTTTCAAATATAACAATACATAACGTGTGAAAATTTGATGAAAAATGAGCAGAAAATAAAGTCAGGAGCGACAAAAACATATTTTTGAAATTTTAATTTTTCCTAACATTTAGTGAAGTTTGACCGTTTCTAGAGGACAAACCACGCATTTCCTAAATTCGCTACCCCATATATTTTGTGCGTATATGTCTTGCAAATCGTATGCAGCAAACAGAATTCTTCTATCTGATCTCTAACAAAAGTGTGTGTGTGTAGGGGGGGGGGGGGGGGTTCGTAGACCTACCCTCATTTGTCCACTTTTTTACAAGGTTCGAACATTCAACCTCTCATAGAACTTTTTTTTTTCCCCAGTACCCGATGATGAGATTTCCATCATATTTGATTGGGCTGTCAACAAGGAACATTATGTAAAAAAAAGCATCTAAATCAGGTTTCAAATTTTTGAGTTATTAGCAAAAAAGTGATTACATGCATTGCGCCCCCTAGTGGCTAAATCAGAAACAAAAAAGTGAAAAGTTTGACCATTTAGGCACAAGTTCAGATATATATGACTCCATGCCCAAAATTTCATACCTGTAGCTTTTCTCATCTGGCCGCTAGGCTGGCTACAAAAATGGATGGAATTGGAAAAATAAAAATAAAAAAAAAATTAATTAAAAAAATCAAAAAAAAATCAACAGAAGAACAATAGGTTTTCGCCCTGCAGAGGCGAAAACCTAAAAAGCAGTGCCATCATGTAACGTCCTGTTACCGAAATGGGTGGAGACAGCCGCTAACATTTGCATATGTTGTTAATTGATTGGATGTTTGTCCATTTCAACCATAAAGGTGACGATTGTAGTATTTCAGATACGCTGGTAAAGGAAAATTTAAATAAGTGTAACAGGGCTACAGATAAGGTTTGAGGTCAATTGGGTATTTACTCATCAATTTTTCAAGGAATTGGGTTTTCACAATTTTAATTGTGTAATGAAAATATGGTTACTCCATCAGAATTAAGTCAATTGCTTTTTTTTCCATCAACTTAATTTTGGAATTGAAATAACAGTAACATGTTCTTACTGGTATATGCGCCTGCTGTCTTTGTATGCAACAATGTCAATTTAACAATTTTCATATGCAGGATTTATCGTTAGCTCCTCAACAATTAAATTTAAAAAAAACATTCAATCATATTTGATCTTTCTGATCCAAAGATTTAGCACTTTTAACTATTGAATGAATACAAATTATTTACTGGTTAACATTGAATTGGATGCTATTGACTCTATCTCAACTTCCAGATCGTTGTGGTGACGTCATCACTTTGTGTGCTCCGTGTGACGTAGAGCGACTTCCGGCAGATCAACTCAGCCCGCCATTTTTGCCAGCTAGGAGATCTACAGCCATAAAACCGAAACCTACAACATCGACGTACAAATCGACTTAGACCAAGGTAAGAACTCAGTTTCTGGCCTATCAACCCTTTAGCTTAGGAGTAATTAAGCTATATTGGTGGCAGCGGTTAATTTCGAACGTATTTTAACCGTTGTTTGCTCGCTACCATTGAAACGAAATTCGGCGGATTTGGCTCAGCCAATTTTCGCTTTGAGTACGTTTCACAGGCAGAGTGTAGGGTAGAAATATCAACTTTTGTTCTACGCGGATCACTCTGCGAGGAATACTGTTGCGTATTTTTCCCTTTTTGTGAGTTTTGCGTCGAAATCTCTTGGTTTCCGTAGACTCTTGTCCGGCAAACGGCAAGCGGAGCTCAGTTCCGGTGCAAAGTTTGTTTCACATTCAAACTTTATTTATTGTTATCTAACTTTATTTAGGTTTGTTTGTTGACTTTTCGTGTTTTTATTTGTTTGCTCCAACGGATAGGGGTGCGCGGGACTCATTTCTGCAGCTTCCTTAGTCAGTCACAAACTTTATCCTTGATTTTAAGTTTGGGTGGGGTAAATGAGTAGAAGCCACTTTTCCCTGCACGGCGCCATGTCTGAAAGTGACAATACTGTGGCCACAGCCCCCGTTGTGGAAACGGTATTTGTCAATTTTGCTTCTGCGGCAGAACTGCGGGCGATTTCTGGGGTTGGGCCCGTGTTTGCCGATGCAATAGTTGCATTGCGTGCGAGCTCGGGTAACTTTGACCAGAGGTTGCTAGAATCAGTTATCCGCCGTTCGTTCACATCAAGTGAGCTTGAGCAGTTGGATTTCACGCCCAACAAGGACTTGATTAAGGTGGGGGCAAGTTCTCAGAACTTGTTCCATAACCTCAGTTCTCATACTTTGAAGGGCTCTGCTGTCAGTGAGCAGGAGCACCTAGGTGCAGTGGCGGATCTAAAGCCACACATGCTAGCTTCCAAACCGGAAGTTGAGGTGGAAGACCCTGAGTCGAACTCAGATTCTGACTCAGATGCTGAATTTCTACCTTCCAGGAGGGAGTGGGACAGGATGGTGGGCTTGGTCGAGAGCATGGCCACTCTGCTAACCCAACAGGGGAAGCGTGAGGCTTTGCACTCCCAGCCACAACCTACTGTCAAACCTACGGTGGAGGTCTCAGAGCCAAAACCAGTAAAAAGGGGCATTTTGGCTCAGCCAAAAGCCAAACTCGTGACCTCAGAGGATTTCCAGCCTCTTAGGAGAGATATGGACTGGGGGGAGTCCCCTATTACTCCGGCGGTGCCAGCCACGCCCCGCAGGAAGATTAGGTTTGAGGACTCGGAGGACTCGGGGGAGGAGTGGTGTTCGACACCAGCTTCCACAAACAGGTCCGACCGGTCATATTGGGTCCGAGAGTTGAAGAGGTCGTTGCCAAAGGACCTTAGGTTCAATGGCCATACAAACTGGTCCTCCTTTAAGCATAAATTCAAGTGGATTATGTCTAAAGGGGAGAGAACCGAGAGTGAACTCCTGGACTGTCTGGTGTTCTGCCTTACAGGTAAAGCACTGGATTACTACTACCTCATCATGGGGAGTAGTCAGGATATGGCTTTCGGCCAAGTCATGCGAAAGCTGGAAGACCGCTATGGGGGAGTCGACCCACCTGAAGCACTGCGGGCTCAGTTCGCAGTTGCCTCCCAGGCGCCAGGGGAAACCCTGGATGAATGGGAAGATAAGGTCCTCACCCTCGGCGATAAGGCTTTCCGGGGCCTACCAGAGCACTTTGTGACCTCTGAGGTGGTCTCAAGGTTCTGCTTGGGCTTACATGACAAAGTCGTGGGACAACAGGTGTGTATTCAAGCCCCTAAGTCCCTACCTGAGGCTAAGAGGCTAGTACGCCGGTGCCAAGAAGTGAGCGCGGTGCTTTTTGGCAAGCCTCAGGGAAAAAAGAAGGCATCCGAGAGTGTGTTTGCTGTGGCGGCTCAGTCCCCACGCACGGTATCAGCTGAGGACGTGGACTCTAAGATCCAACAGGCGATCAAGGATCTAGAGTCAAAATTGCGCCGTGGACGGCCGCGACGTCCTAATAGGCCAACAGGCCCTCCGCGCTGCTTTGAGTGTGATGAGGTAGGGCACTTCAAGAAGGATTGCCCTAAGCTTAACGACAAAGCCCCACGCAAGTCGTTAAACTAGAGAGGGTCGAGGAAAAGGTAGGTCATTCCCCGGCCCGACCCGCAGACAAAGTCAAGACCTGCATCAACCCTGCTAGAGTGGCCACTGGTTCCACACAGAAGAGCCAGCAAAAGGTAAGTGCCCCCGAAACCATCTACGCCAATCAGGTGTCCTCTGCTACCCAATACACAATGAGGGTGCAGATAGGGGATGTCCCCATCACAGCGGTGGTGGACACAGCAGCTCAGGTGACTCTTATCTCAGATAAAGTCTACCATGGGCTAAAACACAAGCCTAAGAAAATTCGAGATGCCAAACTCTTGACGGCAGGTAGACAATTGTCTATGGCTGCGTTTGTGGTCGGCCCGGTCAGAATGCGGATTGGTCATAGGTGGTACAAGGAGAATGTGTATGTTGCTCCAATAGAGCAGGAAATGCTCTTGGGGTTTGATATACTGCATGGTATTGGGAGCGCGGTACTGGATATGGGAAAAGGGATACTCCTCTTTGATGGGATGCACATCTCTCTTGATGTGGATTCCTCGGAGGGCCCCATAGTGTCCCGTGTCACTGTTGCTAAGCGACGTGTCATACCCCCTCATTCGGTTGCCAAAGTCTCATGCAAGGTGGACACTCAGTTGTCTGACTATGTCATTGAGCCACTAGTCCAGTCCAAATTGCTGATGCCTAGTACCCTACGTCAGAGTGCCTCGGAGCCAGTGGTGTGCCTGGTTAACCCCACTGACTGTTATCGCATTGTGAAAAAGGGCAGTGAGGTCGGTCGGGCATACCCAATTAGGGAGATAATGGACGACACTGACTGTACTGAGGAAATCTCGGTGCCACAGGTGCAATCCATGGAAGTGCATGGGAGCATGTCATTATCTCATGGTAATGGCAGTGCTATACCGGAGCACCTTCAACAGGTGTACCGGGACTCGTGCACCAACCTCAGTGAAGGCGAACAGGTCCAATTAGCTCAATTGCTAATTGAGTACCAGGACGTCTTTGCCAGAGATGAGTTCGATCTCGGCGACTTCACGGGGATCGAACACACCATCGACACTGGTAATGCCAAGCCCGTCAAGCAGAGAGTGCGGAGAACCCCTGCATGCTTTGCTGGCGAGGAAGAAGAGCACTTGAAAAAGATGCTCAAAGCCGGCGTTATCAAGGAGTCGACATCAGACTGGGCCTCAGCGCCCGTTCTGATCCGCAAGAGAGACGGGACAGTAAGATGGTGCATCGACTATAGGCATTGAATGAGGTGACTGTCAAAGACGTTTACCCTCTGCCCTTGGTTGATGACTGTCTAGACACGTTGGCTGGTAGTGTCTGGTTTTCGAAACTTGACGCTAACTCAGCTTACTTCCAGCTGCGGATCCGTGATGAGGATCAGAAAAAGACCGCCTTTATCACAAGGTATGGCCTTTTTGAGCATGCCCGCATGGGATTTGGCTTGTGTGGGGCCCCGGCGACCTTCGCTAGGGCCATGAATTTGATCCTCAGAGGTCTGAATTGGAAAACTGTCCTGGCATTCCTCGACGACGTGGTAGTGCTGGGTAGAGATTTCCAGGATCACATGGCCAATCTCAGGGAGGCACTTAAGCGATTCCGCAACCACGGGATGAAGCTGAAACCCAAGAAATGTACCTTTTTTCAGAAAGAGGTGGAGTTTTTGGGCCGGCAAGTCAGCGGCGATAGCCTGGCTGTGTCCGAACAGGACATAGCTGTGGTAAAGAATTGGCCAGTCCCAGACTGTGCCAAGCACGTTGAGAGGTTCATGGGGCTGGTAAACTACCACAGGGGATTCATCAAGAATTTCTCTAAGGTAGCCGCTCCACTATATGCTGTCACGGGCAAACATCAGTTTGTCTGGGGCCCAGAGCAGGCAGACGCATTTGCTACATTGAAGGAGAGTTTAATCTCACCACCAGTGTTGGCATTGCCTAACCAGACTGATCCCTTCATTCTGGATACGGACGCGTCAGACCTGGCCATAGGCGCTGAGCTAATTCAGGTGCAAGATGGCAAGGAAAAGGTAATAGCTTATGGAAGCTATGCCTTGACCAAGGAGCAGAGGAGGTACTGTGTTACCCGAAAGGAACTCTTGGCAGTCGTGCGCTTTACTAGACAGTTTAGGCACTATCTGCTGGGGCGGCCATTCGTGGTGCGTACTGACCTTAAGGTGGCTTGTGAACTTTCGGGAACCGCAGGGGCAGTTGGCGAGATGGCTTGAAGAGCTGTCTCAGTACAATATGGTGCTGCAGCACCGGGCTGGCAAGGACCATTCAAACGCTGATGCACTGTCACGGATCCCCTTAAATGGGGAGACATGCAAGGCATTTGAAGTAGGAGTCAAGCCAGGGGACCTGCCCTGTGGTGGCTGTAAATATTGCTCAAACGCCCACGCGAAGTGGGAGGGGTTTTTCGAGCAAGTGGATGAGGCTGTGCCCTTGGTAACTGGTAACAATAGGCCTATCCCTTGTGCTGTTTCTCAGCTCGAGGTGAATAGTGCCGTTCTCAGAAGTCAAGAGGCCATGGCCAGGAGCAACCGCGGTAACACAGTCGAAGGTGAAAGCCCAATGAGTGCGGGTGGCAAGCCGGCGCGCATTGCATCGGTCGTAGAACCAGGTGGTAATCAGTATCTCTCAGAGGATCTGATTTTTAGTACCGTTGAGGATTGCATGTCACAGTGCGACCTTAAGGGGGCTTGGGGCCCGGGAGACGCTGTAGATCCAGTGGATGTGACCACAATGGCTGGATTTCTGGAGGAGATTCCGTGGGACGCTGCGGGGTGTTCTCTAGAGGGTAAGGTGGCCAGTGTGAATCTAGTAGCGACCCGGGGCAGGCCCAGGACCAGTGATCCTCCCCTTGGGGACCTGGACTCAGCTCAGAAGGACGGAAAGCCCTGCCCGGATCCACCTAGTGATACCCCACAAAGTTGGGGCTTCACTGTGTCCGATTTACGGGAGGCGCAGCGCAGAGACAGTGACTTGGGTCTTGTGCTGGACTGGCTGGAGGATGAGAAGGTGCCTGATTCATCAGCTCTTTTTCGTTCTAGCCCAGCCACCAAGTCCTACTGGCTAAATAGGGAGAGTTTGTCTTTGATCGACGGGGTGCTCTATCAATCTGATAAGCATTCTGAGGAGAAACGACTCCTGCTGCCAGTAGAAATGAGGGTGAAGGCCATGGAACTGAACCATGACATCCCTTCTGCCGGTCACCAGGGTGAGAGTCGCACTCGCGACCGAATGAAGGAGAAGTTTGCTTGGTATGGTATGGGGAAAGACATCACCAACTTTGTGGCTGGTTGTGCTCAGTGCAATCAGAACAAAAAGACTGCCCGCCAGGGTAGATGCCCCATGACCGAGTATCAGGCAGGATCGCCCATGGAAAGAGTGCATGTCGATTTCCTGGGGCCTCTTCCCAAGACGCCTCGGGGAAACGAGCATGTGCTTATGATTGTCGATCAATTCACCAAGTGGGTGGAGTGCATCCCAGTGCCTAGTCAGTCCGCAGAGGATACTGCAAGGGCAGCGGTCGATGGCTTTTTCTCAAGATTTGGAAATCCTTTCCAGGTCTTCTCAGATCAAGGCCGCAACTTTGAGTCAAAGCTTTTCGGAGAGCTTTGCAGAGTCCTAGAGATCCACAAGGCGCGGACAACGCCCTACCGGCCCTCCTCCAACGGCCAGGTGGAGCGCTATAACCGCACCCTCATGGACGCAGTTCGCTGTTTTGTGGGCAAATCCCAAAAACAGTGGGACTTACATCTGCAGCAAATAGCAGGTGCCCTCAGAGCATCAGTAAACCGTATGACTGGCTTCACAACCAACAAGATGATGTTGGGGAGAGAAGTATGTACCCCGGCGGATTTGATGTTTCCCCTCCCCAGGGGTAAGCACCTGTCCCCGGAGGAGCACATGAAAGAGCTCACCACCATAATGGAGAGAGCTCATGAAACCGCTCGAAAGGTCATGAAGGCGACGGATGAAACGCAATTATGACCTCCGCATCATGGAACGAAACTTCGAGGTAGGTGACTCAGTTTACCTCCTCGATACTGCTGTGCTGAAGGGCAAGTGTAAGAAACTGTCCCCTCAATGGAAAGGGCCTGGAGTGATTGTTGCAAAACTGTCCTCCTATCTTTTCCGGGTCAAGCTCAGGAACTCTGTTTTTGTGGCTAACCACGACCGTCTCAAACTTTGCAGAGACCGTGAGATCCCTCAGTGGATTGCACACTGGAAGAAAAACCCAAGCGAGGTTTCGAAGCCCGCTAGGGGTGATGATAGGGTCTATTGCTCTTGCAGGAAGCCCTGGCAGCGCCGCTTTATGATTCAATGTGATTATTGCCAGGAATGGTACCATGGCTCTTGTGTTGACATCACGCCAACTGATGCTTTGGACATTGATAAATATAAGTGCAGTGACTGTCATCGGCGGGTACGCTAAGGGGTTTATGTTTGCTTTCTGTCAGGTTCGCCGCAGGACAGGGTCAGTGGATTCCAATGAGGCCACCAAGGTTCTCAGTGACCAGGTGGAGCTCGGGAAATCCCGTGGATCCGAGGTGTGGCTGCTGGAGCTCGCCCGTGCACTGGACTCCCTCCAGTTCCGGAGCCGAAGCTGGATAAGTCGGAACGTCTTCGCTCTGCCAAAGGTCAAGATGGCGGAGTGGTCCGACGAGCCAGCCAAGCCCAGCACTGACGTCCGTCTGCAGAGCGATCCTGCTCTACAGACCATGAAGGCTGACGCCGGAGCTGGAAACGTGGGTTCTAAGGACCCTGATGACAGTCTCCTGGCGTCAGTAGCCGATATGGAGGTGGATACGGCCGTCGAGGACTCTCTGTTAGGGAGTACTCCGGGCTCGTCCCCCCGTAGAAGCAAACCTGTCAGCCCCGTGAAGGGTCAGCAACGCCCACCACCTGAGGAAACCGCCGCGGTGGCCCCAGCAACTGTGACGACTGCAGCCCCGGTTGTAGAGACCCCAACTTCTGTTGCGGAGACTCCAACCCCGCCGGTCGTCGCCTCAACATCTGCCAGGCCATCCTACGCCAAGGTGTTGTCTGACCCTGCCCCTGAGAAACTGACGACGCGGAGGAGGAGGAGGCGAAGGGCCCGTCCCAGGAAAGACGAGGAGAAGCCCCCAACCGAGGAGGTGCCGCGTTGCTCAGCAACGACGACGAAGGAGGACCGCCGTCCCGATGACCAGCCCAGGGATCGTCACAATCCCAAGGACAAGTCTGGCCATGGACGTTACGCCCAGTCCAGAGACGGGGCTGGTCAGCGCCAGCGTGAACGCCGTCCCGACCCTCAGAAGCGGAAGGCTCACCCACCTAGGGATTACAGCTACCGGCCTGAGGCGAAGCGGCCCTACGTTCGCCAGGTGACGGAGGCCCCGCCACCACCAGCACCAAAGGTTGCTCAGCACCGGAGGTGTCCAGTGAGGGGATGCAATGGGGATTTCTCCGCATCACACGCCTTTGCGGAGCACATCCCTGGAGTGTTCCAGCTAGCCTTTGACGGGGACGATATCTCCTGCCGGAGAATTGGAGCCTTAAAGATCGTGGCCCGGTGGCTTCTGGGACACCACATCTCCCTAACGGACTTGGTGGCGTACCTGGACCTTATGGCCCTAAACTCAGAGGAGGAGCCGTCAGCTCAGCTGAGGACTTCGATGGGGGACCTCTGCCAGGGACTCAGAGTCTCAGTGCCCGAGGACCTGAAGGTGAGAGCCAGCGGCAACCACATAACAGCCCTGCTCCACTGGAGATCTCTAACTCTCTTGATCTCCATGCTAGAGCCCCATCAAGCGGAGAGTCTGAGGAAGCAGTTCAGCCTCACAAGGGCTGAACTGGACCTGCTGCCTTCCATGCCCAAGGCCTTCGACAGCCACTGTCACCTCGACAGGACCATGAGGGACTTGGGGATCAAAGAGCCGTCTCTCCAGAAGATCTGCCGGCATCGTGCTGCAGCGGAGCCATATGAGGTGGTCGTTGAACGGGTCACTGGTGTCTTCTGCGACCCAGAGACCTACCCCACTGAAGACCAACTCCAGCTGTGGACGGACCAGGGGGTGTCGATTGTTATAGGGCTCCACCCGAAGCAAAAGGCATCCCCAGCGGACCTCAAGACCCTGAGGGACCTCCTGTCTAAGCCGCAGGTGGTCGGATTAGGAGAGGTTGGCCTAGACCGTAGTGAGGATCCCTCCACTTGGGCCAACCAGATCTGGAAGCTCCAGACACTGCTCTCCGCCCTGCAGCCCCACCATGTGCTGGTGTTGCACTGTAGGAGCCAGACCCCCGTCGCAGATGAGGCAATCCTGTCTCTTCTGTTCCAGTTGGCAGCCCACTCTGTGGTTGGACGGGAGCGTCTGATACATCTCCACTGCTTCACCGGCACCAAGGCTGTGATGGATCAGTGGCTGGAGTTCTTCCCGAACACCTACTTCGGAGTCACCGCCGTCGCCGCCAAGTTCCAGCACCCTGGCCAACTGGAGGCACTCAAGGGGATGGACAAGACCCGTATGCTGCTGGAGACGGATAGCCCGTACTTCGCGCCCAGCGGCTACAAGCGGTCGACCCCAGCTCTCCTTGGGATGACGGCGGCCCGGATCGGAGAGGTGTTGGGAGTTCCCTGGATAGAACTCCTTAGACAGGCCTCAGCTAATGCTGAGCGCCTGTACGTTGACCGTAGGCCCCCGGCCTCAGTTGACTCGTAGGTCACTTTTGGGGGTCCCTCTGGGCCGCCCTAGGCTCATTGGGACGGAAAGCGAAGCGAGGGAGGGGTCTCAGGCCCCTCTCCCAGACAACTACAAACGGGTGTCTCAGGCACCACATGGTGGATCCATTAGGGGCAGTTGGGGTTGTCTCAGACTTCCCCAGGGCCTGTCTCTAACGCCGGAAGGACTCCCACAACCCAGACCCGTCCTACCACCCCCTACAACCAGGACGTGTGTGAGGTCTCTTTTAGGACGGGGAGAAGTGTGGTGACGTCATCACTTTGTGTGCTCCGTGTGACGTAGAGCGACTTCCGGCAGATCAACTCAGCCCGCCATTTTTGCCAGCTAGGAGATCTACAGCCATAAAACCGAAACCTACAACATCGACGTACAAATCGACTTAGACCAAGGTAAGAACTCAGTTTCTGGCCTATCAACCCTTTAGCTTAGGAGTAATTAAGCTATATCGTCAATTATTGCGACACAAATGCCTGATGTTTGGTACTCAGTGTTTTTTTATTAAACGTTTACCCGTTTCTTCCTGCCTTGTGTAACCATATTTTAAGCAAACGAATAGAAAAGCGTCAGATGAACAAATAAGACAGACTAGATTTATGTTTTACTTGAATGGAATCCAAAGTAGGAAATTACCGGAAATCGTTTGAAGTCTATTTTGCGGATTCGCAAGTAACCAGTCAAGCATATACGAGTATTTGTAAACATCACTCGGTTTCAAAATGTTGCGTGCCAGTACGCTTTAATATTTTGGATATTTGAGTAATCTAATTTTTAATTGCTTTTTGATACGCTAGAATTTTAAAAGAATTGGGTTTTTATTTATTTTATTAGCGTAATTACGCAAATACGCACCTTATCTGTACCCCTGAACTGTGTAACAGGCAGACCACGATTACATCGTTTTTCGAAACAACGTTGACGTAACGTTGATACATGTAGTTTCTTGTGGTTTAATTAGACATGCTGGATGTCCATGTATGTATTGAAAAAAGTTGGTAAATTAATATAAATCTCCTTCTTTTTTTAAGACGGCGTTGATATTGGGACATGTTGTCGTTTGATTTAGTCAGACCTGATAAATGTACATGTATGTATCTTTGTTATTGACATATGCATTGATTATCTTTGTATCGAAATCATTTATGCATAAGAAGATGGAAGTTGTAAAATAAAAGTTAATTATCTATAGTCGTTTTCATTTACATTACTTAATCATAACATATTTTAAAAAATGTACATTATAAATTACATTCACTGCATGTAAAAAGTGGGTGTGATGGGCTTTTGTTCCAACGATTGACGTGATTTGGGTTTTTCGAATACATGCATTACTCGAAATAAAACGCCGATCCCCGGGATTTCGAATAGCCGGGGGTCGACTGTATAGTGATTTGAGTATGATACTAGTATTTGTATTTGGACCTGAGATCGTACGTTTTCGAGATATCAGGATAACCAAAGTTGCCCTAAACTTTTGTAGGTACACACAATACTTTCAGTATATATGAAAAATAAATGATAATGTTTTAGGTGGTAAGTTGAAATTCTAGCATCCTCTCTATATAATCTTTAATATAAGCGGCGCTTATTCATTCCGGGACAGATATTCACAAACAGATTTGAGATGTTTTGACGAATGTTTGATTTATTGAGCTAAGCACGCGTTCCTTCAACAAACCGCATGCAACACTATGCTTTAACATATAACGTGTAATGTCTAAGGCAAAGAAAAAATATAACAGCAGGTATCTATAATACTTAAAGAACGAGCTGGATTTTGTGTCGTTACGAAACAACACTTTATATACAGCGTATCACGGTTATCATTCAGTAGTTGTGTTATTTGTGTTAAAAATAATAAAATTGCTGTTTGCGAACATTTATGGTGAATCCATCGAAATGAGATATTATAAAAATAACAAGTAACTGGTGTTGCACGTAACAGTACATGAGCCCCTACCGGTGAGGTGCATAATTTTCCGTTACCATAGCAACCAGAAAGTTGGTCCAAGAAAAATGAAACACAAAGTGACGTGACAGACGGACGGACGGACAGACAGAGGGCAAACCTATAGTCCCCTCTTGTGTAAACACCGGTAGGGGACTAATACCATTTCTGGGGTAACACCGTATAGTGGGTTCTTCAAATTATTCAAAAATACGTCTATTATGGAACCACGACTAGCCTCGCAGCCACGTTACAAGAGTGTTACAAAGCAACATTTTTTCCCCATTTTAATTACACGGCTCCTACAATTAATCTTTGAGAGTTGTCCAATTTATCTTTCGGCTTTATGTTGTGTGGCATTTATACGAACGCTCGGAAGAAAGACGCTGTAGTTCTATGTGAGTTCCTTATAACCTACGATGCTCACGTATACATACAGGAACACGTGAAAAGCATGGTATATGATAACGTCGTATCTGTGTGCAGTAATAAGTGGGACTCTTGACGCCATTCGTGCCCGATTCAATGTTAATATTGCCACACAAATAACGGGCCACAGATTCTACAGCCCAAGTTTAACCTGTGCATTTTTGTTATCACTAAATTAGATTTGAGATTTTTTTTTCAATCCTTCGGTCATTCCTGTTAAATTTGTTTAAAGTCTTCCCATCCTAATCGCCATATTCCATATCTTGCCACTGGATGGTTATATTTCTATGAAACTTTGTCACTATGAAGACATTCAAAAATAAAAATATTTCACCAAGTTTTTTTTCCCAATTTTTATCTAATTTGGGGAAGATAATCCGCATATAAGTTAACATTGAAGCCTATGAAAAATATGTATTTTCTGTGAATATGAAAAACTGAATTTGATTTATGAGAAAAACTCATGGTAGAAAGATGCATTTTATGATTTTGTATCAACTTTCGTGAAAAAATCTAAACTTTATCACAGGAAGCTGGAGAAAATCTTTTTTTTTTTTTTTTTTTTTTTTTTTAGTTTTCAGGGGAGATAACTCATGGCAACAAAATAATCAAGGGGAGGTAATAAAAGAACTTCTGTCACTTGTCATAACATGTCAATTTGCCCCTAAGATTACCATTGTTTGACACTTTAAAAGCTTATTTACATGTGTATTGTTAAGTTATATGCATGGCTTTGATGGAATAGATCGCTTTTAGAATGGGATGACCTTAATTCTGCTATCCAGGTCGCAATCTGAATCAAAAACGTTGTAGATCCCAATACTGGGTTTTACAATAATAACAATATAACTATAATTATTGTTCACGGCAATTAAAAGTTGTACATAGAATAGCCAACTCATTTTATTATTTTCCAGTGTTGCAACTGTTATCCTTCCCCTTCGAAACAAACAAAATTACACCTTTAAACATGTGACAGCAATAAGTCCTTTTCAATTTTATCTTCTTTTGTTGCGGTAAGCTTGGTTTATTTGATTGTATTTGAATTATTTCACGCCATTGTATATCATCAAAGGCTGACAGATGGTCAGGTCAACCGGGATTCTGACAGTACTGAAACTTTAGAACGGCATCTCTGCAGTTAACTGAGAGCAGCAGTGGAAGACAAGTGGTCATCAGAAAGAAATTGTAGGTCATTCATCACGAAGACCATACCCATCCCCAGTATGGATCAAACCCACAACTCTCGGCTTTACAGTCAAGCACCACCATGGTTGGTTTATTTATGTGAGACCCATGGCTGTGGTTGGGAACTATGACATGATATAACACGAATCCCAACAGTAAATAACATTCCCGCGATTTCGCGGGACTTTTTCAAGTAATGTTTATAGCAGGGAAAAAAGTGAATAAATAATGACTAAACGGGAAAGTACACAGTATGTATAATAACTATAGCGCGGATATATGTACAACAGTATGTACAATGTCTATAGCGCGGATATATGTACACCAGTATGTATAATGTCTAAAGCGCGGATATATGTACACCAGTATGTATAATGTCTATAGCGCGGATATATGTACACCAGTATGTATAATGTCTATAGCGCGGATATATGTACACCAGTATGTATAATGTCTATAGCGCGGATATATGTACACCAGTATGTATAATGTCTATAGCGCGGATATATGTACACCAGTATGTATAATGTCTATAGCGCGGATATATGTACACCAGTATGTATAATGTCTATAGCGCAGATATATGTACACCAGTATGTATAATGTCTATAGCGCGGATATAAGTACACCAGTATGTATAATGTCTATAGCGCGGATATATGTACACCAGTATGTATAATGTCTATAGCGCGGGTATATGTACACCAGTATGTATAATGTCTATAGCGCGGATATATGTACACCAGTATGTATAATGTCTATAGCGCGGATATATGTACACCAGTATGTATAATGTCTATAGCGCGGATATATGTACACCAGTATGTATAATGTCTATAGCGCGGATATATGTACACCAGTATGTATAATGTCTATAGCGCGGGTATATGAACAATAGTATGTATAATGTCTATAGCGCGGATATATGTACACCAGTATGTATAATGTCTATAGCGCGGATATATGTACACCAGTATGTACAATGTCTATAGCGCGGATATATGAACAACAGTATGTATAATGTCTATAGCGCGGTATATGTACACCAGTATGTATAATGTCTAAGCGCGGATATATGTACACCAGTATGTATAATGTCTATAGCGCGGTATATGACAAGTATGTATAATGTCTATAGCGCGGGTATATGACAATAGTATGTATAATGTCTATAGCGCGGATATATGTACACCAGTATGTATAATGTCTATAGCGCGGGTATATGAACAATAGTATGTATAATGTCTATAGCGCGGGTATATGAACAATAGTATGTATAATGTCTATAGCGCGGATATATATACACCAGTATGTATAATGTCTATAGCGCGGGTATATGAACAATAGTATGTATAATGTCTATAGCGCGGATATATGTACACCAGTATGTATAATGTCTATAGCGCGGATATATGTACACCAGTACAAGTATGTATAATGTCTATAGCGCGGGTATATGAACAATAGTATGTATAATGTCTATAGCGCGGATATATGTACACCAGTATGTATAATGTCTATAGCGCGGATATATGTACACCAGTATGTATAATGTCTATAGCGCGGGTATATGTACACCAGTATGTATAATGTCTAAAGCGCGGATATATGTACACCAGTATGTATAATGTCTATAGCGCGGATAATGTCTATAGCGCATAGCGCGGATAAGTATGTATAATGTCTATAGCGCGGATATATGTACACCAGTATGTATAATGTCTATAGCGCGGGTATATGAACAATAGTATGTATAATGTCTATAGCGCGGATATATATACACCAGTATGTATAATGTCTATAGCGCGGGTATATGAACAATAGTATGTATAATGTCTATAGCGCGGATATATGTACACCAGTATGTATAATGTCTATAGCGCGGATATATGTACACCAGTATGTATAATGTCTATAGCGCGGGTATATGAACAATAGTATGTATAATGTCTATAGCGCGGATATATGTACACCAGTATGTATAATGTCTATAGCGCGGATATATGTACACCAGTATGTATAATGTCTATAGCGCGGATATATGTACAACAGTATGTATAATGTCTATAGCGCGGATATATGAACAATAGTATGAGTAGTATGGTAGGTGGTGTTGGGCAGAAAACGACTTTACGACTTGGATAACTTGGATAACTAAAAGCACGCTATGACGTCATGAGTTAGGACAATGGCCTATTGTTTAGGGTATGACATAATCCCCGACCTCATCCCTTTAACGAGGTCACGTGACTTCTCAAAAACCCAATTTTTTTTAATTCCCAAAAATTGGATCCACCCCTTAAAGGAGTAAACCGCAATATTTATTCTTTTATAATATCGTATTGTTATTCGGGACAATTAATCAACTACGTCATTCACCACCTCCACTTCCATTGAAACAAATCGGACTGCAGCCCCTACCGCTCCCTTAAACGAGGTCACGCGACATTCTTAATAGACCGCAATATTTATTCTTTTATCATATCGTATTGTTATTCGGGACAATTAATCAACTACGTCATCGATTTCGCTATTGTCGCAGAAGCATTAATGAGCGACGTTAAATAATGAGTATTGTCTCTTCGAATAATAACGTTTTTACTGAACAATTAAACGACGCTATCCGGAATACCTCGCGCCGTATAACGGACACATTCCCACGCGTCGAGAGAAGATTCCTTCATCATTAATTAACGGTAACTGACCACTCAAACGTTCCCGTAAACATAATCTACACCCGTAACACCGGTATCGATCGGCTATCACCTATTATTGACCTAAGGCCTTACGAATCGCGGACTAAAGGAATGTAAACAACTATCTCACCCGTCCTCGGACGTATTATTTACTGTTTTTGGATGAAGTCGAACATTCGAAATCGCCTATCTATACGTATTAATGCTCTTTTTTCTACCACTTCTGTCTTTCTCTACACATTTCCTCGTAATACGCGTGTCAATACGTATATTTTGACAATCGGTGTGAAACGATTTTCACCTTTTCATGTCTAAATTCTTTAATCAGCAAACACACCAGTAGCGGTATTTGATCCGAGGCGAGTTAATCCGGCTTAGTCTAGCGGCGATAAACGGGTATTAGCGGTTTTTCATAAGGCGAGATAGTCGCTTTTTTGCATTTACCTACGCTACGTTTTTCACTTTCTCCGTGTAAATGATCGGGAAAGTTTATTTATTTATTTATTTATTTATTTATTTATTTTCATCCACGCATCATCGCTGATTATAGTTCTTTGTCTTTCGCTCTCTCTTTCATAGCATTTTTCTTTAATTTTTTCTCCATCTTTCGCGTATTATTTCCTTTTTAGTGTATACGCATTGTCACTAATTATATTTCTCTTTCTACAATATTATTCGTAGGATTTTACCGGTCTTTATTCTCTCATTAAGACTTCAATTCCAGTAAATAAGGTGGAACTTCGGGTGTCAACATTCGTGTGACGAACAAGTCCTAGCAATAAATACGAAAACAAACTTATCTTGTATTTTGATTTTATATGTAACCATGATGAGACTTTCATAAAGATTTATTAATAACACCTGTTGCGGCACTGAACCGCCGCGAGTTAATCCGGCTTAGTCTAGCGACGATAAACGGGTATTAGCGGTTTTTCATAAGGCGAGATAGTCGCTTTTGGCATTGTACGTTTTTCACTTTCTCCGTGTAAGTAATCGAGAAATTTATCATTTTATTTATTTATTTGTTTATTAGTTTGTTTATTTATTTGTTTATTTATTTATTTATTTATTTATTTATAACAAATACGCAACGCATATGTTACATTGGTTATGTATTCGCTGTTTAACAGAAGTATTAGTATATTGTTTTATTTATTTATTGTTTTATTTATTTATTTATTTTTAAAAATAATGAATTTTGTTTTAGTTGAAATATTCGCTGTTTAACAGGAGTATTAGTAGTTATAGAAATGATGATATTATTAATACGATTGAATGAATCGGGACCTTGTACACTTGCTTTTACATAGTAGTAGTAGTAGTAGTTGTTGTTGTTTATGTAGTAATATTGATATAAATGCGTTGGAATAAATCGAGATTCTGAGGTGGTGTCACAACTCTTTTTACATTTTTTTTTGAATTTTTGTTTATTAGAAGAGTATATGTAGTAGTAGTAGTAGTAGAAATGGTGGTAGTATTAGTAGTAGTATTAATGTTACGTACTAGAGTCAAAATTATCCAAGCATATGCACGCACACTTCTCCGTAAAAGCAATCGAGACATTTATTTATTTATTTATTATACAAGTAATAAATTTGAAATAAAAAAACAACTAGAAACCGGAGAGAGGAGCAGCAGTGACTAAGAACCATTACTCTACCTGGTCCAAGTTTTAATTACCTTCCTTTTTTTGTTTTTAGCTTTCAATTTTAGTCGGGAGCATAACTTATAAACTATTTAAAGTATATAGACTGGAAACTTTAAATATAAATAGATTGTGAGATTGGGAAGTGCAATAACCAAAAATCGTAACACTACCTTGATTAATTTTCTAATTATCTCCCCTTATTAAATGTTACAATGAATTTCTCTCCAGATAATAACTTATTTACTATCTACTTGAATAATTTTTTGTTGGGAGCAAAACTTATGAATAAAACATTTTAAGGACTAGAAACTTGAAACATAATATGATAGCAAGTTGAAGCAGTGCAGCTACTATTTTAAAATTATCTCCCTTTATTTTTCTATTGCATTCTCAGAAAGGGGTATAGTGTTTTCCGAACACATCTTGTTATGTTTATAATTTCATATCACTCACTAACTCACTCACCACTCCCCCCTCCTCACCACTCCCCCCCTCTTCCCTCACTCCTCCTCCTCCTCACTCACCACTCACTCCTCCTCCTCACTCATCACTCACTCCTCCTCCTCACTCATCCTCACTCCCCTCATTCACTCACACACTCATCACACTTACACTCCCCCCTCCTCATCACTCACTCCTCATTCATTCACTCCTCTTCCCTCACTCCTCCTCCTCCTCCTTACTCACTCATCACTCACTCCTCCTCCTCACTAATCACTCACTCCTCCTCCTCACTCATCACTCACTCACTCACTCCTCATTCACTCACACACTCATCACTACTTATCACTCACTCCCCCCTCCTCATCACTCACTCCTCTTCATTCACTCCTCTCCCTCACTCCTCCTCCTCTCCTTTCTCACTCATCACTCACTCCTCCTCCTCACTAATCACTCACTCCTCCTCCTCACTCACTCCTCCTCCTCCTCCTCACTCACTCATCACTCACTCCTCCTCACTCATCATCACTCCCTCCTCATCACTACTCCTCATTCACCATCACTCACCTCCCACCACTCATCACTCACTCCCACACTAACTCCTCATTCACTCAGCACTCCACCCGCTCATCACTCCTTCTCCTCACTCACTCACTCACTCACTTAGGAAATGAATATAAAACACGTAAGAAGAGATCTATACCTCTGCATTTATATATAGAAAAGTGTTATTACGATGAATTGTTCTACTTGCCGTCGTTCCTTTTCGAGAAAAGACAATATGTTGAGACATATGCGTCAATTACACGGTGAGGGACAAATTGCTGATACGCGAAGCCTTTACCGCGCGCCTAATTCGATAATATTTCAACACCCGTTTTCCATGATGGTGTCGGGACCTAGCGGGAGCGGTAAAACGGAATGGGTAAAAAAGTTATTCTTTTCAAACCTGATACAACCCTCGCCGGAAAGAATAATCTGGTGTTTCGGCCAATGGCAACGATTGTACGAGGACCTACAGCGTCGTTTTCCAACGATCGAGTTTGTTCGCGGTATTCCTGACTATATAAACGAACCTTCGTACGTAGACACGAAGAAAAGAAATTTGATCGTATTTGACGACCTGATGACGGAAGCGAAATGCGATCAGAGAATAGCGGATCTTTTCACCAAGGGAAGACATCACAGAAATCTATCCGTCATTTATTTAACCCAAAACTTGTTTCCTCAAGGTAAGGCGTGCAGAGATATAGCGTTAAATACCCAGTACTTGGTCTTGTTCAATAACCCTATTGACAGACAGCAAGTGACAACGTTGGCCAGACGAATATATCCTTCAAATAGCAATATTTTCATAAAAAGGTTTCAAGAGGCAACGTCTAAACCGTACGGATACTTGATAGTGGATTTGAGATCAAATACCCCGGAAGAAGAACGTTTACGCACCGATATATTCGAAGCAAACTATCCCGTCAAAAGGTCTCGCGAGGAATACGATGATATATCGGATATTGACTTCGATAAAAGGAGTCGAAAACAATGGGAGGATATATCAGATACTGCAACGGTAGATGATGAAGAAGAAGAAGAAGAAGATGATGATGATGATGATGATGATGATGATGAAGGGAGACTCGGGCCCCCCGGGCAACGCTTGATAGATAACGAGGAAGAGGAACGTTTAAGACAAAACGTATGGGAGAAACGATTTAAACAACCTCTCAGGGACTCGCGAGCTGAGCAGTTTGAAGAAAGATTAGACATTTACTCGAACGAAGGTTTATCGGTCGACGAGGCTAGCCGCAGGGCCGCTAATGACGTATTACCTCTTCTCAGAAAAGACTTGAGACGGGATCTCGCGCAATTTCTCATCGATTACCGACAGTTACGGAAGGATCCGACTCTACAAAAAATTTTACAATTCGCGAAGAAACTTAAAACCGAGCACCATATGAGTGACAGCGAAGCCATAAGACAAGCGATTAAACTCAGGAAAGACTCGTTCCTATTTCTGTGGCCGGACCAGGTTGTCGAGGAATCTGATAAAAGTACATCGATCGATGACACGCAACGCCAGATATTTGAAAAATAAAAATAAATAAATAAACAAATATTATAAAATATGGATATGTCATCTAGCTTAAGCCACGGTTGACATCACGCTGATTTTTCATTGGATAAAACATTCCCGGATTAATAACCTCATTTACCTCGGCGCTATAAATTTTGAGCGCGTGTCTGGCTCATCTACAAAACATGGAGAACGCAAACGGATCTTTTCAAAAACCGGATATTTTAATATCGCTTACAGGAAAATTTCTGGTTACAGAACCGTATATGGAGAAATACATGAACTGGTGGCAGAAGCCTATCCCCGAAAGAGGACCACGACCAGAGCCGGTGATAGATAATCATTTTATTAGGGATATGCGGGTGAATGATCCAACCAAGAGATTGGTGCACCCAAACATACCTAATATATACAGGCAAGAGACAGATTGGTTGTAAATAAATTGACCAATCAAAACACTCGAAATTTCCGATGCTTTAAAAATACGTAAGAACGCCCGATGACATTAGACTAGAAACGCGCAAAAGAAGACATACTATGGGCTCCATAGAAGTGTACGATTATAAGCGCCAAGAGTGGGTACCTTACGTTCCCGACTATGACAAGTGGTATCAACATTTCAAGGATTTGCGGGACGGTTACGTTCAACCCGACCACCAGGGACGCTATGTCGTCGGTTCCGGTAGCGAACGCGGAAAAGTGAAACGGCTGGAAGCGGAACTAAAAGAGTCCCGGGTTAAACTGAAAGAAGCGGAAGACAAGATAAGGACTTCCCAACATCCGGTAATGAAAATGGTTACGCCTGTAGCCCAAGCCTTGGAAATAGCGAAATCGGAGCTCAGACGGCAATCGCGCGAAATGGGTCAAGAACCTACGGAGCGTAAGAGACGGAGACACGGCATGGACTGGAATAGTTTCAAGTATTAGCATGAATAATTATCAGCTGGAGGAAATACTACGGAACAATCCGGTCACAGTATGCGCTTCCGATCAGCTACGCGAAGAAAAGGGGCGTTTCGTCGTTTGTAACACCGATTCCAGCGACGGCCCGGGAGAGCATTGGACCGTGTTCTATTTTCCGTACAGGGGGCCTTACGAGTATTTCGATTCCCTCGGAAACGAACCTAAATATTACCGAGCGGGTTTCGAAAACGTTCTCAATAGACAATACTTACGCGTAGAAGGACAGTTACAACAGTCGACGTCAACCGTTTGCGGGTTGTATTGCGTTTATTACGTTATAAAACGTTGCGGCGGACAGACCATGAAACGCATCTTGCAAGAATTTGGCCCAAATCGACGACGCAATGATCGTTTGGTAGTGACTAAAATGATGAACCTCCTACCTATGATACTGTAGACACGTATTTGTATATTTATATATATATATATATTACTCGTAACAATAATAAAAAAAACAAACAACTCTATATATCTGTTCGTTATTTATAAACTACCCTTCTACAGAAAAATAAATCAATGATTGTCCAGTCCGGATATTGCCGTGTTCGTTGTATATAAACGTATTTCTATTGCCGATATTTAATAACGTAATATATACTATAAGTGATAATCGATATTTAAAGCGTGCGCGTGTATATGCGAGGATGATTTTGCCCCTAGTACGTAACATTACTACTACTTCTACCACAATTATAAATAGTCTAATACATAAACAACAACTACAAAAACAAAATGTAAAGAAGCGTTGTGATAACGCCTCAGAGTCTCGATTTATTCCAATCCATTAATATCAACATAAAAAAAACATAATCATCATCAACAACAACAACAACTACTACTACTACTACTACTACTTCGTCCACTTACGTTTGACAAAAATAAATGAATAAATAAATAAATAAATAAAATCGTATGGTACGGTTCTCATGATAACGTAAGTAATTTATTCGTAATTAAGAGATATACGTTTAAGAAATGATAAACTAAGCTACAAAAAGACTAACACCGAGCTATAATTATGTATAAATAAGTTATCAACGAAAAGATACTCATAAATAAATATAGCCTAAATAGAGTAGTTTTTAATACACCGGCTTTCGTACACGGGTCCCGGAATTTTCGCAACTTTCTCTACATAGTTTAAGCAAATTTCGCTCAAATCGTTCAAGAAAGATACGAGGCAGTGAAATATGTGGCCTCGAAGGTCGCATTACGATATAAATATAAAGGTATTCCTACGTTAAAAAAAAAATAACGTTTTGTTCAGAAACGATTTTTCAAACGATTTTATGCGATTTTCGAAGACTCGTATGCATCCATATTTGTTACGTTAAACCGTTGAAAAACCGATTGTGAGGCTGTACATAATCTACATTGCATACGTATATAAGGTAATTATCTACTTCTACCACAATTACAACTACAAATAGTCTAATACATAAACAACTATTACAAAAACAAAATGTAAAGAAACGTTGTGATTATACCTCAGAGTCTCGATTTATTCCAACCCATTGATATCAACATAAAAAACATCATCATCATCATCATCATTAACAACAACAACAACAACTACTTCGACCACGTATGTTTGACAAAAATAAATAAAAAGCGATTACCGCGCCTTATGAAAAAGCGCTCTCTCCCGTTTTTCGTCGCTAGATTAAGCCGGATTAACTCGCGGCGGTTCAGTGCCGCAACAGGTGTTATTAATAAATCTTTACATATAAAATCAAAATACAAGATAAGTTTGTTTTCGTATTTATTAATAGGACTTGTTCGTCACACGAATGTTGTATTTATTCATTTTTACACCCGAAGTTCCACCTTATTTACTGGAATTGAAGTCTTAATGAGAGAATAAAGACCGGTAAAATCCTACGAATAATATTGTAGAAAGAGAAATATAATTAGTGACAATGCGTATACACAAAAAAGGAAATAATATGTAAAGGAAAAAAAAAGACAAAAAACTATAATCAGCGATGATGCGTGGATGAAAATAAATAAATAAATAAATAAATAAACTTTCCCGATCATTTACACGGAGAAAGTGAAAAACGTAGCGTAGGTAAATGCAAAAAAGCGACTATCTCGCCTTATGAAAAACCGCTAATACCCGTTTATCGTCGCTAGACTAAGCCGGATTAACTCGCGGCGGTTCAGTGCCGCAACAGGTGTTATTAATAAATCTTTATGAAAGTCTCATCATGGTTACATATAAAATCAAAATACAAGATAAGTTTGTTTTCGTATTTATTGCTAGGACTTGTTCGTCACACGAATGTTGACACCCGAAGTTCCACCTTATTTACTGGAATTGAAGTCTTAATGAGAGAATAAAGACCGGTAAAATCCTACGAATAATATTGTAGAAAGAGAAATATAATTAGTGACAATGCGTATACACTAAAAAGGAAATAATATGTGAAAGATGGAGAAAAAATTAAAGAAAAATGCTATGAAAGAGAGAGCGAAAGACAAAGAACTATAATCAGCGATGATGCGTGGATGAAAATAAATAAATAAATAAATAAATAAATAAACTTTCCCGATCATTTACACGGAGAAAGTGAAAAACGTAGCGTAGGTAAATGCAAAAAAGCGACTATCTCGCCTTATGAAAAACCGCTAATACCCGTTTATCGCCGCTAGACTAAGCCGGATTAACTCGCCTCGGATCAAATACCGCTACTGGTGTGTTTGCTGATTAAAGAATTTAGACATGAAAAGGTGAAAATCGTTTCACACCGATTGTCAAAATATACGTATTGACACGCGTATTACGAGGAAATGTGTAGAGAAAGACAGAAGTGGTAGAAAAAAGAGCATTAATACGTATAGATAGGCGATTTCGAATGTTCGACTTCATCCAAAAACAGTAAATAATACGTCCGAGGACGGGTGAGATAGTTGTTTACATTCCTTTAGTCCGCGATTCGTAAGGCCTTAGGTCAATAATAGGTGATAGCCGATCGATACCGGTGTTACGGGTGTAGATTATGTTTACGGGAACGTTTGAGTGGTCAGTTACCGTTAATTAATGATGAAGGAATCTTCTCTCGACGCGTGGGAATGTGTCCGTTATACGGCGCGAGGTATTCCGGATAGCGTCGTTTAATTGTTCAGTAAAAACGTTATTATTCGAAGAGACAATACTCATTATTTAACGTCGCTCATTCAATGCTTCTGCGACAATAGCGAAATCGATGACGTAGTTGATTAATTGTCCCGAATAACAATACGATATGATAAAAGAATAAATATTGCGGTCTATTAAGAATGTCGCGTGACCTCGTTTAAGGGAGCGGTAGGGGCTGCAGTCCGATTTGTTTCAATGGAAGTGGAGGTGGTGAATGACGTAGTTGATTAATTGTCCCGAATAACAATACGATATTATAAAAGAATAAATATTGCGGTTTACTCATCCTCGAAAATGATAGACGCGTGACCTCGTTTAAGGGGTGGATAAGGGATTATCATACCCGAAACAATAGGTCATTTCCTTTAGGGAGACAATTAAAAATAAATATTTCAGAATGTCACGTGACCTCGTTAAAGGGATGAGGTCGGGGATTATGTCATACCCTAAACAATAGGCCATTGTCCTAACTCATGACGTCATAGCGTGCTTTTAGTTATCCAAGTTATCCAAGTCGTAAAGTCGTTTTCTGCCCCCATATATATGTCTATAGCGCGGATATATGTACACCAGTATGTAAATGTGGTATATGTACACCAGTATGTATAATGTCTATAGCGCGGATATATGTACACCAGTATGTATAATGTCTAAAGCGCGGGTATATGTACACCAGTATGTACAATGTCTATAGCGCGGATATATGTACACCAGTATGTATAATGTCTATAGCGCGGGTATATGAACAATAGTATGTACAATGTCTATAGCGCGGATATATGTACAACAGTATGTACAATGTCTTTAGGAAATCAATGTGATTAATTAATTAGATAGAAATAAACAGTTATTTAGAATTAATAAATATTTACCTTAATATCTCGTGCTAATAGGGAGCTCACGCTATAGAAGAATTTTCTAGAAATAATCAAGGGGAACAACTATCAAAGACGTGGCAAAGCTCAACCAAATTTTAGTACCTTCATAAAAAGGTAAAATAAATAAATAAATAAATAAATATATATATAAATATTGTTATTATCACAAAAGCCGATAACCAATTCAATATGGTAGCCGCCAGTCATAATTAAATGCAACAGTGGAATGAGGGCGGAATGCATCGATACTAGCGACTTCTAGAGGATGCATAACTTGTGAGAGTTAAATAAATACATAATTTATTGTTTAATATGGGTATTTGTTGGAAATATTGTATTTCTGTGAAGTTGCCGTTGAAAAAAGCATTGACTGTGATATGCATTGCTTCGGTCACATCGTGTCCGAGTACAGTTTCCATTGAGTTTCGTGACTCGTATTGTCTTTGTAGTTTATCTGAGATAGAAATTCGACTCGGCAACGAAAAGGCCTATTGTTTCTGCGTTGGACAAGCCCGGCATATTTGAAATCGGCTGAAAATTGTGTCAGAATCGAAGCTCAGAATACGACCATGTCAGTTTTCCTATAGATTTTTAACGGAGAGTTACATACCTTTTCTAATTTTATGATATCAATTTTTTTTTCTTGAATTGTGAAATTTTGTTCTAAAATGTGTTTTAAATTGTTACTTTGTATCATTGGGGGGTCCCAAGCCGGTAGCCTGTGATTCAACTGATTTTTTATAGAATAAGCATTTATAATAAGTATTTTAAGTTTGGTTTTTCCGTGGTATAAATGTGGATGCTTCAACTTCAAGTATCATCTTTAGTGATTTCATTGAAAATATTTAAGTGGTTGTCTTGCTGACGTCTATTATAGAATAAGCATTTATAATAAGTATTTTAAGTTTAATTAAGTTTCTGCAATATATACGGCATTATCATGTAGTTTTGATATTACTTTTGATTATTTAATGACGTTTAAACAAGTTTTTTTTATCAGTAAACAACAAATTAAATCATATAAAAAAGTGTCTACAGAAAGCACAACTTAATTTGTATTTATTATGATAAAAACTAATATATTAAACAAGAATTTATCTTTGTCTCTTAATCATTTATTCTTCATTTAAGACAGGAAACAAGGTTGACAAAACTTAAAAGCCCGTATCGTGATACGTATGGTATCATGACTACTGTATCGCGATACGTATCGTATCGTTGGGTAAGCGTATCGTTACACCCTTACGCCTTCCGCACTTGTTCTTTATCGGGGTCATACGCGAATTTCACCACGATCGGTCGGATTTTCCCATGTCGAAATGAGCCCCCTCGATGTGCTCTCTGAATTCCGATGTTTGTTTTCGCATTTTCAGCTTCTCTTCAATAAAATTTGATGTCTTTGCATTGTTCATCTTTCTCTTCAGGTAAATTGAAAAATAATAAATTGTCTCTCGTACTCCTGCTCTTTAAATCTATGATATCTTCCTATAGTTGTGCTTCTTTCTTTTTTCTCTGATTTTCTTCTTTCTTTATCTGATCGAATAACGTATCCAACTCTTTTTGTTTCTGATTGATGCTATCGAGCATACTTGTGTCGAAAGCTCGACTTTTTTCTAGGCCGCTTAGCCGAGATTCTATGACGCTGATCTTTTGACCGCTATCCTGGACTTGCACGGGCAATTTGTTCACCGTGGATTGGATGGAGTCAAGTTGTTTCAGTTTACTGTCCAATGCGTCCAGTCTTTGCAAAATAATTGAGAACATGTCTGTTTGTGTATTGGCCGAGTAAGACTGTGTGTTTTGCTGTTGGCCATTATTACATAACACAGGGGACGCGGACATCATGACCATGTATTGACCTTGTTGATTCATAATAGGAGCACTATTTGACAAATTGTTAGTTACAGTCTGGTTTTGATTTTGGTTTTGAGGAGTGCTAAATATCTGACCTGTATAATTTGTACCACACTGGTCCTTCTCCTTGTACCGGTATATTCGTTTTTCCGTTCATCCCGCCTTTTGGATCCTTGGTCCGTTTCACCGCCAACTGACCATTGTCCGGAGATTCCTTCGTTTTCTTCAGTTTTCTCGGCATATATAAGTTCACATTTATCTCACAACTACTGGCTAACTCAATATACTCAAAGTGATCCAAAATTTATCGATTTCCGATTTTTAAATCCATTATTTTATCACTTTTATCCACTCAGTAAAAAAACACGTCCGCCATTTTCCAACAATACGCATGCGTATGTAATCAAAGGAGTTTATAGCCTGGGGCAGCTGGGGGAGGCCCCTCCCCAGTGAATCCGAGCTTGGTAATGCTTGAAATGTGTAATGTTATATTGTATACTAAGTCCGAATGTCTTATTGTTGTTCAATACATGTGTATTTTGATATGGTGCGTTAATTGTAGTTTCCAATACTGGGTTTTGGAAAAATGGGTTTCATTAAAATAATATACTATATATTATTTTGATAATATCCTATTATAAGTAAAGGTTGCATAATAATTATGGTCACTAGGTAATGTCTATTTATGTTTGATGTACTGATGTTGATAATCATTATGTCTTTATTTTATGTTGCAGTGTGTGTTTTTCTTGTACATACTGAAGAATTACAGTCGTTTCGTCAACCAACCGTTTCGTCGAATTGGTTATATTTTGTAAATGAAAATTCGTTTCGTCGCCCTGAATATTCAGTAGGTGGAAGGTGTGAAATACTTTTGTAGGGTCATTCACACATAATTACTCGCGCATGTGTAACTGTAACTAACTGTAGATGACTTTTGTGAATTATATTCGGATGCGCATAAGTGCTGTTCTCAAAATAAGAGGCACAAAACCAATAAAAGTAAAGTCAAGCAGTCAAAAAGCTAAATTATGGGACTGAAAAACAAAGACAAGTTTCTAAATGAAATTGACGTGGATAAAATTAACGTCGTAGTAAATGAATTAGATACGTTATACATCATCATCAGGCTGTCAAGCACACCTTTATGAAAAAGTAGGACAAAAGTAGGATTGGAAATATAGAAAAAGTAGGACAAAAGTAGGAAAATAGAAGAAAAAAGTAGGACAAAAGTAGGACTGAAACAGCACATTTTTATTAAAAAAAATTGTACAAATTTTTCACCATATACATAATTCTCTGGTTGACATTTTAAAATATTGCAAATATCTTGTCAGTGCCATTAACTGACGTCTGTATTATAAAAATGTATATTGTACATGTTTCTTGTCTGAAAAAAACTAAACTAAACTAACTAACTAACTAACTAACTAACAAACTAACTAACTAACTAACAATACAATTGTTATGCGGTGCTCAGTTTGTACCTGCACGTTTGTTATAAATCCAAAATTACTTAAATCTATTACAACAGTCACATTATACAGTTATTTGAAATTGTTGTACACTGTATTAATCATTATAATGTAAAGCATGTAATGCTGATGTACATTTTATCTTCTAGTGCATAGAAACAGATTAACAAGGTTTTGTAAGTAATATTACACATCATAATATTGATAATTAGGGAAAATCTTAGCTATTGAGTATTTAAAGCATCATAAAGAAGCAACATTGAACAATTCACTAGTTATAATCATGCCAGATTTGAAAACTGGCATCAACATAAATTTACTTTTCAGGCACCCCACACTCAATACATGAACTCTTAACATTACATAATGTGATCTAACATTAAACTGAACATGTCAAAATGACCTAACTATTGATCACTAGCAAAGACACTGCATGTATGACCAAAGTTTTAGGAAGACCAGAAATCAAGAAACTGACAACTTCCAATAAACATGTATGATAATTAAGCAGGTTCTTATTAATATTTGCTCTGTTAATATGATTCACTAACAGAGAAAGAACATCATTGCACCAACTTTATTAAAAAAAATCAATACAAGAGAAGCATAAACAATTTTTATGGGTATATTATAACCATCATCAGTACTGTTACTCATATTTTGGCCTCACAGGTTAGAATAAATGATCCCAAACATTACAGCCAAGCACCATACACAAACAAGGCTTGGCTGTGCATGTTAAGAAACAAACATCATAATCTGACACTGACAGATGATTTCCAATAATAACATATTATGCTAGAATCACTTTACTTAATCTTTGTAAGCACAGGTGAAACTAGGCGATCCATCACCTTAGTCTTTTTAGCATCAATAACCTCCTTTTCCTTTCTACACTTTTCCAGTTTCTTCCGTGCAGCTTCAATTTTTTTGTTTGCAACTTCCATGAGTCCTTGTACAATATGCATTTCATTCATGTTTTTACTTTTGATAGCATACAACTACTGAAAGAGTAACCCTTTAAATTATTTTTATGTTGAGATTGCATTATGCCCCTAATTGCCCACAATAGTTGAATTTTATAATAACACAAGCATAATTTACAGCAAATGAAATTACGCATTGCAAAGCAAAACGAACAAGAGGGCCAAGATGGCCCTAGATCGCTCACCTGAGAAAAGTATCATTCATTGCCTGTACAAAACAGATTGCTTTAGAATTAAGATGATGAGGTGAAACAATGTTCAGGAATTTTCTGACCCCATCCACAAAAGATATCATCATGATAAACAATCTGACCAAGTTTGAGGAAGATTGCATCAAAACTGTGGCCTTTAGTGTGTAAACAAATTTTTCTAAGATTTGACCTATGACCTACTTTTGGTCCCCACCCATTTTTCAAAGGGTTCAAGATATCATCAAGACAAACATTCTGACCAAGTTTGAGAAGATTGGATCAAAATTGTGGCCTCTAGTGTGAATTTTTAATTTCCCCTTTTTGATCCAACCACCCATTTTCAAAAGGGTTCAAGATATCATCAAGACAAACATTCTGACCAAGTTTGAGGAAGATTGGATCAAAATTGTGGCCTCTAGTGTGTAAACATCAAAATTGTTGACGGACGACGGACAATCAAGTATTCCAAAAGCTCACCCTGAGCTGTGCTCAGGTGAGCTAAAAAGTAGGAAAAAGTAGGAATTTTGAAGGAAAAGTAGGAAAAATAGGACTTAGGCCAAAAAAATAGGAAAAAGCAGGAAAAGTAGGATCACTTGACAAATAATATCAATGGAGTGATATAAATAATGTGATTACAAAAATTGAAAATATATTTCTTGGCAGTGCTAAAAACAATTTTGCACCACATAATTATAATACAAAACCAAAAGAGCATGTTAACAACAAGAGATGGTTTAATTCTAAATGTAAAACGGCTAGAAGAGATTCACCGTGCAAAATATAGATACAAACGTTGTAATAACGAGTGTAATAAAGAGTATTTGAAAATGAAGAGTAAAAGACTGAATGTGATGTGAGTGCTAGGGGGTTTCGAGGGCATGCTCCCCCGGAAAAAAAAGAAAGGTTTTTAGTGTGACGGAGATGCATTCTGAAGGGTATCTGGGGATAAAAGTGAAGGGTTTTTGTGTTTTTTTTGTTTCTTTTTTTTTTTTTTTCTTTTTTTTTTTTTTAACTTGAAGATGGATCTAATGCCTAATGTCCCACTGGAGAAAAAATCATCGGGAAATACACAAACTTTCTCCCGATGGCATCAGATGATTGAGCCAAAAGGACGGAGCAGTCCCATGAGAAGTTTCGGGATTAGTCTGTTGAAACGTTCACTGATGTTTCGGTTATGGTACAATGGCCTTGTATTATCGGGGATGACTCCCGATGCTCGTGAAATTTTTCAGATGGTCGGGAGAGGTGCCCCGGAGCTTCATCGAATTTGAAACACCATCGAGGGAATATCCCCGTAGATTAGGGGATGTATCGTTGTATCTAACCATCCTAGCTGCCTCGGGGAAGATTATGGAGATTATGATAATTTTGGTGTTTGACTAAATCAAGGGTAGACTTTTGGAGGTTTATGAGGATGTCCCCAGCAATGTCACATGGCCTTTTTGACCGTCTCAGTCTAAAGTTGACCAAAAAAGCAACAAATTTTAGAGTGCGCTTGCCGAATTTTTTGCGAATATTCTGAGATTCTATAACAAGATCTGGAATGTGTCACTAAAAGGTCACCGAACCTTCGAGACATCACCGAAGCCTAAGGGGTTCCTCGGAGGAAAAAAATATTTCGCGGATGCTCCGTGAATGCTTCCCAGGAGCTTCCTGGAAGCTGTGCATATGTTTTCCCCGATAAAACTTCGATAACGATGACTCCATATGCCTCGCAACGCTTTCGAAAAATTCCGCGGGACACAGGGGAACCTGTTCCCCACGCCTCCGAGGCTCACCATTTTCCATCGGGAGTACATCCCCTAGGCAAAAATGTCAAGTGGGACTGAGCCTTGAGCGATATAATTGTATATTTTACCTTCGCAAAGCCATGTTTTCAAATAATTACTGTGCAATAGTATTTGACTACAGTTGTATTAAAAAAATGACGGTAGTAAAGGGGGATGCAGACTGGCATAAAAATAAATAATAAGTGCTTTTTTGGACCCCCCCCCCCCACACACACACACACAAAATAAAAGACAGTGACTTGTGTACACTATCAATTAGTGAATGCTTTGAAGAGTCATCAGTTTTAGACTCAACATTGCAAAAGACAGTTTTGTTTAAATCTGAGGAAAAAAATCACTTTAAACATATTTTGTTAAATATATTGAAGGGAATACCGGGTGTATGCTGTATTAGGCTCGAACTTGGTAATCTTGGTTGTCTAATTGTCGGTCTGGAAGCAGCCTTCACACACAGACTTCCCAGATAAATGTTATATCAATAAAACAAAAACAATATTCAGTAATAAAAGATGTTGATATTTAATATAAAATCTTTAATATCCGTTTTATTTCGCACATAAATTGTGCTTTCTGTGCATAATATTTCAAATTCATCGACTTATCAGTAACAATGCTCAATGACTGATTACCTGGATTTGATTTGAATGAATGATCATGCATAATCTACATATACATTGTCACAAAATATGGATTGTCCCAAAATATGAGATTGAATTTTTCAAATTCTTTCATTTCATATCCATGTTTATTTATAAATTTAAAATACCCCAGTGTCTCTATATTAAGAGACCATGAATACACATACATGTAGATTATCATATTCGTAAATATTAAAACAGTGAACATGATGATGTATCGGCCTACTGTTTGTATTTATTCCTTTCAGGAAAAATATTTACAGGAGTTACTTTCATAAAAATGAAACTTAAAAAGTTATGTAAAGTAGTAAAGCTGATGGCATTAAGAAACAAAACCCATTTCTGGTTAAGTTTAATTTGCATGGCTAGCGATAGGTATGCATCTACTCTGCAGTTTGCTACAGCAAAAAAAAAAAATCATTTACCTTTTTTAAAGGCATCTCGAAAGGAATGTGGTATCCCACTGAGCCAGGCCCCCAATGCTGTGGACCAGACCTGCTAATTGCTGGTCATCACTGCAGGGAGTCTTTAGCCAATATAGTACTAATCTGTCACAGTAAAGCCTCTGATGGGTTAATGCAAAACTAAATTACCTGCTAGTATGGAAGTGAGACAGTAGGCTAGTTTTACACCCAAAACCATAAACATTTAATGAATGTTAGTGATAATGTGGGTTGTTTACGTATGAAACCCCTTAATTTCTTTTTTTTCATTAAAAACTAGGTGTCAATTTTTAAAATGCATGATTATGTATTTATGTAAGGAAATCGCT
>CM037783.1:47749866-47799866 GCA_021229015.1 Solen grandis | reverse complement strand
TTTATATATAAACAAGAGGGCCAAGATGGCCCTGTGTCGCTCACCTGAGTAAGATGGCTGTGTTAGGCATAATGACAAAAAATCTGGCATCTAAAAGTGTTTTTCTAACATTTGACTAAGTGACCTACATATTGATCCTACCTGAATTTGCACTCAACTGGGAATTCATGCAGTCATCATTCATATTAAATTTAATGAAGACTGGGACAAAATGTAGGCCTCTAGAGTGTTCACAAGGTTTTTCTTAGATTTGACCTGGTGACCTAGTTTTTGACCCATGACTCATTTTCAAACCATCCAATATATCATTAGACAAACATCCTGACCAAATTTTGAAGATTGGGCTAAAACTTTGGCCTGTGAGGTTCACAAGGTTTTTCTAGATTTGACCTGGTGACCTATTTTTGACCCACTACCCAATTTCAACCATGAAGATAATCCTGACCAAAATTTATGAAGATCAGGCCAAAACTGTGGCCTGTAGAGTGTTCACAAGGTTTTTCTAAGATTTGACCTGGTGACCTAGTTTTTGACCCCACCTTACCCATTTTCGAACTCATCGAAGATATCATGTAGACAAACACCCTGACCATTTTTCATGAAGATTGGGCCAAAACTATGGCCTGTAGAGTGTTTACAAGGTTTTTCTAAGATTTGACCTAGTGACCTAGTTTTTGACCCCACATGACCCAATTTCGAACTCATCCGAGATATCATGTAGACAAACATCCTGACCAAGTTTCATGAAGACTGGGCCAAAACTGTGGCCTCTAGAGTGTTCACAAGGTTTTTCTAAGATTTTACCTGGTGACCTAGTTTTTGACCCCACATGACCCAATTTCGAACTCATCTGAGATATCATGTAGACAAACACCCTGACCATTTTTCATGAAGATTGGGCCAAAACTATGGCCTGTAGAGTGTTTACAAGGTTTTTCTAAGATATGACCTACCCAATTTCGAACTCATCCGAGATATCATGTAGACAAACATCCTGACCAAGTTTCATGAAGACTGGGCCAAAACTGTGGCCTCTAGAGTGTTCACAAGGTTTTTCTAAGATTTTACCTGGTGACCTAGTTTTTGACCCCACATGACCCAATTTCGAACTCATCCGAGATATCATGTAGACAAACATCCTGACCAAGTTTCATGAAGACTGGGCCAAAACTGTGGCCTCTAGAGTGTTCACAAGGTTTTTCTAAGATTTGACCTGGTGACCTAGTTTTTGACCCCACATGACCCAATTTCGAACTCATCCGAGATATCATGTAGACAAACATCCTGACCAAGTTTCATGAAGATTGAGCCAAAACTGTGGCCTCTAGAGTGTTCACAAGGTTTTTCTAAGATTTTACCTGGTGACCTAGTTTTTGACCCCACATGACCCAATTTCGAACTCATCTGAGATATCATGTAGACAAACATCCTGACAAAGTTTCATGAAGATTGGGCCAAAACTGTGGCCTCTAGAGTGTTCACAAGGTTTTTCTAAATTTGACCTAGTGACCTAGTTTTTGACCTCACATGACCCAATTTCGAACTCATCCGAGATATCATGTAGACAAACATCCTGACAAAGTTTCATGAAGATTGGGCCAAAACTGTGGCCTCTAGAGTGTTCACAAGCAATTGTTGACGACGGACGACGAACGACGCACGACGGACAAAAGGCGATCACAAAAGCTCACCCGAGCACAAGTGCTCAGGTGAGCTAAAAATAAACAGGACCAAAAAGAGATACATTTGTTACATATTTTCTATTTTACATACACCTAGCTCAAGGTACTAGAACCCTTATGCATGAATTTTCTTTTTTTTTATTCTGTATGTTTCAAGCAAGTCCTTAAAATCAAAACGTCATTTTACCTTGGTATTCTTCATATGATTTGATTTCGACAACTGTACTCATTTTTAATATAAGCTCAATTTCTGGAGAGCGTTTACATTCATCTATATCTTCAACAATCAAAATACATAATGGCGTTTCCTTTAAATATGCCTCAACGAGTCCAATTTTGCAAATAGGATCATCACAAGACGACAAAGAAGACACCACACTGTTCAATACTATTTGATATTCCTGCTAAAATCAATTGACCTGCCGTTAAACACTCATCGACTATGCTTACAATTTCTAATCAAGTTCGAAGACTTCCTCCATTCGCGGGAGGATTTCATCTCTTACGATTTTCTCATCATCACTGCAGTAGGACAACAAAACTGGAATTTGAGTAGTATGCTCTGCTTCTCTTAGAAGCCTTACATTTTCATCATAGACTCGTTTATTGGCTATATACTTTCTTACTCGTTTCACGGTTCGAAAAAATCAAAACAAAAATGATTGGTGAAATGGAACATATAAGAATGATGAATGATGCACAATCTCGCGTCCGCGCCGCCATCTTTGACGAAGTCTTTCACATATGGTTGCCTCATAAACATAGGTTTGTTATGAAACGAACAAATGCTTTCGTTTCGACTCTCATCAAACATGTGTGAGGAACTGAACCTTGTTACAAATGGCATTTCTTCACACGAATACTTCAATGGGTCTAAAATAAGTGTCATATGAAATGAGTGACTTATTTTAGAAATTGAATAAAACCATTTTCTACTAGAGTCATCAATGCTGTTATTCTAATTATCAGAAAGATTAAGAAACTTCAACGGTAATATGGACTGAGAATGTACTACTTTCAGATTATTATCCTGAAGATACAGATCTTTTAAAAATGAACAATTCTGAAACATTTTCCTATTGATTGTTTAAATCTTGAGGACTAGTCGAGTTCTCGCAAAGACTCTAACATATTCTGTTTCATTTTTCTCATCCATTATACCAAGGTAATTTTAACCAAGTTCATTTTCTGTATACATTTTATGTCGTAAAAAAGACCTGGACTAAGAAGCTCCAGTTCATTTTCCATTAGTTCTTCAGAGTTCAGGTATTATTGTGGTCTTGACATCTAGTGCTTTGATCCCACTGTTTTTTGCAGAAAGTAAGTTGAGTGACAATTTCCTTGATGACTTTGCAGTCGCATTCGAGTTTAAAAGAAGGGATGGCGGATCTTTAGGTAATAATTCATCTAGGTTCATCTTCAGCTTTGGAAACATCGTCTGTATTATGTGTTTTACATTGGTCATATTGAAGTTACTATTTTGCACATCGAAGTGAAATAAACTGTTCGTTATATCAAACCCATACAAGTCAAGTTTCAAGCGAACACAAACATTATCCTTTCCAATCTTGGTAAGTCCATCAATAACTGATCTTCGCAAGGAAAACTTTTTACAAGCAACGCTAATATTTGTGAGGTCAATGTTACCGAATCTAGTATATTTAGATATATATCGACAATAATATTGTACACTGTCTCATTTAAGTCAAAACTTTCCGGCGGATATTTTTTTTGGATTGTTAAATGAAAGGAGTTCAAGTTTTCTTAAATTTCGTTTGATATTAAATGCTGCTAAAACATATGCTGAAGATAACCGTAAGCAGTTTATTAACTCTAGTTTTCTGACGTTATCGAGACCGTCGAATGTGTTAACATAAATATATTGAAGTTGGTCCAGCTGCAACAAAAATGTTCCAAAGATTGCAAATTGGAGAAGTTTCCATAACTTATGAAGTATGTCTTTGAATTATCACAGATATCATCTTCCTCGTCCAGTCCCAAGTATAGAAAATTTCTCCAACTCTGATTCTCGAACGTGTTTTCCTTTAACTCAAGTACTTTCTGTGTTGTGACATACAAATGCGACTAGAGACACTACAGTTGTGCATTTGAGACTCTAACAAGAAAAGATTAGAAAAAAAAAATGTTTCAATTGACGGCTTACATTAAACATAATGTCCCTCTCTTAGCTGGATTAGAACTCCCAACCCCTAACAAGAACAAAATACTGAACGACGTTCTTACCAATTGTGCTAATTCCGCAGCCGCATTTTTTTTGTGCAAATAAGGCTATTTTTAGGTAGTTTAATGAATGAAATTGTGGATGAACACTGAATTATAAACTGGGTTCTTTTACAGTTTTATTTGCACAGAATCATGATTATATCCAATCTTTCAAAATCCTGCAATATATCTAACTTTCATCAAAACTGCAATATTGACCCATACAACAAGTGCTTCTATTTTTCAACGCGAATGTATGGATAAGTGGCGGTAATGTGATTGTAAGTAAAAAATCCACTGTCTGACTTTAGAAGCTTTCGCTTCTAAAAACCCACATACACAAAATATGAAACAGGGTGCTTCAATATAAACTCAAATATTTTTCATTTATGCTGTAAATCGTGACACACAGGTCACGCGATTAAGCAATAGAGCGATTCTTTGAAATACGGAGATTGTTCGAACTACAAGCTCGGTCCCTCTTTTTAGCCCTTCATAGTCTATATTGTTTAAAGGGAGATTCTTCAAACATGCAATTTTAAATTCCTTGAGCACTATGCATGGTCCTAGTTAGTATATCCCACATGCAGGCCCAATGCCCCCCTGTTACAGAGATTTGTAATGTCTTTGTTTACACAGATTGTGAAAGAGCGAGGAGGTGAATCGTAACACCAACACATTTACTGATAATGTAATATGTACTTATGATTAATCAATTGTAATTAAAGGAACCGATTTGTGTATCTTTTATTTAAAGGATAATTCAATACGAAAAATTATGATGAGGTTGAGTAAATTAACTATTAATTCAATACTGGTAAAATAGATGATGTTAAAAAAGTAATTTTATATGCAAAAGGGAACATAAAATAACTTAAATATTAACACATGACGTCTAAATATCAACACGTGCAAATTTATTCAAGTAGGATATCTGAATGAATCCTCGAATATGGCGATTCCTCGAATTATATTTGTCGATTCTTTCCGACTCTGACTTAACAGAAAACACCGACAACTAGATCCAAACCCATTCAGGTTAATTGGGCGGTCTTTTTTTAACATTTTATGTCATGCACGTTAATAACCAAAAAAAAAAAAAAAACAAAAAAAAAACACAACTGCTTACGTGTTGTTATTTCTAAAAAAATATCTATCGTCATGAAAAATTTAATATCATTTTGTTTACAGTTGTTGATATCAAGTAAAATTGAGTTTCCGCTTTATTTGTTTGTCGAATGTCTGTCTTGCTAATATATAAAGACTCATTCACAGCAATGTGTGCTTATTTCATCGAGGTTTAGCAATATTTTCAAATATACTCGTACTATATTCGCATTATGAAATTTAATTGGCGGACTTTCAATTCTGCTTTTTAAAAAATGCTCTTGCTCTTTTAATTATTTTAAGATGCCTATTTCAGAGATATTTAAAGTGGAATGGTAGTAAAATGGTATGTCGGGGCAGGGAATCGAACCCGCGCCAAGCTCTGCAGCGGCCGACTTTCTAATTTCTTGGTCACAGGGAAGATAAATGGATGCATACTTAAACTATCAAAAAAAAAAAAAAAAAAAAGAAGCGAATTACATCTTCAAATGAATTGCGTACGCTAGTCGGTTGTATCAGATTACACGTGAGAAAACTAACCTATCTAAAAAAAAAAGCTGACTGACAAAACAAAAGACAAATCTTATTCATGCATTGCATTTTGTTCTTGAAAAACAAAAATCTTCCTGTTAAATAATTTCCCAAAAATTGTTAAGGCTGGATTAATAAGAATACCCAACATATCAAATATATTCATGCATAGCTTTTTATGAGTAAAAAAACTCTTCCTGTATATTTAAATATTTCTGTATGAGTTGGCAAAAATATTTTTGGAGTCTGATGTATATGGAAAACCTTACTTTCCTTATGACAAAAACAATAACCACACATCTTCTGGTGTATTTATATTTAATGTGAATACCAAATCTATTTAACATGAAATGTGATTTATAAATAGTACATTGCAACAATTGATTCAAAATAATACAAACATTACCACTATGCATAGTAATACAGAACAGTAAAAGCTCTAGAGAACACATCGTCATTCAATACGAACATCGATAATTTTATTAATAGAATATTGGGGATACTCTGGAACAAGTGAAATGATTTAATCTTAAAATATACAATCATTTGATAACATAATTTGATTAGTTTTCCTCCATACAAAGTAAAAACTAATACAAAAATATACCTACAATCGATGTAATTAGTGCATTCAATAAAATTGATAGGTAAACATGATATAAATCTTAACAAAACCGTCTGACATTGTGTCCACATATTTCTAATTCCACAGTGAACCATAACAAAATTTTACCTTATTTAGTTAGCAGATTTCTATTCTGTTGTTACAAAGGAAAATATATTTGATTTTAACAAAGATATTTTAATATTCTTATATTTCTTTTCCTAAATAATATTCAGGTTATAATTGAAAAAAAAAAACATATTACGTAAGTATGGTCAGTAAAGATCTCAGACTGATGTTATTTGTTTTCAAACCCACATGAGCACTACCGTGAAAATGATTTTTTTTTCTATTATTGCTAATAGAAAGTTCATCCTTTGAAATACGAGACCCCAAGGTGGTCGTCTAGTTTAATTCTAAAACCTATACATGTATAGGATTTTTAAAACTTCTTTATCTCAAATTAATTTATTATGTACAAAATTCATCTCATTTCGGTGGTGCTAGATATTAAAAATTATAATGTATTATATAGTTGCTGAAGAAAAAATAATATGATCATATATGGCACCCGCAATTTAAGAACCAGTTAATTTTATATCTTGTTGAGGCGATAGGGTTAAAAGTTAAGTGACCTATACGGTTTTATTTAGGCTGATAGAACGTTGGTATGTGACGGATCATAGGATAACCTATTCGTGTACTTTTCTAATTCAAAGTTTTGAATTTATGAAGTAGCTAAAACCAAATATCATGATGATTCAAGATTTTATTTATACCAGAAGTAGGTCAATGACCAAAATATTAGTTATCGGTTATAATTTAGATTAAAGAGCGCTGCGATAAATTTATAAACAAGAGGGCCAAGATGGCCCTTGGTCGCTCACCTGAGAAAGATGATTGCTTAAGAAATAAAGATGCTTGAGTGTAAAAGTGAAATTTGGCTTTTTTTTATGGTGAAATGGGCATAACTCCTAAATTTACAAGTCAATATCAGTTATAATTGAACCCGATTGTGAGATTATGGGCATAAACATTGTCTTAAAGTTTAAAAATGATTGTTAAAAAAATGAAGTTGGTAGAGAATAAACAAAGTGAAATCTTGCATTTTTTGTATTAAAAGGGGCATAACTCCTGACCTAAATGACCCATCTCAGCCACAATTGAACTCAATCGAGACATTATGGTCATTAACAATGTCATAAAGTTTGAAGATGATTGCTAAAATGATGAAGATGCTAGAGTGTAAACAAAGTGAAATATGGCTTTTTAGCTCACCTTTTGTGATCGCCCTTCGTCCGGCGTCCGTCGTCGTGCGTTGTGCGTCGTCCGTCGTGCGTCGTCCGTCGTCAACAATTTGCTTTAAACGACATCTTCTCTGAAACCGCTTGACAGAATTGAATGAAACTTGGCAGGAATGTTCCTTGGGTGAGGCTCTACAAAAGTTGCTAAAATAAAGTTGATCCATGAAGAACTCTGGTTGCCATGGCAACAAAAAGAAAAATAATTTGAAAACTTTAAAAATCATCTCCTTCAAAACTACTGGCCAGATTTCAAAATAATTTTGTACAGATGTTCCTTGGGTCAACCTCTACCAAAGTTGCTAAAATTATTCCAATCCGTAAAAAAAACATGGCCGCCAGGGGCGGGGCTTATTTGCCTTATATGTATATAGAGAAACCTTTAAACAACATCTCCTCTGAAACCACTGGACAGAATTTGATTAAACTTGGCAGGGATGATCCTTAGGTCAACCTTCAAAAAAGTTGCTCAAATAAAGTTGATCCATTTAGAACTCTGGTTGCCATGGCAACAAAAAGAAGAAAAAAATATGAAAACTTTAAAAATCATCTTCTTCAAAACTACTGGCCAGATTTTAAAATAAATTGGTACAGATGTTCCTTGGGTCAACCTCTACCAAAGTTGCTAAAATTATTCCAATCCGTAAAAAAACATGGCCGCCAGGGGCGGGGCTTATTTGCCTTATATGTATATAGAGAAACCTTTAAACAACATCTCCTCTGAAACCACTGGACAGAATTTGATTTAACTTGGCAGGGATGATCCTTGGGTCAACCTTCACAAAAGTTGCTAAAATAAAGTTGATCCATGTAGAACTCTGGTTGCCATGGCAACAAAAAGAAAAATAATTTGAAAACTTTAAAAATCATCTCCTTCAAAACTACTGGCCAGATTTCAAAATAATTTGGTACAGATATTCCTTGGGTCAACCTCTACCAAAGTTGCTAAAATTATTTCGATCCATAAAAAAACATGGCCGCCAGGGGCGGGGCTTATTTGCCTTATATGTATATAGAGAAACCTTTAAACAACATCTCCTCTGAAACCACTGGACAGAATTTGATTAAACTTGGCAGGGATGATCCTTGAGTCAACCTTCACAAAAGTTGCTAAAATAAACTTGATCCATGTAGAACTCTGGTTGCCATGGCAACAAAAAGAAAAAAAAAACTCCTTCAAAACTCTGGCCAGATTTCAAAATAATTTGGTACAGATGTTCCTTGGGTCAACCTCTACCAAAGTTGCTAAAATTATTCCGATCCGTAAAAAAACATGGCCGCCAAGGGCGGGGCTTATTTCCTTGTAAAGAAAACCTTTAAACAACATAAACCACGGACAGAATTTGATTAAACTTGGCAGGGTCCTTGGGTCTCCTTCACAAAAGTTGCTAAAATAAAGTTGATCCATGTAGAACTCTGGTTGCCAGGAAAAAAAAAAAAAAAAAAAAACTTTAAAAATCATCTCCTTCAAAACTACTGGCCAGATTTTAAAATAAATTGGTACAGACGGTTCTTGGGTCAACCTCTACCAAAGTTGCTAAAATTATTCCAATCCGTAAAAAAACATGGCCGCCAGGGGCGGGGCTTATTTGCCTTATATGTATTTAGAGAAACCTTTAAACAACATCTCCTCTGAAACCACTGGACAGAATTTGATTTAACTTGGCAGGGATGATCCTTGGGTCAACCTTCACAAAAGTTGCTAAAATAAAGTTGATCCATGTAGAACTCTGGTTGCCATGGCAACAAAAAGAAAAAAAAATGAAAACTTTAAAAATCATCTTCAAAACTACTGGCCAGATTTTAAAATAATTTGGTACAGATGTTCCTTGGGTCAACCTCTACCAAAGTTGCTAAAATTATTCCGATCCGTAAAAAAACATGGCCGCCAAGGGCGGGGCTTATTTGCCTTATATGTATATAGAGAAACCTTTAAACAACATCTCCTCTGAAACCACTGGACAGAATTTGATTAAACTTGGCAGGGATGATCCTTAGGTCAACCTTCAAAAAAGTTGCTCAAATAAAGTTGATCCATTTAGAACTCTGGTTGCCATGGCAACAAAAAGAAGAAAAAAATATGAAAACTTTAAAAATCATCTCCTTCAAAACTACTGGCCAGATTTTAAAATAAATTGGTACAGATGTTCCTTGGGTCAACCTCTACCAAAGTTGCTAAAAAAAATTCCGATCCGTAAAAAACATGGCCGCCAGGGGCGGGGCTTATTTGCCTTATATGTATATAGGGAAAAATTTAATCAACATTTCCTCTGAAACCACTGGACTGAATTTGATTAAACTTGACAGGAATGATCCTTGGGTCAACCTTCACAAAAGTTCCTAAAATAAACTTGATCCATATAGAACTCTGGTTGCCATGGCTACAAAAAGAAAAAAAATATGAAAACTTTAAAAATCATCTTCTTCAAAACTACTGGCCTTGGGTCAACCTATTTATCTCAGGTGAGCGATTTAGGGCCATCATGGGCCTCTTGTTTATATTAAAAGGGGCATAACTCCTGACCTATGTCGATATCAGCCATAATCGAACTTGGCCGGATTTTATGGTTATAAACATTGTTTAAAGTTTAAGATAATTGCTCATAAATGAAGACTTGAAATCTGGCTTTTATGAATTTTAAAAGAGGCATAACTCCTGACCATATGTTTCGATATCAGCCATAATCGAACTTGGCCGAGATTTTATGGTTATAAACATTGTTTTAAAGTTTGAAGATAATTGCTCATAAAATGAAGATGCTAGAGTGCAAACAATGTGAAATCTGGCTTTTTTGAATTTTAAAAGGGGCATAACTCCTGACCTAATGTTCCGATATCAGCCATAATCGAACTTGGCCGAGATTTTATGGTTATAAACATTGTTTTAAAGTTTGAAGATAATTGCTCATAAAATGAAGATGCTATAGTGCAAACGAACAAATTGTGGACGACGGACGACGGACGGACGGACGGACGACGGACATTCATCGATCCTAAAAGCTCATCCTGAGCACACGTGCTCATGTGAGCTAAAAATCAAATTAAAGGGAACTGAAAGGAGAGCAAGTAATACAGAAGTTGTAAAGATGATTTCTCATATTTTTATATTTTACAAAATAGTTTCAAATAATGCATGCAGCGAAAACACCTTTGATTTTCTCCCCCTGATAATTAGTTTTTATTTGCTATTTCCCCCTAACCTTGAAATTATCTCTCATCAAATCTAAAAAAAAAAAAAAAAGAAACAGTGATTATCTGAATTTTTATATGTTGATGTAATTTTTATATTTAAAAAAAAACCCAAAAATAGCATTTATAGCCAATAACATGGTATAACAATTTCAAAGTGTAAACAAAACTTAATTAATCACTCAGTGAAACGGTTTCTCTCTTTAGATGGTTTAAAAGTAACAAAAGCCATAGACATTTTGCTATCCAGTTACCAAATATGAAATATGGTTATTAAGATAAGTGATCCTAATACACAAATCATTATTTTACAATGTTATAGCGGTATCATAACCAGTGCTTCATAACTTTTAACAAAGCCGTACACATATCCCGCCAGTTAGGAGTTCAAATAATTTTCCATCGACTACTTTAGCATTGAACTTTAAACTAACTTTCAATATTATCTCAAGTCCTGGAGAAAGTTTAAATTCATCTATATCCTCAACAATCATGATACACAAAGGTGTTCCCTTCCAATATGCTTCGACGAGTCCCATTTTGCAAACATGATCATCACAAAATGCATTTGATAGAACGACTAAGAAGATACCACACTGTTCAATATTGTCTGATATTCCTGCTAAAATCGACTGACCTGCCGTTACACAGTCATCGATTATGCTAACAATGTCTCCTCGAGTCGTTAGATGTTCGAAGACTTTCTCCATTCGTGGGAAGATTTCATCTTTACGATCCTTTCGTCATCAATGCAGAAGGACAACAAAACTGGAAATTGTGTAGTATGCTCTACTTCCCTTAGCAACATGACATTTTCGTCATAGTCTCGTTTATTGGCTATATACCTTCTTATTCTTTTAAGTGTCCGAAAAAACGAAACAGGACAAAATCAAAATGGTAATACTTGCTAAAATGGAAAATATAAGTAAGATGCGCAATCTTGCGTCCGCGGTGCAATCTTTGACGAAGTCTTTAACATATGGTTGCCTCAAAAACATAGGCTACTTATGAAACGAGCATGTGCTTTCGTTTCGACTCTCATCAAATATTTGTGTAGAACTGAACCATATTACAAATGACATTTCTTCACATGAACACGTCAATAGGTTCCCGATTAGTGTCATATGAAAAGAGTGGCTTATTTTAGCGATTGAATCAAGACACTGTCTACTAGAGTCATCAAGGGTGTTAATTAAATTCATAGACAGGTCAAGAAACTTCAATGGCAATAAAGACTAGAGACGGACAGCTTTCATGTGATTTTCCTGTAGATGCAGGTACTTTAAAGATGCACAGTTCTGAAACATGTTCCTGTTGATTATTTTCGATCATTTGAGGACATGTCGAGTTCCCGCAATGACTCTAACATATTTATCAATGAAACAAATTCTGTTTCATTTTTTCTCAGCCATTTTGCCCAGGTAATTTTTAGCCAAATTTTTTCTGTACACATTTTATACCGTAAAAAAAGACTTGGACTTAATATCTCCAATTAAATCCCTATTAATTCTACTGAGATCAGACATATAGGTGGATTGAAACTAGTCTTGACATCTACAGTTTTTATTCCATTGTTATTTGATGTAAATAAGTTGAACAACAATTTCCTTGACGACTTTGCAGTCACTGCTGAGTTGATAAGATGAGATGGCGGATCTTTAGGTATACTGCAAGTCAGATATCACTCGTGTTTTTCCCCACGAAATATGCCTCGTCATTCGAAGTTTATTTTGTCATTGGTTTTACTACCGTTTTCTTCGGAAAAAAAATGAGCGTTTGGTTTTATTTTTAGCTCTACTTTTAAAAATAGGGTTAGCTATTGTAGTCAGCCCGTCGTCGGCGTCCCAAGAATGTTAATGTTTTTTTTTTAACATTGTCATTATCCCCGCTATTACTAAAGGGATGTTCTTCAAACTTCATACACGTGTTATCATCATCAGACCAACCATTAAAAACAGAAACAGTAACTCTTCCAAATATTTTGCATATTCATGGCCCTATTTGGACTCAGGAAATTTTAAGTTTTGTTTAAGATTGCCATTATCTCCACCTTTATTCAATGGATGTCTCCTAAACTTCACACATGCCTTGGTCATAATCAGAACAACTAGTAGAAACAGGGATAGTAACTCTTCCCAATATTTTTGTAAATTTATGGCCCTTTTAAGGACTTCTAACACTGTAAAAGATTTGTTTAAAAATTATCTTCCCTTTACTCATGATCCCTTCCAGTGAAAGGAAACCTTTTTTTACCTATAAACAGTTATTTTTGTTATACATGGCTATTATCTCCGATTTCTTTCCATGGATGTCCCTCATAATTCACACATGAAATTTCACACCTGTGTTGGGGGTCAGGCTCTGTAATGAATTTTAAAATAGTCACGTCCCTTTTATATTTAGAATCTCGGTTTTAAGGTTTTTCACACCACTAATTGTTTTCACTTAACCCTTTGAGGTATTGCTTTGAAACTTTGTGTACCTGTTTATGACCATAACCCCTACTTGCACATCGCAAGAGTTTTTAACTCTGTCTTGGAATTTGACATTATTATGTCCCCTTTCTGACTTGATTAATCGTTTTGTACTGACTCACTTTTTCACAGAGACTCTTTTATAATTATACGGACATTAATTGACAGGGACTGCTGAGGAGAAAGGAATACAATGTATATGTTTAAGGAAATTCACATGTTTCCTATTATAGTATCAAATGAACATTTCAGTACATAGGAAGTATTACGCCCTTATCTAATGGGAATAAAATAGGTAAGATCAAATTCTGGGAATAGGCGCCTTACATTTTAAGAAGGATCTTGGATTTGTAACAAAAAAAAAATTATTATAAAAGTTACAGAAAGTATCTTTTAGTAGAATCAATTGAAAATAGAGCATCATACACACAATCACACATCTAACGCAACACTTTTTTAAGTTTATCTAGAAGCGGCAAGATATCTGTTTGTGCTTATTGCATCATTTGCGATACAGATAAACTGTAATGCGCTGTTAATAGGGGCAAATGGAAGTAAGCGAAATGGGCATTGAATATTGCAGGTCTGTTAGTCATTGAGGCATGTATGTATTGCATTAAATAGGATATTCAAATCAAGAATCATTCACCTTAATAAGCATGCTTGTAACATATTATAAAAATAAACGTTCACGTAAACTAATAGATTTTTATGTTTTCTGTTTTATGTTTTAGACATTTTAAATATAAATGTTGCTTAGAAATTTGATTAAGTGTATCTATATGCCCAAAATACTAACTCTCCGTTATCTCTTTTCGTCGACTAAGAATTTGATCTTTAACTATCCGTGTGTATTACGCCTATCAATATCCATCTACCAACGTAGGTCACTCAATGCAACATTCCGTGATTGCAAGAAAACTGGGTGATTTCTAGCATCACGGATGGAAGTGAAGTTATGTTTAGACTTATGGAAACAATTTTGAGAATTTCTTATTTTTTTGTTTGCCGTCACATGACTGATTACATTCACTCTTCGCACATGCTCTCATTTCACAGGCTGGATTCACTACCCGGAACTAGTGAAGTCGCAATATATTATGTGTAATGTGATTATGTGAACGTGTTCTGTGGTACAGTATGCACCTGTTTCGGGGATACCATATTCTATATTTAACATATTTCACTGAAATGGGTGTTCACGAAAAAAGCGTTTAACCGTGCAATGTGTCCTACACTTGAAGAAGTCTTCACCAACATTAACGAAGGATAGTGAAAAAAGAGCTTCTTTTCTTTTCATTTCTACCGACCATCTTTGAACTAGCTGCCTTAAATATCGAAACTTCTTAACATCCACCAGTCCTTGTCAAATAAAATTCCGTTACGTATCAGATGACTCAATAATTTCACTAAATACTGAGGACTGGATGTTTATAACGAAGACCCCATACCAACCACTGTGTGCTATTTTCATGATGCTTAACATCGTTTTCAAATATATCATATCTGCAATATGAATTTTGGTTGATATACTTCGAAAGCTGTCTTCTTCAACATGGTGTGTACTATTTTTTAATCATTTTAGAAACCAATTTCTTCCATGGCGGACGTTTTAACTTTTTGGTCACAGGGAATATGAATGGACCGCGGGAAAGAGACATAGATGTTTAATTTAAAACATAAGGGCAGCTCATTTGGAACGCCTCGCCCATTTCTTCTTTATCCAACGGGTTAGACCGAGTATTGCGGGGTTGGTCCTATTGAAGGGAAGCTACATGTATCTCCTTTTTTTTAAATAGATTTGGACACAATTCGGTTGTATTGGGTTACTTGTGCTAACGCCTCTGTTAAAAAAAAAGAAAATAAAATAAAATTGAAGCTTTTCTTATTTATTCATAGTTTCGGTCTGAACACTATTCCTGTTAAATGTATTTTTTATGAATCGACTACTAAAGTAATCGCTGAACGCTTATTTTATAGAAGTTACCTTAACTTCTTTGTGATAAAAGCAATAACAACTAATCTTCTAGCATAGCATAATTATAGTAAGTATCAAATATCAAATATATGTAAAATGACTATAAATTTCAGGATCTACGTTTAACAACTACAAGTACAATAACAAATACCGAATAGTAGAAATCATATATAAGTTGCAAGGCAAAAAAGAAAAAAAAAACCTTTGATTACATAACAACATAATCAGAGAACCGACATTGATCATTGTATCATGAAACTAGTAAGATATAATTTTTGCTCAATCGCTTTGACCAAAGACTTATTAAACAAAGATTGACAACTAGTCTTAATCACACATAAGCACGTAAAAATAGTCATATCCTCGCAAAGTAACGTATTCAATTATCTATTGAAAATATATGAAAGTAAACTGTATCTTATTATAGAACATATAATCACCATCGAAACGAAACCTTAATATATTAAAATAAGTAAAAACGTTTCGTTTAAAATAGAAAAGTACCTGCATGATGATAGCATTGTATTTTTTTTCTGCTACACTGGTTCCATTCATAATAATATAAAAGAATTTTTAAAATAAATAAAAATAAAACTAATTCCTTGCAGTAGAGATGTGATATTTTCAGAATATGGTTACATTTTCTTGTTATTTTTCCTACTGTTTTTAAGTTACAATAATCAATGCTGTGTGCTTAAACAACAATTTCCAGTGGGTTTTACAAAAGTTTCTTATCTCTGTTTAATATGTCTTTTGCGGTGACCAGTTCAAATTGTTCGAGAATGTAACCGTGCATTTCTTTGACAACAAAGAGGTATTCTATTCTAGAATATTTGCGACCGTCCGATGCAAGTAAAATGAGAGCCAGTTTTAAATGTAAAATAAACCTAATGGTGTACCGTTTTGGTCAAGTGAAGCTATTTTCTGGCATATTTTAGAATAAAGTTCCAGTTATAGAAACACATATCAGTTTAAAATATAAGTTTATTCTATTTTGTACTTGTATGTAATTGTTGCAATTGCGTCAGATGTGTAGTTAGGTCACTCAGGCATTACAACCGTTGTACACCGCTGTCTACCGACCAGCTTTATTGTGTTATCAAAACACTTTCAGCAAAACTAGTGCTTTAACATTTTCAACAAATATCTGGTTTATCGCTATCATTCTGATATTTGGTTTATGCCAAAGTCTTAGAGCCCAGTTATTTTAGCCATTTATCGGGTTCAAAATTAATGTAATATATCACGAACATACACAGACGCTAAACACAAGTCTAGGCAATCAATAAGTACAAAAACCAGGGCAAACAGCGGTGATCCGAATGCAAAGCAAGTCTCAAACAAATGATTCGGCCATTCGTTAGAGCCGATTGGACATTTCTGTCGAGTATATACATCATAAAACATTTATCATCAATTAATTAATTCAAGTTCTGCTTCTAGCGATATATATATATATATGTATATATTAATAAATGCGTAGGCAAACAGCAAATACTACTTACAAGCACGTTGAATTAGCGTAATACCGATTTCACTAACTTTGGTACGTAAAAACAATCTCAGAATCGTGTGAAAGTCGATCAGCAAAGAGTGTACTATTATAAACACAATACAACATGATGATTTGCAACCTTATTATGTTAACTTTTTCAGTATTTAAGTTTATTTTGCACAGAGGTTGTCTTATATCATCCATAATTTGGTTGATCCCTTGGAAAATAAAGCCCCCTTCTTCTCTGAAAACAATAGTTAGAATTCTAAATACATGTATCCATTTTCATTAATAAACTCATGTCCTTCCTGGAAAATTGCTCAAGTGTTATTTCGTTAAAATTGCTGAGATATATATGTTGATTCGTTAAAAAGTGAGGCATCCAAGTTATCAGCTAGATTTCCAATATAACTTTCAAAAATATAAATATATATAAATTTCAAAACTTTTTCTCTGAAACGAGGTCCAGAATGATATATGTTATACTGCACTGAGAGTGATCGCTTTGTGACTCATTATCACCATACCTAATATATGAATGAACGAGGCTACCATAGATGGGGCTAGTTTCCTTAATACTCGTAAGTGATCTCTTTATACTTCGTGGCTCACTGTCACCATTCCTAATACAAAGCTGAATGAGGCTACAAATAGATAGGGCTTGTTTCTTTATACTCGTTAGTGATCACTTTATACCCGTAAGTGATCGCTTCGTGGATCATTTTTACCATACCTTATACAAAATTGAATGAGGCTTCCATAGATATAAGTTTCCTTAATACTAGTAGGTGATCGCTTTTTACTCTTTGCTTTCTGTCACTATTTCTAATACAACATATATAAGGCAGCTAGAAAGAGGGCTAGTTTCCTTTAAATTTTGAATGTGCCTGATGCTAGGGGCAATGGATTAAAACATTAATTGACCTTTATGGCTGATGGCAGCGTTGGTGTGTGGCATATGTTAAAACATTATTGAAAACACATGTACACATGTATTAATTTCTTTCTCTTCCTAATCTTTACATTATAATCGAGCTAAAACCAAATAAACTGTTTAAACATTTGGAAAGCTTTTAAAAACGATTCAAACCATGAATTATTTCCTTATGTTTTCCTTTAATAAAGGATGGTTTAAAATTCGCATCCATTTTTCAAGTGCCGCTGTAAACACAGGAAATAAAAAAAATTTGAATATTGTTGAATAAAATATAACCCTTTGAACAAATGAACAGTAAATTAGTTTCATATCGGTGTATCACATGTTAAGCTACTTATCGCATATGCTGGTATGGGGGCAATAATTAAACATTGTTCTAACTTACATCATCAGATAGTAGTTTTGATGTTTAGTCATAAAGTTGTGGATTTTTGTCGAGGCTGTCTACTTTTTAATGCTAGTGGTTTTCTATGGACATAAATTATTTTTGACTTTCTTCAACGTGCCTAGTGCCACAAAACAGTTCTGACAGTTTAGGATATTGAAGCATCAAACCATTTTGGAAAAACACTAATTTTGGCCAAAAGCAACCGTATTTTTGTATCATCTAACAAGTAAAATTTATATTCATAACTTTATCTGTACCCTATCCACAAGAATAGCATTTTGAATATACCCTGTACATGAAGACTGATAGACATATAAAAGAACTGAGATACCTTGCCGGAAATAAATATCAGAAAATGAAACGAAATCAAATATGAATTTCCTCCTCACTCGATGATTTAAAAATGATATTCCACTGAAACAAACACTTATCCTCTATTCATTTAATGCTTTTCGATGGATTATCTATAAATTACTGTGGATTATATGCAGATAATTTTACTGTTTCGAACAGTAAAATTATCAGAAATACAGTAAAACAATCAGGAACTTGAACCCAAACTTTCATTATAAACTAATCGGAGCCTCAATTGTGCCGGGTTTTACGCAAGTAATGACGACAAAAAATAACGTTTCGCACGCGACGTAATCCCGCCAACTTTGACATCTTTTGTAAATAAAACTGCTTATTTCTTACCTTAAATTTATGAAACAAAAAGAAAAACAATCCTGATATTTCACTGTTTTCACTGTTAATTTCATTGTCAAAACATGCGCCGAAAAACCAAAAAAAAAAATAAAATGTTAAAAGTACTAAATATATGTTTTTATTTTTAAATCTGTTTTTTTTTATTTAAACTTTTTTAAAACATATTTCATATAAAAAATATACAGGACTAAGAAGAAGAGAAAGATTTGTTTCATATTTCCTATTTTAAATACACCTAGCTCAAGGTACTAGAACACTTATGCATGAATTTTCTTTTTTCTTTTTTTTATCCTGTATCTTTCAAGCAAGTTCCTAAAATCAAACGTCATTTTACCTTGGTACTCTTTATTAAAGTCTATACATAAATAGAAACAAAGCATATGATCTGATTGATACAGAAATACTAAAAAAAATGACACTCCTACGATTCGAATCAACAACCCTCAGTTTCAAAGGAGGCAACAGTAATTTAGTCCTATTCACGGCTGCTCTTCAATTGGAGGTAATGCATTCAATACTTTAATTGCTTCAAACATGCAGGGCTTCGATTCTTGTACAAGCAATCCCTACCGAATAGCAAGCATAACATAAATGCAAAAACAAATCATTGAATTACATTGCCATAATGGTATCACATTCAATGATTCATAATTTGTAACAAAGACGAACACACATCTAGCCAGTTAGGAGATTCATATAATTTGTTATCGACAACTTTTGCATTGAACTGTAAAGTAACCTTTAATATAAGCTCAATTTCTGGAGAGCGTTTACATTCATCTATATCTTCAACAATCAAAATACATAATGGCGTTTTCTTCAAGTATGCCTCGACGAGTCCCATTTTGCAAATAGGATCATCACAAAATGCATTTGACAGAACGACAAAGAAGACACCACACTGTTCAATACTATTTGACATTCCTGCTAAAATCGACTGACCTACCGTTAAACACTCATCGACTATGCTTACAATTTCTCGTCGAGTCGTTAACAGTTCGAAGATATCCTCCATTCGCGGGAGGATTTCATCTCTTACGATTTTCTCATCATCACTGCAGTAGGAAAACAAAACTGGAATTTGAGTAGTATACTCTGCTTCTCTTAGCAACCTTACATTTTCATCATAGACTCGTTTATTGGCTATATACTTTCTTATTCGTTTCACGGTGTGAAAAACCAGACATGACAAAATCAAAACAAAAATGATTGGTGAAATGGAACATATAAGAATGATACGCAATCTCGCGTCCGCGCCGCAATCTTTGACGAAGTCTTTCACATATGGTTGCCTCATAAACATAGGCTTGTTATGAAACAAGCAAATGCTTTCGTTTCGACTCTCATAAAAAATGTTTGAAGAACTGAACCATGATACAAATGACATATCTTCACATGAACACACCAATGGGTTACCGATAAGTGTCATATGAAAAGAGGGGCTTCTTTTAGCGATTAAATCGAACCATTTTCTACCAGAGTCATCAATGGTGTTAATCCAATTATTAGAAAGATTAAGAAACTTCAACGGCAATATGGACTGAGGATGTCTACTACTTTCAGATTATTATCCTGAAGATACAGATCTTTTAAAAATGAACAATTTTGAAACATCTTCCAGCTGATTTTTTTCAATCCATTTGAGGACAAGTCAAGCTTTCGCACAGACTCTAACATATTTATCAATGAAACAAATTCTTTTTCATTTTTCTCAGCCATTACACCAAGGCGATTTTTAGCGAAGTTAATTTTTGTATACATATTATGCCATAAAAAAGACCTGGACTAAGAAGCTCCAGTTCATTTTCCATTAGTTCTACAGCGTTCAGACATAATGGTGGATTAAAGTTGGTCTTGACATCTAGAGCTTTGATTCCATTGTTATTTGCGGAAAGTAAGTTGAGTGACAATTTCCTTGATAATTTTGCAGTCGCATTCGAGTTAACAAGAAGGGATGGCGGATCTTTAGGTATTAATTCATCTATAAGGAACATCTTCAGCTTTGGAAACATTGTCTGTAATATTTGTATAATATTTGTCATATCAAAAGTTCTGTTTTGCAAATCGAAGTGAAATATACTGTTTGTGATATCAAACCCATACAAGTCAAGAGTTTCAAGTGAATCACAAACATTATCCTTTCCAATATTTATAAGTCCATCAATAACTGATCTTCGAAAGGAAAATGTTTTCAACTTTTTACAAGCAACGCTTATATTTGTAAGGTCAATGTTACCAAATCTAGTGTTATTTACATATAACACTGACAAATTTGGTCGAGCAATAATATTGTACACTGTCTCATTTACGTCAAAACTTTCCGGTGGATATCTAATTTTGTTAAGATGGTTAAATGAAAGGAGTTCAAGTTTCCTTAAATTGCGTTTGTTATTAAATGCTGCCAAAACATATGTTGAAGATAACCGTAAGCAGTTTATAAACTCTAGTTTTCTGACGTTATCGAGACCGTCGAATGTGTTAACATAAATATTTTCAAGTCTGTCCAGCTGCAACATTAAATGTTCCAAAGATTGCAAATTGGAGAAGGTTCCATTATGTATGACGTACGTCTTTGACTCATCACATATATCATCTTCTTCGAACAGTTCCAAGTATAGAATAATTCTCCAACTCTGATCCTCAAACGCGTTTTCTTTTAAAATTTCGTTGAAACATTTTAAAACAACCTTTGTTGAATTAACTGGAAGTACTTTAGGAATATAACGATGACAAATTACCTGCGTATTTAGACAGTGACAAAACTTAGGGCACCGAAATTCAGTCCTTCCAGTAGAAGTTTGACAGCAGTAACATTTCATATTCCACAAAATTATAAAAACGGCTCGAAGGAAATAACGACACATTTTGATGCAGTCGCTCTATGTCGAGCTAACACATTCCCTATTATATAAACGGAAGCGAAATAACATAATAGTTAGCAAATCTTGTCAGGACGTGTAAATGAATTTCAGGAAGAAAAATAGTTTCATTGCATCTATTTTACTGATACTGTGTTGTAATTTGATCATCTTGTTTTGTGACAATTCTTTTGTGATAATGCCTTGTCAAAAGAAATTTTGAAGAAGGTGTGCATGTTGTTGATATCTTATGTTAAATAGATATAAAAAAGTCACATGTACAAAATATACAACAGGGTGCTTCAATATTACCTAAAATATATTTCATTTATGCTGTGAATTGTGACACACAGGTCACGCGATTAATCAATAGAGCGACTCTTTGAAATACGGAGATTGTTCAAACTACCATCTCGGTCCTTCTTTTTAGCACTTCATAGTCTATATTAATTTAGGGCGATTCTTCAAACAGGCAATTTTGGATTCCTCGAGCAACATGCATGGTCCTAGTAAGTATATCCCATATGCAGGCCCAATGTCCCCCTGTCACAAAAATTCACATATTTGCTGGTTTGTAATTGTCTTTGTTCACTGAAATTGTGAAAGAGCGAGGGGGTGAATCGTAACACCAACACATTTACTGATATCTGGATCCAAACTTATTAAAGTTAATTGGGCAGTGCTTTTTTTTTTACGTTTTATATCATGCTCGTTAATAACAAAAATATGCTTACGTCTAAGAAATATCTATCGTCATAAAAAATTTAATATCATTTTTTTTTACAGTTGTTGTTGTCAAGTAAAATTGAGTTTCCGTTTTATTTGTTTGTCGAATGTCTGTCTCTCTAACATATAAAGGAATATGTGCTTATTTCAAATATAATATATTCACAATATAATAATTTTATTGGCGGACTTTCAATTATCCTTTTTTCAAAAGTCTCTGTCTCTTTTAATTATTCTAAGAGGCCTATTTCAGAGATATTTAATTTTTTTCTTAGTAAAATGGTTTATCGGGGCGGGGAATCGAACCCGCGGACCAACCTCTGGAACGGCGGACTTTCTTATTTCTTGGTTAGAGTTAAGATAAATGGATGTACTTCTAAAACTATTTGGACAGCGACTTACATCTTCAAATGAATTGCTTACGGTAGTCGGTTGTACCAGATTACCTGTGCCAAAACTTCCTATCTAAAGAATATAGCTGACTGACAAAACAAAAGATAAATCTTATTCATGCATTGCATTGTTTTTGAAAAACAAAAATCTTCCTGTTAAATCCAATATTTTTGTCTGAATACGCAAGCAACAAAAGTAATCGTTGAGGCTTAAGTTTATAGGTATATTTCACTTTTCAGATCTTATTCAGGCATAGATTTTTGTAAATATAATGTCTTCCTTTTAAATCTAACATTCTGTATGTCCCGGCTACAAAATAACTGTTAAGGCTGGATTATATAAGAATACCTAACTTTTCAAATATGCTTATGTATAGCTTTTTATGGCTAAAAAAAGAAGGGTATTTATATATTTCTGTATGTCTTGGCAAAAATATTTGTGGAGTCTATTATTTAGTCTATTATTTATTGGAAAACCTTACTTTCCTGATGACGGAAACAATGAAAGTGTAATACAAAATCTGTGTAACATAAAATATGATTTATAAATAGTCAACAAATGATTGAAAATAATACAAACATCACCACTATGCATTGCAAAACAGAAAAGTAAAGGTTCTCGAGAATACATCGTCACACAATACGAACACCGATATTAATTTTTAATAGAAAATTGGCGATACTCTGGTGCAAGTGAAATGATTTAAACTTAATAATATAAATGCCCGCAATAAATAACATAATTTGATTAAAGTTTTCAAAATAAGTACGAATAAATGCGTAGTAAACTGCAAAAATACTTATACAAAATATATCTACAATCGATGTGAATCAGTGAATTCAATAAATTTGATACGTAAACATGATTTTAGAATCGTTAGAAAGACGTCTGACAATGTGTCCACTAATTTCTAATTTTCATAATGAACCATGACGACATCTAACCTTATTTAGTAAGCAGATTTCTTTTCTGTTAGTTGCAAAGGAAATATATTTGATTTTAATAGGGATAATATGTTAATATCCTTATATTTCTTTCCTTAGGAATATTCAGGCTATAATTGGGGGAAAAACATATCACGTAAGTATGGTCAGTAAAGATCTCAGACTGTTGTAATTTGTTTTCAAACGCACCTAAGCACTACTGTGAAAATGAAACTTTTTCTATCATTGCCAATTAAAAATTTTTCCCTTGAAATACGAGACCCCAAGGTGGTCGTCTAGTTTAATAATAAAGCCTATATACGTATAGAATTTTTGAAACTTCTGTATCTCAAATTAAGTTTATTATGTACAAAATTAACCCCATTTTTCTCTGCCGTAGATGTTGAAATATATTTGGTTCCATGAAAAAATAGGGTCAGAATTTAATTTAATTTTATATTAATATTCTTAATTGGCTCTATAGTTGCTAAAGTAAAAATTGATATGTTAATATATGGCGCCCCCAATGTAAGAACCAGTTAATATTATATCTTGAACATGACTGGTGTTGGGGCGATAGGGTTAAAAATTAAGTGACCTTGACGGCTTTATTTAGGGTAATGGAACGTGGGTGTGTGACGAATCAAAAGATAACCTGTGTACTTTCCTTATTCACAATTTAAATTTATGAAGAAGCTAAAACCAAATGCCATGATGATTCAAGATTTTACTTATACCAGAAGGAGTTCAATGACCAAAGTATTAGTTATCGATTATAATTTAGATTTTATGGAATTCATCGCAAGCGATACGAAGCGAAGCGCTGCGATAAATTTATAAAAAAAAATCAAATAAAAGGGAGGGTAGGTAACATAGAAGTTGCAGAGAGGATTTCTGATATTTTCATATTTTACAAAATAGTTTCAAATAATGCATGCACCGAAAACACCTAGCATGTAAAAAAAAATATATCATATGAAGCTTACTTGTTCAGTTAAAGATCTGTGGTGACCCTTTTCTACCGAGACGGACACTCATTGGTACGGCCTAATTTTGAACAGGGTTGCTTGCACAGTTTAAAGTAGAATACAAAAAGGCCTTAAGCCCATGTGTATGCAAAATTTGAGATAAAATATTATAGATAAACTACTGTCACTAGAAGACAACCACACATTTACACAAATACACTAGGCATTCGCTTTTGTAACTTGATATTAAACTAGTTGATATGATATATAATTTTATGTATGTATATCTTATGTATATATACGCATACATACACGTACACAAATATAAATGCCCATATATGCATTCTCATACACAAATATATATGTACATACATAAATCCACATACACACCACAAATACATTTACATTAACACAAGGATATTCACAAAAATATAAACGCGTGAGGAGGATATTAAGGAACACAAAAAATAATATATATATATATATATATATATATATATATATAATATATTAATCCCTATTCCCCTATTCATTATTTAATTGGTTTTCTGACATAAGATTTCAGCAAATCAAATCATTTGTTTTTCAAGTAATACTGTTTGATATATTTCGTTTGTTGATTAATACATATTGGAATTCGGACGTTCAAATAAAAGGTGCGTCATCTTCTATGGTATTGAATAATTGACATTTTCTATATTACTTTGGTATTTCATCTTGTTTATTTCAACCTTCGGCTCTTTCTTCTAACCTACAATCTAACCAAGAAAAAGGGTTTAACCACTTAAGCATGTATAATTTTAAAAATATCCTTGTAAACATAGCATAGCTTAAGGATTCCTTTGATATTTCCCCTGATAATAAGTTTTTATTAATTACCTACCCTAATACTTACAATTATCTCTAATGAAAAACAAGAGGCCCATGATGGCCCTAAATCGCTCACCTGAGATAAATAGGTTGACCCAAGGAACATCTGTACCAATTTATTTTAAAATCTGGCCAGTAGTTTTGAAGAAGATGATTTTTAAAGTTTTCATTTTTTTTCTTTTTGTTGCCATGGCAACCAGAGTTCTACATGGATCAAGTTTATTTTAGCAACTTTTGTGAAGGTTGACCCAAGGATCATCCCTGCCAAGTTTAATCAAATTCTGTCCAGTGGTTTCAGAGGAAATGTTGTTTAAAGGTTTCTCTATATACATATAAGGCAAATAAGCCCCGCCCCTGGCGGCCATGTTTTTTTACGGATCGGAATAATTTTAGCAACTTTGGTAGAGGTTGACCAAAGAAATATCTGTACCAAATTATTTTGAAATCTGGCCAAAAGTTTTGAAGGAGATGATTTTTAAAGTTTTCAAATTATTTTTCTTTTTGTAGCCATGGCAACCAGAGTTCTTCATGGATCAACCTTATTTTAGCAACTTTTGTAGAGCCTCACCCAAGGAACATTCCTGCCAAGTTTCATTAAATTCTGTCCAGCGGTTTCAGAGGAGATGTCGTTTAAAGCAAATTGTTTACGACGGACGACGCACGACGGACGACGACGGACGCCGGACGAAGGGCGATCACAAAAGCTCACCTTGAGCACTTTGTGCTCAGGTGAGCTAAAAAGGGGAGGGGGGAACAGTGATTATCTTGTTACATGTTGATTCTTGGATTTTTTTATAAAAATTGAAAAAGATCGTGTTTAGTGCCTTTTTACCATGAGTTCTTCACGAGATTGAATTTCAATGTTTCATGTTTAAAGAAATTTAATATCTTCCATAAGATTCAATTTATACAGAAATATGGATTATTCCCCCAAATCTAAACAAAACTTAATTAATCACTCAGTGAAACGTTTCTCTCTTTAGATTGTTTAACAGTAACAAATAGCCATAGCAATTTTACTATCCAGTGACCAGATATGAAATACGGTTATTAGGATGAGGGATCCTTAAACATAAATCATTATTTTATTTATTTTGCTATGTTAAAGCGGTATCATAATCAGTGTTTCATAACTTTTAACAAAGACGTACATCTATATCTTCAACAATCATGATACACAAAGGTGTTCCCTTCCAATATGCTTCGACGAGTCCCATTTTGCAAACATGATCATCACAAAATGCATTTGATAGAACGACGAAGAAGATACCACACTGTTCAATACTGTCTGATATTCCTGCTAAAATCGACTGACCTGCCGTTATACAGTCATCGATTACGCTAACAATGTCTCCTCGCGTCGTTAGATGTTCGAAGACTACCCTTATTCGTGGTAGAATTTCATCTCTAACGATCCTTTCATCATTGATGCAGTTAGACAACAAAACTGAAAGTTGTGTAGAATGCTCTGCTTCTCTTAGCAACCTGACATTTTCGTCATTGTCTCGTTTATTGGCTATATACTTTTTTATTCATTTAATTGTACGAAAGACTAAACAGGACAAAATGAAAATGGAAATACTTGGTAAAATGGAACATAAAAGAATAGTGTGCAGTCTCGCGTCCGCGCTGCAATCTTTGATAAAGTCTTTCACGTATGGTTGCCTCTAAACCATAGGCTTCTTATGAAAAGAGCAAATGCTTTCTTTTCGTTTCTCATCAAAAATATGTGAAGAACTGAACCATATTAGAAATGACATTTCCTCACATGAACACGTCAATGGATTACTGACAAGTGTCAAATGAAAAGAGTGGCTTATTTTAGCGACTGAATCAAGGCGCTGTCTACTAGAGTCATCAAGAGTGTTAATTAAATTCATAGACAGGCCAGGAAACTTCAATGGCAATAAAGACTGGGGACGGACAACTTTCATGTGATTTTCCTGTAGATGCATTTTTTTTAAATAGACAGTTCTGAAACATGTTCCTGTTGATTGTTTTCGATCCATTTGGGGACAAGTCGAGCTCGCGCAATAACTCTAACATATTTTTCAATGAAACAGTTTCTGTTTCATTTTTCTCAGCCATTTTGTCCAGATAATATTAAGCCAAATTCCTTTTATGAGCACATTTTATACAAAAAAACAACAACAACAACAACAACAAAAAACCACACACAGACGTATTGGTGGATTGAAAGTAGTCTTGACATTTAGAGTTTTTTCCATTGTTAGTTGATGTAAATTAGTTGAAAGACAATTTTCCAAATTTCTTGTTGACTTTGCAGTAACTACTGGATTGATAGGAAGATATATTTAGTATTAATTCATAATTAAGAGCATATTTAGATTTAGAAATAGTGTCTGAATTATGTGTTTTCCATGGGTAATATCAGTAGATCTAAAACCACTAATATCAAGAGTTTCAAGCAATTCACATACATATTTTTGGATTTACACTGTCTCATTTTAGTCAAACCGTTTAGGATGATGTTTAAATTTGTTTAGATGGTTAAATGACAGGAATACAACTTTCCTTAAATTTTGTTTGTTACTAAATGTCGACAAAACAAATAGCGAAGATAAACGTAAGCAATTTATAAACTCTAGTTTTGTGACGTTATCTAGACGTCGAATGTGTTAACATAAATATTTTGAAGTATGTCCAGCTTCAGCATTAAATGTTCCAAAGAAGGTTCCATTGCTTACGAAGATGATCCTAACGTTGAGAAAATTTTCATTTTTGTCTTACTTTTCCCGCTAGGGCGCGTTTTGCATGAAATGAATAATTGGCTAATAACTCAGTTATTTGAGGTCCGATTCAAATGCGGTTTTTTGCATTCTGTTCCTTGTTGATATCCAAATAAAATATGATATCTTCCGTATAAGAACAGTGACAAAAACTATGGCACAACACATTAGTCTGTCGTTTAGAATCTTTGTAACAGTAATATGTTTTATTACACAAAATTACCAGAATCACTCCAAACACATGTCGAAACATCTTGATGCAATCACTCTATCTGAAACACATTCGTTGTCATATAAACGGAAGCAAATATACAGTTATGCAAATTCATTTCAGGAAGGAAACTAACGTCATTTAATCCGTTGAAGGGCGGCGTGGTCAAGTGTAATCGATTTCGGATCCGATGGAAGTGGGTGCGAACACCGTTGGAAGTTAAGTGTTTTTCATGACCTTCTGAAAGCGCAAATACTGGTCAAATCTAGGAATCGTCGAGTGGGATTAAGCCCTAAGATGTAAGAACTTATTTCCTAGTGACTTAAAAGTAAATAAGTTTAATTTAAGTAACTTATCCATTATTATTATATATACAAATGTATGTATTTAGACCATTTAGTTTTATGATATGATTTTATCTAAAAGGGCAATGACATTTTCAAGAAACGATTTGGAGAAGCCAAACTTGTAAATTTATTTTAGACGTTTATTTTGTAAAATATAAATACAATAAACATATGGCTAAGCTGAAGTCATTGAACACGGTATCAAAACCTATTCAATGTCATTGAGCGATATTTTTTTTACAGTTTTTATCAGTTTTTATCATTCCCCACGAAATATGCGTCGTCATTCGAAGTTTATTATATATCTTATTTTATATAAACTAATCGTTTTTGTCAAAAAAAAAAATGAATGTTTTTTGTTGTTTTCAATTATTCGAAGAATAGGGTAAGCTACTGTAGTTACTCCGGCGTCGGCGTCCCAAGAATGTTAATGTTTTGTTTAACATTGTCATTATCTCCGCTATTACTCAAGGGAGGTCCCTCAAACTTCATACATGTGTTTATTATCATCTGACCAACCAGTTAAAACAGGAACAGTAACTCTTCCAAATACTTTTGCATATTCATGACCCTCTTTGGTCTCAGAAAATGTTAAAGTCTTGTTTAAGATTGCCATTATCTCCAATTTCTTTCCATGGATATCCCTCATAATTCATAATGAAATTTCAAATTTGTGTTGTGGGTCAGGCTGTGGAATGATTTTTAAAAATAGTCATGTCCTTTTTTTATTTAGAATATCAGTTTTTTAGGTTTTCACACCACTCATTGTTTTCACATAACCATTTGAGGAATGCTTTGAAACTTTGAATACCTGTTTATGACCATCATCTCCACTTGTACATGGCAAGAGTTGATAATTCTGTCTTCGATTTTGACATAAGTATGCTCCTTTTCTGACTTGATCAGTCTTTTTGTACTTACTTTTTCACAGAGACTCTTGTATAATTTGCTTAAAAAGCGTGGAGCACATGTTTATTGCTCTTGTATATATTTTGATAATACAAAGATTCCCATTTTGCCTTTAATTGCAATATTCATTTTTAATGACAAGTATTCGAATAGTCTTGTTTTAGTGAGGGAATGTCTCCCTAGGCATAGACATGCTTATCATATTTGTATTAATTATGAACTTCATGGTTTCATTATTGGCCTTTCGAAAGCAATGCCATTTTACACAATATGGAAATCAATTGTCAGCGACTGCTGGGAAAGGAATACAATGTATATGTTTAGGGAAATTCACATATTTACCTATTATAGTATCAGATGATCATTTAAGTACATGGGAAGTATTACGCTCTCAGCTAGCTAATGGAAATCAAATAGGTAATGTCAAATTCTGGGAATGGTGGCATTACATTTTAAGAAGGACCTTGATTTTGCAACAAAATAACAATTATTATAAAAGTTCCAGAGAGTATCTTTTAGTAGAATCAATTGAAAATAGAGCATCATCATAGTCAGCACATATATACACATGATCCTTAATCACACATCTAACGCAACACTTTCTTAAGTTTATCTAGAAGCGGCAAGATATCTGCTTGTGCTTATCACATCATTTGCGATACAGATGAACTGAAATGCGCTGTTAATAGAGGCAAATAGAAGTAAGCGAAATAAGCATTGAATATTGCAGGTCTGTCAGTCATTGAGGCATGTATGTATTACATTAAATAGGATATTCAAATCAAGAATCATTCACTTATATAATTATGCTTTTAACATTTTATAACAATAAAACTAAATGATCACTTTAACTAATTTGTTTTTATGTTGCCTATTTTCATGCTTGGGAATACGGTCAAAGCGATGGTAAACTCAAATAGTCAAGTCAAGTTAGGTTTGGGACGTTTTGAAAAATATAAGTATTGCTTAGAAATATGATTAAGTGTATCTATATTCCCCAAATACTGACCCTCCGTCATCTCTTTTCGTCGACTGACAATTTGATCTTTAACTATCCGTGTGAATACCCATTTACTAACGTATTGTCAGTCAATGCAACATTCCGTGATTGTAAAGAAACTGGGTGATTTTTAGTATCACGGACGGTATTGAAGCTATTTTTAGATTTATGGAAACCTATTTTGAGAATTTCTAATTTTTTATGCGGTCACATGACTGATCATATTCACTCTTCGCGCATGCTCTCACTTCACAGGCTAAATTTGCTACCCGGAACTTGTGAAGTCGCAATGTATTATATGTAATGTGGTTATGTGAACGTGTTATGTGGCACCGTATGAACCTGCTTCGGGGATACCATATTCTATATTTAACCGATTTCACCGAATGGGTGCTTAAAAAAAGCGTTTAACCGTGCAATGTTTCCTTCACTTGGACAGTATAAAATTTTTTTTTTTATTTCTACCGACCATCTTTGAAAGAGCTGCCTTAAATACCGAAACTTTCTTAACGTCCGTCAGTCATTGTCAAATAAAATTAAATTCCGTTACGTATCAGATCACTCAATAATTACAAAAATACTGAGGACTGGACGTCTATAACAAATACCCCCATACCCACCATTGTGTGCTTATTTACACGAGGATTAAAATCGTTTTCAAATATACCATATCTGCCATATGAATTTTGGTTGATATACTTCAATAGTTGTCTTCTTCAACATGTTGTGTGCTCTATTTATCATTTTAGAAGCCTTTTTCGGAGATATTTAAATTAAGCTAAGTTTAGTTAAATGTTTGTGTTGTAAAAGGGTACTAAGATAGTATGTCGCGGAAAGAAATCGAATCCAATCTCTTCCATGGTGGACGTTTTAACTTTTTGGTTACAGGGAAGATAAATGAACAGCGGGAAATAGAAATATATGTTTTATTTAAAACATAAGGGCAGCTCATTAGGAACGCCTCGCCCATTCTTCTTTATCCAACAGGTTGGCCGGGGATTGCTGAGTTGATACTACTGAGGGACAGCTATCTACTTTTATTTAAGAGAATGCAGACACTATTCGGTTATGTCGGGTTACCTGTGCTAATGCCCCTGTAACCAGAGAAAAAAATTGAAGTAAAAACAAGATGCAAAGCTTTTCTTATTTATGCATAGTTTCGGTCTGAAAAGACACTCTTAATGTTAAATGTAAAATTCTTTATGACCCGACTACTAAAGCAATCGCCGAGTGCTTATTATATAGATGTTACCTTACCTCCTTTGTGACAAAAGCAATAACCATTTACCAATAACCATCTTCTAGTTAGTATCACATATTATATTCTCAAAAGTCACGTATTCAAATACATATCGAAAATATATGAAAGTATATTATATCTTATTATAGAAATAACATCATCATCAAAACGATACCTTATATATTAAAATAAGGAAAATGTTTTTATTAAAATAGAATAGTACTTTCATGATGTTGGCTTTCTAAAAAGTGTTGTTTTTTTTTCTGCTGCACTGGTTGCATTAAATAACAATTCAAAATATTTTTTAAAATAAATCAAAATTGAAAATAATTCCTTGCAGTAAAGAAATGATAATTACAGAATATGGTAATATTTTCCTTATGATTTTCCCTACCTTTTTAAAGTTAGCAATATTCAATGCTGTGTGCTTTAACAACATCTTCCAGTGACTTTTACAGGAGTTTCCTATCTCTATCTGATATGTCTTTGCTGTGACTAGTTCAACTTGTTCGTGAATGTAACCGTACATTTCTTTGACAGCAAAGAAATCTTCTATTCTAGAATATAGGCGACCGTCCGGTGCAAGTAAATTGAGAGCCGGTTGTCACTGTAACATAAACCTAATGGCATACAGTTTTGGTTAAAAATATCTATTTTCTGGCAAATTTTAGAATAAAGTTCCAGTTATAAATATACCCATATCAGTTTAAAATATAAGTGTATTCTAATTTTTTACTTGTAGGTTGTTGTTGCAATTGCGTCAGAGGTGTAGTTTGAACTGTAGATATATAATTGCAACTATAAAATATTTTAATACAGATGCAGCGATAATTAGATGTATTGTTGGAACTGTCAATCAAATGTAGCTGTAAATCTCTATTTTCAGTAGCAATTATAAGAAATGTTACAGCAGTAAATGTAAATATACATACACACTGTAGAACAAGAAATTATATTCAAGCCATTCGATAAACCACTGTACACCACAGCCATTTCCCCATGGGAATTAACTACATGTTATTATATATATATCTTTATACCTTTTTCTGTCTTTCTTTCTGCCTTTCCTGAAGTACATTGTAACCGGAAAAAAATTCAGGTGTAAATACTAAGAGAGACGAAGGGAGAGCCTAGTGAATTCACTCAGGCATTGCAACCGTTGTACTCTGCTGTCTACCTACCAGGTTTATCGTGTTATCAAAACCCTTTCAGCAAAACTAATGCTTGAACATTTTCAACGAATATTTGGTTTATCCTTATCATTCTGATATCTGGTTTATGCCATATTCTAAGAGCCCAGTTATCCCTTTATCGGGTTCAAAATTAATATGGTAAATCACAAACATACACAGACGCTAAACAAACGTTTAGGCAGTCAATAAGTAGAAAAGCCAGGGCAAACAGCATTGATCCGAATGCAAAACCTGTCTCAAACAAATGATTTGATCATTCGAGTGAGTCGAATGAACATTTCTATCGAATGACTAGTATATGCATTACATAAATGTTTTATGTCATATCATAAAAACCTTTACATCATTTAATTCAAGTTTTTCTTCTGGCGAAATATATATTAATAAATGCGTAGGCAAAAAGCAAACACTACTTACACGTACGTAAAAAACAATCTTAGAAATAAATGAAGGTCGATCAGTAAAGAGTATACTATTATACACACAATACAACATGAAGAAATGCAACCTTATTATGTAAACTTATTCAGTATTTATGTTTATTTTGCACAGAGATTGTCTTATTTCACACATAATTTGAGTGTAATTGACAAGTTGATCCCTTGAAAAATAAAGCCGCCAAGAGGGATCTGTTAGTTTTCTCATACAATAATTGAAAAAATTTTCAAATGTTTTCTCTAAAAACAATATTTAGAATTTAAAATACATGTATCCTTTTCATTAAAAATCTCATGTACTTCCTGAAAAATTGCTTAAATGTTATTTTGTTAAAATTGCTGATACATATATGTTGGCTTCGCTAAAAAGTGAAGCATCTAGGGTATCAGCTAGATCTCTAATATACCTTTCAAAAATATAATTATATATAAATTTCAAAATGCTTCTTTTCTGAAACAAGGTTCCAGAATGTAATATGTTATTCTGTATCCTGAGAGATCGCTTTGTGACTCATTATCACCATACCTTATTAAATATTATGAGCGATCCTTAATACTCGATAGTTCATAGTTTAAACGCTTCGTGGCTTTCTATTACATTCCTAATACAAAATTGAATCAGGCATCCATAGATAGGGCTAGTTTCCTTAATACTCGTTAGTGATCGCCTTATACTCGTCGTAAGTAATCGCTTCGTGGCTTTCTATCTACATTCCTAATACAACGTTATATGAGGCAACCACAAATAGGGCTATGTTCCTTGTAATTTTTAATATGGCTGATGTTAGGGGCAGTGGAGTAAAACATTACGTGACCTTTATGGCTGATGATACGTTGGTGTGTGACATGTGCTTTACGTTACTGAAAAACACATGTATTGATTTCTTTTTATCCCAATCTTTAAATTAATAATCGAGCTAAAACCAAATAAACTGTTTGAACACTTCGAAAGCTTTTATAAGCTTTTTAAGCCATGAATTATTTCCTTTTGTATTCCCTTGATAAGGCATGGTTTTATAGTCGCAATCCATTCCCACGTTCCGCTGTAAGCACATGTAATAAGAAGCACTTAAATCTTGCTGAATAATATATACCACTTAGAAGAATCTAACAGTAAATTAGTTTCATATCGGAGTATCAAATGTTAAGCTATGTATCGCGTATACTGTTAAGGATGTTATAATTAAACATGGTTCTAACTTACATCATCAGATACTAGTGTAGATGTTTGGTCATAAAGATGTGGATTTTTGTCGAGGCTGTCTACTTTTTAATGCTAGTGGTTTTTTATTGACATAAATTATGCTTGAATTCCTTCCACGTGCCTAGTACCACAAAACAGTTCTGACAGTTAGCATATTGAAGCATCAAACCATTTTGGAAGAACACTAATTTTGGCTAAAGGCAACCGTATTTTTGTCTAATCTAAGAAGTTAACTTTATCTGTACCCTATCCACAAGAATAGCATTTTGAATATACCCTGTACAGGAAAGGCCTGATAGACTTATGAAAGAACTGAGATACTTTGCGGAAAATAAATATAAGAAAATGAGAATACAAACGAATTCAAACTTTAATTTATTGCAATGATGATCTTTGTTAATCTATATTGAGAAAAATAAAAAGGGATAAATTGCTAAATTAATTTCTGAGTAAAAAATAAATTAATATGTATATGAAAACCTGCATAACTGTGACTTAGTGTCCCGTGTGTTTGATTTAGATAATGCATACCATAATCATTATAATGGTTGTGGCACATCTCTCTTGTGTTTGACGCTCAGTCTATTAGAATAGTTTGCCAAGTGTCAGAATAACGTGACTATATTTGTTGAATCTATCCTCTTGACTACAATATGATATCGCAGTGAGGCAGCTCTTTATCTGTCACAAACTGAAAAACTATCAGTATGGCGTTAAATATGTGTTATTGCAGAAGCCCATAGGTCTGTATTTTAGCCTAATGTCAGCACTTATATAAAAAGGTTTGTAAAAATTTCCATGATCAAAACATGCGCCGAAAAACAAAAAAAAAATATGAGAAGTACAAAAAATATATTTTTATCATTATTAAATCTTTTTTTTATAAAAAAAAATCAAATTTGTTTAAAAGAACTAAGAAGAAGAGGTACATTCGTTACATATTTCCTTTTCATATACTCCTAGCTCAAAACTAGAACCCTTTTGCATGAATGAATTCAATACTTAAATTGCTTCAAACATGCAGGATTTGGATTCTTGTACAAGCAGTCCCTACCTCAAATACTGTTGTATAGGCCGAATAGTAAACATAACATAAATGCAATAACAAATCATTGAATTACATTGCCATAATGGTATCACATTCAATGATTCATATTTTGTAACAAAGACGAACACACATCTAGCCAGTTATGAGATTCATATAATTTGTTATCGACAACATTTGTATTAAACTTTGAACTAAGTTTTAATATAGACTCAATTTCTGGAGAGCGTTTACATTCATCTATATCTTCAAGGATCAGAATACATAATGGCGTTTCCTTCATATATGTCTCAACGAGTCCCATTTTTCAAATAGGATCATCACAAAATGCATTTGACAGAACGACAAAGAAGACACCACACTGTTCAATACTATTTGACATTACTGCCGTTAAACACTCATCGACTAAGCTTACAATTTCTCGTCGAGTCGTTAACAGTTCAAAGACTTCCTCCATTCGCGGGAGGATTTCATCTCTTACGCTTCTCTCATCATCACTGCAGTAGGACAGCAAAACTGGAATTTGAGTAGTATGCTCTGCTTCTCTTAGCAACCTTACATTTTTATCATAGACTCGTTTATTGGCTATATACTGTCTTATTCGTTTCACTGTTCGAAAAACCAAACATGACAGAATCAAACGAAAATGTTGTCAAAACTTTCCGGCGAATATTTATTTTATTTTGTTTAGATGGTTAAATGAAAGGCGTTCAAAGTTCCTTAAATTTATTTGCTATCAAACAAAACATGCCAAAACATATGTTGACGATAACCGTAAACAATTTATAGTTTTCTGGCGTTATCGAGACCGTTGAATGAATGTGTTAACATTAATATTTTCAAGTCTGTCAAGCTGCATTAAATGTTCCACAGATTGCCAATTGGAGAAGGTTTCATTACTTAAAAAGTACGTTTTTGACTCATTACATACATCATCTTCTTCGACCAATCCCAAGTATAGAATATTCATCCAACTCTGATCCTCAAACTTGTTTTTCTTTAAAATTTCGTTGAAACAATATACAACAACCTTTGTTTAATTAACTGGAAGTACTTTAGGAACGTTACGATCACAAATTACCTCCGTATAAGCACACTGAAAAGACCTAGGGCACTGCAATCCAGCCTGTCCACTAGAATTTTGATTGCAGTAACATTTTATATTCCACAAAATTATAACAAGAGGGCCATGATGGCCCTGGATCGCTCACCTGAGTATAGGGTTACACAGAGTCTGTATTAAAACATATTGAAATCTGGTGATCCCTCCAAAGTTTTATCAAATGTGACCAGCAGTTTCAGAGGAGATGTCGTTTTAAGATTTCACTAAACATATTAGGCAAATTAGCCCCCGCCCCTGGTGACCATGTTTTTATGGATCGGAATAATTTCAGCAAATTTTGTGAAGCTTCACCCAAGGATAATCCCTGCCAAATTAAATTCTGCCTAGTGATTTCAGAAGAAATATCGTTTTAAGATTTCACTACAAACATATTAGGCAAATTAGCCCCGCCCCTGGCAGCTATTTTTTTTACGGATCGGAATAATTTTAGCACATTTTGAGAAGCTTCTCCCAGGGATCATCCCTGCCAACTTGAAATCAAATCTGTCCAGCGGTTTCAGAGATGTCATTCAGAGATTTCGGTATACATATATAAACAAAATAATCCCACTAATGGCGGTTATGTTTATTTTACAGATTGGAATAATTTTTGCAACTTTTGTGAAGCTCTACCCCATGATCATCCCTGCTAAATATAATCGAATTCTGTCCAGCGTTTTCAGAGAAGATGTCGCTTAAAGATTTCACTATATATATATAAGGCAAATTAGCCCCGCCGCTGGCACCCATGTTTTTTACGCATTGGAATAATTTTAGCAATATTGGTAGAGAGTTACCCAAGGAACATCTGTACCAAAATATTTTGATGAAATCTGGCCAATAGTTTTGAAGGAGATGATTTTTTAAGTTTTCACATTTTTTCTTCTTTCCGTTGCCATGGTAACCAGAGTTCCACAAGGATCAAGATTTCTTTCAACAGCTTTTATGAAGGTAGACCTAAGGATCATCTTTGCCGAATTAAATTAATTCTGCCCAGCGGTTTCAGCGGAGATGTCATTTAAAGATCACTATTTCACTATATAAATATAAGGCAAATTAGCCCCGCCCCTGGAGGCCATGTTTTCTTATGGATCGGAATAATTTTAGCAACTTTTGTGAAGCTTCACCCACTTATCATCCCTGCCAAATTCAATCATATTTTTTCTTTCCGTTGCCATGGTAACCAGAGTTCCACATGGAACAAGTTTATTTTAGCAACTGTTGTGAAGGTTCACCCAAGGAACATCCCTGCCAAGTTTAATCAAATTCTGCCCAGCGTTTTCAGAGGAGATGTCGTTTAAATTAAATGTTATGTTTTACGACGAACGACGGACGCAGGGTGATCACAAAAGCTCACCTTGAGCACTTTGTGCTCAGGGTAGCTAAAAACGGCTCGAAGGACGTAACAACTCATTGATGCAATCGCTTTATTTCAAGCTAACACATTCTCTATATATTAACGGAAGCGAAATAACATAATAATTAGCAATGCTTGTCAGGATGTGTAAATGATTTTCAGGAAGAAAAATAGTTTTATTGCATCTGTTATATTTAAACTGTGTTGTAATTTGATAATCTAATTTATGGCAGTTCTTTTATGATAAATGTTTTTTTCAAAAGTAATTTTGAAGAATGTGTACATGTTGTTGATATATTATGTTAAGTAAAAATAAAATAAACCCATACACAAAATATACAACAGGGTGCTTCAATATAACCTCAAATATAGTTTATTTATGCGGTGAATTGTGACACACATTCACGCGATTAATCAAGGGAGCGATTCTTTGAAGAATGGAGATTGTTCGAACCACTAGCTCGGTCCCTGTTTTAGCCCTTCTTAGTCTAAATTAATTTTAGGGCAATTCTATAAACGTGCGATTTTCCATATGCAGGACCAATGACCCCTATCACTGACATTTACACCTTTGCGAGTTTGTAATTGTCTTTATTTACACACATTGTGAAAGAGCGAGGAGGTGAATCGTAACATCAACACATTTACTGATAATGTAACATATCCTTATTGTTATTCTAGAGTAATTAAAGGAACCGATTTGTGTATCTTTTTTGTTTTATTTATAAGGATCATTCAATTACGAGAAAATATTGATGAGCTTGTGTAAACACCTGTCAATTTTAGTTCACAGGTAAAAAATAGATGTTGTTGAAAAAAGTAATATCAAATGCAAATAAGTAAAATATTAACACATGACGTCTAATTATCAGGTGACCTCCGTAGCCGAGAGGGTAAAGTCGCTGACTTTAACACTCACTCAGCCCATCACCGCGTGGGTTCGACTCCCGGCAAGGTCATTCGAATTTTCATGTGAGGAAGCCTTCCAGCTGGCTTGCGGTAGGTCGGTGGTTCTACCCGGATGCCTCCGTGCATTCGGGGTCTTCCTCCACCTGTAATTAGCTGGACGTCGCTATATGACTGAAATACTGTCGAAGCGACGGTTAACTCAAAATAGTTAAGTCAGGTCAAGTCAAGTCTAATTATTAACTCATGCAAACTTATTCAAGTTGGATATCGGGATGAATCCTTGAAAATGGCGATTCTTCAAATTATTTGTTGCCGATCCTGTCCGACTCTGGTTTGACAAAAGACACCGAAAACGGGATCCAAACCTATTAAAGCTAATTATGTGATGTCTTTTTTACATTTTATGTTATGCTTGTTAATAACAAAGCATACTGTCTATGTGTTGCTATTCTTATGAAATATTTATCGCCATTAAAAATTTAATATCATTTTGTTTACAGTTGTCGTTGTCAAGTAAAAATGAATCTCCGCTTTATTTGTTTGTTGAATGCCTGTCTCTCTGACATATAAAATAACTCCCATCCCAATTTTGTGTGCTTATTTTCACGAGGTTTAACATTGTTTTCAAATATAATATATCCGCAATATGACATCTTTTATTGGCGGTCGTTCAGTTCTGCTTTTTCCAAAATGCTCTGGCTCTTTAAAGTATTTTAAGAAGCCTGTTTCAGAATACTTAAATAGTTTTTTAAGTAAAGTGGTAGTAAAAAAGGGAGTCTTAATCATGCATTATATCTTTTTTAAATCTTCCGGTTAAATTTAATCTATCTGTAAGATGTATACCCCAGCATCAAAAGTAATCGTTGAGGCTTAAGTTTATAGGAATATTTCACTTTTCAGATCGTATTCAGGCATAGCCTTTTTATTACAAGAATGTTTTTTCTGTTAAATCTAATATTTCTGTATATCCCGGCTACAAAATTCATCGTTAAGGCTTGAGTATATAAGAATACCTAACTTTTCAAATCATATTCATGCACAGGTTTTTAGGGGTAAAAAAGAAAACATTTCTGTTACTTTATACATTTCTCTATGTCTTGACCACAAAAATAATCGTGTGGAATACTTTACTTTCCTTATGACAAAAGCAATAACCATACATCTTCGGGTGTATTTATATATAATGTGTAATATCAATTCTGTTTTACATGAAAATATTATTTATAGATAGTGCTTTGCAACAAATGATTTAAAATGATACAAACATCAACACTATGCATAGTAACGCAGAAAAGTTAAAGCTCTGGAGAACACATCGTCACTCAATATGAACACCGATATTAATTATTAATAGAAAATTGGCAACACTCTGGTCAAGTGGAATTATTTAAATTGAATAATATACAATGTCAGCAATAAATGCTTATTCTAAAAAAAAACTCTTAAACATAAACGTTTTCCTGCATACAAAGTAAGTACGAATAAATGCGTAGTCAAACTACAAACCTATAACTACAATCGTGATGAATTAGTGCATTCAATAAACCTTATACGTAAACATGATTTTAGAATCGTCAGAAAGCCGTCTGACAATATGTCTACTAATTTTTAATTTACAGAGAAACATTATGACTTTAAACCTTATTTAGTAAGCAGATTTCTGTTCTGTTACTTGCAAAGAAAAATATATTTGGTTTTAATATTGATAATATGTTAATATTCTTATATTTCTTTTCTTTAAGCATATTCAGGCTATAATTGGGGAAAAACACATCACGTAAGTATGGTCAGTTAAGATCTCATTTGGTTTCAAACTCACCTACCGCCAATATAAACTTTTTACTATTATTGCTAATAAGAAGTTCATTCCCTTGAAATACGAAACACCCAATGTGGTCTTCTAGCTTTATCATAAAACCTAAACATGAATAGGCTGTTTGAAACTTCTGTATCTCACTCAAAATTATGTTTACTTTGTACAAAATTTACCTCTTTTCTCTCTGCCATTCTATGGAAAATAATTAGTGTCAGATTTTTTGTTTGTTTTGTATAAATATTTTTACTTGGCTCTGTAGATAAGCAAAATTAATGTGTTTATATATGGCGCCCTCATTGTAAGAACCAGTTAATTTTGTATTTTGAACACGTCTGTAGCGGATAGGATTAAAGTTTAGTAACCTTTATGGCTTTATTTAGAATGACGGAGCGTGGGTGTGTGACGGATTAAAAGTTTACATATTTGTGTATTTTCCTAATTTTACAGTTTTAAATTTATGAAGAAGCTAAAACCAAATACCATGATGACTCAAGGCGTTGGGGTCAATAACAAAATATTTAGTTATTGGTTATATTTTAGATCTAATCGAATTCATCGCTAGCGACCCGACGTGGAGCGCTGCGATAAATGTATAACATGTTAAATAAAAGAGAAATGAAAGGAGAGAAAGTAACACAGAAGTTGTAAAGCGGGTTTCTGATATTTTCATATTTTTCAAAAATGTACCGAATAATGCATGCACCGAAAACACCTAGCAATATCATATACAAAGGTAACATCCGGAACACCAAGATATAGTTTATGGTATGAAATAAATACGGTAATTAGGACAGGATATCAGGCTTATTTTTATTGACTCATGAAATGTAGCAAAAACAACATGGCTGATCAAGGCTCTGGATTTCGTGGAGACAAAAGAAACGGCGGCTCATGAACGGGAGCTTCGTGTCGATTTATTGGATAATTATGACAACGCTCATGTTCTTACACTGAATCAGCTAAAGCTCTATTGTGACCTGTTACTTCCGAGGCGGACGTTCTTAGGTACGGTCAGTTTTTGTTTTGCCAAGTGGATAAGTTCACTTGAATCTTAATGTTTCTTTTAAATTTCCAAACAGGTTTTATAGCAGACATTTTCGACTTGAGATGAAGCGAAATACGTGTAGTAATTGAACTATGTGGTTGTATCAACCAAACTATTGAGTTATAATAAATATGTTTAGCCGTAGTATAAATCCAGTTTTACTGAAAACGTCTGCGCTATGTCTTCCAGGTAAGTAAAATGGCAAAACCATTGCAGAAGTAATTCGAATAATTGCAACATCCATACACCAATACATGTGATTCAATGGTACATGCCTGCAGATAGTTGTTGGTGAATTTCGAAGGGAACTTTACGTACTTCAGATTACATTTTAACTGTTCTATAAACGGCTACAATACTTCTTAAAGGCACGCCTTAGGTTTTCTTTTGAGTAAGAATCGTTTTGTTTTACTGCATTTATACGGCATGATTTTATGTCAGAGGGATGAAATATATGTTTTTTAGAAGCGAAAGATTCTAAAGTCAGACAGTGGATTTTATACTTATATTAACATTACCACCACTTATCCATACATTCGTGTTGAAAAATAGTATCACTGGTTATAGAAGTCAACACTGCAATTTTGATAAAAGTTAGACATATTGCAGGATTTTTAAAACATTGGGTATAATCCCAATTTCTGTGCAAATAAAACTGTAAAAGAGGCAAGTTTATAAATAGTGTTCATCCGCAGTTTCATTCATTAAACTACCTATAAATAACCTTATTTGCACCACAAATTTACGGCTGCGGAATTAGCTCGGTTGGTAAGAGCATCGTTCAGCATTTTGTTTTTACATGGGTTCTAGTTCAGTTGAAACCGTTTTTTTTTATATTTTTTTTTTGTAATACATTTTTTTATATTATTGGGTTATATATTTAGAGTTTTTTAGTTCTAGTTTTTATGCTTCCATTATTTTGCGTTTGTTAACCTTTTAAATCATAGACTACAGGACCCTGATATTCAGTAAAAATAATCAACCTCTCTATATATAAATTATTTATAGAGAGGTCGATTTTTCTAATATGAGGGTCCTGCGCATAGACAGTTTTGGTTGTATGTTCCAAACAGTAGAAATGCGAGGGGGGCAGTATGTTTAATGTAAGCCGTCAAATGAAACATTTTGTTTTTAATCTTTTCTTGTTAGAGTCTCAATGCACAACGGTAGTGTCTCTAGTCGCATCTGTATGTCACGACTCAGTAAGTACTTTAGGGATTGAGTTAATACTTTATACAATGGTCAAACTTTACTTACCAAGAGCAAAAACTCTACCTTTCTTCATCTCTATTACTTACTTGTATGGTGAAATAATGTTTTTCTAGAACACATTTTAAAATATATTGAAGGTTTGGATAACATTCTTTATACGTGGGAAGGATGTGAAGTGACAAAAAACAATAACTTTATCTTGTCCCATTTTCTTGCTTTTCTGTTAAAATTATATTTGTCTGCAGCAATTTCATGAAGTATTAATGGTATTGAGATGATCAATACTAAGAACCACTATTCCTTATCCAATTTGTTTAATTTGACAGAGACCAATAAATAAAATAACCTATCTTACCTGCTGTTTTCATAAGATTTAATCCCTAATTTTTTTATATGCATACCACAAAAAAATTAAAGGGATTGACTGTATAATTCATACATTTTAACTTTCGCTTCTGACAGTGCTTTCAGTGCTTTGATACTTGTGAAAGCGAGAATGGTTGGGGGGGGGGGGGGTGAAAATTATTCATAACTGAGAGTTGCGAATTAGGAAATGAATACTTTTAAACTATTGTTAACTTTCAGACCGAAAAGTTAAAAAAAATAGCTTTAAACGACGTCCACTTTGCCTCACAGACTCCAATGTCACTCAGTCACATGCATTCATGCATGTTATTTGCAAATTACATTTTTTTTTTACAATTCATGCATCGTTATGATGATTCTCAAGAGCGTAAATTGTACTTTTGGTTAGTTTTGAAATCTATCCTTTTTTGTTTTGAGGAGTTCGTCAAAATTGTATCCATGGGAACCGTTACACTGTTTAAATAATAAATTTATTACTTTTAGCCAGGTTAGAACAGTGAAAATGATTTCAATAGTAAGCTTAAAGTTTAGTGCAATTAGAAATAAAGAGAATTATATAGAAATCATTAATTTTGAATTTTAACCCCGCGAAAATTTTTATTAAACCTCGTGTTTTCTAGAACATACATCCAAAAATAAATATACTCATGAAATTCATTTAGGTATACAACCAACAAAATTTAATGTCAACGAAAATTAAACAAATAAATAAACTCATTTTTAAATCATAGCAGTAAGTGTTTAGATACGATACAGGCTTAATGGAAGGTCATTCTCGGAAAATAAGGAGTAAGTGTCATGAATTTCAATAGCATAGTGTAAAGACTGTTTATGGATTGTACATCAAGCATGATATCCATTAGTCGTAAACTTGTTTAATTATTTATTGTTTGAAAATCAACAAAAAATAGTTATTATACCATCAAAAAGAATACATCAAAACCAACCAGAATATAATTACGGCCATGGAAATATCAAATTTCCCCAAGGACCCCACATCCCAGGAAGTCGTGACTATACATTTAATAGAGCCATACTATGCCCATGATTCCCCACGGTAGTTTGTTTGTGCTTGTTGAGTTTAACGTCCCACCGTCAATATTTCAGTCTTTTGGAGACGATATCTACTTGAGACAGAAATAATGCTGCCACACTACAGTATCATGCCGTAGTCATGGAGCATAATACCACACCTAGTCATATTCTCCTGACACCGGGTCAACCAGTCCTGGAACTACCCTTATATGCTGAGCGTCAAGCAAGGGAGCTATAACAGTACCATTTTTTACGACTTAGGTATGTCGCGGCCGTGGATCGAACCCACGACTTCCCACTCCCGAGGCGGACGCTCTAACCACTCGGCCACCGGGGACGGTATTTCCCACGGTAATGTGCAGGACATTTGACAAATACTTGAGGAATTATACGTGCTACATCTCATTCTTACATTAGATCAAAAGGGGAAGAGGTGTAAATATGTCGCGAAGGTTTGAATTGTTACTTGTGATGAAATAAGGGCCTGAAAATAAGCATTATAGTAGTGTGTGGAATCACCCAAGTTCTCCTTCACCTGTATAAGAAATAGTTTCTAAACCCGTCGGCAAGGTAATGTTCATCAGTTACCATGGTATTATTCTGAAACACATCGTACCAGAAAGTACTACTTGACTACTGTCAATGGTGAATACTATGCCTAAGTTGTTAAATCAAATCTGACAAAGGCTATCGTGAAAACAACCTGGTCGGATCAGGACGTGTATATTTTACACCAGGATAATGTGCATGTACATAAGGCTAAACTTGCTCTGAGATAATAGAAAAGAAAAAAGAGCTCCGTTAAGCTATGACCAAGTCGTTAGTTAGTATGCCACGTGACGGGTTCGTGCCTGTGTTCCATAAATAAATGGGAATCACGATTGATCATGTGCATTGAATTGGGGGAAGATAACTTTTATTCTGAGGTTGTGAAATTGTTATCTATTTTCAATGTATATAAGAAGACTGAAATATCAATGGAAACAATATGTCTAGAACATCTCTAATATGGGTTATTACTACTCAATATTAGCTAATATTAAGAGAGAAGTAATATAACAGTAACTAACATATGATTAAGACAATTATAAACATATAAGTAAAATAAATCCCCATACATTTGTTACCCTAACGAAAATATTTAGGATTACATATGGGTTCTTAACAATATGTGTTTTAACATATAGTGATAACATTAATATGAAAGATAATTTAAACAATATTCACATATAGATAATTTGTCATGATGCAAATATTTTACAAATATTTTACAACAACAAATATATAAGATTAGGATGAAAGACACAAATATAAGTAAAAGTAAAAATAAATTCCCATATGCATATAACCCTGGCACGAAATGTTTTATTTATATAAATTTTAAAATGGTTAAATTTTTTTTTTTTTTAAATTTTTTTTTAAAACATATTTGTCTTTGTCTATCATAAGAATATATATTTTTTTTAATAAATCTGTTATGATTTACAACAGGACTCATTTCCGGACATATTCTAGAGATTTACATGGAGGTCTTATTACAGCAATCCATTACGATGTACAGCTTTCTGATCTACCACTTAAAATCCTTTTCATAATATACAACCTCAATAACACTTTGAAAAATGACTAAAATGTTTTAATAGAACTTTGCTTTCATATCGGTGTAGCACCTGATTAGTTATGCATCGCACAGGCTGTTGAGCAGGAATGTATATAGACATCAAAGATGCATATTACTTATACCCAGATATGATGATGCAGTCTATCAAACAGTCTTCCTACTTTTACATTCTGGTGGTTTTCTAAGGACACTCATTATTTTGCATTCCATTCAAACAGTTCTGTCATACTGGAGGATCCAACTATTTGGAAAAAAAAAACAAAACAAAAAAAAAAAAAAACACGTTGAATCAGACGCTTTTTTTTTATCTGCTCATAACAGGTAAATGAACCTGCATAATCTTAATCTTTATTTTCCTTAATGATTAACGTTTATAAATATAAAAGGAAACGATTTGGAATGGAAAAATTACAACCGGAGTTTAAAAGTTTTTCGTGTTTTTCATTTCGTCGTTGCCATAGATACCATTGTCGAATTAAATAGAATGATTATTTAAAAGTTTAATCTCATCTTTGCTATTTTTTGGATAATCGCATTTTTTAACATTTTCTTAATTGAACTTTGTTTACTGTCATTATGATGACCAGTGACAAAAGATATATTAATAATGTTAAGTTCGTGTCACAAAGAACAACGTGTGCTTTGTCAAAAATAAAATAAAATATTTTAAATCTTTTGATTAAAAAAGATGTAAACACGAAAAAAAAGATGTCTGAGGGGCGATCAGAAAATAAGCAGAAACATGCTCTAATTCTTTATTATTCGCCTGATATCTATAGAATTTCACTAAACAGAAATATCTAGAAAAAATTGAAACCTTTAAAAGCTGTGGAAACCTCCTGGAATGCATTGTGGTTTCTATAGAAACGTCACTAACCTTACTCCGGCTTAAATTTACGAATCTTAAAACCAGCGCAGTGATCGCCCGAGCGTTGTCACGCCATCACACGTCGCCGACGTCAAGGTGCCTCTCGATAAAGGATATTGTGTCAAAAACTTATTACAATCACGGAACAGTTTCATTTGCTTTTCATTATCAGTTAAACGTACGTTGCATATGTGCAAGACGGATTCCGAAATGCAAAAAAAAACAACAACAAACAAAAAACTGACCAGAACAATTTCAGATTTTAAAACGAGACTTCATGCCTTTAAAGCTGTAAAGGATAGCCACATTCCTCGCATTCGTGATATTTCACCATGGCAAAACATAGTCTTGTCGAGCAGCAACAACTCAGGTCACTGTACCTTAACTAGGGTTTGAGCTTATGAGTGATCCACCATACAGCCAAAATTTGTTACCCTTTTTTCTTTTCCCAGTAAAGGAAAACTACATTAGAGGAATGCACTCGTTAACTTCCAATTGGTGGCTATATTCATTTGGAGTTTTTCTTTTAACGAATTAAAAGCTTTTAGCGGAACTTGTATCATGAACTGGTTCTTTGACGTTATATGTTGGGCCGGTGTTTGCTCAATGGAATTTCTATAGTAACAAAAACTCTTTACACACGCAAGCTACATGTTTTGAGATTGCTAGCATAATGTAACTTAAACAATTTTTCAGCAAATACAATAAAACGATAACGAATTGAGAGCATATGTACAGATTTTATCTTTAACACATTTTGAACAATGCAGAGTCAAGATTTTTCAAGATGGTTTGGGGGACATAAAATAACCAGTGGACGATTATAATAATATAATATTTACTGAAATCCACTAGGGAAGTTAAGCTTTTACTGTCGCGTATATTTTGCAAGGACTTGCTTATTCGTATCAAGCAATTTGAGATTTCCAATTTGAATAACGAAGCGTGATATTCGGACGAAAGAATTCCGTGTACATGGGCGCCTGCTTGTGGGAAGGAATAATCGCCGACTGATATTTATTTTACATATCTAAAACTTTTGAAATCCTGGTATTTAGTATTTTGATCGATAGATTATTAGATTTTGATTAAGATTTAGATCTAATTCTTCATAGTAGCGTAGTAATTTAATTTAAGATCCATCGATTGGTTCAACTAAATAACGATTGGCTAATTTTCTTTTTTGTATTTTATCACTATTTCTAAACTCCATTGTTTTAACTTACTCTCGGGTATATCCATAAGCATGCAATAAAGGACACGATATTGAATGTTTGAATCAAGAAATATATTCATGTATTGAAACCCGCATTCTTTGCTTTGGCAGAAGTGCGGGTATTTTTTTAACAACAATAGTAATTGGATTAGACTATGATACATACATGTATCTCGTCGACTGGTTCAGGTCGTCGCACCTGTCGATAGTCGAAAGGACCAGAGACCCCCAAACGCGCCTGATCGGGTTTACGGTAACACCATCTGACATATAGCTTAAGTTATTTAAGACTTTTGCTTTTATTTACACAGGTTATCCTGGGAAATAAGAGCACCGAATTTCGATAGATTCTCGAGCCCGTAGGGCCGTGATCGTGTTGAGAGTTTAGTATGTTTTAAATTAAACGTTTTTGGATATAAATAATAATTTTCTTAAAAATAGTATTTTAGAAATCAATCCATATAAAAATGGTGCAATGCTTGTGACTACATATAGTATATTTAGCAGCCCGCTGAACAGTCGATAGATATTCTTATAAAATCAGCATATCCAGTTTGAAGAGTGTCAGCAAAAAGAGCATATGTTGAACTTTTACTGTAGATTAAGAATGGAGACTCAACACCTTGCTTGAATTCATAGGGGCACATAACACTCGATTGCTCATATGCTGGACTCGATGATAGAAACCATCCGAGGTCACCTGGGCAATAATTCCAATTATAGTGCATGTAAAAACTTCTCCGCATACCCAAATGCATATGACCATTTATACCAAAGGTCGGATCCATTAGCTTAGCTACATCAGACCAACTAGATTCAACAATTCTGCTTTTACTGAACCAGTTTGTATGTGTTGAATGACTTGCATTGAAAAGAACAAATTGTGCTTCGCGTCCATAGTGATGAATAGAAAATCTCAGAAGTTTAATGTTCAAAGCATCCCAGTTGCTCAACAGTTGGTGACGAAAGTGTTTTCTGCAGATTGATATGTTGGGGGCAGTACAGAGCGGATCATGGTAGGAGTGATCGTCCGTGGCCCATACATCAGCAAGATCCCCACCAAGTCCCGCTACTCCAATGAACAATGTAGAACAGATATCTTCATATGTCCAATTCCAAACCCCATTCTCGTTGCATCTAGCGTAAAACGTATTTGGAATATCAACCTTTCTTTTATATTTGCAGGAATATTTTAGTTTGGAACTGATGTCGTTCATGTTTCCAGTGATGAGAGCGTTTCCGATCGTTCCGTAACATCCAGTTACTGAACACGTACTATTATCATTACACGAGTCGTATCCTGTGCAATTACACACTGCAGTGACCTCCTGTAAAAGAATAGATTTTTAAACATGATTCATACGAATATCATTTTCCATTTGCAACTAGTTGTTTCCTCATTATTTACTATGCCAACGGTATATTTATTCTAAAATAACGTAATTGGGTTACACATTTAACCACTAGAAAGTCAAATAAATGTAAATTCTTAATTCGTTTTGAACATCTGGATTTTCTTAAATTTTGCAGATAACTATTTTAGACAATAACTGTTTTTTTGTTTGTTTGTTGTTTTTTTTTTGATCGGAGAGATTTTCTTGAATTTTGTAGATAACCATTTTAGGCAATAACTAAGTGATATATTAATTTAGAATAAGGGGCTACCATACACGTTTTAGAGATCTAGCTAATGGTAGAACATACAGTATACGAAAAATAAACAAATAAAGCATCAGAATTACAAAAAAAATCATTTTTTTTA
>CM037783.1:47710444-47749766 GCA_021229015.1 Solen grandis | reverse complement strand
TAGATTATACTCGTCATTTCATTCTCATATCTTGTATATTGTATATCATTATATGACTTACTGCTATTATGTTTTTCGAATTACCTATGCTATGTTTAATTTTCTTTTTTGTTCTGTGATCAAACTTTTGTGAATGTTTTGTGCTCTGTGCAGCGCACAGGTCATCCTCACATAGTTTTCTATCAATATACTCTGTTATTTATTTTTCTTTGTTTAACCCCCCCCCTCTCTCTCTATATATATATATCTCTCTCTCTTGTAAATAGCTAAAAAGCTATAGCAAATCATGTCATATTTGTTAAAATATATTACATTGGATTATGTAACAAGAAACATGTATATGTTTACGTTACTGAAATAGAATACATGAATCTTGAATGAATAAACTTAAAAAAGTAAGATCAATAAGATACCAATGATAATTCGTGAACAATTCATGAAGGTATAAAACAAAGTCATGATTTTATTAATTCCATTAGTCGAGTAGACCTCATGAAGGAGAATTTCAGTTAAAAATAACGCGATATTGGACTAGTATATTTCAATATATTGTGATTATTTTGAATATTCAAAAATACCGGTATAGGAAAACTATATCTCGATATCGTAGTTTTAGCAAACATACCGCCACCGTGATATATCGCCAATCCTTAGTCTTAATAGATCAAAAATTAAAAGCCGGATGGATTAAAATTTGCGATATTGTATAGTCAGGAAACAAACTGCAATAACCGAACTACCGCGATACATTTCACTAATCTTGCGAGGAGATAGTTATAAATAAAAACTTATTTATTTTACGTCACTTGAGAAACAAGTTCTTACAACTTCTACTAATCCCTCTCGACGGTTCCTGGGTTGGACCAGTACTTTGCGCTTGGGAAGGTCATGTTCGGGGATGCATAATCCGTTACCAACTGTTTCTTGTTGAAATATACTTTGAAACTTTAAAATATTGATACTTTGTATGCTTTGAAATGCGTATTGTGATTATATTACTAGGCTGGCTGTATATAGTTATTATAATACATCTGTGTTGGCGAATATTCTCACCTGAGTTTATAACTACTTTTAAGCAACTCAGTCTATTAATGTTATATAAAGTCATTACATGTTTTAAGTGGGACACTTCATTTATACCTATACAGTGTGTTATATTCTATGACTGACAAATCTGCAATACTATTATATGTCTTTGCTGACAAGTCTGCAAGCCATTGTATATCAGGATTCGCAATTACTCCGCAAATATTTCTAATATCTAAAATTGGCCAGACAAAAAAAATATTAATGGTTGATGCGAAACGGTGACGAAAACATTTAATTGCATTCTAACAGTCAGTACTAATCTTAAATATTCATTCTGATTAATATTTGACAAATTTAACAGATGATAAAACGCATTTGAAGTACCGCAAAAGTCAAATTAGCGATAAATTATACCAGTCTCGATGCTTTAAATTGCATGTTCACGGTATGAAAGCAGCTTTTTTTTTCATTGTATGTGACAATAGCTTGAACCCCGCGCTCATTAGTCTCATCTTCATATAGCCTATCAAACGGTGTAAGGCTGTAGCGTAGCGATGACCTTGACACTTTCCCGGCGAAAAAGCCGTAAAACATAGCCGAAAGTTCCAAGATGCTTGGCTATAAGACAATAATTTCAAAGCATGATTAATAAAGGAAGAAATATAACAAAATCTCTCAGTCCTATGAAATACAGCAATTGTCAATAATAAAGAACACTGGCTGCACAGATGAAAAATGATCAGATTTTTTTAAATCAATATTTAGCTCCACGCCGCCATCCCGCTATCAGCTTTTCAGCGACATTACGGTGGAAAATATTTCGAAAAAGTGTTAATGAACCGTTATTCCACTTAGAAATATGGATTTGAACTTTTAAACATATACTTCATCAGCTTAAACGCTGCTAGACATTTAGTATTCAACCAGCGTTTCAGTCGCTTTACAGACATTAAAATAATTCCGAAAAATCATTAAAAAATAATTTCAATATGAACTGTGTATTTAGTCTCTTTTAGTTTCTTTGATGTAATGAAATACGAGAAAATAAATGAAATTATCAAGTTCTTTAGTATTCATGGAAAATCACCATGTTCACGTCGCCAAGCCGCCAGGCTGCCAGGCCGCTAAACTCAAGCAGCTAGGCCACCGGGCTGCCAGGCCGCTAAGTTCACGCCGCCAGGCCGATATGCCGCTTAGTTCACCGCCAGGAAAAACCCAGGCCGCTAAGAGCACGTGTCAAAAATAGTACCATGTTACAGTTTGATATTTGGATCCACCTTCTAAAAATGTATTTTGGACTGATCATCCACAAGTTATATTTTAGTCCAGCTGTTAAGGGCCATTTGTCCAATCCTTCATAATAAAGACCCCAACCTCTCACGATAAGCTTGTTCTAGAGTTATGCTTGTAAAACACTTGATATGTTTGATATGTTTTAAGACTATATCAGTGATTTTAATGTACTAATGCTTATGCTACGAATGTTTGCAGCGAACGAATTATGTTTCATATATCAGTTAGTCTGATGTGGGACGCTATAAAAATATGTTTAAATAACTGTGTCACTTTCCAGAGCCCCAATAGTTGTTGAGTGAGTATACCTGGTAATCAATGAGTAATACAATTACATTTTAAACAATTCTATATACCACTTATCTGTGTTAGCTTTTGAACTCTTCGGGCAGTTTATTATAATTAACGATCGATGGTAAAAATCCATTAGTTTTGCAGGTTTTAAGACCAACTTCAGTTTCACTTCGGGCTGTAAATCTTCTAGCAACTGAAAATTTACACTGAATGGAAAAAAAGAAACGCAAGGTAATATAACTCAACGTTAGTCATATGGACGATTATACCATCTGATTTTGTTGTTGACCACAGATGATAACTGACCCCATCGTAAAGGAATCACTTGACTTTATATCTTTATAAACATAATTCATATCTCGTCTTAAACAGTCTGCAAAATCGACATAAAATTTATTCGGCGTATCTTTTCCCTCAAGTTTAATGTTAACATTTTATAACTTACCAGTAAGCTGAAACAATTATGTATAGGTTAATGTTTGTTATCAAGGGTTTAACAAACCGCCCAAGCTCGACGCAGCCGAGCGAGCGGTTTAACTTGTTAAACCCTCGATAACAAACATTAACCTACTTAATGTATGGAATTGTTTTGACGTTACTATCCAAGTCCATCTCTACACGCATGCGCACAAAGATTAGTCGTATATACAATGTACTAGGTTACCAATTAAACCAAGTTGTTTAACGATCGAAAATTTAGAAAAAATACTGCTATCTCATTGGTCAAAATATAATTCCATACATTAACTATGTTTTATGACTCCCTACAGTACGCGCCTAATGACTGTATCCTAATACACCATAAACATTATTTGCATATATGATTGCTTGGTCAGGTATATGTATAATTAATTGGTTGTCATGCCAAAAGACATTGTTTATTTCTGATGAAGCGTGCTATTTCGCCTATCTCTTGAATCCCCCGTTTAACATGTATAGAGCTCATATGTATCATGATCCAAAAATTAAACAGTATATTTAAGCAGTTTACTAACACATAATGGAAATATGTCTACTGAATTAAATATCAAGTAATGATTTCAGTTTCTTTAATTATCAACATGCAACTGAAAAGTAATTCCAATAGGTCATCTTAGATCTGTTAATTTGAGAGATTGTCTTGACTTGACTATTTGAGTTTACCGTCGCTTCGATAGTATTTCAGTCATATAGCGACGTCCAGCTTATTACAGGTGAAGGAAGACCCCGAATGCACGGAGGCATCCGGGTAGAACCACCGACCTACCGCAAGCCATAATTTGAGAGATTCGTTGATGACATGATGACGTCACAATTTTTAGAACGAACGAAAAAACAACAACAATAATGGCCATCTGTGAATATGCACTGAAAACGTCAGAAGGTTTCAACTCGTGTTTAGCAGCAGCTAAGTAACTGAAAAACCTAGAATTATTTTTTTAGTGATTTTCTTGTTTGTGATTTATTACAATAGAAGTAGAATACTTTCACTTTTCAAACGATGCAACATTAGTGATTATATATCCCGCAGATAAGATACCCAACTAGTAACAGAATTGGTATCGTGTTAACCAGTTCATTAAAGGTCTTACGACAAATCAAATGTTGTGTTGTGCATTGTGGAAAGTTCAGGTGAATGTGTATGTTCCGCAAATTGTTTTGTTGAATAGAGATGCTATCTCGTTAAAATAATGCAACATCTAGATAGCCTATCTTGTATATAAATAATCAGTCTTTGAACATTGCTTGTGGTGGAGCTCATATCGACAACCTACAGGAACTAGAAAAGACAGCCATCAAACCCGGTAGTGTTTCTTGGTGAGTACAGAGCCAATATCAACGTAGTGTCTTTAAATACGTTTTTCAGTCTAATTAATTATTTCAACGAGAATTATCTATATTACGGTATGTATCAAATTGTTGGAAATCAAAACTAAATCATGATTGCTATCTGTGCCAACATCCGAAATGAAATATGAGTATTTTTAACGAGAAAAATGGTGTGTTTCGAAGTGATACTGATATATAGCCATTAAGCTTGGCATTTATATCACCAACACCTATTCTTAAAAAATGGACATTAGCAAATACATAAATACTTCTAAGATTATTTATTGAAGACTTAATGTGAATTTCACTCTATAATTGTATATAGGGTCTAGATACCCAAACGAATATGGGGATATATATTCTTTAAAAAGTTTTGCATGCAACATACTATTATGTTTATATTTCATCAATCAATTTTGTGATTGACTGCACAAAAGTGTCCAGGACACCAGAATATAACTCTTGAATGAATTTATAATAAATTATGACCCTTTTTGAACGTTTGTATAAAGTTATTTCATCAAAATTTAGTTTAATGTTTTCATGCAACTTGAAGGGCATTAAACCAACAAATATTAGCTACAATTTTGCATTTACTTTAAAATTTATAATCGGCGAAATATCATACGGACAGCTCTTGTTTTCATTAATCTACTTCTTTATATATGATTAATAAAATTAATCAAACGTATAGCATCGTGTCCTTCATAAATTACATCAAGGTATTCATGGTGATAGGCGTAGAAAATAAATTTAGCAAAATCAAACGAATGTATCGGTATGATGCTCATTTAAATCACATAACAGAACACCAATTATAATGCATAAAACATGCTTTTTCCCAGTGCCCTCTGAAGTTCAAAGCATGATCAAGCATTTTTTCCCCATAAACATTCAAGACATTCCAGAGTTGTTGAAACCTAATATATTTAGTTATATTTTGCAAGGCCTAAACCTATGAGTGAGATGAATATTGTATATAAAGTTTGCAATTAAATGATGGGTGTCCAAATGTGCACTGTTATGTAATCAATGATACTCGCGAGGAAACTCAGAAGGTTGCACACAGTGGTGATTAAGTAAGCTGATGTATAATTCAATCTATTTCCTTTTCCTGTGGCATTCCATACAGTAGTTATATACTTCTTGCGAATGGAGCATTCCGTCAAGGAAGCTACCACTTCTTATTGAAACTCACTCTTAACTTATATGTAAGTAAGCCCGTGATGTGGCTTCTGATATTTGTTCTCGTGAACTCGTGAAAATATTCTATTTAAGTGCAACTCTTAGCGAACCTAATGAGGAAAACACTGAGGCGTCTTATATCAAATATGTGTTTCCATTTTAAGAGTTAGACTATCGTCAAGGAAATGGATTGAAGAAGTTTCTAGCGATAAAATCAGTTATCAAACCACCAATCTCTGTTCCTTATTTGCTCTCCTCCTCACCACACTCCTCGTCACTGGTGGTGTTGTCACCATGGACGACACTTCCGAGATATTCGTCAAATGCCGATTAATATCAGCAATTTTTGTTTGGAAATAGATCAAGACCTATTCCAATTATCAAACAGTTCTAACACTATAGACATTCTTTCATTATTTTTCTTTCTTTTCATCACATCAATATAAACGATATTAGATCTATGTCAGCATCAGTTGTCATTTATTGTTGTGTGCGAAATTTAAATTCTAAGTTTAAATCGTTTCTTAGAGCTGCTTTAAAGCAGACGACGCAAAAATTTGAATTCAAAACAATTCATTAGTTGAAAGGTTTTTAAAGCATCCATATGAACCCCGCGTATAGAAACAATCTTTCAGACACTACTGCACGAATTACTTTAAATGGTAAATATCTAAACAGCGAGCCATGCTATTCGGAAACAATATATGTCAACAAAAATACATTTAAAAGCCAGGATGACGTATTATAACCCTCTTTTCCGACTTAATAATTCAGTGAGTTTTAAATACTATTATTTTCTGTTAACAATGCACTCAGTCCTCTGAGCAATGTTGGACTAGATAACGATTATTCTTCCGCTTGTGTTTATTATTGATGTAATAATGGAATAAAAGAGCGCTACCTGTTGCGATGACATATTACAAATAATGCATGACCATATTGTTTTGGTGTCTCTTTTCGCTTAACATGACAGTCGGTGTATAGAAACGGAAACAGGAATATTGAAGCTTTTATTTAAAACATTAAAAAAAATAGCTTACCTTAAATCCTTAAATGTTATATACTAGGACATTGAAGTGATACAAGTGTTAAGGTTATATTGAGGACAACAAATTTATCAATTCTGCATGTTTTTTTGTTTTTTTTTGTTTTTTTTGAAAATCTCAGGCTTGATAAAGCTTTATAGTATTAGGAAAACGAAGGAGTTTAATTTAATTTTCAACTTTCATTTAAGAGAGTTTGAACAGCTTTGGCATGTGATTGGAGAATGAGGAACTTCAGCGCAAACATCAAATTTCATTGAAGAAATTTTTTGAGATGTGTGAAAAAATGCCTCCATGTCGTCAATTAACTACCAGAGAAAATCACCTCTGAATCGCTGGTGAATCAAGGAAGGTTTGTTGCAAAACCTGAAATTGTGTACAAAAAAAAACTGCTTTTAAGACGGTAGATTCACATACATTTATCAGTATAACTCACTCTAAAAACCTTAAGTGGTAAAAAGTGTAACTCAGCGTTATTTGGATCAAACATCTTGATCATAAATAATGAAGACATAATTCTGAGGACAAAAAAATGATCAATGCGACTTGTGTGTATATATTTGCCTCCATTGTGCATAATTGCTTTATAGATTTAGGAAAATGAAGGAGTTTATTTTACTTTTCAATTTTTGTTTACTATGTCTATTAACTGATTCTTACGCAAGTTTGATCATCTTTGGGAGGCGATTGATAAACAAGGGACTGCAACGCAAACATGGACTTTCATTGGAGAAATGTATCGAGGTGTGTGAAAGAATGCCTTCATGTTTGTCAATTAACTACCAGAGAAAGTTCCATCTTTGTGAGATGAACAAAGCATTCGCGGATGAATCAATGCTTGTTAGAAAGCCTGGTTTTGTGTACACTAAAAAGACGGATTTTTCAAAGGTAGACACATATTCACTTATCATAGACTGAAACACTCTGTACGTCTAAGGTTATATATAAGGTTAAAGAACTGATAAAAATGTATTACTGAATGTATAATCATAGTGTGCATATTCCCTCCTCAAATATAGCTACATTGTATCATTCTCAAACAAAGGCTTACTAGCTCACCTGAGCTCATGCGCTCATGATAAGCTATTAGGATGAATGTCCGTTGTCTGAACTTCGTCGTCTACAATTAGTGTGTTTGCACTCTAGCATCTTCATTTCTTAAGCAATCATCTTTCAAATTTATGACAATGTGTATTACCATAATCTCTCAGGCATATTCGATTATGAGTGAAATCGCCTAATTAGGACATGAGTTTGGCTCTTTTAATATAATAAAAATGCCAGATTTACTATTGTTTGCACTCTAGCATCTTTTTTTTCTTAAGCAATTATGTTCATATATATTGACAATGTTCATAGCCATAATGTCTCGACCAAGTTTAATCATGGCTAATTTTGCTCAATTATGTCAAAAGTTATTGCCCCTTAAGTATTGTAAAATGCCAGATTTCACTTTGTTAGCACTCTAGCATCTTAATTTCTTAAGTATTCATCTTCAAACTTTATGACTTTATTAGCTTTAATATTAAATAAGTAACTGGTGTTGCACGCAACACATGAAGCCCCTACTGGTGAGATGTGAGAAAAACAAACAAAATGACATGCAGAATCTCTATACTGTCATCTATTCATATACCAAGTTCCATAATATTATCTTGAACGGTTTTTAATTTATCGCTCGCTGGATCCAGATTTCTGGACGTCAGGACGGACGGACAGACGGAGGACAAACCTATAGTCCCCACCAGTGTAAACACCGGAAGGGGACTTAATGCCAAATTTCACTTAGTTTGAATTCTAGCTTTTTTATTTCTTAAACAATTATCTTCAAAATGTATGACAATGTTCCCCCAAATATACATTTTTTGATATATATACTTAGAATGCCTGGACTAATTTAGACAAAACAAAATTAATATCATGAGTCCTTGATAATTTACCTACGAACGCTTAACATGTCGTTCATTACAGAAAAATAAGCCAACGCTCTGAGGCTGAACCTTAGCTTATTTTGCTTATATATATGTAGTCAATAAGTTTGAAGATGACTGCACAAGAAATAAAGATACTAGAGGGCAATTCTCTCGGCCACGATGCATTATGGCTGATATCGCCTAATAAGGTCAGGAGTTATGGCCCTTTTAATAATGTTAATATGCCAGATTTCACTCTAGCACCTGTATTTCTTCAGCATCATTTTCAAATTCAAATTTTGACAATTAATGTTTATAGCTTTACTCCCTCGGCTAAATTCATTTTAGGCCATGAGTTAGTTATTTCTACTTAGAGTTAAACTTAGAATTTTTTATGCTACAATCTTTAAATTTTGACCAAATGTACTGTTTGATTTCTGGAATTAAAATTATATTTCATCATAGATTATGTATCTGGTACAACTATGCTATAGTTTAGTAACTTGCATTTGCAATGCAGGCAGTATTTCTCAGGTGAGCGTCTTTAGGGCCATCTTGGCCCTCTTGTTTTAATTATGCCAGATGTGTAATAAAATGTGCATTTTTCTTTTCCATCTATACATAAAATTTAAATACTCTTACCATTATTATCATTATTGTTGTGAAATTTATACTTCGGATGCCTGGACAAATATAGACAAAACAAATATCACTAGTTCATGAGAATATACCTACGAATGCTTAATTACTATTTAGTATAGTTAACGCTGTCGTTCATTACAGGAAAATAAGCCAACGCTCTGAGGCTGAAACTTAGTTCATATAAGCGGTTAACCCTTGCCCCACAGTAAGCGCGAGTACTGTTATTTTGATCAATACGTCAGTGCACTATACTTAACTCGTTAATTAAAAATTGATAAAAAAAAATGGAATTGCAATTGACCCAGTTCATATTCAGGCGTTCGTTTGATCCGACATTTTTTTTTCACACAAACACTTCAATTTTGCTTTGTTTTAAGAAAAGGGATTTAGAACAAATACTAAACTTACTTCCAATTTATAAGATAGATAACAAAACTTACTTCCAATTTATAAGATAGATAACAAAACTTACTTCCAATTTATAAGATAGATAACAAAATTCAGAAATATTCCTTGTGAGAAACGGCATCGCACAATATTGCAATCACACGTTTCGGAATTCACTGAATGAAGACTCAAGCGTGCAACACAAATTGCTTAACTAAATTCTAAATTTAGTTTCAATTAACTAAAAATTTCGGGGCTATATTTTGACACTTAATTTCCCGTGTTTTTTATTTCTACGGGGGGATATAGTTCCAAATGTGTTTGTTTTCTGTTTGATCACTTAGTGCTGCTAATTTCTGAGGTTGCATTTTGAAAGTCAAAACTGAATTGAAATGTGTTAATAAGTGGTGCTGAAAGTAAGTTGAATTGGCCGGAAGTGCATCGATAGCTACTTGGAATTTTACTACGCAGCGTCCCTTAAAGGGAAGGTTGCAGGTTCGAATCTAGCTGGGTTGCTTTTTTGTAATAATGAATATAATTTCATTAACCTATATTAAATAAAAAAAACATACGTAGATGTAAGACTCAAAACTTACATAATATGATTTCATTTGGTTTGAATATACTTATTTATGTATATATTATGAACCGCAGGAAAGACAGACAGAGCCGGAAAGAGCGCCAATAGGTTTATTTATTGTCAGCAATCAATTGAAACAGATTTTGTGTTTATCCTTGTTTGTTACGGTCGTATTTACGCAAGTTAAATCGGGTTTATAACATTAAGATTATTGTTATCGGTTGTAAGTTTCATCCTCGTTTATTACAATCACATAGAAAATAAGTGCGACAACATTGCATTATGTATGTCTCATAATGCTACTTTTTTCATGAAAAAGAAAATATAAAATGACTTTGACGTAATGAAGACTAACACAAATGGTACATAATGTGCAACTATCTGTTGTGAAATAGCAGATATACATATTGAAAATGTTGATCAAAGCTCGCCATGTAGTATTTCGTATGGATGTCAAAATATTCTCATTGTTTACATTTTGCATTGGCGAGTACTCCTGAAAACGGCCCCTAATCAGAAATAATTTGAATTTGAAAAACCGTCGACGAATCACAATTTACGTAATTAAATTTATGAACTCACGATTAGTTATCGGAGGCATATGGAAGGTGTAAGGAAAACAATTTAATGGTCTTTAGTAAATGATTCTTTCTTATTTATGCATTGTAGTAATGTCATCGTCAACGGGCATATACAAGTTGCATCTCTTAACAAATATTTAACATTTATTTTGCTTTCCGTCCGAAGAAATATTTGGAAGAATAGGGGGCCTTTAGAAATCCCATTCCCTCAGCGCTATCGACGCTTTGAATTGTGTTTTTAATGTACGTGCGTACAAAACTTTTAAACCTCCACAGCAGATTTTGAGGAATTGTGGTAATATTTATAAGCAAAACAAACAAATGATTGCATGCGATGTTAATACAGTTTATTCCGATTTCCATTAATTTTCAACAACATTTCCAAAAATTAAAAAAAATGGGGCTAACATGATACCATCGAAACTCAATGTCATAGAAATCATCAAACAAAAAAGTTTGTGTTCTCAATGTTGCATTTTGTTAAAGGGGTGATAGTAAGTTTTATTCAGTGTATTTATGACACCAACGAGTAGCTCGTTCTGTTACGATCCACATATGGCCCATGGTATTATTAGTTTTCAATTACTTGTTCAATCGATCATTTGGAAATCATTAAATGATTGCCAAATATTGTTATGTTATTTATAATATTTATGTATTTATTTTATTAAAAAATGTTGTTGTTTTTTTGTTTTTTTTTCATTTGCGAAAATTGTATATTAAATATGTTTTCGATTTGAATTCAAAGCAAATTCCTGAATTTTATATGAGTGTACGCATACCAACGGAATAGTTCTCATAATGGTTTAGATACTTTCGGAATAATTCATGTTTCGTTCGGTTTGAGGCTGTGCCGTTATTCATATTCAACATGTATATCTTTTCTCCAGGAAATCAAGTGTGATTGTGCGGGAAATGACGTATGTAATGACGATGGAACTTGTTCAGTAACCGGATGTTACGGAACGATTGAAAACATTAATTCTATTGGAAACATGAACTGTATCGGTTCCAAATTGAAGTATTCCTGCAAATATAGAGCAGATGTTGATATTCCTAATACGTTTTACGCTAGATGCAAAGAGAATGGGGTTTGGAACTGGACATACGAAGATATCTGCACTACATTGTTCATTGGAGTTGCGGGACTCGGTGGTGACCTAGCTGATGAATGGGCTATGGGCAGTAACTCAAACTTTAATCATTTTTGTACTGTCTCCAACATATTAGTCTGCAGTAATCATTTTCGTCACCAACTGTTGGACCATTGGGATGTTTTGAACATCCAAATGCTGCGATTTTCTATCCACCATAATGAACATGAGGCACAATTTGTTCTTTTTAATGCAAGTAATTCGTCGATATTAGATTGGTTCAACAAAGGCAGAATTGTTGGATCTAGTTGGTCCGACATAAATGAGTTAATGGATCCGTATTTTGGCTTATATGGATTCGGGACAAATATTCACAGACGACGGTTTTATATGAGTTATCGCTGGAATGGATGCCCTGGTGACCAAGGATGGTTTCTGGCATCAAGTCCATTTCAAAGAGATGATATATGCCACTATGAATTCGTATACGGTGTTGAATCTCCATTCTTAATCTACAGTAAGGTTTCAACATTTGCAACTTTTTCTAACTTAACACAAACTGGGCATGCCGATAGTATAAGAATATCAATCGACTGTTCAGGGGGTTGCTAAATTAGCCTTATTTCACGGTGCATAACTATATCGGCAGGCTCTCTGCGGAAATCGCTGTATCGGCAGGCTCTCTGCATTCGCACCGGTCATTCTCTGCCATAAATATTAGCAAACACTGGACAGAAGGGAAAGAAACAGACCAATGGTCACTTTTCAAAGTTGAGTTGCCCAATATTAAGTATTGCACGGAATATTAGAATATCTTAGCTATATATATGCGTGTAAACTTTTCAATTATCAGCGACTGCGACCTGAAACTCGGCCAAACAGTTAAGTGATGTACCAACATGGAACACAACCTCGGCACTTTCTACAGGCTTCAGCAGGTAATTGCTTTGATTATGTCATAATATGACCATCAAATGTATTCTTTGCAGTATATTCTTCAAGAAGATACCGACAAATTGGCCGATTTTAATCTTGAATATATTGAAAAAAACAACCTATTTTCGGTTTTGTTGGTGCACGGGAGGTCTCTTTGCACATCACTTCTTGAAGCACAGGCGGACTCTCTGCATTTACCACAGACAGGCTCTCTGCAATCTTTGGTTTATCGTATTGTTTACGGAAAATGAATAATTTTATTGGTCCTTACCCTACTTTGTTTTTTTTTTCTTTTCTTACTTTGCATGCAATTTGTATTGTTTTCGTAGTCAGATACAAATCTGTTTAAGTATATATGTGTTACTTTTTTTTTGTTACTATTTTGTTGATAAGAATATAAAAGATTAACATGCTTGACAAAGCGAAAGTAAATACATAAATGAATAAATGCGTCCATGGATTTAAAGTAACGAATGATTATTAACTCCATTATTACTTTGTCAAAAACAAGGCCACTAGGGACGTGACCAACATACAATAAAATGATTATAACATTATAGGCATTTTATATAAATATTTTATTATTCATAAACATCGCACTGAAGAAAGTAAATTTATGTTATAAGCGTATTTCGAAAAAATGTGATTGTCGCGTAGAACAGATACGCCACTGTTAATTTATTTACAAACACACACGGATTTACATGTGTAACTTCAAAGTCTAAGAGTATTTATGCACAATTTTAAAAAATAAATATTATTAATTCATCTATTTTAAATATTGACTTTAATATCACTTTCAGTTGTCGTAGCAACGCGATAGTTTTTTTTTTTTTCAGTATGAATGAACAATATAAATGCGAGAAGAAAAACCTCATATCCCAAGGCGATTTGCAGCCAAAGAGTTTTAAAACTAATCGAATGTGTAATAAGTAGTCGACATGTTTCGCCACAAACTGACAATCTATCCTACTTCTTACATAGGAGAGAATGAACGGTGTGTATTGGACCAAATGAAGGCATTTTTTTTGTTCAAAATATTCGGAGAATATAGGCGGCATCCCCCTCCCCCTTTTCTATTTTCTCCCCCCCCCCCCCCTAACTATGACAGTTGCATGTACTCACTGCTGCATTTTTTTAAATGTTATATTCTTAATAAAACCGCTATGATTAATTATTTTAAGATTAAGAGCATTCGAAAGTATCTGTCAAATGAAGCCGCTGAAACACTTGTTTTATCTTTAGTAATATCCCACTTAGATTATTGCAACATAATTCTTTATAGGATATCTCAAAATGAATTATACAAACTTCAACGTATTCAAAATATGTGTGCTAAACTCGTGTTTAATCGTTCCAAGTACGATAGTTCAAAACAGGCATTATTTGATCCCTCACTGGCTTCCGATTAAAGCACGCATCAGTTTCAAGATATTAACATACATGAATAACTGTTCGGTAGAAAACGCACCATCGTATTTAATCGAAACATTTGTCTCCTCAAGTGTCAAAGCGAACCTTAAGATCATCTGAATCCTCTCATGGTTGTTATGTTGTTCCTTTTAATAAGGAAAAGACTTTCTCTGACAGAAGTTTTAGTACGATTGGTCTAAAACTGTGGAATGAATTATCACTTAGTCTGAGACAGTGTGAATCTGTAGAAATCTTCAAAACACAACTGAAGTCATTTTACTTCAAGGACTAATTTACACTGTTTTAAGTGATGCTAATGGCATCGCTGACTGTTCCTTATTGTTTTATGTATGTGTATATAACTCATCAGATTTTATCATTTTCAATGTACAACGCCATTGAATATGTATTTTATATGTAGATATAGGCGTTAAATCAAATTAGCAAATTTCAAGTTTTAAGTTTCTTAAAAAATTGTTCAAACATGTTGTATCATTGGTCTTATTATAGTTTATGCAATATAACATCATTAAATAAGAGCAAAATACAATAAAAGGCAAAATGCAGAGAGCCTGCCTGTGGTAAATGCAGAGAGTCTGCTGTGCTTCAAAAAGTGATGTTCAGAGAGACCTCCCGTGCACCAACAAAACCGAAATTAGGGGGCTTTCAAGAAATTTACATTAAAATCGGCCAATTTATCGGTATCTTCTTGAAGAATATACTGAAAAGAATACATTCGATGGTCATATTATAGACATAATCAAATCAATAACCTGCTGAAGCCTGTAGAAATTGCCGAGGTTGTGTTCCATGTTGGTACATCACTAAACTGTTCATCCGAGTTTCAGGTCGCAGTCGCTGATAATTGAAAAGTTTGCACGCATATACATAGCTTAGATGCTTGGTGCAATACTTAATATTGAACAACTCAACTTTGAAAAGTGACCATTTGTCTGTTTCTTTCCCTTCCGTCCAGCGTTTGCTAATATTTATGGCAGAGAATGACCGGTTCGAATGCAGAGAGCCTGCCGATATAGCGATTTCCGCAGAAAGCCCGCCGATATGGTTATGCACTGTGTATTTGTAACATTTCAATGACAAACAGATAAGACTGATTGATTCTTATTGACAAAAATGAATGAGTCTCAAAATTTAAAATATTAGTTCCTTGAATCGAAAGTATAATGTCACTAATATTAAATTTTCTGTTGTTATTCCTTACTTCAGTGTTGTTGTTTTTTTGTATTGTATATGGTTTCCATTTGTCTGTGTTGTACATGGCTACTTGCCAGTACATTTAGATGTTCAGTTAAAGATCTGAGAGATTGAGGAGATACTTTGAGAGATACCTAGACAGATACTTAATGGACATATATTGTAAGAGACTCCAGGCCCGAACATGGGCTAGTTACGCTAAATGGCAGCGCTAAGTCTGAGTGGGCCATGGCCTTTCATGCTGAATAAAAATAAACTGTACGAAGGCTACCTGCACTGGCCATTATACGACACACCCGAATAACGAGCCGTCGTTTTATGTCAGATTGGGAAACAGTTCCCTCTCTCTCCCTCTCTCTCTCTCTCTGTATCAGAGAGAAAGAGAGAGAGAAAATATTTTAAGAAAGCAGGAGCGAAATCTATATCTTTTGTAATATTTCAACGCGTGCCAACATGCTGCGATGCTGTTTTAACCCGAGTTGAGGATTAACTGACCTAAATTATCCCACTGTGATAAGCTCCTCTTTGTGCGGGTTGTTCTTTCATAACCGATTGGAATAAAAAAAAATCCATTTATCAATTCCGACTAATTTTTCAAATATTGTTTAAGCTTGGAAAATTTGGAGTCTTTTGTTGTTATACAAACAATATACAGGGGGCTGCCGTGGCCGAGCGATTAAATCGTGGACTACAAATCTCTCAGCCCCTCACCGCTGTGGGTTCGAATCCCGGTAGGGACCTCGGATTTTACATGTGAGGAAGCCTTCCAGCTGGCTTGCGGTAGGTCTGTGGTTCTATCCGGGTACCTCTGTGTACTCGGGGTCTTCCTCCACCTGTAATTAGCTGGACGTCGCTATATGATTGAAATACTATCGCAGCGACGGTAAACCCCAATACAACAGCAACAAAAAATATACAAGTTACTGCAGTTACTGCTAAAATACAGAATAGTTTTCTGTTACTTTCCACACCAAATAACTTAGGTTCCGACTTTGAAACACAGTATATTTAGATATTTACACCATCTGAGAATCAACGATAAGATAATCAATGCTTTCATAAATAAAGCATAACACCCTGTTCTGAGCTCTCAAAAAAACTAAATGACGTAATCTTATCGGGGAAATCATGACAATTGATTTTATTGGATTAAACATTTTAACGGAAATCAAAGATACATGTGGTAAGATTGGCAAAAAAATAGCAAAGTCAAGCAACTAGGAATAGTTAAAGGAGCAATTATGATGGTGAAAAAAAAAAGATGACTAATATCTTGATTATCAACTGTTGACAATATTACAAACTTGTAGATATTAAATTTTACTAAAGTTTTTTTTTGGATTGTTGATTATAAAAATATGTTACGGCTTTGATTCAACTATTTTGATTATGTTCATCGTTTTTTTGTTGTTGTTTTTTTGTTTGTTTTAATAATGGTTTATATCATTGTTACTGGAATTACAAACGCTTGAATTCAATTTTTGTATTATTTTGGTGATGTATATTTTTTATTCTTTGTTTAATTTGTAAATGATTAATTTGCATTTTATAACATTTTTCCCTTATGTAGAATAATATAGCCGGGTTGAGTATAGTTGCGTTTATCCACAGTTTGATCATATGTACTTTTCTTATATCTGTCAGTGAAAACTTGTATAATTCAATCACTACCAATTGGTTGATTTACAAGCACAAAGCCTATCTTCATGCATTATTTTTATATCTGACTTCCGCTGTAACTTAAGTGAGTCAAATAAGTTACATTTCTCAGTTTTAAATTATTCAACTGATTAAATGCCGTGAAGAGATTATGCAATGTATAACATGTATGTTGCGCTGTCGTTTGTTGTGTTGTGTTCAAACTTGTTTTTTAATTAAATGCACCCTTAAATATTAAATTGATGTTCCAATTTCTAGCTTTGTGTTATTTAAATAAAAATCGCAATGTCGTCATTTTTCGAAATTAATTATCTTCGTGTGTTAATTTTTCGGTCCCATAATTTACGATATTCTTGTACATCATTGTAAATCTTGTACATCATTGTACATTTTGTAACTTTTGTATATCATTGTAAATGTTGTACCTCATTGTACATCTTTTACATCGTTCAACATAGATCATGACACTGTTGGTGTGGTAACAAATAATACTACATCGTCCTCAAACAAAAGGATGAAACATTAAAACGTTTTCTATAGAAACATACCTTCAGTAGTAGTATTTATTTATTTCATGATGTTCCTTCTTTCCCGTGTAATATAACCGTAACATTTTTTATTCAACACGTGTAATATAACATCGTCATGACGTCATTTAACCCTTTATAATTCATTGGATAAAAAACAACGTACAAAAACGCGCGCGAAACGTCAAATTATTTTTACTATTATTCTTTTAATCTCAGCATTTAAAGTCATGTGATAAAAAGAATTCCCGATAAGTTGTCATATGATATAAAGTTTTATTAAACTCGTCCAACAAAATGGTTTTCACTGAAACTTAAGTGAGTCAACGTAATATTTTGCAGCTGAAGAGGCTCGCTTTTTACCATTTTCTTGAACTCTTTTAATAAAATTTTATATTATATGACAACTCATGTGGGATCCTATAGAAACTCTATTATACCGATAAGGGAAGGAAATATAATATACTTGAGCTGGAATCTCCCACATGACACCGATATTCGAAGCAAATAAATCGGATATCCCATTGTATCTTATTGATGTTTTCTCTTGAACTTATTGGCTCTTATCATTTTGACACTAGTACCTTTGCTGGTGCGGATGAGGTTAGGGCGAATTATACAGATGGATTGGGTACGAAAGTTGAAAAGGTGAAGCGAGCGCGTAGGCGTATTTGATTGGTTAAGAATTTACTTGTATACAGTATGGATGGAGAAGAGGACAAACGCTTAATGAGAGAAATATTTTTGCTTGTGCTGAGGATGGTGCAAACATAATCATGATTCAGTACGTGCCCTGTAAAACTTATACAGTGTAAGTCTATATATGTATCTTTCATAAATATTTTCAATTATTTGTATTAAAGTGTCAAAAGTATATTCTCAAACGTGAAGATTTGGGATTTAAAGATGACGCCCTCCATCGGTGGCCACGAGGTTTCGAACACTTGAATGCTTGTTTAGCTTATACAATACAGTAATGATAGTTAGGTTAATGCTACTTTTGTAGAAGATATTTAACAGTTTTCTAGTCACATTACTTGTTATAATGTTATATTTCTATAACAAATTTGAATATTTGTTGAGTAGTTTCTGCACAGCGTTTCTTTGACCATATCGCATATCTACATGACTGCTTTTAAAAATAAGTGTTAATAAAACAAATTAATTTTAAAAAGAACAAGAAGACCCTAGCCGCTAAAAATCACGTGTACACGAGGCTATCATGTTTGAATGACTCGAAGCTTTCTCATGTCCGTACTTAGTTATATCAATCCAGTCATCAATCTGTCTTTTTACCCCCCACCCCTCTCTCTCTCTCTTATTTATAATAAAACTTTAAAAATACTATAATTATACATCCGTCCTCTTCTTTCCTTCATTCATTATCACTTTTGGGGGCCTCCGTGGCTGAGAGGGTAAGGTCGCTGAGACTTTAACACTCAGCCCCGTGGGTTCGAATCCCGGCAGGGTCTTTCGGATTTTCTTGTGAGCCTTCCAGCTGGCTTGCGGTAGGTCGGTGGTTCTACCCGGATGCCTCCGTGCATTCGGGGTCTTCCTCCACCTGTAATTAGCTGGACGTCGCTATACTGGAAATACTGTCGAAACGACGGTAAACTCAAATAGTCAAGTCATTATCACTTTTGCCAAAATCAGTAAATTTACTAAATTATTATGAAAGTAATTGTTGTTTATAAGAACCTGCCCAGCCCTACCGGAAAAAAAAACATGTACATTGTGTATTGTATCAAATGTTGAATATGTTAATAACTAACAAATTATTTCAAGTTTCTATTTTCTAGTTTAAAAAAAAAAGCAAACGGTGTCATATTGAAAGGAGAGCAACTATATTTATGTGTAAAGATATGTGAAGAAGAACATATATACATTTTTTGTGTTTTTCATTTTTTAATTATTTTTATTTCTTCATATGTATTATACGGACGTCCAAATAATTTACCATATAAACTATAAGTTCAATTCACCGATATATCTGAACGAATTACTATATAAACTAGAGTCGCTGCTAGACATCATCGGCTTTTGCTTAAATGAACAGTATTAAACCTGATCAGCCAGAAAAATAAGCTTTTACACTGTAGACCGAAAAAAACTGGTTTTGTTATGTAAACTGAATGCAAATGGCTACAGGTTGGGTCTTTCATTTGAGTTATAATTGACATGTAAGTCTGACCTTGACCATGGGGCCAGGGATCCAACGTTTAAATGGTATGCTTCAATTCATTTAGGCAAGTCTTGCTGCCAAATTAATAAGTTACAGCCCGGACAAGCAAATCAAGCACTGTTTGCACCTTCACCTCTAGGTGTTTTCACCTTTAAGTATGACCATAACCTTAGAGCCAGGCACCAAACTCTTGTGTGCAACATCAAATACTATAATTGCAATCAGTACTGACAAGTTATTTCCATGTCTAAGTTACGGCCGGACAAGCAAATCCATCGCCATGACCTTTTACCTTTAACTGTTTCATTGACCTTAAAGCTAAGAACCCAACACTTGAATCCAACACTTCCTTTCATAGAGACAATGATTACTGCATTTTAATGACGCTCACCTGAGAAAAACTTCCTTTATTGTCTGAAGAAGTTATTAATCTAGAGTCGCTAACGTGGCAGCATCCGTTTTTCGCGGATACAACATTCTTTGGTGCCTAGTAATGCTACAAAGTTCCATTTAGTATAGTATAGAATTTGCATGATTTGAACATTAAATTTCCAGTTTGAAGCATAGCACAAAAACTTATTTACAATGAATCAACAATGGATCAAACTTTGAACTGTCAAAAAATAACCAAATCATGCCAAATTTTTAAAAGCACAACATCACTGGAAAGAGCTCTTCTTTAAGCACTGGGACATTTGTCCATATTCTCTCAATTAATATTCTTAGTTTTGAAGCTTTTATGACCGAAGAAAAAACCTATAATAGTAATATGACCTTGACCATTGCATTTTTTAACTTTTTAAATTGTGAGACCCTTTAATCATAAAACTACAATACCTGTGAAAGAATGGTGAAAATTGAATAAAAAAATAAGTTCAGGAGCTTTAAAAAAATCTAAAAAGTCACGTTTTTGATATTTTGATTTTTTTTAAATATAAGTGAAGTTTTATCAAATCCTGTGGACACACTATACATACCCTAAATTTGCCAATCCATATATTGTGTGCGTATATGTCTTATAATTTATATGCAGCTAACAGAATTCTTCTATCCAATTTCAAACAAAAATGGGCAGGTTTTTCGTAGACCTACTCTTATTTGCACAGTTTTTTGCAAGGTTCGAACATTTAACGTCTTCTAGCGCAAATACTTTCCCGTACCCAATACTTTGAAATCCATCATATTCTGTTGTGCTGTCAACAAGGAACAGAATGCTGAAAACCGCATTTGAATCAGACTTCAACTTTTTTAGTTATAAGCAAAAGAGTGCTTTTAAGCAAAACTCCCTCTAGCGGCAAAATGAGAAACAAAATTTATTATTTTTTTTACAATTAGGTACCTAGAAAAGCAGCAAATAGTTCAGTTAAGTATACAATATGCATGGGTGGAACATTCTGTCACAATTTGAAGCTTAAAACTGCTTTACAATTGCTCAAAAAATGATCACAATTTGGACTGACATAAAATTACCAAATGAAGCCCGATCTTCAAAAAATAATATCACTGGAAAGGGCTCTTCAAGAACTTACACTTTTGTCCAAATATTCTCAATAACATACTTTTAGTTTTGTAGCTATTTTGGGCCGAAGAAAAAAAGAATGATAGAAATATGACCTTGGACCTTTGCATTTTTTTAACTTTATAAATTATCAGGCTCTTTGAATCATAAAACAAAATTACTTGTGAAAATATCATGAAGAGTGAACCAAAAATAAAGTCAAAAGCGACAAAAATATGCTTTTGAAATTCCTATTTTCCAATATATTAGTGAAGTTTGATCGTTTTTTAGGGGACAAATCATACATTTCTTAAAATCGCAACCCCATTTTTTTGTGCGTATATATCTTTCAAATCGTATGCAGCAAAGAGAGTTCTCCTATCTAATCTCTAACAAAAATGAAAAGGTTTTTCATAGACCTACACTTATTTGCACCGTTTTTTTTCTGCGAGGTTCAAACTTTCAACCTTCCGTACCTAGCTCAAATTTTCAGCCACTCAAACCTTTTTGAGTTATAACCAAAAAAGTGATTTCAAGCAAAGCGCCCCACCCCCACCCCACGCCAGAGCTGCAAAATTGAGAAACAAAATTGAGTAAAGTTTTACCATTAGGCACCTAGTAATGCAGCAAATAGTTCAATTAATTATACAAGTCGCACTAGTGGAACATTCTTTTTCTTATATATCACAATTTGCAGCATAAATACTGACTTACAATTGTTAAAAAAAAAAGGATCAAACTTTAGAGTTCTGTAAAAATGTCAAAATTTAAAGTCCGATCTTCAAAAACTAAAGATTAATCACTGCAAAGAGCTCTTCAAGAACTAAAACTTTTGTTCATATACTCGCAATGAAATATTTTTAGTTTTGGAGCTATTTGGGGCCGAAAAAACACAATAAACATATTATGACCTTGACCTTTTCATTTTGTAAACCTTTTAATTGGGAGGCCCTTTCAAACATAACAATACATAACGTGTGAATATTTCGTGATGAATGAGGTGCGACAAAAAATGTTTTTGTAATTATATTTTTTTCGAATATTTTAGTGAAGTTTGATCGTTTCTAGAGAACAAACCGTGCATTTCTTAAATTCGCCACCCCATATAGTTTGTGCGTATATGTCTTGCAAATCTTATGCAGCAAAGAGAGTTCTTCTATCTGATCTCTAACAAAAATGAATAGGTTTTTCATAGACCTACGCACAGTTTTTGAGAGGTTCGAACTTTCAACTTTCCGTATCTATCTCAAGTTTTCAGCCACTCATACCTCAAAACTATCATATTTTATTAGGCTATCAACATGGAACATAATGCAAAAAAAAACACATTGGATCAGACTTCAACTTTTTGAGTTATAAGCAAAAAACTGATTTCAAGCAAAGCGCCCCCTAGAGGCAAAATGAGAAACAAAATTGAGTAAAATTTTACCATTAGGTACCAAGCAATGTAGTAAAATAGTTCAATCAAGTGTACAAGTCGAACATTCTACTTCTTACATATATCACAATTTGAAGCATAAAAGCTGATTTACAGTTATTTCAAAAAAGGATCAAATTTTGGACTGCCGTAAAATGACCAAATCAAGTCCGATCTCCAAAAACTAAGCACCACTGGAAGGAGGTCTTCAAGAACTAAAACTTTTGGCCGAATAAAAACACAGTAATTGTATCATGACCTTGACCTTTTCATTTTTTAAACATTTTAATTGGGAAACCCTTTCAAACATAACAATACATAACGTGTTAATATTTCATGATGATTGAACAGAAAATAAAGTCAGGAACGACAAAAAAATTTTTTTCCTAAATTGTAGTGAAGTTTGACCGTTTCTAGAGGACAAACCATGCATTTCTTAAATTCGCCATCCCATATATTTTGTGCGTATATGTCTTGCAAATCGTATGCTGCAAACAGAATGAATAGGTTTTTCGTAGACCTACCCTCATTTGTCCAATTTTTTACAAGGTTCGAACATTCAACCTCTTCTAGCACAAACATGTTCGGTATTCGAAACTGACATACCATTACATTCTATTGGGCTGTCAATAAGGAACAGAATGCTGAAAACCGCATTAAAAGCAAAAGAAAAAATGATTTTATGTAAGGCGCCCCCTAGTGGCATGCACTGAAACAAAATTGAACAGATTTTAGATTTAGGCAAAGGTTCAGATGAATGTGAATGCATGTCTAAAACTTGATGACTGTAGCTTTCATCAGCACACGAAATTGTTACGGACAGACAGACAGACACACGAAGGTATTCCTATAATCTCCTACCGCTTCGCGGCGGGGGATTAATGACGATTTGAAATAATTGCACTGCATGTGCGTATTCCTAATGATAGTTTATATTTTGAAACGAAACATGTTGTCAGGGTGTTCCTTTATCTACTCAAAAGAAATGCTTACATTTTTTGGGGGGGAAAAATGCTCCGCGGTGTCGACAATGTATGATCGACGTCCCCATAGAAGGACCTGGAACAGAAAGTTGCAGGGGATACCTTTGCACATAGATATAGACACCCATCCTGGAGGCCATACACGTTTTTGATAGTGGGACTTTTTATTACACGACCTAACTAAACTTGGAGAGATATATTACTGACTGTTTTTCCATGAGACCCCATACACCTTCTTATTCCAACAATCATCATCTGTTGCTAAACTTTATTTTATATGTCATTTTATAAATAAAGAGGACAGCGGCATGATATTAATAACAAAAATGGCCAAAACATTATTTAAATGAATAAATCCCTCACAAATTATCATCTATCAAATAGACTTACCCTCGGAATAACAAACACAGAGGGTTTTGTTAGTTCCATGTAGGTACAAAAACAGTTTTACCGTTAGAAATGAATAAAGGTCTACAAAGAGAAATAACAGAATTACTGTTGTGCTGCATGCTTTTCAGCAACATTGCACATCTTGTATGGCTCCCCATTCATTTGCGAGTTGTTAATGCAGAGGTGACCGAGTGGTTATACCGTCTGCCCGGGATTGGGAGGTTGTGGGTTTTAACCCCGGCTGCAACATACCAAATTCATGGTACTGGTTTAACCCCTAGCTTGATGCTCAGCATTTAAGGACTGGTTCGCTCGATGTCAGGATAATGTGACTGGGTGTGGTAACATGCCATATGTTCATAGTGTGATACTTCAGTATGGTAGCACTATATCTTTTGTAAACTTAGTCTCCAAATGAATGAAAATACTGTTAGCGGCAGTTAAACTCAATACATTACCAGAGAAACATCACAGCTGATGTAAATATTGTTTCACTTGTCACATTGGCCCTGGAACGATTAAAGCTATGATGTTATCTGGTCAGCGAAAAGGTACAGACTGAATTATAATGATGTCAGATAATGATTTCAGGTTAAATTAGGGTCCGTCTGCGCGGTCAGTATGTATTATGTGTACACCCCGGTGTGTGACCTCCACCGATTTGTATGTGCTGAATTTTACATAAGTTGTATTCTATACATAAATGTTTCTGAATTTTGATGTGTTCCTGAGTGTTTACGAGATAATGATGTGGCTAATTCAGCATGAATTATTGATATCTCCCCTAATGTGTAAGTAAAATTTGTCATGGATGTTGTAAGTAATTTGGTATTTTAGGTTGAAATATTTTGAAATAAGTTATCTTCTGCAAATATTTGCTGCAGCTCGAATCAAACAAAAGAAACTAGTATAACCTCTAACCCGCGCCAACCCAAAATGCTTTATAATTAACTTTACATCTTCATTTATAATTTATTAAATTAATACATCAGGTAGTAAAGAGTGTGAGACTACTTAAACATTTGAATGTAAATGAAATATTAATATAATGCCAAATAAAATCCTTAATCTCTAATTCAGTCTTACATCAGGTACAGGGTGAAAACAAAGTACATCAGATACAGGGTGAATACAAAATATTACCTATGCTTAATTCTTATTATACCATCTGAAAGCATAAAACGCATTATTTATCAATAATACTGCATTATGCCTCCCACATGGAGTACGTAATATATGGTCCAGTTCACATTTTCAGCAGCTCGGTTAAGTTTGCATAGGATTTAAATAAATACTGTGAAGACATGACTAGATGATAATTTGTCATTTTATTAAAATGACGTTCAATCTACATGGATATATGCATTTATAATCATAAAATTTATGACATGTATGAAAGGAGTCAGATACCAGATACATAAAATTATATCACCATAGACTAGATTTATAAAATCGAACATACATAGAAGAGTAAATATGATCACCTTTCATATGCAAATAAGGTGGCTAACACAAAATATGCCACAGAACTTTTACGTTCGTTTAGTATTTTTTATTCTCTTTTGAGGACTCTATCTCAAACGACTTTACAGCTTCTGATAAAATGTTGAGTAAAACTGTTTTTACTAAATGAAAATAAATAAATTTTAATAAAAAGTGATGTTCTTCAATTATCAAGACACTCAGCCATTACAGCCCATAAGGAGGTCTGTTAAGTTTTGAATTTAAGAATACTTTTAGGGACCTGATAGCCCCAATATTCTATGTTTACAAACACACACAACATAGTAACAACTACTTCAGCCCTAAAATCAAACCAACCATTGACGCTACATTCAAAGAGGAATCCATGCCCAAAATCTGACCTAATCACCGAAATAAACAAACTGAGGAAAGAAATGAGATTTCTACCTAGAAAGGTTAGGTATCCAAAAGCAAAAACATAAACTCAAAAATAGCATAAACATACAAAACATACATGAACATATATTGATTTCAGACCTATACATAGTATATCATTTACAAATCCAAACACCACAACTAATATTTTCACGTGACAATGGTATAAGTATTTTAACAATATTTCACCTAAAAGAAAATTCGGATTTTAAAGTGCACTGGAAATAGACTATTACACCAGAGGATCGGCAATACTCGGTATAATTCGCCGAATGAAACTGACTAATCAGTGAGTTGGGAAAATTTATTTCTCATTGAATACTGTGTGATATTGTACACCAGCATGTAGATTACGTGTTCTCGAAGTGCTCGTTGATCTACGTAGGTTTACGCCTGATTTCGGAGTGAAATGGTCTATTGTACATACAAACGTGTACATAAAGATTCGAAAAAAATGCGGAAATTAAGCTCACTGTAAATTGTAACTCTAAAATACTATTGACCAAATATTATTGCGGTATGTTACTTCTAGCTTCTCCAATAAATGACGCTATATTACATTATTAGAGATTTCTTATCTTGGATATTCAACAATTCATATTATTTGAAAACTGATGGTCTTCCATAATAAGAACGACCTAAATACACTACTCTTAAATTTCAAAACATGACCAAACACAACGAAATGATAAATATCATCTGACATCAATTTCATGTGACTCGCCGTATAAGCAATTTATTTCATGTCTAGGTAGTATATTTAGCCTAACTTTATTCAAATATTTAAACAGATCTTTACTATACATAGAAGGAGTATACATAGTAGTCCTTATTCTGCTATACGACTGAAATTCTATCGCAGCGACGGTAAACTAAAACAAGAGGCCCAAGGGCCATAAACGCTCACCAGTGTAAATCAGCATATTCAAGATGATTTTTTCTATAAGGAAATCAAATGACAAACCAGAGTTTTCAATTATTTTTTCTATTTGTTGCCATGGCAACCAGAGTTCTTCATGGATCAACTTTATTTGAGCAATTTTTGTAGAGGCCGACCCAAGGATCATACATGCCAATTAGTTTTTCTATTTGTTGCCATGGCAACCAGAGTTCTTCATGGATCAACTTTATTTGAGCAATTTTTGTAGAGACCCACCCAAGGATCATACCTGCCAAGTTTTATCAAATTCTGTCCAGCGGTTTCAGAGGAGATTTTTTTTGTTGCCATGGCAACCAGTTTTTGGATTTTTTGAGGCCGACCCAAGGATCATACATGTCAAGTTTTATCAAATTCTGTCCAGCGGTTTCAGAGGAGATGTCTTTTAAAGCAAATTGTTGACGACGGACGACGGACGAAGGGTGATCCCAATAGCTCACCCTGAGCACTTCGTGCTCTGGTGAGCTAAAAACCAATCAGTCAGTGTGCATATATTTCAGCATGATGGTCAAATGGCAAATAACAATTTAATCTCCCCATTTAAACATAAAACCACCCAGGTGAAAAATTCAAACATAAAAAACCACCCAGTTAAAAAGTAAGCAGGTGTGAATTGTAGTTAAGGTAGTTAACCTTGGTAATGGACTCGTCCGTCCAAGTCGCAAAACTCACAGTGTATAAGTTAGCAAACATAAGCATTTTTAGCAACAAACACCTTGACGCATTTAGTTAACCGCTCGTCTGGTAAACTAAGGGCCCCGAGATCGAATCCCACTGACGGGACATTTTTAATCTTTCGCTTATGTTACATTTTTGCCCCCTTCCTTCTTTATTTTCACTGGCTAGTATATTACATCTCCTAAATTTAGCGACAAATACGTTTTCTACCATAATTACCATAAGGATAAGCTTGTGATGTCACATTATTTTTAGATTGCAGCGCACAACAACAACAAATATAAATTAACACTTAACAACACTCAATACAAACTTTTTATTTTAAGCCCCCCCAATTACAGTCCAACAATGTATCAATTAAAACAAAGGTAACTGCAGCAGTTAAAAAATAAACACCCCCAAAATGTCTCGCACATATCATTCTCTTTTCTTATCGAAATTTTCAGAAAAAGTGTATGCAAATATGCAAGTGGAATATTAAAAAAATAGTTTGAGCATAAACGTCATACTTTGTGTTTAATTTCGAGAACTAAACAACTCAAATTAGGATGTTCATTAACTCAAAAATCTCAAATATTGTTTTACCACTATTTTAGAACAAATATGTTTATTAAGATTTTCCGTGATAACAAGCTAATGATGTTTTGCTAATAATATGCTTGAAAATCATACTCACGCCTTTAGTGCAGTTTTATTTTCGAGAAATCTGGATAGGGAACTCATACCCGTGGGGGGCGTGGGGGGGGGGGGGCTTAGTTATCAGACGCCCGTAAATCAACTTAACGAACTGACTTCCTATGCCATCCCACACATTTGCATTTGACGTTATATATTACGTCAAAGCATACATGGCACATGATAGGAGAATCAGCAAAGTAGACAGGCCTATTTGTGATATAAATCTGACAGCCACAGAAGTAGTTTTTGAAAACTCTGTTTTGGATATACATACAAAAATGTGTTTGAATGACGATCAGACAAAAACTCGTTGGATAAGAAATACTTCTGTGTTTTCTTATAAAATATGATATCAAACTTTTTGAAACGATCACACTCACGCGGCAGTATTTCAACAAGGTCACAATAAAAGAGTTCGGTTATCTATTAAAGCGCCTTGGAGAAAGCTTATCGTGTCAATCAATGGCAGATAAATTTTAGTTTCCATTTGAAGTTCCTCACCAAGTCCAATGTCATCATTCTGTCTAGCCCATGTGTATGTTCGGCCATTTTGATTCAAGTTCAATCGACTGATATGATAATCAAAAAACATTTGTTTGTATTTGATTACGTTACTATTGTACTGCAAGGAAACTTCTTGCTGAAGAGTTTGCAATAATTCAGGAAAAACAGAAAAATTTGGATATTTCCCAACGTTTAGGCCAAGGATTTTCCAAATTTGACGTTAGCATATCTGTTGTGAGCCTTGCATTATTGAGAGAAGGTTGTGTGTCTATTAGCGTAGGAATCAGTTGGATGTTGATTCTGATAATCCTTATGTACCAAGTCTTCAGTATATAAATGCACCGTCCGTTGCTGTTCCGGTATTGACCGATGGAACAACGAATTCTTCTGCAGAATGGTGTACCCTGAAATTTAAAATTGTTTAAACGTTTGATTGTGGAATCGAAGTACATGTATGATTTTTGTCTTTTATCCTAATTTCCTATTGCTTGGTGGTTCATGAAGCATTTTAACACCGATCCTTTATTTTCTGAAATACCACTTCCTCAAACTACAAGATGAGGGGGAACTATAACTAACTACTGTTATAAACATAGCTGTTTTTATTTAGCTTTAGACATGCTCTCAATAAAACGAAACTTTAATTTTGACTTGAATCTAAATCTTGACCTAGGTAGTTTGAACCACTCAGATATATATGTAACAGATTTTGAAAATCGCAAAGCCCGATTATATGATATATAAGTAAAAAAGGAAATTAAAAAATCTGACGATAATACTGTTTTTTTTTCTTTCGTTTTTTTTCTTTTATGGTCAGCGAAAGCTTCAGCCTGTGTCGTTTAGATAAAACATTTCGTACGAACAAAACATTAGATGCATTTATTTCTGTATATCAAGAAAATATAAATTGACATTTCGCCAATAAGAAAGAAATGTGTAATTTATTCATTTATAGAATTTATTTTAAATAATACGAACTGAAGTAAAGTCGTCGCAAAAGAATTTAATAAGTGTGAATGGTCACTTTAGGGACAACACAGTTTGATATTTCATAATAATATGATCATATATGCGTTAGAATTGTAAGAAAGCTACCTATAAGTAAATGAAATAAACATCTCTGTGTATCACAGATACCGTGTAGCGGGTAATGATTTCTTCTATCCTGCGGATGAAAACATTTCTGAAGAATTACGGAAGTCCTGAAAGAAATGATCTGAAACAAATAAAGATGTTCTACCTTTTTGGATGCTGCTGCAACACAATTCACATTTGTGTTAATGTCAGAATTTTGAGACTGGAGTATGGATGCGGCAGATTTTATGTCAAGAAGCCCGGTATATGAGGAAAGTTGCGACCTGTGTGTCACCCTATTACACACACCCGTTTGACTAGGTTTTACACCATTGCAGATTGCACAGAAAACGTTAGAAAATATATGTATATCGTGATAATGATAAGGGGCTAATGGACCATCGGAGCACATGGTGGTGATTTCAGTTTCGCTCATTTTGATATTGGGAGGTACTTGAAATGATACAGAAGGATCGCAAACCGAAATAGGATGATTAAAGCATTCTTCATTTTCAACCAACGCCGAGCTGAACGGGAATATGAACTGAAAGACACACGACCTTTTTGATTTAACCAGAAGATCGATTTCAAACAAGAAAAGTAAGTATCCCAAGCTAGGACGTCGATTTCTCCATTGCACTCCGAGCATTTTTGGTTCTTGTAGATCAGTCCAGTGTTGGGGGAATACACCGGTGTGTCAAACGCCCTAAGGTTCCACCGTCGTCATGTCCACAATCGGTCCCGTTGTCACGACCAGAAGACTCGACGTAACATGATGTCACCATGTAATAAGCCTGATACGAATGAAGGTCATCGGGTGTAGGGCTGACCTTAGTTGAGATGCATTGCTGGTGCGTTCGATTTCTTCGTCTTCCTCCAAGCATTTCTTCCGTACAGCAGTTTTCGTCATAGAAACAGGACTTGTCACAGGAACAACATGTTAATTATAAATCAAATACGATAGAAATGCTAGGTTTTAATTGTTATTAAGCATAAGCAAAATTTGTCTTTTTAAAGTTTTTCTCGAAAGCTTAACTCCTTGTATAACCAATTCGGCTTATCTCAATGTATTAATCAACCTACCAATTTTACTGAACGCTTTTCTTCTATTTTTGACATTTTACTCTTACATCTGAGAAGTGCAGTTACCGATCCATTTCTAGACCAAAAGCTTTCACTCGTCTTGTCTGGCTTTTCGCTAATTGGAATGACAATGCTTTATGTGAAGAGTGTGCCTTATTTGATTGGATAAGCCGCTTTGATCCGGATATAGATAAATGCGAGGAAAATTTACTTCTAGAACACGGTCGTAAAAAAAGATGAAAACATCATTTGTCTCAACGGATTGCTAACAATAAGCATATCGCCACTCTAACTTTCCTAATATTTCTTGCCTACAGTTTGTAAGATTATATTCATCTATACCTCCTTTAAATGTCAACAACAACATTCCTATTTAGATTTTGACACTTGCATACTTACAGCAACTTTAAAATGATTTTGTTGTTTCACAGATCAAATTTACAAATGCTTATCAAAATGATCCTCTACACCGGTTAATAATCATATAGAACACTTAACTAATATTGTTCTCAATCCGAATGAATTTTTACTTATAGGCTGGCCCGACCGTGACCGAAGATTGTGATTTGTTTTAGGTGCTGAGAAGAAATACGGGTGTTTATTTGCCAAATTTGGGAAAGGGACGCTAGCCCTAAGTATAAGTGTGATATATAATATAAGTGTGATATATGATATATATATAGACAAATAATCACCAAATTGGGAATTTTTAAGAAGCAGAAAATCAACTTAGTATGTGTAATATATTGTTAAATTTTTTTTTTTTATGCCAATTGGTAAAATTATTTTCAACCAGGAATAGGGCGGTTATTCAGCCCCTACAATCGGATCGGGTTAAAAAAAAAAAAAAAAAAAAAAAAAAAAAAGGACATGCACATTTTTTTGTTGGATTGCTATTAGTGTTTTCTTATGTTTTATAAGCGCGCAATTAAATGTAATAAGACAGACATTTAAGTGAAATACAATACCATTTAGATATATAAATCCTATTCATATATCCTTATGTTGTTGAATCGTCTTTCATTTCACATATGATTTAAAAAAAATCAGTATTTGTGACGTCACTTGTCGAATTTTTGCTGTTTCCTCTCGTGGAATTAATTTTGCTCTTACACTAGAAAAAGGGCTTACGCTCATATATATACACTTATATACGCTTATATATCATGAGACAGACATGATTGACACTAACCTTTGCAACAAGGAAAAGCATGAAGTCCAAATTCACCAGTAATGTCCACATTAACGTCCGTAACATTGGAGGGACACACGTTGCCATGGGGACAAAGTTTGTATAAGGCCTGCTTCTCATGTTCTTTGTAGTCCATCACGAAGGCCGTCGCTATTATCAGCTTGAAGACCATGGAGATCAAAGATCGGTTCAAGGTTAAAGCTATTGCGCAGAATTTTCCTATTTCAAAATGAAATGTAAAGATCGAAATTTAATTAAATATTTAATTGTAAATCATTCGCAACAACCATACAAAGTTTTTACATTTAAATAATTTGTTTTTTTTTGTTGTTTTTTTTGCAAAAAAAAAGATTACATACAAAAATGAAAGTATTCCGTGAGATGATTTCCAGATGACAATGTGGCTAGAGGTATTGGAGATGACAATATCAGTAACACACTGAATACTCTTCTGTGACCAAGGAAACAAGCCGTGAGTTGAAATGTTGTTTGGTTTAATGTGGGCGTCACCGACTGTGAACCACGCCCATCACAATTTTGAACGTGGTTTCTGTGGCTCACTCACTGCAGTGTTGTGTGTTTGAACTCGGCTCTGATTACTCGGGGAAGCTCTAAGGAAAGATGGCTATTACATTAACGCTTACTCCCACTTAAATACCTTACCTGGTGTCCCTTGAGCGTTCGGGGTTTATATAAGTGTATCACTGTCGCAGCAACTGTCTTCTTCGCAACAAAAATGTCTATAAATATAACTGCAGGAAAGAGTTCTTGGCGGAGTGCCCAGTTTGATGTAGCTACCAGAAGGAGGAAAATACCAGAAAAAAGATGTCCATAAAAAGAAAACATAATTGTAGAAAAAAAAGTAATTGTAGAAAGACATCTAGATCATTTTTCATCTCCAATATCAATCATGGCACCACAGGTAAAGAGGTCTGGGATAAGATCAATAAAAGGCAAAGAAAGCAGGAAAATACCAGACCTGAAAAAATAAATGATGTACTGTTCAGCTATATAAAGATAAAAAAAAACATTCTAAACATTTTCAGACAGTAAGCTCTAACATTGGGCTACTACAAACATTTATAGAAAATAAGTCTAAAATAGCAGAAAAAAATGAAATATCAAAAGAGATGCTAGAACAATCTACTACATGTTTTCCATATTTAATTATCAAACAAGAGGGCCACATTGACCCTAGAACGCTCATTAAAATACTATAAGCTTAATTCAACAATTCATGTCACTCAAGGCGTGTTTCATAGCTGACCGTCAACGTACGTTTGCATATGGTTCGGCATACTGAACGCAGGCTTGAGTCAATGACTTTAGAGCAGCAACCAGATTCAAATATCAGATACAAAAACGATTCTAAAGTTTCTATACAGGCTAAATAAGAAAACTAGCCAATCATTGGTACAAGTGGAGATAAATTTTATGTGGTTTGTTTCAAATATTACTTAATAACATTAGCACAGCACTGCAATATTATCAACGTCATGAGTCTCACAATAGATTAACTGGCAATGCCTAGGCTGCTTAACATATACAATCAATCATGGGAAACTGGTGACATCCCTGACAGTTGGAGAGTAGCTACTACAGAGATCACATCCCAAAGCTTGTTTCCGACATGAGCCGGACACCCGCGACTGTGAGCTTTTGTTACATGACCCACCTCAGTGGTCCAGCATCATTTCCAGACTTAATTCACAAAATGTTCAATTTACATCCACTTATTGAAATTTCAATAAAATCTAAAATATAGAATTGTATTTTCAACTTAAAATATTATTGTGAAATTGAAACTTGTCAATTAATTTTGACAATTTTGATTCTTATCAAATAAAAACACCCAATTACAAGAAAAAAAAAAACTGTTGTAATAAATGTTCTAAAAATTATTTTCCTTCAAATAACAAAAATTGTAAATTTTAATAGAAAAATACTTCAAGTAAATGATTGGAAAGTTTTTTTTTCTTCTTTTTGCTGAGTATACTATTGCAGCTTTGCAAATTTTGGATATCATATTTAGGCTTTTGTCAATTTTTAAGGTAGCTTCTTGCCAACATATTATGTCTTTTTTTCTTCTAACCCCTTCAAAAATCATATAAACAAAGCAGATTGGGCCCAGTTTGACAAGGTCAGGAATGAAATATCTTGCATACTCGGTGCTTGCTTACATCTTTTCGCAAATTCAAGTTGTCAATGTTTCGGTCAGTACTGCATCGTCGAAATCCAAGTTTGCTGAATACTCTTTGCTTCTTAATCGATAGTGCTGTCAGTACAGCAAACGTGAAGAATAAAAACAGTTAACTAATTAACAATACTGGAAAGGTATTTTATGATGGTGTCAGATAGTTATTTCTCCTATCATACTTAATAAATCTATAAATTTAATTTTTTGTGATTGCTTTTATGATTCATACTTTTATGTCATCTTCATAGGAGAAAAAAAATGAATTATCTTTGTCAGCCAAGAGCAAATGGTGTAATTTAATGATTATAAAATCAATGATAATGAAGAAGAAAATATGTAGTTATATGTAGCTACAAGAATGTCAGGGACAGAATAAATAATAAAACCCACGGATTAGACATCTGTAAGTTGTACTAATTAGTGTAAAATTTGAGAAATACTTAGATAATATACGAAAATGAACGGACACAATTAGGAGGACTAAATACACGATTTTCCAGCTGATATGAGATATTAAAATCATAAAAATTAACAGAACAAAACATAATTTATTTCCGAATTTATATGTGCATCGTCGTACCACAATAAAACATATATAACGTCATATGTATTGGTCATAATGAAGATATAGTATAGAGGTACAAACATTTCTAATTAAGATTAATTACTTGAAAAGATAGTAATATAAACAATATTAGAGAATAAACTCATTCTTCAACTACTGTCATGTTTTTCAATAATATCGAATTCTGAATAAAAAGCACAAGATAAAGAATTTGCTTTATACACTAATATTATAGGGTCAGAGCCGACTTTTGATCATTCACTGTGTGTGAGTGTGAACGTGTGTCAATGAGTGTCGGAACGCTTAAATTCAAATAAGGCTTAACAAAAATTAGAATCCCTTAAATACTTATAAATATAGACCAAAATAACCCTCCCAATTTATTTGGAAACCTTGATTACAACAAAACAGAATTGTGTTAAAATCTCACTTTTATTATCTCTTAACAGATCAAATTTACAACAGACACACAGTGTTTCAAGTACAGAAAAATAAGTAAAATCTATTTTCTTTACGTACCAGAGCCACAGCTACTGAAATATAGTATTACTTATGCTAATTATGTACTATTACAGGTTAACACAGTAATATATATTAATGATAATTTTCTCTAAATCTTAACGTTTAATATCCTATTAGGTCAACGGATTATAAGGCTGGCGTGCGTTCAGTATGCCAAACCGTATGCAACCGGTCGCTTACATTCAGTTATGGAGATATCTTATGACCATATAGCATGCTGTTCACGTGCTCCTTATGCTGTACATGGGTTTACGTCAACATCGGGGTTTTTGACACTGAGATAGTTTCATAGCTGACGGTTTGTCATACTGAACGCACGCTTGAAGTAGTGCGAAGTGTTAGTCAAAATGACAGATTTTTTCTACTTCAACTACTATGTCCAACACCAATCTTTCAAGCTCTTCGTGGCTTCAGGCTATGACTGAAGATGAAATGTCTGAGGAACGGCGTAAGGATCAGCACACAGGCCCTATGTACAATGAACTTCTCTCTGGTGACTAGACAGGCAAAGCAGTTGCATCACTACTCAGCCCTGAATCAAGGCACTACCTACTCCTGTGGGATTTTTCGTCATTGCAGAATAGTATTTTGTGTTGCAAACGAGAAGACCACAGAAGGAACATTACTACCCAATGCATAGCTCCGAACAGGGTGCGAAGGCGGATAATCGAGCTGCATCACAATCAGCTTACATTTGGCATATGTGTGTGAAGGCAAGAAAGGCAAAAATCACACGCATCTTCTACTAGTTAGATATAAAGTCGGATATCTAATGTTTCATTAGCTCATGCATTGTCTGTGAAGCTGTCAAAACCTTCAAGAAAGCCAATGGCCCTAATGTTGCATGTCCCAACTGGTGCTCCCTGTGATGTCCTCGCCTTTGACTATGCAGGGCCGTTTCCAGTCAGCCCGAGAGGCAATAGGTATGACCATGTTGTGTCAGACGTCTTTAGCAAGTATGTCGAGGTCTGGTAAGTTCAAGACCAGGAGGCTGAGAGTGTGCAACTCTCTTAATATCAGGAAAACTGGAACGCGTGTACAAAATCCCCTGGGGTTGGTGGGGGCAATGGTATAGTTGAGCGAATTAATTGCACTCTACTCCGCATGGTTCGTGCATACCTATGTGACGAACAGGATGAGTGGGACCTTCACCTTGGCTGGCGCTTATCGGGCAACACCACACCGATCTACATCTTTGACAGTCCAATATGCTTGCTACAGGAAGAGAGGTGCGGCTCCCAGCTGATGCATTTTTCACGGCAAAACTTCTAGGTGAACCAGTGCAAGTAGGAGATTATGTCCAGTCACTTCGGTCGAGACTGGCCAGAGCACACGAGATTGCACGGTCGGACATTAAGGAGCCATAGAGTTACAGCAAGCTCAGCTATAATATCAGTGCTTCACAGAACAAGTATGCAGCTTCTGGGGATTATTCTAAATTTCTCTTTTGCATCATGTTATTTTCTCTAGCTTTATGATATTTAGGTCAAAACCATGGTTTGTTGTTTTGATGTTTTGGATGAGTATATGTACTAGAATGTAAAGATGCAATTTATGTGGTTGTTCTTCAGTTTAACAGGTGAGTATGGATTATGTTCAAGTGTATGTTATATATTGTTTACATGTATTTTATTAATGTTGTTAATAAATTCATCAGAAAGCTCGGGTTTCCAGGGTGCTAGGTTAGTGTCATTAATTACAAAATACGTTCGGGTCTTCTTGTGTTAATGTTTTAGAGTCAAGTTCAAAACAAGTGCATTAAATGATCTGTCTAGCGGAATCGATAGTTGTTCTAATATCGTGTATTTATTAAGTAAGCAGTGAGAAGCATGATCCAGTGCAAATTGTTCTGTGAACACTGGTTCAACAGGCATAAAGTCTCTGTGTCTACCAATCCTATAATTTGTTTCTCCAGTTTATATAACGTAATTAAATATAGAGCATTTAGTGATAACTTCGTTTTTCAAACTGAAAGTTTTCATTAAGAAGTCGAGAGCCTTACGGTGATTTATATACCGCTCCTAGCAGTACAGGTTCGTTATTAATCGGTAAAATGTCTTTTAATTTTATCCGTAGTACATCTTCACAATCACAGTAAAGTGCTTGGACAAAAGGTTTTTAATCTATTATGAACATATATGTCGATACCTCAATATTTCCACATGTAGTGTTGTTTTCTGTGTTCATATTCAGGGATTAACAAATTATGAGTTGTTTCACTTTGAGCCATCATTTGCTATCGCCTTCGAGAAATCCCTATTAATATTGTAGATAGTGTTCTTCAGTTCATTTGCATGTGAAAAAATCCACTCAGTGTCTCGTGTTTCAAGGCAGTGTGCAATGATTGGCTGCGCTTTCTATCGCTTGAGTTGGCCAAGACGGAGGACGCGGGGTATCTCAGGACAGGGGTCAATATCTAGGTGATTACTTAAGAAGTTGCTTATTGTTTCATGGCAATTTTCGTTCCTGTGATCCGGAATTCCAATGAAAATTAGATTAGTTCGCCTACTGCGGACTTCTAAATCAAGTGTTTTATATTCAAGAGATTTTGCCTAAACTCATTATCTGACAGTTCCTCCTCAATATATGCAACTGTATTGCTGCTTTTCCAACCTATATATCCGTGAAGAACCGTATCTGATAATCAGGAATGACTTCATTTATAACTTTTCTGGCAAATAACATTAGCGATGAAAAGAAGTGTCTATTATCTATTATTAACGATGCTCTTAGAAGTCTGAGCAACAATGGATACTCAATAGTTTTGTAGCGTAGACTTGTATCCTCTAATATTTATTAATGAGGATCAACCATGCGAATAAAATAAAAGAGCGCTTCCTATTTTGACGACATATTACAAACAAGGCATGGCAGTATAAGTTCTGTGATTCACTTCACTTACCTTGACAGCCGGCGTGAGTCCTTTTTCAAGATAGATGCAAAAAACAAGAACATTGAGGCTTTTATCTAAAATAATTTGCTTGAAATGTTTTAAACTAGAACATGAACAACGATTGAATGAAAAAAATGTTTTATGTCGGAAAATGATTTTGAGGACAACAAATTCATCAATGCGGTTGTGTTCAAATAGCCTCATATTATGTACTGGTTTATAATTTTAGGAAATGAAGGAGTTTATCATACTTTTTAATTTTTATTTACTTTTTTTATTATTTGATTCTTATGATAGTTTGATCAGCTTCGGCAGGCGATTGGAGAACGAAAGACTGCAACGCAAACATGGAATTTCGTTGAAGAAATGTTTCGAGATATGTGAAAGAATGCCTTCATGTCTATCTATCAACTACCAGAAAAAAAATCTCCTCTGCGAGATGAACAAAGCATTCGTAGATGAAACAAAGCTTGTTAGAAAACCCGGATTTGTGTACATTAAAAAGACGGAAAAGGTAGGCATACATCCACATATCAGTATAATAAATTCTAAAAATCTTATGAATGTTACAATGGATTGGCGCTGATTCTTTTATCAAAAGTTTCTTTGGTTTAAAACAGAATCTTTAAGGGCAACCAATATTATGATAAGATTCATGTTTTAAGATATTGTTCAAAGTCTATTTGCCAAATTTGAAGGTCAAAAATGTCCTACGTAAAGTATATTATGCAACTTTAGCTAAAATATGAACAAAGTTTCACCTTCAAAACAACGTAGTAAAGCATACATTAAGATTTACAAATTCAGAAAATCTTCATAGCAGTCAATTTCATCTGAAAATCTCCTTTAAATGTTTTTTTTTTTTTTAATGAAGAAAAAATATAGATTTTCATAGCTGTGGAGTGTTTTTTTTTTTTTGTTTTTTTTTTTGCTATTTAGCTCCTGGCACAATGAAATTTTATTTTTCACGCAAGTGACAGTATTTTTACATGAAATTTACAGATTGTGATAAAATCTTATTTCAATATAT
>CM037783.1:47660344-47710344 GCA_021229015.1 Solen grandis | reverse complement strand
TTGATTAATTACTCAGAAATAATCATATAATGCTAAATCTATATTTTACAAATACATTAAATACTGCTCAACTGCAGTTTATTTGTTTGTTGAGTTTAATGTCCCATTGACAGCATTTCATACATTTGGAGACTGTGTCAACGTTGAGGCCACACTGCAGTATCACGCGTAGACATGTGACATGATAACACTGCCCCATTCAACGATCGCCGAGCAGAAGCTATCACTACCATTTTTCTCGATTTAAATATGTCACGATCGGGGATCAAACAACAGTCCCGCTCACTAGGCGGACGCTTAAACCATTCGGCAACCGAAGCGATTAAACTGCAACACCATGCCGCAAACAATTGACATAATACCACATCCGGTCACGCCATCTTACGCACAAACACCGTGCTATTACGCTCATTATTTATTAAACCGCGGCGAAAATTAATGTTGTGAATAATTCGTTTACCTCCGTGAAAGTAATGTAAGCGTTAGTAATTAGCTTTTGTTGAATTTGACCGACTCGATTAAGTTTTCAAATAGTGCCACTGAAGATTTTTCTTTTTATTTTATTTTTATAACAGGTTTAAGGCAACCCTTTAACGCGCAGTCCGTTTATATCAACTTGGACATTGAAAATATCCCTCTATAGAACTTCAGTCAATATTATTATAAAAATCTACCTGCGTAAAAGTTTACCTTCACACTTGTTACTAACACTTTCGACTGACTTCAGAGTTGGCATTGTAATTAAAAGTACATGTATTGAATATTGGGAGGAAATTTTTATTGCGCTATCTATCATAATATACTGTGAATTGTGTGAATAGGTTTACTAAATTCATTAAAAAGTAGTCCCTGTTTTCAATGGAGTACGCCTCCGCGGAAAAAGAGTTTATCATATTTTCATCCGCCAATCAATTTTGTTGGAAAGAGACAAAGCTGTACGTTTCAGCAGAAATATATAAAGGATCTATATATACTAAATGGCAAAAGAAAATTTCCGATTATAAATCGAGGATTTAGTGCAAAACTATAATGACTTTACGTGTATATAAATAAGGAATCAGTTACAATGGTTTCGTACCAAGTATCATAATTATACCATTTGAAATTATAGAAAATAATTATAATGGGTTTTTTTATAATGTATTTGGATCACACTTATACTTGCAGTATAAATCTAGTGGAATATTTATTTTATCATTTGATTAATCTTGCATTTTTTTATTTTTATTTTATTATGATTATTATCTTTTTTTGCAATTCTTTTTTTTTTTTTTTTTTTTTTGCATCACGTGTTCCATGATGACGAATATTACGCAGTTGTTCCCCTTAGTTCAGCATATCTGTTCTAATGCAAATCTTACTATTAAGACACATTTTGAACTCTGTTAATGATTTTCTGTTGGGTAGTCCTATGACTTTAGATCTATTATGTATTTAAGATAGAAATTAACCCTGATCAGAAATGGTGGCAGTTGTTTAATAATGTTTTGAATAGTTATGCTGCAATTGTTCTGTCATGGTTTATTGTCAAAATGTACTTTCTATCGGACCTTCAAAATAACTTTTCTGTTGTCCATGTTTTCCTCATCTAATGACCTTCAAGTGGGACTTTGAACAAAAAGTACCTGTGCGAAATATTCAACCACTGCACACAACGGATAATTATCGCAATTTATATCGGTTATCTAGAGTTGAATCTTGGGTTTCATCCAAGGTCATATAATCTGTGCTGGAGAGCTGGTATATTTCAGGCTACTATGAGTGTGAAATGTCGATCCTCATACAAAATTACTGATCTCGTAAACAAAAATACCACACTATTCCGCGAATGGAAACAGACGCAAAAAAATGTCGGTAATTATGCATTATGCAACTATCAATAGCTCTAATTTACTTCACTTTTCACTCTTCTATGGTAGAAAATAGTTCCATTTGGGCTGACAAACACGTGACGATTTACCAATTACAGAAATAGCCGGCAGTGTGAGGTCGCTCATTTTCCTTGTGAGAGTCTCAAACAGTCTTAGCAGGTAACAATTACTCCAGCGATTAAGTGCCGAGTCATTGTGATCAAACTTAAAACATATACTTTCAAAAGAAGAACGTTTTGACACCAGATTGCTACAATTGACGGGGGTCTCGATGAATGAAGAGCTGTCATTAATATCATCATAATTGTATTTTATGACTCTTTTATATTATTCAATATCTATATGTAATTGTTAAGGAATTTTAACGGTGATTTATCAGTATGTATCGCAATGGATTATGCAGCCCCCACCTTTTTTAGATTGGCGTTTTTTTCAACAACATTTATATGCATATTAAAAATATAATTTTATATCAAGCAGGATTTTAGCGTTGATCAAATACTAGTTTTTAGCTCACCTGAGCACGAGGTGCTCAGGGGGGGCGGCTATTGTGGTCAGTCAATGTCCATCGTCCGTCATTCAACATTTTCTTGTGTTAACTCTAGATTTTTCATTTCTTTAACATTCTTCTTAAACTTTATGACAATGTTTATAGCCTTGACCTATCGGCCAAGTTCGGTATAGCTAAAATTCAAACATTAGGTATGGAGTTATCGCCCTAGAACGATAAAAAAAATCCAGATTTCACTTTTTGTAAACTGTAGCACTTCATTTCTTAAACATAACTTCTTCAAACATTATGACAATGCCCATATATAATCTGCCGGCTAAGTTTGATTATGGCTGATATCTTCTCATTAGTTCTGTAGTTATATCCCTTGAATGATTAAAAAAAATACCAGATTTCACTTTGTCTACTCTCTAGCATATATATTCTTAAACATTCTTCCTTTACTTCATGACAATATTAATCTCTCAACTAAGTTCGATTATGACTGATATCGGTCGATTAAGTCAGGAGTTATGGACAATGTATAAATACTTGAATAATTTTGTTGTCAGAAACCACAAGGCCTGGAGTTAAGACATTCATTGTGTAACTTGGCCCTGTGTACGTCTTCCAAGTTTGTTCAAATTATGGCCATGGGGTCTAAATTGGAACCGTCCAAGGTGTCATTTAATTAAATATAGACTTGTATAGGAAAATTTAAAAATCTTCTTGAAACAACAAAGCCTAGAGCCTAGATATTTGTGTGTGTCAGTTGTTTAGTGGTCCTTTACCAATTTTTTTTTTATTTTTTTTCAAATCATATGACCGTGGGGTCAAAGTTAGCAACGCCCAATCTTCACTTGTTTTTACATAGACTTATATAGGGAGCTATTACCTTTGATTTTGGAGCACATGAACAATTTTACTTCTGACCACTGGTGCAGGTTTGTGTGTGGCATAGAATTTTGGCCTTGTATGACCTTGACAAGGACAAAGTGACCTACTTTTTTGTTTCTAAGCCACATCCTTCAAATTTGGCCCAAAGGTACTTATTGATGTCTGGAATTGAAATGATCTTGCTATATTTCTGTATGGATAATGTATTTAGTATGACTATGCCACAATATACACTTTTACAGACAATTAAGGCAATGTCTCTCAGGTGAGCGACTTCAGGTCTATAATGGCTCTCTTGTTGCAATACTTGTAACTATGCTGTATTCGATATTGAAGTGTTTTACTTGAAGGACATTTGAGATTCTATGGTTTATACATGACGCCACAATAGAAGATTGATCAAAAAGTTATTTGTGCCGCAATGTATCTTAAATCGCAAGGAAGAAGGTTGGGTGGCATTTCAAAAGCCATATTAACCCTTTCCCTCATAGAGGAAACCATGAAAAGACCTATGCGAACAACATAAAACCAGATCAGCCTGCGAGTAACTCGCAGGCTGATCAGGTTTTATGCTGTTCGCTGCTCCTCAGTGGTCTGGAAATGAGGACTTTATAATTAAATTTGGTAAGGTTTAACTGTGGATTCCTGCAGATCAGGCTTTATGTGGTACCTATTGAGTGCGTCAAAATGAGTCTATATGAGGGAAAGGGTTAAACGACTGCGGGTTCGGATCTTAGTACATCTGTGTTTCGTGGCGATAAGAATAATATATGCAAAACACTTGACATAAAAATTGGACTGTCCATTTATCAGCTTTGTCAAGTCAGTCAGTAATGATATTAGTATATTACTACTAAGTCGAACTAATGTTACAAACTGGGGATTATGGCTCGGGCAGTGTATTCGTCCGATGTTTGGTCAAGCTTAAATTTCTAAATTGTAATCAAAACAAACGGTCAACTGCAGGTTTCTATTTATGTTTCAATAATTGTTTGGAATTCTACTGTTGACCTACATACCTGGATTAGAACAATTCAAATACCCGTGTACTAAAAAATGAGCGACATACTAAATTAGACAAATGAAAGTTGAGAAAATACATTGTCAATAGATATGGTTTCACAAGAGGTATGTGTCAGTTTCAACCCGAGCAGATACGAATATTGACGAAGGATCCCGATAATTACAGAAAGCACAAGCATGCCGTCATAAAATTATGCTTATTACACCCAGAAAATGTTGTACACCTTGACATAATAAAGAGTCAATAAAATATAGAATATAGAAAAAGGGAAAAAAAAAAACTATGTTAGTGATAATGAAGGATAATGGGAAAGGAAAACAGAAACATTGTTTGCAAGAAGAGGCACATAATGGAAACCACAAAACTGATACTGGTATTGGCGGAAATGGAAAAGGTGATAGAAAGGGAAAGAAAGATTGCAAACTACATAATAGACTTTTGTGCGTGAATTGACAACTTAAAATGTAATAAAGAATTTTAAAAGCAATTGAAAAGTATCATCAATAAGAAGATAGACAGTTTGGATGTGTGAGAAATGGAAGGTTACTGCAGTACCTTATCTTAACAAAATCATTGAACTGGACAGATTTCTGTTTGGTCACCATCTCTATGCGCTGCACAGGGGTGGGGAACCCGAATTTTGTCGCGGTTTTTCCCTCAATGTGAATATCATCTAGTCGGATACTCTTCCGCGTATCCGCCCTTGTTAGGGACACAGACAACCGCCCGATAGGGGGCACCACCACCTGGTCCGTCAAGTTCTTCGACGGAGATGGGGATTCTTCGTAGCGCGCGAGGCGCACGTGCTTAATGATGCGCACCATTGTTGAAAACTTTAAGATATATAAATATATATATATATATATATATAATAGTGCAAAATTAAATCCTTTTAGGGATATTAGTTCTGGACTTATTGTCGGAGAGTACAATAATAGTTTACTTCCATCGCAACAAAATGGTCAACGACGAAATAACAACAGTTCCAATGTCACTGCATTATACCCACAAGTTCCAATGCTTAAACGTACATGTTAAATACTAAGTTTTAAAACAATCGCCGGAATTTACGCAACTGACGTATGTTCATGGTTTAGTTAGATTGTCAGCACCACGGGATGTCGAATGCCTTCATTCAGGTGACACTTAGTACGGAACTTTCCAGCGGGCCATCCAGATGGCACAGGAGCCCCACTGCCGGCATCTTGCATCCACTTACTCGATTAAGTCACATTTTAACTATTCCAACACTATCCATAGTAATGTTTATCCATGTTTGTTATTTTCTCTATTTCACGGTAATTCTCATCAAGATTAAAGTGTGAAAAGACAGTTAAGTCTTTGGAAGACAGACAAATCACTGTGAAATGAAAAGATCACCCGTTCTTTTAAGTTCGCTTCAGTGAAAATGTTAGTTAGCGTAACTACGACAAAACGAAATAAGAACAATGCAGGCGATCGTCATTTGATTACTGTTCCAAAATCAACTCCACACAAATTGCCTAATTAATCATTATCTTGATAAAAATAAATGCTTTAAGTCTCCTATACCTTTACACTCGCTAAACAAATTAAGTACACTTGTTTATGATCAATTAATTAAGGTTTGATGTACGTACCAACGGTCATCGATATTAAGCGATTGTTTTATGGAATGTATCGTTCCTTTGTTACGCAAAATTAGCGTGTATTCTTCAGTACATTGTGTAGTATCACCTTTTGTACATTGATTTTAACTCGTATGTTACTGCCATTGAAACAATGCGTTAAGCTTGTGTGCGAAGGTTGTATCTGCCCAAAATATCAAACCAGCACGTGAAGCTTTGAGGATCGATCAAGGGTTTTGGCTAGGTACGTATTTGTGCGTACGTACGCGTAAAATGTATGCGCATTCGGATCGAATTGCAAAAAATAAAACTCAATTATTAACTAAAGGTATAATATCAATACTTGGTATAAAATATAAGATTATAAGACTTTTCATTGGAGAGATATGCTATTTTGTTAAAAAATGTTGTTTACAAAAGAACTAGCATAAGTAATAGTTTAGTTATAGTTGCAAAAGAAATAAAAGTAGAAATTAAGCAAGTAGATATAATTGTAGACCAGGCGAGGGTAGAATTGACGAAAGTAAGGTTGAGTATATCTTAATCTAAGTAATTATAGAGGACAGACCAGGGATCGAACTGGGTGCATTATTATGTACATTTGTCACTCCTAAGTCCAAAGATTTAACAAAAGTTCGTATAAACTTTGAAAATTCATTCTTGGGATGTAACAACTTTATTACACTTCAGTTATTTAATAGATATGTTAAGATAATCAAATATTCATTTAAATTAAAAAAGAAATAGTCTAATTCAAGTAATCGAAAGAAAACAGTGAACAACATTCCACTAAAAATACTTAGCGATGACTTATGCCTAAACACTTAATGGTTCATCATTCACTTTTCTTTAATAAAATTACCAAAATATTCATTTGATGACTTTAACGTCCCACCGACAGTATTTCAGTCATTTGGAGACCATGTCTACTTGAGACATTGAGATTATAAGAACGCGTACTAGTACGACTTTGATGTGTCGCGGCCGGGGATCGAACCCACGACCATCCGCTCCCGAGACGGACGTTCTAACCACTCGGCCACAAAGAATGGTATTTAATTTTTAAACAAATAATGTAAGTTATTAAAGCAATATTTTATGTTAAAACAGGAATAATGGAATGCAGTGAACATGATTAAAAAAAGTAAGTTACTTAAGTGCTAAGTTTTGTTGTTGGACCTATAACGTAAGACTTTTGCATGTTGGTTAATCCAGATAAGAATCATTGTCCCCATGTTTAAGTAGCACGTTATTGACTGATTTATACAGAATTGGTGCTGATATAAACAATAGCCTAAAATGATAAATTCAAATTTAAACCTTTATATCCGAATAACTAGATATTGTCTCATAAAAAATGTGTCACTAAACACATAATTTAAGAATAGATACAGGAAACGGAAAAAAAATTAAATTTGATGTATATAAAGAAATATCATAAAATAAGTTTTTATAATCAATTTGTAGTATTGTAAGGTTAGTACTGTAAATGTTTAGATTTCTATATTACGTAAATCAAAAAAAAAAAAAAGCCAGTAATACCAAACGTGTAATTTAATTGTATTAGATGGTAACGCTTTTTAAAGTTTATTAACTTTCTATTTGTATACTGTTATCATCCATGTTGTGTTGTGGTTATATTTATTTAGAACTTGTGGTCAAGGATAAGCCATGAAAGGGCAAGTACTTAATGATTCAAGTGGATACCTAATTGTTGCTGAAGAGACAGCACTTAGAAGAGACAGTGGTTGGGTACAAGGTACTACCGGTGGGATACCCTAGTTCATTTTACGAATAGACCCCTTGGTTTTTTTATGTGACTGGTGTATAGCGCCGATACACGGGAGACAAGTACCACGGTACAACAAGTGAGTTCCCATGAGAACTTCTTTTGCTGAGTGTCAGGGTTATTTGGTACCACTTTTATACGTCTCTGTTTTGATTCGGCTTGGATTCGAACCCCATACCTCCCGATTGCAAAGCGGTCTCTCTACCAATGAGCTATTGCGTCATTTAATAGTAAAATAATGATAATATCAGTGCATACGTTATTTCATCATTTTCATAATTTGCATGCCTGAATTACCATGAGTATGACATGTGACGCTATACATGTACAAATCATGTATTTGTCCTGACGAGATGCTACATGCATAATGTAGCTGGAATGTACTAAAGATTTGTTCTATTCTGTTCATACGTCTAACAATTACGTATCTGTTCTGTATATTGATTTTCTCAGCCAGGGCTACTGAGGGACAAAAAAATCATTCCTGTAGTAGATGGAAGATTTCTTACATTTCTTAATTTATAAAATGTACTAAATTCCCCCATTTACTATAAGGAAATGCATTTTAATACACCCACTTGTTACGGAATAACCATAAATACGTATATCTGAACCATGGTAACAGGTATATAACTGTAGTTAAAGTCTTGGGCGGTTTTAATAGGATTCGTTTAATCTAACTTAAATAATATTCATATTGATATGAACTACCCGATCGTAAACAGTGTGCGCTTTTATCTGTAAAATTCCACCCCACATCTCTCTCTCTCTCTCTCTCTCTCTCTCTCTCTCCAAAACATATACCTTATATAACACACCACTATATAATTTAGACACCGTAAGTACTTTTAAAAACATACCATAAAAACTTTGTTCATGGATCTTACGGTAATCACACATCTAGATCGGTAAGTCTAGTATATATATTCCGGTCAATTTTGACCTGAGAGTAATCGGTCAGCAACAGGAAGGATTAAGTCTTAATGAATTGTATTGGGTAGTCGAAATAATTGCTTTCTGAATTCTATTAGAGGATGACGGAGTGCCATACAATAAAAGAGGAAGGAAAAAGTATTCGTATACTGTTTTGATAAAACAAAATGATGATGTTGTTGCTTAACCGGTAGCTGTTTTGGATATGCCGTCAATACGTACATTTATTATAAACACCATTGTAGTAAATAAAAAATCTACAGCAAGAGACAGAGGCAGTTAGAGAGAGATAGTCAGAAATAGAGAGAGAGAAAGAGAGAGAGTGGGAGAGAGATTGAAAGAGAAAGGGGACAAGCATGCATGCTATATTTCATTCTGTGTGATCTTGTCTTTGGTTGTTAAGAGTTGTTCGTCTTAATCGTTATGACATTTTACCACCATAACCGGATGCAGTATAACATTAAGTTATGAATTAAACAAATGGTCACATATTTCTCCTTACCTGATGTAAACAAACTGATCAAAATGGACGCTTTTCGATTTCTTGTCAAGAATCTCAACTTTATTAATTGGAAGCTGATAAGCCTCGCTGCCTTGCTCGCTTTCCTCGACATAGATATCATCCAGGTGAACACTTTTACTACGATCAAAATCCTCACCGATAGGTGGCAGCACCTGCAGATTTGTCAGATTCTTTGATCCCTGCACGGCATCGAACATAAACCGCCGGTACATGGCCCTTCGTCAAACCGGGAACCAATCTCCGGGGTAAAGTTCTACATTGTCAAAATATCACTTTGTCCATTCACCCAAATGATTCTAACTCCATAACTTTGTGCATTTCCGGCTCTTTTGGTGCAGACGAAAGCTAACCATGCCGTATATTAGTTGTAGTACACATTTGGAATGGGTTTGTAACGTACGCATCTGCTGAGCCCGGGTTGGGCAAGACAGGGTGTATGGTTATTGTTTCAATTAACAGATTGATCGTAACATTTGATCGCAGAACAATGACCGAAATGCCGACTCATTATTTGGGTCGTCCCAACATTTCGGTTGTTTTGAAAAGAAGGGTATCTTTATATGTGAGATATGCTAGTGTTTAGTTGGGCTCGGGGTGGGATCTACATCGGATAAGGTTGGAGGGTTCGAGCGAGATATCAAAACGAGGCTGCAGACGTATCTCATAAAACACCAGGTGTGTGATATGCGATACCTCGAAACATACGGCTTATCTCGACCAGCAAACTGTCAATATCAAAACTGATTTTTGATCCATATGTTTAACTATACTCTGATAAAAGAAATCGTGAAAGTGAACCCTGGTTTCAGGATAATAATAATTCAGTTCGAATGTGTTAATATGTATAAAAATGAGTTACTTCAATTTAATTTTTGAACATGTTAAACATACTCAATTGTTAATAAATTGACAGATCAGCCTCGACGTTAATTTATTACAGTGTTATCTACGTTGTGAGAACTTGCGATCAGGCCCTATTGTCGTTTGTATATTTGCAGTATATTGATATCGTTTTGTTTATTTTTTTAAATATTTGATAAAAAAAGGAAATATAAAAAGTAAAGTCCGTTATATATATCAACTCAACCAAAAAGGCCAGGATAAATGTAAAAAAAATGATTAAAAATCAAAACTTTTGTCAAGTGATAAGATTTTTAAATGCACATACCTGATACAGACAATTTTGTCAAATCTGACACTTTTGTTTTTGTCCAGGATCTGTATCTTCTCTATCGGTTGGTGTTCAAAGCTATCCGAGGAATTTTCCTGTTCCCGGGAAATATATTTGTCCCCGATATCCGGTAACACCCGCAGTTTAGACAGGTTCTTGGAACCACGTGATCTCACTGCAGAACTCATTTTTTTCCCTCAATTTTATTCACCTATGATTTCTTAGTATACTTGTTCCATGATAAATATACTATAGTGTTTTCAATCAATGCAGCGCATATTGTAGGATAACGCTATTATAATAGTTTCCATACATTTTACAAATTAATATTCGCAATCCTGTTTTCACCCATTGTCCGTAGTGAAAAATCGTCGAACGTCACTTTTTTCCCAAGGTTTAAAACGTATCAAATAATTTCCTCATCCTTAAAGTTATGCACTATTATGATAGCCCCGGATATATATATTTATTAATGGCCAAATGAATTAAAATGGCAATAGATCTCATTATTTATCTTTCCAAACCAAAATTCACTTGATGAATTCATAATTTCACGAGGATTTTATAATCAGATATAAACTCCCCAACATCACGATGTTTTATTGTTTTTTTTTTCCTTCTTTAGGTTCTATTTTCTTACAAATGAGCCAATACTTGACCGAGTGATTACCAGTGTGCTATATATGGGCATATGTTTTACATGGGGCATTATTTAAATCTAAACAGATTACTAGATTAAGGGATTAACACTTAATACGCCCTTATTCAAGGTACACCGGTAAAATTAGACTCCAGCGAGGAAATGGAGAGAAAAAAAATTCCATATGCACGTGCGTATTTTTTTTTCTTCATTTCGTTGTTGTTGTTGGCGCTGTCTTACTGTTGCTGTTGTTGTTGTATTTTGTAAAACATCGTAAATGTGTATGTAAATACTATAATGTATAAGGTATCATTCCAGGATTTTGTTTCTTTATTTGGATTAAGCGTCCCGCCATCAGTATGGGTATTTAGTCATTTCGGATGAAACAGACTAGGACTAAAGTGCTGCCACATTGTGACGTCACACCGAGGACAATGTCATGACATAATGGCACCACACACATTATTGTGACACCAAGTCACTCCTGGAAGGAACTTTATGTGCTGAGCGACAAACACACGGAAGGTATACGAATTCCCATTTTCATTGAGAAGATCAGTAAACTGTGTTGTCCCGCTGGGGTTTGAACCCGTTCTCCAGAATATTGACCACGGCCGCAAGGACAGATGACATTGCCGATTAGTTGCAACCCACAGTAACTAGGAGGTCATGGACATACTGGCTTGTGTCGCTAATATACTGCCGAGGCTCGTAAATCTATTTTGGTCAGCGCTCAAGAAATTAGGATAATACCGGGACCTTTTGGCCCGATGACACTATGATGTGGCCGGGTGTAATAAAATGTCAATTGTCCACTACTGGGTGATATCGCTCTTTCTGGCTTCCAAAAATGACTGATAGGCTGTTGGTGAGATGTTTAACTCAATCAAACATAGTTATGAACACTAGACCACGGAAACCATGCCCGATCGTGGATGATCTCAAACAAATTTAATAGAAAAAGAAATTGTCCGTTAATTGTAGTATCAAATGACCGAAAAGTGCATTCTTCATTGTTACACTACCTGCTATGCGAATTAAAAAAATATATACTCAGGATTGTATAAGAATTGCATTACTTCTAATTAGTTATTTCTAAAAATTGACATTGAAGGAGAGTGATTTAAGCCTATACATATAGCCTATATATGGACAAAACTATCAAAATGTTGTTGGATACGATATATGCTAGTTTTTCACCTCTTTCCCACGTAAAAGCTTAATGTCTATTACTGAGTCCATTTAACCAACGTTCCAGGGCCGTACGCAAGTCAGTCAAATTAATCAAATGTCATCATTTATCAATCGATATTAACAAAATATACATATCTGTTAAAAAGGCAGTAGATTATCATTAGTATACATCTGAACTCAATTTTAAAAGCGACTAAAATGAAGTAGATCGAATTATCGACAAATGCAAGGCGTATTTACCTCTTGAAATCATAACTGTAAACAAAAAACGCAGACTTGGGGGTAGTTTGCCAAATGACATTCGCTTTGTATTCCTGGCGACGTGTTTAATTTTAGCTGTACCTGCTTCTGTTCAATATTTGCACTGTTATAAGTGCATATTTTATATACGATTTTTAAAAATTAGTACAGATGTGTCATAGAATTCGTACAATCGACGATCCTTCACTGCTATTTTGGTGATTAAATACATTAATAGGTGTTGTGTGTTAACAGACAAAATTTAATGAACATATATATTCATGTTTGCTTGGAATTAGATAACAAAATTAAATGTCAAATGTTTCATATTGTATCATATGGACAAAAACAAATAAATTGGGCACGTATTAAATACAGGAACACACTGCTTTCAATTGTGCGAAATAAAGATACAGTAATGTCACACCTCCAAAACTGAAGTATCAAAATTCTATATATCGATGTATAGTACCGAGTGAAATATATGAAACTCAAAGAACTGGGGGTCGCTTGTGTGTCTTCTCGGGCTTTGATAGCACTGGAAGTCGCCATTTTAACAGTCTCATGAGAATGTTGATTTTATTTTAACATTGCGGCTCTATCTTCCACCCTAATGGTAGCTGACAATATTTGCTCTTTTCACAAGTTAGGTGTACATACGTTTCTGTGGGAGGAGTGTTGCAGTGAGTCACGTTAATGATCACAGAGAGAGAGAGAGAGAGAGAGAGAGAGAGAGATTATAATATAGAAAAGAGGAAGAATATAAGAGTAGAGCGATATCGTTTAATGTCTTAGCAAGCTACAACAGCTATTTATCCATAGGTAAAAAAAAAAAAAAAAAAAAAAAAAAAAAAAAAAAAACAGGTCCGGGTATGATATTCATAACCTTGTTCCCAACACAGTAGCATGACATTAACAGTCCCTTATCACAATTTAATGACAAATTATATCTTTTTCACGTCAATGTTTTTTGACGTCTATGTAATTAGGCTTTATTTAACATTCACAATGATATTAATCGAAGCAGATAAAAAATGTTAACTTAATCTCTCAGGCTTTCTGTAGCTTGGTATCGTATAAGTGTGTGAGAATAAACCATCCTGAAATACTTCATATCTGGTGTGTTGAGAATAATTATTGATATTTCAACATGTTTTGTATATTTATCTCCTCCGACAATGTTTCAACATCACAGCAACATTAACTACTGATGATTACTTTTCTGCTACATTCTAATTTTGCTACTTTGCACTTAACCACTGAAGTCAAAACCGAACCTCATGTAAAAGTGTTCGGATTTCAGGGGTTTCTGATAAAAATAAACTTTATTTATTTTACAATGATTACCATACAAGTTATCACAGCTTATATAAATCACTCTCGATGACTCCGGCGGCAATGTATGTGGTTGTTATAGTGGGATGGGAGATAACCTACGTGTCTGAAGGGCGACCACTGTACATGTACCCTCTCATGTATGTGACCAGGAATCGAACCAAGGACGCATTGTTGAGAAGCGAAGCGCGTTACCAATACATTTTCCAGGCACTTATAATATGTTCAATCTCTTTATAATTATGTTTACTCCCTCACAACTCATTCATTCATGTTATTTGAATCTTTAATCATTTCTTCTTCTATGGTTTTGTGTTTCATGAGCAAAATAATTAGATTCTCACAAAAACTTAACAACATTGCCACTGTACCTACTACTTTACTTTTATTACTACAACTGCCAGTGCTGCAATTAACTTACTATTATTCTACTAAATACTTCTTATTCTTTTCATACTATGTTCTTCTTCTTCTTTTATTCTTCTTCTTCCTTCATTCCTTCCTTCCTTCCTTCCTTCCTCGATTAGACTATTTTTTCTTATTCTTCTTCAACTACTACTACAACAACAACAACTACTACTACTACAACTACATTGCAACTACTACTACCACTGCAACTAACTGCTGCTTCAATCTTTTCAATATCCTGTTTGTGTTTCCTGGTGTTTCCTGATGTACTTTTACTCGTTAATCATATTTAATTACACGATGAAATCAATCCATTGAAATAATGTTACCCGGATGTGTCCTATAGAACATCATACAATGTATTGCATAAAAGATTAGGAACAACAATTGCATAATAAGATCATCATATTTGAATAAGCCGCGTCGAAATAAATTACGTCAAATATTGGAAAGACGGTGTACACTTTTGTTAGGTTATTGCTTTGTGATGAATAAGAGATGGGCAAATCAAAACGGTTTAGATTAATCAACGTGCATTCGTTCGTTTTGTCTGTCTGTCTGTCTCGTTGCTTTTTTATGAGAAATAATGTTTAAATGCTATTTAAGATATTTGTATTAACATAAAAATCACAAAAAACTTTGCATCCTAGGGATATTGTGTCCTTGCTTTATCTTCATTTTTTATGAGTCACAGTAGATTAGCCGTTTAAATCTACACATCTGTTGATATTTTATACTATTTCAAGAGTATTTACATATGGAATGTCAATCCCATTTTACGTGATGTATATCATTATTTGTTAAATATTTGTATAACGATGTACGTACGTACAAGTTAAATAAGATATTAAGTTCTGTTCTGTTCTATTATGCTGCTTCACTGTGAATCGGTCATGGCATTGTATCTACTTGGACATAATTTTGACAGTCAGACCTGGAACCACCCTCATATAGTGCGAGAAATGCAAACGACATATACCAATAACATTTTAACGTAAGGTATGGCCTTGGATCAAACCTGCGACTTCTTGTAGTGGGACAGACTCTCTGACCACTCGAATACTGGGGCCTATCATCTTTTAAATTAAACATACACCAAAGATGTCATCTGAGATTTATATATATAAAAAAATGTAGAATGATCTTTCTGTGTGATATTTTATTATAGCATATGACATTGCTTCCGGTGTCGTATACCCATCAAATAATTTCTCATATTTAACACGCCAAAGGCTCGCTTAATAACATTTTCATGAACGAGTTTAGTAAAAATTTGATATCAAATAACAATTCATGTCAGATCCTATATGCATGAGAATGAATTAATATTCATCAAGAACGTGCAAAAGTTCCACAAATTTTCATCCTGTAATGTTGACAAATGCGCCAGAGGTTAATACCAACATGTTTTCGGGGAGATTATTGATCTTGTCCCGCCACGTCCGTTAGTCCATCCCAACTTGGGGTACGAAGTACAATTGGTTGCTTAAGCTGAGGATGACATAATTGTAAACACTTATTAAAATATGGTATGTTGTTGAAGCCTCTGTTCTCTCTCTCTCTCTCTCTCTCTCTCTCTCTCTCTCTTTTCTCTAATAAAAATCGCGGTTTGTGTTTTTCCATGACATGCCATGCTGTATAAAGCATTACAAAACAATAGTCCCAGTTTTAAACGTGTTTTTCAACCACATTAATGTAGTTCAGTACCGTGTAAAATTACATGACAGTGTTTTAAGAGATAAATTGGGGAGAAATGATTTCATAAAAAAGTTGGATACAGAAAAATGTATACGATTTTATTGGTTTATAAAGATAAATGACTGTATTATTCTGATGATTTTATCGACATCTACTGTAAAGGTGGCTTGATGGTATCTGTGACAGGATGACACACGTTAAAAATGGCGACCCGAATAAAATAAATTGTATGTCAAATTCCCTGGGCAGACAAAATCATAGGAAATGTTAGCAATCATCAAGGTGTTCGATAGCCTTATTTCTCATGAAAAAGGTTTTGTTATGTATTTAATCATTGTTACCTGATTTTACCGTGATACTAACTTGTGTTCATTTTGCGATAGGGACTTGAATTTGCTATATATTCAATTATTTATTCATTGCCAATAAATGCTAAACCTAGCAACCGAGCAACCTAGCAGCCGAGAACTTTCGACAGTCACATCTATAGTTGACCTAGGGTAAGGGTGAAGGTCATCTTATACTCAAATATTCAGGAAGGGCCAACTTATTCTAGCTAATTACTAGAAATATCACTGAAAGTGACGACCGCTTTCAAACTGAAATGTACATTTTAAGTGACTTCAGGAAATATATAACATTGCAACCTTGTGCCCAAAAACAGTTCAATAAAAATTCAAACACTATAGACGAACGTTTAAAATATTTCACCTAGTTAAAACTATTTCAGGCAGGATTGCTTGAAAGACTCATTGAAATAGCAATATGTCTGCGAAGAAATATCTTATTATTTTTGGACTTATTCTTACAATTCAAGCAAACCTTGTAAAATGTAAATGCATTGTAACAAAGGCACAAAAATATGTACACAGGGTATCATTTCACGGTCACTGCGCAGTTTTTAGTAAAATGTCACTATAAACAGCTAACATTCCATGTCATAATCTAATTTTGAATCAAAATCGAAAACTTAAGATCAACATAGAAAAAAGGTTTGTACGAATTATCATGAAAATACCATAATTAGTTTTTTGCCGCATTGACCCATTATATCTGACATTACCTCTGACTACCTGTAATTTACTAATAAGCCGTTATTAGTCACAGCAATGTTGATATTTTATTTCCACTATCGGTGAACTCTACCGTTTTCTCCATTTTAAGGCCGTTAACATTTCATGACACGTGAGGTTTTGTTTTCCCAAAATATTGCAGGCAAACCAATTCCCTTACATAAAAACAAAACTGCCTTTTAGTTTATTCTAATCTGGCTCGAATTCCACCAACAATTCTTAGCGCTAAGTACCACTTAAATTCTTAAGATAGGTAGATACACATTCCACCATTCGAGGGGTGACAGCAAAACTATGCTAGTGCATAGATATATAAGCACTTAGCATAGTTTTGCTCTCACCCCTCATATTGCTATTTTATGAAGCATCCAAGTACACGATTCATCTGAAATGAATTATTACATTTTAAACTAACAATAATTAAGAAAATAAATATTTGGGTATTTTTATTAGAGAAACAAGACTAATGAAATTCGCGCTTAAGTATTTAAGTTCAACTTAGCGATAAGTATTTTTGTGGAATTCGACCCTGAACTTTATTATACATTATCTAAACGGTCGTCCCTTCATTTGAATTTCCCTTTTATGCTTTCTTTCATATAATTAATCTCTATTTACCGGCCTCTGTGCTAAGTGGCCATTTTCCCTTACTTCCCTCTTTCCTCTTTTGCTATTTCAGATAGGATAGGTTGTTGTTGTTGTTGTTGTTGTTGTTGTTGTTGTTTTAATAACCTATCGTTAGACTAGCTATGTCGATCATTTTTGTTAAAGGTTGGATCAGTATCCCCTTGGGGGGTTGGTTTTAAGGTCTTCTACGCCATTGTGAAAACTTATGAAAAGTGTATAGCATTTGTACAGAACAGGTATGTTTCCATGGGGAAAATGACACATATACATAATTGTTTTAAAACAAGTATGAAGAGGTTTTATTTAAATTCAATGTAGTCTAATGACTAGAGAAGGCACTGCTATAGAAAGGAAGATTAGAAAAGAGGGACATAGTGGATTGAGGAAAGACATAAACGAATAATCATCTGTAAATTGCATTAAATCGTTAATTGTATACAGAGAAAATCAGTTGTATACTTAAATTGAAATAGAGGGTACGTTTAGGAGAGAAAACACACACACACACACACACACACGAAGTCACTCAGCAGAAAGTCAGAAAGCTGTACACGATAAAACCAAATCATGACGGTGAGCCTAATAAAAGTCACAGTTTAATATTTGTTATTCGGCTGTCATAAAATATAGATATGTAATGTATAACATCCATGAGTTGTTTAACATAACGCTTATCCCAAACGTGAAAAATGACTTGAAATTACTTGACGATTAGTAGGAAATTTAAACGATATCTGGAAGTTATATCATTTACTAATGTAAATGAATATAAAGAGTCTTATAGGGCAGAGTTTTGCTTACTTTGTCTCAGGTCCCGGGTCCGAGTAGGTTTCCGCCCATAGTTTGGCTCGGCCTCTCGCCATGGCAACCCGAACTTTGTGGTCATTTAAATTCGGTTTCCGTTTTCGGTTGTCCGTCGGACTAGGGCTACCCAACTTCTCTAGAACTCCGTTTCGGCCAGTTCCGGGGCTATTTTTAGCGGACCCAGCCGAACTCGCATCGAAACGCACGTGTTTGTCCGAGTCTTTCCTGTGGATTGGAGAGAAAGCCGCAATATGGTGATTATTTTCATCAATTTTCGGAGAGATTCGGTTTTCCTTATTTGCATTTAATCCATTTCTTTGTTGATATTCCTTTTTCCGATCAGACGGTCCCAAACTCTTACTTCTTTCTTCCACTTCCTCTGCTCTGCGCTTCAACTTCCGGTGAGTCTCTTCTGCTATTGTACCAGGGTCGTGTGACCTTGACCTACTTGCCCTTGTGTGTCATAGATAGACGGCAAGTTCTGAGAAATTTCCAGTAACGAACGACTGTTTTTCCTGGAATTTGCCTTTATTTCCATTAAGAAATCCATTAGAAATTCTCGGCCCAAACGACATGTTTTCCAGACAACAATATTTATTTTTAATTGTTTTCTTTTACATTACTCCGAAATGTTTGTCTCTGAAGGAAATACTCCAAATTATTAAAAACACAATTTCAAATCAAAATTATTCAGCTTATAAATCCCAATCACTGAGAATATTCTTCTTGTCATCCCTTCAAAATCCATAGTCACAAAATAGTGTCCCGAAATCACTTAAAAAAACGCAGAAATTATTACGAAAAAATAAATAACCGCAAGACCCAGACGTGATTTAAGCACGTCTGTGTAAAACTCCTTCATTCAATGAAATATGCTAATTAGTCAAAGCTAATTGATTTCACTTGAAAAAAAAAGCAGGTAAAACGACGTCTGGTCACGTCTCAAGTCATCTCAAAATCCGATATATTTAATCGGGTTTTCTATACCGCAAATATCTCCCCGTTAACTTAAAAAGCAACATAATTCACACAATATAAACGGATGATAAAAGAAACCGTCTGCGAGGTATCTAATTTAACTATCAAATTGAATCAAATCAATCGATACCTCGCGGCAAAGAGAGATATATCATATCACGTGACCGAAGCAGTAAAAATCATTCATTCAAAAACTTACCGTGTAAAACTTTTCGCGCATATTTTATTTTCTGTCAAAAACATCATACCGGGTACGCACAGTCTCTTTGTAGTAGCAAAAGGAGCAGAACGACCTTGCGACGATGTGCCCTTGCAAATCAATGACAGAATCAACCTGGGTCTTGATTTCTGATTCTTATGCAAATATCCTCTTTAAAATTGAATTTACTTATATTATTTATATATATAATCCGATCGGGGTGCACAACCGTTTCGCATGATGGTGTAATACAGCTCGTAAAGGGGCACTTAAGCTTGTAGCTTAATTCTTAATCTTAAAATATTGAGTAATATTTGCACGTTAAGGATAGTAAACAAAAGACATATACACCCGGGGAACTTCATATTTCCTTTGCATATATGCACGACTTTAACACTGCCTTACCTACCGTGAAAATGTCTTTCTGTCATCTGAAAGTGACTGTGACAAAGAGATATCGGATTAGCGGCAAAGTGTACTGAGTGGCTATACTAGTATACCCTCTCTCTATCTCTCTCTCTCTCTCTCTCTCTCTCTCTCTCTCTGTGATTGTCTCTCTCTCTCCCGCCTCTCTCTCTCTCTCTCTCTCTCTTTGTCTGTATGTCTGCCTGCTTCTCTCTCTCTCTTTGTCTGTCTGTCTGCCTGCTTCTCTTTCTCTCTCTCTCTCTCTCTGAAATGAAACACATCAGTTAACCCTTTGTAAGCAGTGGTCATCCAACTTTACATTATTATTATGCAGCTGATCTCCACTAGCAGCCACACGCATCAAGAGGTCAAAATAGTTTAAGCCACCGTCTGAATCCCTTGACTGACCTTTACTGACAGGTTGTACCGTTTTAGGACAGAACGTGCTCCATGAATGTGTACATCACATGTTGTTTTTTATGAGCGCTAATGGTCAAATTTGCATGTATTAAAAAAATGGAGACTGTATATATATTTTTTTTTGGAAGGGGGGTGGGGGGGGTGCTTTAAGATGCTTTTTTTTTGGGGGGGGGGGTTACCGGTCTTGTCGGCCGTCCGCCCCGGAGTCTTGGTTCGATCCAAGGCCACGACATACCAAACAGGTACTGGTATAGCTCCCTTGTTTGGCACTCAGCATATAGGGGTAGTTCCAGGACTGGTTTACCGGTTTCAGGATCATGTGTGGTATCAGGCCACATGTCTACGGCATGATACCGCAGGGTGGCAGCACTATATCTGTCTTAAGTAAACATTGTCTCCAAATGACTGAAAATCTCCCGACGGGACGTTAAACTCAATAAATAATAAACAAAAACTGTGTCTACTTGAATGTTGGATAATATTTTATGATGATGTTTGTATACTTGAAATGATCTTAAGAATCAAATTCAAGTTTATTCTTTTTATGTCGAATGAAAAATAAGTATTGTTTTTTTTTTACAACTGATATCTATCTTTTTACCTATCGATTGACCCTGGGGCTGGAAGTAAAGATTTAAAAATATCACACACGGATAGTGTACTTCAATCTTCGAAGTCATGGTCAGCAATCAGGGGCACTAAACACAGAAGCCGTAGAATGTATACTGAAGAGTTGGATTTCATAGTCTCAGCAATGTTGAGAGGTAGAAAATCCGTACCTCGGCTTGTCTTTTTAAGTATTTGGGTTGGGCTACGGGTAAGGGTTTGCGTTAGTTTATGTTGTTTGGTTTGGTTTTGGGGTTTGAAATATTGGTTAGTTTTAAGTTGAATTTCATACCGAGGTACAAAAAAACGTATACCTCGGAAAATTTACCTCGGATTGACAACACTTTTTATATACAAACCGTCATAGTGAGGTATATGAGGTACACATGTAAAACCTCGGTAAGATAGGTTGTGCGCGTGTGTGTGTTAACATTTAAGTTTTGTCATTTTGATAAAAGTGGCCGAGAGGGTAAAGTCGCTGACTTTAACACTCACTCAGCCCCTCACCGCGTGGGTTCGAATCCCGGCAGGATCATTCGAATTTTCATGTGAGGAAGCCTTCCAGCTGGCTTGCGGTAGGTCGGTGGTTCTACCCGGATGCCTCCGTGCATTCGGGGTCTTCCTCCACCTGTAATTAGCTGGACGTCGCTATATGACTGAAATACTGTCGAAACGACGGTAAACTCAAACAGTCAAGTCCAGTCATTTTGATAAAACATAACAATACAAATGTTGACACATCTTTTTTAAAACTACCATAATAATTTCATTAAGTGGAGACCTATTGAAGTAAATCGCTTGACAAAACACCAACCCCCTAAAACTCGACTTTCAATTTCTCTCAGAAGTGGTAACCAATTCAAAACCCAGTGTACTTGTTTCAACAAATACAAAAGATTCACATTGAAACTAATGTCACTTCTAGCTGGTCTCCAAAACAATTTGATTAATCTCCCAACTTGTGTCCGATGTAAATACAAATAAATATTATCTTAAATAGAATGGTGACAAGTGAATAGAACATAATAGAAATTAAGAAAATAAAATCACGACCCGGTGAACTTGTAAAGAAGTGTGGTTTTACTGGCAATTTAATTGATTCGGTCTTTTGAATGTGTTAGTATCCAGGTATAATTTTTACAAAAGAATAGAAACTTTGTCGCAAAATAGAAACCATTACCGTGGGCCTTTTGGAGAGGATATTGTTAATTTGTCGTAATATGTGTTTGTTTGACAATAAATAACATTATACAAAAATAAGCTTGCAACAATGACGTAATTTTAAGCAAAAGTGATATACGTTATATCATCCTTAGCAGAAATAGCAGTTATATGTAGACGTAGGATAAGTAGTAGCAGTTATTATAGACAAAGGATAAGTAGTAGAAATAATTGTAGTTGTAGATAAGTAGTAGAAGTCATTGTAGTCGTAGGATAAGTGGAAATTATTGTAGTCGTAGGATAAGTAGAAGAAGTCATTGTAGTCGTAGGATAAGTAGTAGAAGTAACTGTAGTCGTAGGATAAGTAGTAACAGTCATTGTAGTCGTAGGATAAGTAGTAGAAGCAATAGTAGTCAAGGATAAGTAGTAACAGTCATTGTAGTCGTAGGATAAGTAGTAGAAGCAATAGTAGTCGAAGGATAAGTAGTAACAGTCATTGTAGTCGTAGGATAAGTAGTAGAAGCAATAGTAGTCGAAGGATAAGTAGTAACAGTCATTGTAGTCGTAGGATAAGTAGTAGCAAGTATCGTAGTGTAGGATAAAGTGTAGATAAGTAACATTGTAGTCGTGGATTTGTAGTAGACATCATTGTAGTCGTAGGATAAGTAGTAACAGTCATTGTAGTCGTAGGATAAGTAGTAACAGTCATTGTAGTCGTAGGATAAGTAGTAACAGTCATTGTAGTCGTAGGATAAGTAGTAACAGTCATTGTAGTCGTAGGATTAATAGTAACAGTCATTGTAGTCGTAGGATAAGTAGTAACAGTCATTGTAGTGGTAGGATAAGTAGTAACAGTCATTGTAGTCGTAGGATAAGTAGTAACAGTCATTGTAGTGGTAGGATAAATAGTAACAGTCATTGTAGTCGTAGGATAAGTAGTAACAGTCATTGTAGTCGTAGGATAAGTAGTAACAGTCATTGTAGTGGTAGGATAAATAGTAACAGTCATTGTAGTCGTAGGATAAGTAGTAACAGTCATTGTAGTGGTAGGATAAATAGTAACAGCAATTGTAGTCGTAGGGTAAGTAGTAACAGTCATTGTAGTCGTAGGATAAGTAGTAGCAGTCATTGTAGTCGTAGGATAAGTAGTAGAAGTCACTGTAGTCGTAGGATAAGTAGTAACAGTCATTGTAGTCGTAGGATAAGTAGTAACAGTCATTGTAGTCGTAGGATAAGTAGTAGAAGCAATAGTAGTCGTAGGATAAGTAGTAGAAGTAACTGTAGTCGTAGGATAAGTAGTAACAGTCATTGTAGTCGTAGGATAAGTAGTAGAAGCAATAGTAGTCGTAGGATAAGTAGTAGAAGTAACTGTAGTCGTAGGATAAGTAGTTACAGTCATTGTAGTCGTAGGATAAGTAGTAGAAGCAATAGTAGTCGTAGGATAAGTATTAGAAGCAATAGTAGTCGTAGGATAAATAGTAACAGTCATTGTAGTCGTAGGATAAGTAGTAACAGTCATTGTAGTCGTAGGATAAGTAGTAACAGTCATTGTAGTCGTAGGATAAGTAGTAACAGTCATTGTAGTCGTAGGATAAATAGTAACAGTCATTGTAGTCGTAGGATAAGTAGTAACAGTCATTGTAGTCGTAGGATAAGTAGTAGTAGAAGTAGTAGAAGTTATTGTAGTTGTAGAAGAAGCAGTTGTTTGTGTTATTGTAGTTTTTTAACTGTAGCAGTAGTAATAGCAGCGGAATGATGATGATGATGATGATGATGATGATGATGATGTGGACTTTTGTCTACAAGAGACAGATAGAGTGTTGCCAGACTGCCGTAGGTCAAAACCAATATAGAAAGAAGTATCAGTACCATTTAAACAACTTCGATATGTAGCGGACTTCGATATGTAGCGGCCGGGAAACCAACCCAAACCTTCACAGTTAGTGAGCGAACGCTCTATCCAAATGGTCAATATTATAAGGCCAATGTCAGTAGTTGCAACAGGGAGATTAATAATACAAATATATTTGTGTGGTTATTTAATTAGGTTTAACGCCCCAGTCATTATTAGTTTTGGACTGTGTCTATACGATACTGATATATAAACGACATTGAATTATTGGTGTAGGGCGACCGAGTATCGAACTCTCCAACTCCCGCTATCATTATGGAGACTTAGTGACCGTTTAACTGATACTGGTAGATGTGATGGTCTCGTAAAAGAAGTGATGTTGATCCTAGTAGTTGTTGTCGCGGACAAAAAAGAAATAAAAGTAGTAGAATAAATAGAAGTAGAAACAGCAGTAGTGGTGGTGGCAGTAGTAATAGTTGTTGAAGTAGAAGCTATAGCATATAGGCAATAAAAGTAGTGGACAGACCACTTTTTTTTTTTTTTTTTTTTTTTTGCCAAAGAAAGTGTATTCTAGATACATTAGCAACCATCACTAGGTAGTGAAGGTAAACATATTCTAATGTTAACCCACGCCGCACCTTCCAATGTGCAAGTCTCAAATGGCTGAGCAGATAATCAGCTAAGTATTGACATTACACCTGGATACTTGTAATTCCATGGGCGATTATTGCAAGCTTTACGAATGTTGAATAAAAGGATTGTCGGGCATTGATAAAACCATTTATGAGAATATTTCGCTTTCTTCCGAACTCTGCTGATAACAATAAACATTCACACCGAAATTTAAAAGATGTGCTTTACACCAGTGGCTAAAATATATGTGGCGTTATCATTGTCGAGGGGGAAACACACGGAACAAATCCCTGTGAACAAAAATAATAAAGTCAAGTATGATAAAAGAAAGAAACAGATATGACTGATTTTATAAAAAATGTTATTCCTAAGTAATGACGGAAAAAACACGGTACCAAGTTGAAATTTAAAAGATATAATTGCGGTAGACAATAAGGTTTTCGTGATATTTTGACGTTTTTATTTGAAAGTGATGGTGTGACATAGCTGAGAAGTTAGTCACCTGTCAGTATTAGGTTAGACCACGTGTGCACCGAACTTCCATACTCATATCACTTAGCAGGAAACTAAGATACGATTTATGAGTTGTAGATGATCACATAGACTATATAAGATGTAGAAATACAGAAATGAGGAGAGAGTCCATGGGGACTCGATGTAGGAGAGTCCAACAAGGGTTCGACTCCTAGAGGAGCGGGAAAGAACGAGAAGAATTAGGCTAAGCGATTTCTAGACTGAGCTAAATACATGGCTTGTCTATTGCTGTATTTCTTGTTAAGAACAGACTAATTACTTAAAGTTATCATCATAATGTGGTATTTATACCCATACATTTTACCATCAACATCAACGCTACACCACAATGAAAATTGGGTTTTATTTTGTATACAACTTTGATTGTGAATTGTATATTGAATAATACAAATGGTGAAAAATAATCACCTTAATGGAGTTTGATGTAGGCTGCACGATTACAATAATAAGATATTTTATACGTATTTGTATATGCTTGAGAAACACATAAATTCAGTGGAGAAAAAATAGAATGCAAATTGACCTGATAAGCATGGTCAAATTTATGGCTATGTACTCGATATTTACTTGGCATGGAGTCGTTAGTCTCCAATAGATCAAGGTAGTACACTCGAATGATGTTAGATTTAAAACACAATTTTTGTATGGTATATTCTAATTGGAATGCGTACGCTCGCACCAACTGTCCTTGTAAAATGAAATACAAGTGTAAAGTCAGCTAAAGTACGTCTTCCCTTTGGACTAATATTTGAACAAAATTTATCTCGAAATCAATTACAAATGGTTGGTTGTCATCTGAACACTGATGAATACTCCTGTTAACGATAACATAGAGCGACATGTCGTGGGCCAGAGTGTGATATTTCGAAGCTCAAGGCTTTCTAATTAAAATGTGTCTTTCTGAGATAAGTACTCAAAAGTAAAGCTCCTATTATTGCTTGATTTAGTAACGATAACAGGATATTTTTTTTTATTTTAAGAAAAAGTAAAGATATTATTAGAATACCCCTTTCTAGGTCAATTGCTTTAGGTATAGATTTCTTATCAAATTCATTTTTTTTTAAGTCGGAAATAGATTTGATAAAGCTTTTTTTTTTTCTTTTTTTTTGGGGGGGGGGAATAATTGTTATATCTTGAATACCAATTTTATGAAATGCAGTGCTCTCGCGAAATCTCGAAGTCTGAAGGGATCGGCATGTTTATTCCACAGGTAACGTAAATATTTTCGTCAATCAATTTACAATTTTAATTCATGTACGCATTTCACGATGACATTAGTATACTCATTACACTTTTAGCATATTTTATATTGACGGTGTTTAACGAAGTTTGACGGAAATCAACGATCAAACAAAAGCCGCATACCTGAATAATCCGACATGAATGGTTGTAATTGACATTAATTTCCCTCGTGCAAATAAGGAATGCAATCTGTTATTTGTTTAGAGTATTTGCTTAACAAATGATGAATTTAAAAGTGGCTTGAAAATCCAAACACGCATTACATTGAGATAATGTTGGCATACTGAACCTCAGACAGGATTTGAAATTATCAACACTTTGGATTCGAGCATTTTTCCCATTTATTTCGAAACTTGCGAGATCCTATTATTAACATATCGTGGTGATTCCTGATTACGACAGTTATTGTAGGTACTTGAACCGATGTCATTCTGTTCCAAAATCAAACGTCCCTCTATAAAGGTTCCGATGGTCGAGTTATTTGAACGCTCGCCTTATAACCTGGAGCTGGTTACTGGTTTGATCCCCAGTCACGACATATCGAAGTTCTTTAACAACATGAATACAGGTACATCTTTCTTGGTGAATTAATTTTGTCAGTGATATGATATGGCAGTAAAGCAGCACTTCATCTATTTCATGAAACAAGAGGGCCATAGAGGCCCTGAATCGCTCCCCTGAGTATAGGGTTACCCAAGGAACATCTGTACTAAAACAATTTGAAATCTGGACAGCAGTTTTGAAGGAGATAATTTGTTTTTTAAGTTTTCATAATCCATTTCTTTCCATTGCCATTGCAACCAGAGTTTTACATGGGTCAAGTTTATCTTAGCAACTTTTGTTAAGGTTCACCCAAGAATCATTCCTGCCAAGTTTAATCAAAGTCTGCCAAACAGTTTCAGAGGAGATGTCGTTTAAAGATTCACTTTATACATATAAGGCAATTTAGCCTCGCCCCTGGCGGCCATGATTTTTATGGATCGGAATAATTTTAGCAATCTTGGAAGACGGTTACCCAAGGAACATCTTTGCTAAAACATTTTTAAATATGGCCAGTAATTTTGATGGAGATGATTTTTAAAGTTTTCTTTTTTTTTCTCTCTCTTTCCGTTGCCATGGCAACCAGAGTTTTACATGGATCAAGTTTATTTTAGCAACTTTTGTGAAGTTAAATCAAATTCTGTCCAGCGCTTTCAGAGATGTCGTTTAAAGCAAATTGTTGACGACACACGACTGACGACGGACAATGGACGCAGGGTGATCACAAAAGCTCACCTTGAGCACGTTATGCTCGGGTAAGCTAAAAATAGTTCCTAAATGACCAAAATACTGTTGGTTGGACTTCAAATTTAGTTAACAATCAATTGTTCTACCATCATACTACGTAGCTATGTCATTGGAAAAAACATATAAAATACTTAACATAGAAGTTCAAACTCTGCATAGATGATGAATGCATTAGACTTTTTTGTCAAAACTCATTATTTTCACAGTTGAAAATACCATTCTTGTCAAAGAAGTTCAAAACCTAATACCACTAGCTCCTGGCGCTAAAGAAATTCTAGTTATCAATAAAAAGGCTGTAATTGTGTCATGAATTGAAAAAAAAATAAAACAAAACAAAAACCACACACACACACACGATATTTTAGGAATGGGGAAAAATATTCAAATAGTACAATGATTAATAATAATCCTCATCATTATTGATTGCAATTAGCGATTAATTGATATATTCACACTCACATAGCGCTGTACGTCCGACTTCTGCCTAATCTCTCCATTACGGACATTTTTAAACTCAAAACGTCACTGATGAAGTGAAATAACCACTTTGTGCATTGTCCCACAAATATTTCCCGTGCAGCTCTGCTATTGTAGTTGCATTTTCTGTAAATCCTTTCCTGAACAAAAGGATCTGATCAAATGTATAATACCTGAGCATAGTATTGACGGAAAGTGCAATGGCATCCCAGCAACTCAGGAGACAAATTGCATGAGCTGTCTTATCTTTTGACGCGACTTAGTTTACACACACATTAATTAAACATTGCAATAAATTGTCTTGCTAATGGGCTTTTGTCTATCTGAAGAGCATCATTCCTCGATGAAAACGGTGTTTTGTTCACCTCAAAATATGATCGATTTTAGCTTTTGTTAAAATCATCAATGATTAACAAAGAAGACATTAGAGAACAAGAACTCGGATTATTACAATGATGTTAGAAATGAGTAAGAACTGAGATTGTGTGTGAGGTGACGATACAGAATAAGTGTATTGTAGTTTTACGTCATACAATGGCAGCCATTTATCCTAACTCCATGGTGATGTAGCAACGATCACTTGAAATCCATCAGAAGATGCTGACAATACCTCGTCATGGCACCAGAGTGATTAGGACATCCAGGGTAGGAAGTCGCAGGATTGACCCACAGAAGTGACAAACCAAAGTAGATAGTTCCCAAAAATGGTGTATAGCAGAGTATACACTAGTTCCAGAACTGGTCGCTCCCGTGATAGGATGTGTTTGAGTGTAGTAACATGATATTTATTTATTGGATTTAACGTCCCACCGACATTATTTCAGTCATTTGGAGACAATGTCTACTTGAGACAGATACACTGCAGTATCACCCTGTAGATATGTGGCATGATACCACACCCAGTTACATTATCCTGACACCAGGCCAACCATGCCTGGAACTACCCTTATATATTGAGCGCCAAGCAAGGGAGCTATACAAGTACCACTTTTTACGATTTTGATATGTCTCGGCAGAGATCGAACCCACGACCTCCCGATTCCGGGGCAGATGCTCTTACCACTCGGCCACCAGGCCGGTCATCACCATGCTGTTTGCCCACAGCGTGTTATAGCAGTGAGGCAGATCCGTTTAATGTAAACAGACAATGCTAACATTTGGACGTTTAAACGTTCAAAAGAACAACAAATGCTGATGTAAGATATACAATGTTTTTTAATATTTTTGATAGAGTATAAAAATATGGTAAATGTACATTGGAATGTATGAAGAAAATCTCTATATATACAAAAATAAAAATGGAACCAGACACACATCTATGAGTTTATATATACAATCACATATTGTACATGAAGCTGGAAAAAGGTGGGGAAAAGACAAACAGAAAACATCCACAGAAAACCATTCACAGAAAGAGGATAGAAGTCTACCTGTTTAATGCAGTCAGGTTTAAGAAAATGGGAAATAACCGATTTTCATGAAACATTAAACCATTAAAAAAAAATAGCATAAAACTGCATTCAATATTATTTATTAAACTTATCTGAAAAAAAATGATAACCATTTTTACAAATTCCAACCATAAGTAATTTATAACAATTGATATTATACATGTAGCTTGAAAATTTCATTGTATTTTTGTTTTAGATCATGACACATTTCAGTGAAGAGATACATTGTGCTGAATTAAATTATCTCCTTTTTGTTTAATGTTCATAAATGCTCTTTCTTCCTAATCTACAAAAATATCAAACAATGCACTTATGTAACAATGTCAATAAAACTATAAAAATGGATTTAAAAATTTATTAAGATTTCTTTCACAAAGGCCTTCAATTACACAGTAAATATTAGCATATTAATGGAACAGGCCAATATGACAGTGAAGGTAAAAAATAAAAGTTAAGAAACCATAATAGTGATATAAATGGCTGAAAACAATCTACATTTCTGATGATAAATCCATTCATAAATCTATCAATAAAGTGGTTAAAACTACAAAGTTAGACATTCAGTGTACACAGCATCACATACATTCCATGAGCAGAAACATATACAATAAAAAATTAAAGATGAAAATTAATGTTTAAATCCTTGATGAACTCATTTTAAGATATGATCGGTTTAATGATATCTAAGGGAAGTAACTGAGAGAAAAAAAACATTTTTGAATGTGTATTATGTCCCTTTGTAAATCACATGTTCATGTGTTGGGAAAATGTTGCCTAGTAAATCAATTATTACACGTTTGCTTTAAGTCTCACTAACTCCTTCTTTGCTATATTTCTGTCATGATACATATCAAATAACCTGGATTACTTATTAAAGTATATGTACTGTAACTGATTCATACTGTTATTCAAACATGACATACAAATCCTCAAGTTAAGACACAAGCACTTTATTGTAGCAAAAATACTCCAGATAAGTAGTAATAAGAAGGAAGCATAATTGAATAAAGTTGACAAATGTATTTAACAAAGTCTTGTGTCAATCACTCAAATCTTTATCCTTCTCTAGGGCATATATGTACAGCATTATATACAATGTTAAATACAAAAACATTAGTCACATTACAGTTCTAATTCTATTGCCCCAAGGTGTTTTGTTCTCAAAAAGAAAAACCCATAATTTAACAAATATCAATCATGTAACATGGATAAACCAATAACTTGAATGAGTTATGACAACTTTAATAATGCAGAGGAAAATAAAGCACTAAAATTTTATGAAATACTAAAGCATTTCTTCTTTCAAATGTAATCTTTACCATTCTTCATGAATATTCCATATATGAGACAAAAATATTGCATACAATTTGAAATGTTTGTTGTAGGATTTTGAAAGATCAAACTGATGACTATGTATATTACATAAAAATAAAATCACAATGAAATTATGGCCACATTAATCCAAGGACTGTAATCATATGAAAAAAGGTATCTTTTAAGATTGTTCTTGAATTTCAACATTTTTATTAGATAGTGCTGGACTAGAAAATCAACTTACAAAGTAAGTCTGTAATCATAAACTACTCTTGTCAACCAGGCACCATTATAGTCTGTTTTTCAGGAGACTTTGCTGAAAGGTATGGCCTCTCTCTAAAACTTAGTCTTCACTTAATCATAATTTACAAATTGTCTCTATTTATAGGTAAAACTTTTATGAATAAACACTCATGTTTTTTTTAATGTATTAATCATAAGTGTTCATTCATTCCAATGATTATATTTCTTTTAAAGTTAAAAAAACATGCAATATCAATTTTGTCAATGCAGTCAATGGATTATGTCCCCTTTCCTCTCATAAGAACAACTTGTACACAGAGGTCAGCAGCGCTGCCACTAGAAGCAATGGGAGGGGCATAGTTGGTATGGTCGCTGTGGAAACAGGGACACACTGATATTCATCCAAGTTGTGAATCTGGTTGATGAAGTCCCAACCGAGGTAGGACTCATAATTCTGCATCTCTGGAGCTATCGGAACCAACCTGACGGCTTCGTCGGAGAAAATCAGATCAGAGTAGAAAAGGCCGGAATCAAACATATGGAAATCTCCATCACTGAAATGACAATTTTAATCAAGTTTTATACTGCTGTATGTAAAGCTCAAGCTAGTAAAATTAATCTTAACTGATGTTAGAAGAAACAAGGAATTAAGTCTTTATGACAGGTAAAAGAAGGTAAAGTCAGCCCTGAAATATGTATCATGGTATACACTACAAAATAAATCTATTAGTGTTTTCCCTTTCACTCATCAACTGAAAATCTGCTTTACAAAATATGGTATCTTCATTAATTAGAATTAAAAAGATTAATGTCTCCCAGATAAAATTATTGTCATATTCACCTTTTTGTATATAAGATATAATAAATGACAATTCCTGGAGCAGTACAATTCACAAACTAAATATACACCCATAACAAACAAAACACAAATTAACCCTTTCCCTCATATAGACTCATTTTGACGCACTCAATAGGTACCACATAAAGCCTGATCTTCAGAAAACCACAGTTAAACCTTACCAAATTTAATTGTAAAATCCTCATTACCAGACCACTGAGGAGCAGCGAACAGCATAAAACCTGATCAGCCTGCGAGTTACTCGCAGGCTGATCTGGTTTTATGCTGTTCGCATAGGTCTTTTCATGGTTTCCTCTATGAGGGAAAGGGTTAATGACGAACAAAAACTAAATCTTAACAGAACAACATAAGGTGGGATGAAATTCCCAAGTACACAAAACAATAATAATGCAATCTACACAATAGCCATATTGAGCTAAATATTTTGTTCATTATTTTATCATGGTACTTTAAAAATTGTGTTCATTCTAGGACCTCCAGCTTGCCATGCAGCAGTATCATTTGACCCAAGTTAAGCCAATCAAAGCCAAAAGCATAGACCAGGTTTTCTCCTATGTCTCTGTTGGTCCTGGTATAACCATCTGTCAGTCTGTCTGTCTGTTTCTTTCAAATAACTTTTAATATTTAATCTACAATATACATGTACTTGTATTTTTTCAAGATTAAATTATTTTTCCTATGTCTATCTGCATTACTTTTGCACATGCAGTCACTCCTTTGTAATCAATTTCTATCATAACAAAGGTTTCCCTTGTTCAAATTCAAATTGCAAACACGTTTTTGCCAATCCTTACTAGAATACTCTCTCTCTCTCTGACACACACACACACACACTTAAGTTTTTATTCTTGTTTTTTCTTACCTATTTCAGAATACACAAATTCACATAACCAATACTGCTATCCAAATCAATAGGAGAGATAAATCAAGGAACATGCAAATAATTCACCAACATATTTATACCAAACACAGGTTTAGACAATAGCAAGCTGCCAATGGCCATTACTTAACCAAACAGATGTCATGCAAGCATTATAGACTCATGCAAAGCCTTTCTGTGGACACTTTATTTTTTTTTATCTGATGCCTGTAAAACTGGTGTAATGCATTTGCAAGGAAATAAAATTTAGGGGATGAAATGTTGTAACCAGCCATGGAGAATGCTTAATACAACACTGTTTTATGCACAATGAGTTTAAAAGATTTGTATGCAAATGCATGTATTGATATAAGCTGGAAAAATATTTTCATCTTGTTGACTGGAAAAGAAATTAGGACAATTTCAACATGTCAGGGACACTTGTTGAAGATAATTACAGTTTTGTTAAGATACACACCTCATTATCAATCCATTAGTAATACTACTATTAACACTGGCTGTGTTTATAGGCATGTCTTAGGACAGTGATATGTCACAATCAATCACATTATCTCGTCACCAGAGAAACCAGCTGAGTCTTAGATCAACCCTGCCCTTATTTTGATCGCCAAGCAAAGAAGCAATACCAGTTTTAACTTATCATATTTTTATGTCAGTTGAGAAACAAAGTCTTACTATTTATACTTATCCTTTTAAACCAGTCCTGGGTTGGACCAGTACTTGCTGCCAAGGAAGGCCATGGGCTTTTTGGGGGGTTTTGTTTTTCCCATGACAGGGTTTAAACACACATTTCAGACCAATTTATTTTTAAAATATGACTTCAGTTTATCTCTACTAACTAATCTTCTTTCTCATTTTTATGTTCTACCCTGACATTGTACTTTTAAAAAGTAAGCAAAGTAAATAAGAATCATGAGGCACAACAGCAAGGGGTGGGGAAATGGAATAACAGGTGAGGACCAGCCAGGGTTTGTAAAATCCCAATATCAATAATTATACTTACTCTCCCATTCTGATGCAGTCAGACAAATAAATCATTAATAAAAACATAGTCAATACACAATAAGACTGATGACAGAGCTTGCAAACGCCATTATAACACTATATGTAGGGTCCAAACTTATATACCACACTAATTAAAGGATATGGTGACTATTTGACATCACTGAACAGATCCAAATTTTGAATTTTATGATAAAAACCATGTTGCATTCGCAGTTTTATTCTAACAGAACATGTTATGAGGAATCTGAACTGTGTACACTCATTTAGCTACCAATCTGTTTGAAGTAGCCTCAATTAAGACACAAACTAAACTGACTTTTAACAACAAAACTTGCTTCTCCTATGATTAACCAGCTATTTGCCTGAGCTTTTTCCTTAACCCTTTCCCTCATATAGACTCATTTTGACGCACTCAATAGGTACCACATAAAGCCTGATCTGCAGAAAACCACAGTTAAACCTTACCAAATTTAATTACAAAATCCTCATTTCCAGACCACTGAGGAGCAGCGAACAGCATAAAACCTGATCAGCCTGCGAGTTACTCGCAGGCTGATCTGGTTTTATGCTGTTCGCATAGGTCTTTTCATGGTGTCCTCTATGAGGGAAAGGTACAGCATAAAATTTTAGGTAAGGAAGGAAATTAATAATTTATTAAATACCTTGTCTGGTGCTAAACTTTTACCTCACAAAGATAAAAATCATTGTTCATATACCTTTTAAAGTTCAGTGAATTCATATATCTATGTTTGAATATTCATGAGGTAAAGGGTTAAGAAAGATTTGTCAAGATTCTTAGATGAGATAAGGTAATTAATAATCTCACAAGTGACAAAGTCAGAATTAATATCATTTAATTAGATGTATATCAATCTTCATTGTTAAAGTTGTAAACATGAATCTATTAATGAGTAATTCAGCAAAATTAAAATTGTACCTCACAACTATGAATAATGCAGTAACATAACATTGAGGTCAAGTTCAACTGTAGATACCTCAATACCTCTGGAAACAGACGGTCTCTTACACTTGCTGCAACAGATGGTTAATGACATAGTGTCCTCCCACACTGATAATGCCACAAGAAAAATTCTAAATTCTACAAGCTAGAACACCTTTCATGTATTAATTGTAAATTTTCTTTAATGAATATCAAAAAGAAAATCCTTACATGTCAGAGGAGAAAAACTGTTGCCCGTAGCTGAAGATCTTCCAGTAAATATCACGCTTGCCCTGGTTCTGGTATCCTGCGGTAACCAGTGCAGCACCTGGCACTGTTCCAAGATGACAATTGGCCCAGTTTCGGATAGCAGTCCTGGTACCATCCTTACACAATAGCTCATAATCGTCAGAACGTCGGTTCCTGGCCCAGATAGCCTGGTTCCTCCCGTCGGTATTGTCACCCACAGTCAGATGGTGTACAAACGCAACATCTCCCGCCACTGTAACAACAATAACACAAACATTATATCATATTGTAACATGAATAGTTTTATTAACCCTTACCCTGCTGGAACTGTAAGTGCTAAACTTTGCCACCAGTAAAGAGCCAGGCCAGCCTGCACATCCGTGCAGGCTGGCCTGGCTCTTAACTGTTGGCTGACCAACTACAAGTTTTCATCTTGTTATCCCTAAAATTGATAATGGACAGTTCCAAAAAAGATGCCGCCTAAGTCCATTTGAGAAATTCAGCAGGTTACAGGTTAACAAGAGAACCATAATGCTCCTAGACTACACACCTGAGAGTTACTGCTACTGTTGTCCTGGTGACTCCATTTTTACAATACATGACCCAGATGGAGATTATTTGACAATGTATTTAACCCTTTGCCTCATATAGACTCATTTTGACGCACTCAATAGGTACCACATAAAGCCTGATCTGCAGAAAGCCAAACTCAAACCTTACCAAATTTAATTGTAAAATCCTCATTACCAGACCACTGAGGAGCAGCGAACAGCATACAACCTGATCAGCCTGCGAGTTACTTGAGACTGTATTAAAATACACTGAAGAACACTAGACTGATCCTTCATGAGAATGGCAGTATATGTAAGGTGTCATGTGACAGGTCTACTCACTCTCTACGAGACACCTGAAGGCTCCTGTGGCACCATAGTACTGCTCATCACTGTTTCTCTCACACTTCCTGTATCCCCCGCCCGCACATCCCTCACACAGGTTGATGGGCTTCTGGTTTGGGTTATACTCTACATCCAGTGCACCCGGGATACAGGAGCGAGTGAACAGTTGCCCTGGAAACACACACATTCACAAGGTCAGTGAAGGTACTAAATGTTCAAGGTTCTAAAAAAATCATAGGAAACGTATGTAGAAAACATGATCATATTTTCACTTTTACAGAAAAACTTACTAAAAAAATTATAATGTAAATTGATTATGTACAGGAATGTTTTTTGTTTTTTTTTCTTAAACTAAGGAACCATAAATGTTTATTTCAAGAAATTATGAAATCATGACTGATTATTTCAAATAACCATGAAATCAAAGATGTGTGTATTACAGAAGAAATTATAAAATACAGAATACTAATATCAAGTGGAGATATCAAAGATAAACAATCTTATGACATCAACTGACAGATTAGCCAGACTTGATTTTCATTACTTACCAATATTCTCGAAGATGGTACACTGCTGCGGGATGAACTGCTGGGTTTCTATGTAGATATTGAGCGGTATGATCCAGCCGTCCCCTCGTCCAATACCAGCTTGGCAGGCTCGGTGATCTACAAAATTATTTTAACCCTTAAACAAGTCCAGGGCTTCCCCCCCCCCTTCTTTATTAGTGTACCTTCCCCTCTGAAAAATTCTTTAAATTCATGCAGTTTTCCCCAAATTTGCATTTTACGCCAAGATTTTTCTTTCCCCTTTGAAAAAAAAAAGGTCATATATTCCACAAAATATGACATTAAGTCCCCTTCCCAAACATCTGAAAAAAAAAGGCCTTACATCATATAAATTTGTTCCTTGCCACATGTGTTAAACTAGATCAGCCTGCAAATTATTTGCAGGATGATCAGGTTTTATAATATTTGTGACTGATCAGTAGCAATGATATGTAAAGGGTACATGATAATAATTATATTTGTAAAGAAATTTGGAGATTTCAGAGCCACTTCTTCATACAACAAAAAGACAACAAGAGCTCCGCTGACAGCAGGGCAATATACGCCCGAAGGTATGTATTGTCAGGGAATATCCTAAGACAAAAAGGATAAGCACAAACATGTATATATAAAGTATTATTTCAACAAGAAGGATTGGGTGATACTTCTGCCAAAAAGTTTCCATTTAGATCAAGCGGTTCAAAAGATACAGAGCGGACACAAAATATACTAACTTAGCACCAGTTAAGATATTTGACCTTGAATTGTGACCTTGACCTTAACCTAGCCATCTGAAAGCTATGTTCTGCACATCCTCTCACTTGGGTGATACTTCTGCCAAATAGTTTCCATTTACATCCAGCGGGTCAAAAGATACAGAGCGGACACAAATATACTTACTTTGCACCAGTTAAGATATTTGACCTTGAAGTGTGACCTTGACCTTGAACCTAGCCATCTGAAAGCTATGTTCTGCACATCCTCTTACTGTGGGTGATACTTCTGCCAAATAGTTTCCATTTACATCAGCAGGTCAAAAGATACAGAGCGGACACAAAATACTTACTTTGCCCATTAAGATATTTGACCTTAATTGTGACCTTGACCTTAACCTAGCCATCTGAAAGCTATGTTCTGCACATCCTCTCACTCTGGGTGATACTTCTGCCAAATAGTTTCCATTTACATCCAGCGGGTCAAAAGATACAGAGCGGAAACAAATATACTTACTTTGCTCCATTTAAGATATTTGACCTTGAATTGTGACCTTGACCTTGAACCTAGCCATCTGAAACCTATGTTCTGCACATCCTCTTACTGTGGGTGATACTTCTGCCAAATAGTTTCCATTTACATCCAGCAGGTCAAAAGATACAGAGCGGACACAAAAATACTTAATTTGCTCCAAGTAAAAATATTTGACCTTGAATTGTGACCTTGACCTTGAACCTAGCCATCTGAAACCTATGTTCTGCACATCCTCTTACTGTGGGTGATACTTCTGCCAAATAGTTTCCATTTACATCCAGCGGGTCAAAAGATACAGAGCGGACACAAATATACTTACTTTGCTCCAGTTAAGATATTTGACCTTGAATTGTGACCTTGACCTTGAACCTAGCCATCTGAAACCTATGTTCTGCACATCCTCTCACTCTGGGTGATACTTCTGCCAAATAGTTTTCATTTAATAAGGTTCAAAAGATACAGAGCGGACGCACATCCTCTTCTGTGGGTGATACTTCTGCCAAATAGTTTCCATTTACATCCAGCAGGTCAAAAGATACAGAGCGGACACAAAAATACTAATTTTGCACCAGTTAAGATATTTGACCTTGAATTGTGACCTTGACCTTGAACCTAGCCATCTGAAACCTATGTTCTGCACATCCTCTCACTCTGGGTGATACTTCTGCCAAATAGTTTTCATTTATATTAAGTGGTTCAAAAGATACAGAGCGGACACGAAATTGCTAACGGACGGACGGACAGACGGACGGACAGACGGACGGACGGACAGACGGACGGACGGACAGACGGACGGACGACCAGCGGCATAACATAATACAGCCCTTCGGGCGTATAAAAAGCACATTTACACTCGACGTGGTCTTCCTCCACCTGTAATTAGCTGGACGTCGCTATATGATTGAAATACTATCGCAGCAACGGTAAACCCCAACACAACAACAACAACACTCGGCGTGATCTGATTTTCACAGGTTTAAACTGTGTATAAAAATTAGCCTCTGAGTATTAAAGCCATAACTTTTTTTTAAGATATTTATTGAGGAAAAGAGTTTAATATACACTAGCATTTTGATGTACGAATCATTAGGAGGACAAAAGAAAAGATCATCATAACACTCATGTAGATGACAACGATATATAAGATATCATTTAGCCTTTATCTGTACCTTTAAGATTGAACAGTGTCATGTAGAGGTCTCTCTTTCTTGCCGCGGCAACAACCTTGTAACTATGGGTCATGTCACCATAGTCTTCTGCTGCTATAGGAACTAATCCATATTTCCTGCAAAGTCAGAAAATAATCTTAAAATGTGAGAAATAATCTTAAGTGTATGTCACATGTAGACATTAATCATTTACTTCAATTTTTTTCAACAAGTATGGTGGAATATGTTCCAATCTATCGAAAGTTTCAACTATTACTTAGTACTATGATTTACTTGGAGGTAGAGCTGGGTTTAGAATGTTTTTTCTTGGTATTTGTATAATCATAGAGCATGCAGTGAATAGTGTTAAATCTTAACTACTCACTTGCCACCTTTGTAAACATCTCCAGCATCCAAAACAGTCATATCTGCGTCACCATTGGCAACAAGTTTCATACAGTCCTCAGTGGTCTGTGCCGTAAGACAGTCAAGGTCAGGTTTGATATCCTTGCCTCTAAACACTTCAACCATGTGTTCGCATTTCTCACGTTCTGCATTTGAGCTCACACACAGACGCGCCACTTCAATTGGACATTCGTTAAGGTTGTTAAGGGCGGCACGGAAGTTGTCATCTGCGGACAATTGAGAATCAAACTTTGAACAAGTGGTTTTTAATAGATTTAATTTTTTGTCCAAATTATATCACACAATTTAATATCAAATGACTATACCTTTCACATTATCATTTTTCCCTATAACCCAACCACCTGGTCAAAACAAAGGACAACCCACAGTTAAGCTTTTTTTTGGTACATTTTAATACAGACATCCAACTAGGCAAAATCTTGTGGACTTAAAGCAGAAAATTGAACAAATATTTAATAAAAATTTTCGACACTCACCGACCCATGTGTAGTATCTATCTTTCGCCCCGACATCAACCAGCATCTGTGTGTTGTCGTTAAACATCAGATTGTTACGATTCATGTACAGGTATGAGGCTGAGCTGAACATATTGAAATATGTGACATATGGTTTGTTTGGTGCAAACCACTGGGCAGCCTGGAGTAACAGTGCCTTGTATGCGGCAGTCGTATTGTCGTCACGCATACTGGAGGTCATGACAATATCATTCGGGACTTTGCCATAGTGACAACCCTCGTATTGGTCAAGAGGTCGTGAAGTTGTATCCGGACACACCAGCTCATAGTTCTGAGAAGGAGAGAAAAGGTCAGGGTTAAAAGAGAACTGAATATCACATTAGCGATTGCAGCTGAAACATAATGAAAGTTTTAAATATAAATCATATACTCAATATAAAACTGGGATAGGTTACCTGAGTGTCGAGCGTCATCATCTGCACTGTGTCATGACGCAGGAAAGCAACGTCTGCTCCTTTCTCCAGGCACTTAAAAGCTCCGCTAAATCCAGCGTGAGGGTCGCTAGATGTACATTTCTCGTCGCCTGATCCAACACACAGCTCACATACACTGGTTGGGTTGTTACCTGTAACACAGTAAATCAACTGTAATGTTGACTTTATCAGAATTCATATTCTTTTCTGTTGCTACCATTTGTTGTTTACTTCATATAGACTCATTCTGACACACAGGCAAACAGCAAACCCAGTTCAGATAGGTCCTTTCAGAAGCTTTCTAGTCAGGGTCTCCTCTGTTTGCTCATACAATATTGCAAGATTCTACACAGTCTGTGAGGCAAAGATGGCAAAGAAAAAATGTTTGCTTCAAATACCATTTTAAGTTCTGGAACTTGATATTTACCAAACCATAAATGTGTACATGAGTATTCTTGAGGTAAAGAGTTAATGACAAGTATCTTAGAGTCAAGCAATACACAGAGGCATCCCACACTTGACAAGAAGCATTTGTGTTATTAGATTCTGGTACATTATCCTCACAATGGACATACAGCAACACTGTTTTATTATTCTTAACTTTAGGCAAGAATTCAATTATTTTTATTCCCTCTACAGCACTGAACAAAATCTGCAATAAAAACAAATCTTAAATGGATTAAGCTGTCACTATAGGTAATAACAATTCTTGTTAATCTGCCTTGACTCCAGGGTATGAAAACATACTGATCTTTCTTGCAAAGCAGGATGTTAGATGACTGGACTAGACAAAGCATTTAATTTAATTAAACCTTCAATGTATTTTGCTTGTTTGCTAGGGATAATGCCCCTATGACAGTATTTCAGTCATTAAGGGAATTTACTTTGTAATACAGAGGTATAATGTTTTTAAGTGAGCAGTTTTAAAATGGCATTATATAGCACTCCTGTGTGACCTGCAAGTATTCAGGCGTATCAGGTATTACCGAAGGGATTGTAGAAAGAGTTGAGAGCACCAGGCAGGCACATCTGACTGAAGAAGTTGGTGATCGTCTTGACGACGGCGTTACACTCAGACACCTGGATCATCTTGGTCTGCAGCATGAAGGAGATTGGATAAACCCATCCAGCTCCTGTACCAATACCTGAAACATTATAGAGAAAACACAATTATAACATTTTCTGAAAAACTGGACTTACTTTTATCACAAAACAAAAAATAGAAAACAAAGTGAATCTTACTTTTGTCATTGATAACTGATATGGCTATTTTGATATATAACATGTTAATTCTTTCCCCATTCAAGCATGAGCATTGCTTCTGGACACATCTGAAAACCTCATTTTTGAAGGGATCAACAATCACAGTAGATGACCACACATGGGTATACAATCTCACTTGCCCGCTCACCCTAGCATGTTGAAATTAGTAATTTTCTTAATATTACTATCTCAAATTTTGGAGGGTGTGTGATAATTTTAGGAATTTACAACCCTGGTCACCATGTTAATTGTTATCATTTGTGCAAAAAATATATAATTTTGACCATTGGTTTTATAGAGAAGAATTTTGGAATTATCTATTTTGTAGGGATTGTAAGGAATGTAAGCATGAGCATTGCTTCTGGTTGGACTTACAAAAAAACCATCTGAATATCTTTCACTAATAACTGGTATTTGTCGATTTTTATTTTCATATTTCCGCATAGTCCAAGTAGGAAGTGTTTTGTCTTACATTGGTGACTTACAACTCTTAAAATTATTTCCCCTCACAACTATGACTTAAGTGTAACTTTCTTGCTCAGATTCTTGTAATTAACATGTAGAATGTTTGGGTTTTCACATCACACAGTCATCTGCAGACTTTAGTTTACATGAAACATATGTAGCGCTGCCTGAGTGAGTTATCAGTCTGTGACAACCATATTACCTTCACAATGAGCCAACCAATGCTGGAATTAACCGTGTGTGCTGATTGAGCACCAACCACATGGGAGATATGTTATTATCATTTTTAATAACTTTGGAATATCACAGCCAGGGATTTAACCCAGAGCCTTCTGATTATTGGTTAGATCTGCCATCAGGACTGGTAAATTACATGCAGTATCTATATCTTAGACAATAGTTAATACTAACAAACATACCAGGTATACAGGCTCTTTTTCCCTGAAGAGTGTCGATCCTGACTGGATTCCCCTTCTTCTTCACGGCCACTGCATAGTACTCCAGGGGAGTATTGCTTCCTGATGGGAAAATATGGGATCAAATTAGTAACAGATACCAGGTTACAATGCTTGATTAAATTTCAGATCTATTAACCCTTTCCCTCATATAGACTAATTTTGACGCACTCAATAGGTACCACATAAAGCCTGATCTGCAGAAAACCACAGTTAAACCTTACCAAATTTAATTACAAAATCCTCATTTCAAGACCACTGAGGAGCATCGAACAGCATAAAACCTGATCAGCCTGCGAGTTACTCGCAGGCTGATCTTGTTTTATGTTGTTCGCATAGGTCTTTTCATGGTTTCCTCTATGAGGGAAAGGATTAATGCAATTTCTGTACATAAGGAGGGTACCCGATATAACACAACACATATCTATCATGTGACAGTTGTTAACTTATCATAATGTCACAACACAGTCTGGACAATATCGCTGAGTTCATACCTCTAGGTATGCAAGGGTGTAAAAATCCACTTGTCCGCTCGTATTTGCGAGTGGAATGATAGAACACGCGAGTAAGAAATATTAGGCAGTCATCTGACAGGACGAGTGCATTTTCTTTTCTGTTATTTAAAATCAATAATAAATACAAACAATATTTATTTCAAAATGATGTAATTAATCATATTCGCATTGCTTATAGCTTCCTTTCTTTCTCTCAAATCATCTCAGCATCCAAGCACCGTGAAGTTGCGTATGAAGCCAACAGGTACTTGTTTCCTAGTAACGGAGCTAGTTTACGTTAATAACAAAAGTTATGTCCAGTCATCCATTTGTCCTTCCATTTAATAAATAACCAAGAAAAGGTGTTATTAAGTTTAACTGATGGATTGTGTTAATAATAAACACACATTTCTCTCCATTTCTGATATAAAATGTGGTCACTTTTACATTACTAAGAAATATATACAAAACTAATTCGTTTTTTAAATCTATTTATGGTACAGTCTAAACTTGAAGGGTAAATATTATTGAAGACACGGCTTAATTCCCCGGGGAAAATGTCATGTTAAAGTGAAAAAACTAGCATATTCAGTTCCTTTTTCAACTGTATGTTGTGGGGAGGTGGTGAGACAGTGAAGTGGATTAGATAAACGGAAATTACAGCATTTAATATGACAAATCAAAAAGGAAGCGTGGCTGAGTGAGCTTGATTAGGTAGATATACTGTTTTTTAATAAAACGATGAAAACTTATCAAAATTGTTTGAATTTAAGGGAAAGTGAAAGTTTTCCAAGGGCAAGTGAATTTTTCAAGTCACTAGTCCTACAGGGCGAGTAGCATTTGAGAAATTTTTACACCCCTGGTATGGACTCCAAATACAACATTGTAAAGAATCTGCACTGTATTATTTAACTGCTAGTTAGGAAAGATATTGCTAAACCAAAATGCCTGTTACAAAAATATATCATAGTGGCCCCAGAATGCTCAGCAGAGCACCATTAGTACAATTAAAACAATTTAGGCCACTTGATTTTACCTGGTTATCTATTTAGAATAAAATAATACTTAAATTTGATACAGATTATGTAACCCTTTCCCTCATATAGACTCATTTTGACGCACTCAATAGGAACCACATAAAGCCTGATCTGCTGAAAACCGCAGTTAAATCTTACCAAATTTAATTACAAAATCCTCATTCCCAGACCACTGAGGAGCAGCGAACAGCATAAAACCTGATCAGCCTGCGAGTTACTCGCAGGCTGATCTGGTTTTATGCTGTTCGCATAGGTCTTTTCATGGTTTCCTCTATGAGGGAAAGGATTAAGAAAACCATCTGAAAACCTCATTTTTGAAGGGATCATCCAAGCTTAAACAATCACAGTAGACGACCACACATGGGTGTACAATCTCACTTGCCCGCTCACCCTGGCATGTTGAAATTAGTAATTTTCTTAATATTACTATCTCAGATTTTGGAGGGTGTGTGATAATTTTAGGAATTTACAACCCTGGTCACCATGTTAATTGTTACCATTTGTGCAAAAAATATATAATTTTGATCATTGGTTTTACAGAGAAGAATTTTGGAATTATCTATTTTGTAGGGATTGTAAGGAATCTAGCTGACACCACCTATGACATAGCATTTTACTCAGGTTGTAAGAAAATATGGCCAGCCACAATAGGAAAATCTCTGACAAGTTTTATCAAAATCGGACAAGCTGTGAAGGAGATATCATTTGAAGAAAAGAGTTGACTAAGAATGGATGCCATACAAGGGCCGGTCACAATATGTCACCTGAGCACAACGTACTCAGTTGAGCTAATAAAAACTAAACTGTAGGTGTCATCTAGACCACGATGCAATTTCATGTACTATAATAGTGAAGCATGAATATCAAGACAAAAATTACTTATCTAAGACTGGCATATTCGTGTACACCTGTACAATAAGACCTGTATTCTCACCTGTGTCATATTTCTCTGCCAGGATGGGCCTCATGGAGTAGTACCTGCCAGTGAAGTAACCCTGCCCAGCCTCCAGCCTGATCAGGTCAACCTCATTCTGATCAAACAGGTCCATACACTGGAACCTGGAGGAGGAATACAGAATAAATGTTAGAAAACACAGCAATGAAGTAGGAATACAGAATAAATGTTTGAAGACACAGCAATGATGTAGGAATAGAGAATAACTGTTAGAAGACACAGCAATAAATTTAAGAAGGAATACAGAATAAATGTTTGAAGACACAGCAATAAAGAAGGAATACAGAATAAATGTTAGAAAACACAGCAATGAAGTAGGAATACAGAATAAATGTTAGAAGACACAGCAATAAAGAAGGAATACAGAGTAAATGTTAGAAGACACAGCAGCAATAAAGAAGGAATACAGAATAAATGTTAGAAGACACAGCAATAAAGTAGGAATACAGAATAAATGTTAGAAGACACAGCAATAAAGTAGGAATACAGAATAAATGTTAGAAGACACAGCAATAAAGAAGGAATACAGAATAAATGTTAGAAGACACAGCAATAAAGAAGGAATACAGAATAAATGTTAGAAAACACAGCAATGAAGTAGGAATACAGAATAAATGTTAGAAGACACAGCAATGAAGTAGGAATACAGAATAAATGTTAGAAGACACAGCAATAAAGAAGGAATACAGAATAAATGTTAGAAGACACAGCAGCAATAAAGAAGGAATACAGAATAAATGTTAGAAGACACAGCAATAAAGAAGGAATACAGAAAATGTTAGAAGACACAGCAATAAAGTAGGAATACAGAATAAATGTTAGAAACACAGCAATAAAGAAGGAATACAGAATAAATGTTAGAAGACACAGCAATAAAGAAGGAATACAGAATAAATGTTAGAAGACACAGCAATAAAGAAGGAATACAGAATAAATGTTAGAAGACACAGCAATGAAGTAGGAATACAGAATAAATGTTAGAAGACACAGCAATAAAGAAGGAATACAGAATAAATGTTAGAAGACACAGCAGCAATAAAGAAGGAATACAGAATAAATGTTAGAAGACACAGCAATAAAGAAGGAATACAGAATAAATGTTAGAAGACACAGCAATGAAGTAGGAATACAGAATAAATGTTAGAAGACACAGCAATAAAGTAGGAATACAGAATAAATGTTAGAAGACACAGCAATAAAGTAGGAATACAGAATAAATGTTAGAAAACACAGCAATGAAGTAGGAATACAGAATAAATGTTAGAAGACACAGCAATAAAGAAGGAATACAGAATAAATGTTAGAAGACACAGCAGCAATAAAGAAGGAATACAGAATAAATGTTAGAAGACACAGCAATAAAGTAGGAATACAGAATAAATGTTAGAAGACACAGCAATAAAGTAGGAATACAGCATAAATGTTAGAAGACACAGCAATAAAGAAGGAATACAGAATAAATGTTAGAAGACACAGCAATGAAGTAGGAATACAGAATAAATGTTAGAAGACACAGCAATGAAGTAGGAATACAGAATAAATGTTAGAAGACACAGCAATGAAGTAGGAATACAGAATAAATGTTAGAAGACACAGCAATAAAGAAGGAATACAGAATAAATGTTAGAAGACACAGCAATAAAGAAGGAATACAGAATAAATGTTAGAAGACACAGCAATGAAGGAGGAATACAGAATAAATGTTAGAAGACACAGCAATGAAGAGGAATACAGAATAAATGTTAGAAGACACAGCAATGAAGGAGGAATACAGAATAAATGTTATCATTACGATAATAAAAAATGTATATCCTATATGTAAACAGTGTTCTGATTAAGAATTCAGTTGTAAACATTCCAAAACCTGAAAATAACAGATCATCTCTTATGGTGTCTTTTATTTACCTATGAATTAAAACTAGCTGAACCTTTCTAAAATCTTTGAAGCATTCACTGCCCTTTAGGTCAGTTTTTATTAAAAACAGTGACTTAAAGCACATTCCATTTCCATCCCTTGTAATTTCATGATACTGCTATTCATCCACTAAGATAATGAATGCCTGATTCACATCATTTAAAACAGACAAAGTTTTTATCTGTAACTCATATTAACCCTTTCCCTCATGTAGACTCATTTTGACACACTCAATAGGTACCACATAAAGCCTGATCTGCAGAAAGCCAAACTCAAACCTTACCAAATTTAATTGTAAAATCCTCATTACCAGACCGCTGAGGAGCAGTGAACAACATAAAACCTGATCAGCCTGCAAATTACTTGCAGGCTGATCTGGTTTTATGCTGTTCGCATAGGTCTTTTCATGGTATCCTCTATGAGGGAAAGGGTTAAATAAAGATTTGTATAACCTAGAGCTGTTTTTTTTGATGGCATACGGACAATATCATTATATCTGATGCTAATAAGATATCAACAATACAGCAATATAATGTTATGTAGGATACTAGTAAAAACATAATGTGGTTATCATTATTAATTTTAAATAATTAGTAAGTCATAAGTTAATATCCATAAGTTTTCAAACTTGTTGTCATTTACATTTGTTGAAAGTTCTCTTACTTAAGTTATAATGAAAATTATTTTCAGGCTGAAAAAATGTGTATGCTAGCATTGACTCAAAGGTTTTCAAAATAAAACTCATGCAGGTGATCATCCCTGTCAAGTTTAAAGACACTGAATCATAGAGTTTTGGATATATTCGTAACACAGTATTTTGCAACAAACAAGTACAAATCTCTAGGGTCAGCCTTTCCAAAGTGGGGGTGGGGAGGAGTTTGATCACTCATTATTGGAATGTTGTGTAACTTTTGTGGTGGCAGTGATACTATAGGTATCATAAGATGTGATATATCAACTTACACATCAGAAGCTCGAACACATGACAAAACAGGCATCTTTGAGAAGTCGGGCACACCTCTTGTCTTAAAATAGTTCATCACATTCTGGGCTGTTGCACCCAATTTTTTAACCTTCTCTAAATTGGTCACAAAGTCCTCACATTTCTTCTCCTCAGCCTCCGTTGTGACACACCATCTTGCAAGAGTTTCTAGCAACAAAAGATAAATATTCATAACTGTATAAATTAATGGTCTACTCATGCTAAAAGTAGTATGTTGTAAAGATGACAGTACAGCTAGCATAGTCAATATTGTTAGAAAAACATTTTAAAACTAGCTATCATCTACAGTATGACTATACAACCTGTAAATATTGTACGGATTTTCATGTGAGGAAGCCTTCCAGCTGGCTTGCGGTAGGTTGGTGGTTCTACCCGGATGCCTCCGTGCATTCGGGGTCTTCCTACACCTGTAATTAGCTGGACGTTGTTATATGACTGAAATACTGTCGAAGCGACAGTGAACTCAAATAGTCAAGTCAAGTCAAGTCATGAACTCAAAACACTAAGAATCTGACAAGGAAACTATAGGGAGTACAGAGGAGAACTGTCTTATTTGCAACAAATCGTTACCCATAATATTACAGTGCTTCTCATATGATGGACCACCTTGAATACAGTTACCAGTAGTGGAATCCAAGTGGACTTAAGCCCAGATGTAGATGCTCTACAAGATTTCAAATGACCTTGTTGACATCCCAGCTAACAAGCGCCTAACCCCAGCCCCTAGCAACACCAGTCCCACATTCAGTTACCCTATTAAGTCCATACCGTTTAGCGTTTGTATCCCTGTTGTATCAGGGTTACTCGTTTTACCGGAATCCCCTTATTTACCGGAATCTACTGGAATCCACTTAGATTTTACCGGAATCCACCTTATTTATCATGTATTATGTTTTTTTTTTATATGTTTTTATTATAATACAATATTAGTAATGAAATTCATTGAATACATCAACTTAGCTATTTATAGAGCGGCTGATTCGGACCTGGTAACTTTTCAAGGTTAATATTATTGTTTTATCTTCTTAAACTTACATGTCATATCACTTTCGATTTATAATTGCCTATGGTTGATACGGATAGCTTTTATTTATAATATGTTTGTTTACCGCGAACAAAATGGCAGAATCACTTCTCCGTGTATTATCCGGTATCAACCTAAAAGCCAGGTACATTGTTTTTTCCTTGTTTGCTGTTTGACTAGAAATTGCATTGTATTTTTTCCTCTCTCTCTCTCTCTCTCTCTCTTATATGGTTATGAAAAATGATGTTTTCATTAGTAGATATAAAACTGGCACAATTAAATAATACCCATATATAATATAAAACATTTAGTAAGATTCCATAAACTTACAAACGCAAGGTTTTTGTGATTGGCATGACCATTGTGGCAATTGTGCCGTGTCAACTTTGATAAAGGTGATAATCCAATTACCGAAAGCATGCCACAAGGTGAAATACTGTACACGCATCAACTGTCATGCAGCATACTTTGATCAGTAACTCCATAGAGGCATGGCATTATTGAAGATACTGATAATTCACTTTGATTCGCCAAAACATCAATATTTTAACGTCAAATCTGTTCTTTAAATATGAGTTATAATAAAACACTTTTGATATAGCTTTTGTCTGTATTTTGACTGTCATGTTAGGCCTACTATATACGATTTTATTTATACTGAGGTAGACCGGAATCAACATCGTAAGTTAAGGAACGAGGCTCTGAAGCATGTTATGTTTGTTTTACCAAGTATACGAGTAACTGGAAACTTCAAATCCAAATGGAATTAAAGGAAACAGTTTGAATAACATGGTTTAACATAAAAAGAACCACATAATTAAGTTTCTTTACCTCAATGCCGTATTAATTGTATTAATTACTTTAAAAAAAGGCCAATTTCTTATTTCTGTATTTTTATCATAACACATACCACCGACATGTTTATAACCAATAAATACAGTCTAAATGAAAAATGTAAATGAACAAATGTGCTATTTATTTTTCCTTTGGAAGCATTTGATAAATTTAGCTAACGCTGACATGGAAACTACAATATACAGCATTTCATAATGGCAAATACTTAATAATATAATTATTGCCATTATTTCTAATGTTCAATGCAAGGTACGTATGATTTGTCACTTGATAAACCATATAAG
>CM037783.1:47638679-47660244 GCA_021229015.1 Solen grandis | reverse complement strand
AAAAAATACATGTAGTTTTTTCCCTCGTTATTCAAATGGAATTAAAAGATTATATGAGAAAAAACACAAAATGTACTTCCCAAAAAACCCCCTGTTGCTTTATTACATAGAATTGATTTTAAAAAAACTATGGAACGGCATAAAATATTAGGTTTCCCATTGATTTTTAAAATAAAATTAGATTAGTTTTTTCAGTTTGTAAAATTAAAACCGTTTTTTTATGTGTCTTCCTGCCCCCCTAATTTGGGTATTTATAATCATTTTTGTAAAAATTCCCAACTTTATAAACGTAGTTTAGTTATAATACGTATTTTAAAATTTATTTTAATGTTAAATGAAATTATTTAGCAAAGCGTATTTTTTTTTTTTTAAAGAATTTTTTTTAAATGAAAAAAAATGTTCTTTTAAAAGATAAGAAGTTATGCTCATTTTGCTTTTAAAAATCAATTTTTAATTGAAATTACTTAATCAATTTAAATATTATTTTCCCAAATTTTATTAAATTATAACGATGGAGAAAGTATGAGTTTATGTTGAAATTAAAAATAAAAATGAGCGCTTATAAAAGAAACCCATTGTATGTTCTCAATTTTTGAGATTGTTTGTATTGATTTATATTATCATTTTTACTCTATTTTTAATCGAAAAAAAAAGATCTGAATTTAAAAAAAAAAGCCCTAATTACCTTAAATTTTAAATTTTTCCAAACCTACCCAAGTTATGTGAGTAATGCAGCGAAGACTTTATGAAGTGGAGGCATGTAAGATCTCGTGCAGATCGAGCTACCCGTTGGTTGTTTTTAAAAAGGTACGGTATCAATTGTTCCCCACGTTTACATTTTTATATAATTGGGATGCAATGACTTGGAGGGGAAAATGGGTATACTCAGTGTTGAAGAGGTTTGCATTTACGATAAAATACTGAACAAAAAAGCATGTCAAATTAAAATCAAAAATTTTTGAAAACGTCAACGGTGCAAAAAAAAAAACCCGAAATTTTCAAATAATTGTAAAAAAAATTTTTTATTTTAAAGATTAATTCACTCATTTATTACTTTATCTAAAATATGGTGGAAAAACGGCAACAACAAAATAAAAATTAGAGTAGAAGTAACTGTTGTAGCAGTGATTTTCAAAAATATAAAAATTTATAAAATTTTTTTGCAATATATTTTGCAGTTTTTTATTTTTTAAAAAAAAATTTTGAGATCTTATGTTTAAAACTACATTTTTTTTTAAAATAGTAATGAACGTAAAAAATTAATTTATTTTATTTATTTAGTAATTTTTTATTATATTATTTTTAAATCAAAAAAAGCAAAGAGAAAAAAAACAAAGCAAAGATAATGCTGTTAGTATTTTTTTTAATTTTATGGTAAAAAGAAAAGTTTCTTAAATATTTAAAAACTCATACATGAGTTAAATTCCCCCAGTACTATTCTAATGGCAATTTCAAGTTATTGAGTAAAACGCAAAATGTACATTACCAAAAACACCCGTTGCTTTATTCATAGAATGGTTTTTGAAAAACTATGGAACGCATTAAAATAATTAGGATTTGCCATTGATTTTTGTATACAAAGTCTTCATTGCACATGCTTACAATTGTTGTCAAAATCTAATTTTGAAAATGTTGGTGTGTGTTTTTAAAAGGTTTTATAATGGTGTTGTTTGATAAGTTAGAATACTAAAAAGGGGTTCCCGGATGGGTTTGGCCCCGGGTCTGATATAAGGGTAGTTCCCGGACTGGTTGGCCCCGGGGTCAGGTTTTAAAAGGGGAGTTCCCGGGTGGTTGGCCCGGTGTCGGAATAGGGGTAGTTCAGGGCTGGTTGACCGGTGCCCAATAAGGGAGTTTCCCGGATGGCTGGCCCGGGGTCAGCATATAAGGGAAGTTTCAGGACGTGGCCGGTGTCAGGTATAAGGGTAGTTCCGGATGATTGGCCCCGGTGTCAGATAAAAAGGGTGTTCCGGACTGGTTGGCCCCGGTGTCAGCTTAAGGGTAGTTCCCGGAGGGGGGGCCCCGGGGTCAAAAATTTAAAGGGGGTTCCGGGCTGGGTTTGGGCCCGGTGTCGCATTAAGGGTGTTCCCGGAGGTTGGCCGGTGTCAGCATTGTGATGGGTTTTCTGTGAATTTATGTCATTTGTCTTAGCGTGATACTGCGGAAGCAATTTGTATGTCCAAGTAGCAAAATATAAAAATTACTGAAATAATGGCGGGTGGGATTTGAAACCCAAAAAAAAAAAAATTTTAAAGATTTAAAAACATAAAAAAATAGTTCTTGGGTGTATTTATAAAGCCCCTTAGTTTTTTAAGGAAAAAAATTTCCTTAACTGGAATAATTCTGGGGTGTTTTTAATAAGATGGAGGAAACCCTCAAAAACAAGAGAAATCTATGTGTTTTAAGGAAAAATAAAAAATGGGAACTTTTTTTTCCAAAAGAGTTTATGAATAGGGCCCCTGATTTTTCTTTTAATGCCCTTTCAGGCCCAATTTGTACAAAAAGAAACTGGGAAAATGTATTTTTTATAAATTGGGAAAAGGGGTTGATTTCAAAAAAAGGTTTTAAAGGATTTCTCCTGTGAAATTTATATTTAATAAAACTGAGTGACGTTGATTGCTGTTGAGAACTATTTTTATAATTTTGTTTTTTTTAAATAATTCAACTCCTTGTTTTAAAAATATTTCAAAAACTTTGTGTTTATTTTTATGGTTTTGGAATGTTAGATGTTTTAAAAGGAAATAGAAATGCATAAAATTTAAAAAACGCAATAAATGATAAAATAAAAAAAATCATGTTGTATATTGTTTTCCCCATTAAAAATATACCCCTTATAGGGTATCTGTTCGGGATTTATTTTTATAAACTTATTTACAAAAACAAGAAATGGCCCAATGTATGCTTGTGACACTGAATCACACTTTTGTCTGTTTTTTGAAAAACCCTTTCCATGACAACCGTTTTTTAAAATTTTCCATATGTACAGAAGTTACTGGTAATGTTTTTCGTGTTCAATGTTTGTGTTTCCTTAATATGGACTTTTCCCGGCCAGTAAAATGCCCAGTCAGAGTTGGCTAGATTCCCGGTATACTAAGTGTAACGGAAAAAAATATGAGGCCCCTTTTTTACGGTGTCAGGGTTTTTACTGTTCTGGGCCTTGTTACGGTGTTATGATATTTTTGTATGGAGCCTTGTTACGGTGTTATAGAGATTTACTGTATGGGCCTTGTTACGGTGTTATGTTTTACTGACGGGGGCCCTTTTTTACGGTGTTATAGATATTTACTTAGGGGGCCTTGTTAGGGTGTTATAGAGTTTTGTTTGTATGGGACCTTGTTCGGTGTTTAGAGTTTTTACTGTATGGGGCCTTGTTACGGTGTTATAGAGATTTACTTTTATGGGCCCTGTTACGGTGTTATAGAGATTTACGTTGGGACATTGTTAGGTGCCCTTTCTGGTAGTCATTCATTTTTTGTACAAGATTTATAAGTATTAAATGTTTTTGAATTCAAAATTCCAGATTTCTTTAAAAAAAACATTTCATGTTTTGTTATTTTTTACAAGTATTTAAAGAAAAAGAAATTTTGGATTGGGCTATACTGTGACGGGGGAAAGTCTATCAAATTAATGGGAATGATTTTTAGAGGCGTTGGGTTTTCTTAGAAAAGAAAAAAATCGGGTTTGTTTTGCATTTTTTTCCCACAACAATTTTAATGTACCCCCGCGCTTAGTGGGGATCGCAATGCGATTTTGACAACGAATACGAGTGGAATAGTTTTTCACGACGTTTAAAACTAACCCTAAAAAGCTTTTAGTGTGTTATTGTTTGTTAAATGTTTTCTTTTGCCCTTTTTGCATTGGAAGCATCAATTTTTTGGTGAAAAAAAAAATACCGTGAATTTTTAACCCAAACAGAACCCATCTTACGTATTTTTTAATGAAGATCTACTCCTGAAAAAAGAAAAAATAGTGTCCGTATGTATGAATTGCCCAAAAGTATCCACACAATTTTTTCATGATGGCGAGTTGGTTCCCCCCAGGGATTTTTAATTGGAATAGTAGGCAAAATTCTAGTATTTTAAAAAAATCAAATACCGGTAAATTTTTAAATTTACAAAACAAAGATAAAATTCGCTGCAAGAGGAAAAGAGAATGACCTACTTAGGTAGCAGCTCTTTATGAATGAAAGGTTCATGCCTTTACCCGGATTTTATGTTACAACAGAAATTGTAGCAACAGGGGTGGAGTTTTTGTCGTATGTGATGCTTCAATAACTTCAGAAATCTGGGTTTATAACGTTAATTATCCGTCGGCCGTCTCTCAGCGCTTGTTGCGCTTTGATTTGTAATACGCAGAGCCTACATCTGTAATGCTGACAGTATTTTACTACTTCCGGTTAGTAGGGGAGTCTAGATCGGGGAATTCTACTGTATATGTTTTATTTTCTAATACAATGGAGTGAAGGTTAAGAACTGTATTATTCGGCTTTACAGTTGTCTAAACTCACTTTTAAACCAGGCTGATGATGTAAAATAACCCAGATGAATATTTAAATGATTTTCATTGGTAGAAAATGCCTTACTTAGGGTAAAAGGTTACGCACATTTGCGTGTTTAGATGACAATATTGATCTATATGTTTTTTTCCGCAGCTGCCCTCATATTTTCAGACCGGTCACTTTCGTAAGACCAAGCCTTTATATAGAAATTATATTATGTATATATGAGTAAAAGTATATTATATATATGAAATAGAGACTCGTGTATTCGAGTTTAATGCATGTCGATATTGTGCCATTATTTCCTTTAATGATACTAGTACATTAAATCATTTTTAAGTTAGCATCTTGTGCTGTTTTCAACAATAATGTTCTAGTTTGATATTGTTTTAGGCAGATCTGCGAAGTAGTTAATTTGGAGTCATTGTCAAGCAAACCAAAACTTTTGATACGACTTCCATTCCTTCTTGCTTTTATAATTGTTCTTGAAATTTTATCATTGAATTTGTAGCTATATTTTCATTGATAAAGATTTATTTTACAGTTTTCATGATGTTACGAAGTACGCTTAATTCTTACTCTACCTGGATTACGATGTATTTATTTTTATTTTATCTTTAAACAATCAAATATAGTATTTTAAACAATCTGTCAATAATTCGGTTATAACTTTAAAAGAAAGTAATATTGTGTTTGATATATCAGTATGTAAATGTATATAAGTAATCGTCCTTTCCCACATTAGCGGCGTTTTGTCTGTTCCATTTCACGTTTCGTTACTAATGACATGGTGTGATCAGGTGTAGTGTTCTAAATTTGATGGCTTCCTTTTGAAAAATAAACTTTAAATTAAATGGCACGCAGCGTCTTGTGGAATTGTGTTCAAATCAAACTAGAGGGAAAGATTAATTGCTTCGTATACATCCTTTTTTTAATCGCCCCACTTAATTGGGAAAACCTTAATGATATAAATTTCGTTAGTAATTAAGTTTCGGGGAAATTTTTCAAAAAAAAGTGAGGTTTTTACTAAAAAGATTCGGGGGTTTTTTTCGTGCCCAAACCGCCACGAATCGACGAAAATTCCTCCCCCAGAACTTTAATGATTTACAGATTTAGAGTATTTTTTCAGTCTATTCCAATCCCTCTCTATGTTTTACCCTAACTTAGGGTTTCGGGGGAATTCGAAAACATGCCTGTACGAGTACCCCTAAACAAAATGCCAAACACTGTTAAAATCACACAGTTAAAAGTAGAAATGGCATGTTAAAAAAGCTGTGGCCGGATAACTAGAAATTAATCATTTCACAAGGTGACTGAAATTTTTAAGAATACCCGTGAATCCCTTTTTTTAGTCTACATTAACCCATTTTTCCCTTCAGCCGCTTTTCATGTTTACCTCCCGGTCATTGGGTATATTCGTAAATCCCGAGGAGCAAAGGAAATCATATGCATGACCCCAAAAGGGTTTCATGTGCACCTTTTTTACCCTGAAAAAAGTGGCCCCACTGTAATTCGAATCACGGGCCGTGATCCCGGGTCGAAACCACCCCTGGATATAAAGTCCCTTTTTTAAGCGTTTTGTGAAAACATTTTGTTATATTTTATCGTTTTATTTAAATTTGGTAACTTTTAATTTTGTTGTTATTTTTTTTTTGGTGGCTGGGGCTGGTTGGTTTTGTCATCGACGAATTTCAGTTTCTTTTGGAAGTATGGGGCAATTGGGGCTTGACTCTGAAAAATCCCCCCGGCTATCGTATTTGTTAACCAAAAAGTTGGGTCTTAAACGCTATAACCAAACGACATTGTCTTTTGCGTTCGGGAAACAACTGTGAAGCTCCACCTCGAGTAGCACGCTTGGCCTCCGGGGCCCATAAACGCCCTTCCCCCTTTAAATTTAAAAAAAATTATATGAAAGCTTGAAGGGTTTCAAAATTGCTAGGTTTTGTTTTCCCAAGATATTGTGCCAGGTAGATAGGTGTGTTGGGGGGTTGTGTGTGTGTGTGTAGTAGTTAGGATGTGTTGGTGATAGAAGTAGATGGATTAGTGATGTGTAGATAGATGATGATAGATGTTTGAAGATAGTTTTTGGGAAAAAGATAGTAGAGAGATAGTAGATGATAGATGATAGTAGATAGATAGAAGATGATGATAGAGATAGATGTAGATGAAGATGATAGATTTTTGTGATAGAAGTGTAGATGGGAAAGTAGAAGATAGATAGATGTAGTTGGGATAGATAGATGTAGATGTTTGATGAAGATAGTTAGATAGTAAAATAGATAGATAGAAGAAGAAGTTGATAGATGATAGATAGATAGTGGGTTTTTTAGTAGTAGATGATAATAGAGATAGTAGTAGATGATGTGATGTAGATAGATAGATAGTAGTATAGATAGTGTTTAATAGATAGAAGATGATAGATGTAGAAGTAGTAGTAGATGGGAGATGTAGATGATAGATAGATAGATAGTGATGTAGATAGATAGATATTTAGTGATGATAGTAGTAGATGGGAAATAGATGTAGTAGATGATAGATGTTGATGTAGTAGTAGTGATGATAGTAGATAGAAGATTTTTTAGAAATTTTAAAAGATTTTTAGAAAAAAGTTTAGATAGATAGATAGATGATAATAGATTTTTTAGTAAAATTGTAGATAGTTTAGATATAGAAGAAAAGATGATAGTAGAAGGGGGGATAGTAGATAGTAGATAATTAGATAGTTAAAATGAAAGATAGTAGAAGATAGTTGTAGTAGATAGTAATGATAGTTTTTAATAGATTTTTTGGATGTGATAGATAGAAAAATAAGATAGATAAAAGATAATGATAGAGTAGAAAAAAGATAAAAGATAGATAAAAATAGATAGATAGTAAAATAAAATATTTTGTAGATAGTTTTATAGATAAAAGAAGATAGAAAATTTTGATGAAAATAGATGATGTAGATAGATAGATAGTTGATAAAAAAGATAAAAAGATGATTGAAAATTAGAAAAAGGATGAAGTGTAGTAGATAATGATAGTTTAAAATAGATAGTTAGTAGTGATAGATAGATAGATAAATAGATAGAGGGATGATAGATAGGATAGATAGATAATAGATAGAAGATAAAAATAGGATAGTAGTTAGATAAAATAGATAGAAAAAATAGATGTAGATGGGATGTAGATAGATGTAAAAATAATGTTTGGGGTAGATAATAAAAGATAGTTTTAGATAGTTAGATAGATAGATAGAAAAAAGATAGATTAGATAGTAGATAAGAAAGATAGAGATAGATAGATGGGATAGAAGGGGGGATAGATAGATAGATAGAAGATGTAGATAGATGAAAAGATAGATAGTAGAAAAGGTTAGATAGATGATAGATAGATAGAAGATAGTTTGATAGATAGATAGATGATAGATAATAGATGATAGTAGATAGATAGTGATATTTAGAAGATAGATATTTAGTGTTAGTTTGATAGATAGATAGATGATGATAGATGAATGATAGATAGTTTAAAAATGAAAAGTGATAGTAGTGTTTGTTTAGTAGATAGTTTGGATAGATAGATAGATGGATAGAAATAGATAGAGTGTAGATAGTAGATAGATAGTTTGATAAAAGAGATATTTAGATAGTAGATGATTTTTGATAGAAGAAGATGTTTGATAGATAGATGATAGTGATTGATAGATAGATAGTAGATAGATAGTTAGAAGATGTAGATAGGATAGTTTAGTAGATAGAAAATGTAGATAGATGTGATAGATGTGGGATAGATAGATGTTAGTTTAGATGAAGATAGATGGTTTGATAGTAGGATAAAGATAGATAGATAGTAGATAGATAGAAGATAGTGATAGTTGATAGATAGTTAGTAGATAGTGGGGGGGATTTTGATAGTTAAAAGATAGATAGTAGTTTAGATGATAGTTTTAGAAAGATAAAATAGTTTTTGATAGATGATGTTTATAGTAATGGGTTGATAGATAGATAAAAGATGATAGATGATAAAATTGTAGAATAGATGGGATAGAAGTAGATAGATATAGTTTTAGTTTAGATAGATAATAGAATAAAAGATAATGATAGATAGATAGATATTTTTAAGTTTTAGAATAGATGAAGATAGATAGATAGATAGTTAGATAGATAGATGATAGATGAAAATAGATGGGATAGTAGTAGTGATTGTTTGATAGATAGTAGGGGGATAGAAAAAATGATATTGATAGATAGATGGGATAGATGATAATAGTTAGATAGAAAAGATAGTTTGGGATAGAATGATAGTAGTAATAGATAGTATAGATAAAAGATAGTTTAGTAGATAGTAGGATGTTGATAGTAGATAGAAAGATAGTGTAGTAAAAGATAGTAGATAGATGTAGAAGTGAAAAATAGATAGTGGGGGTTGGGATGATAGATAGAAGATAGTAGTTTGATAGATAGAGATAGATAGATAAATAGATAGAAGATTTTGATAGAGATAGTAGATAGTTAGTTGTAGAAAAAGTAGAAATTAGTAGATGGGATAGATAGATAGAAAGTTGATAAGAAAAAGAAGAAGATGATAGATAGTTTGATTAGTAGATAGATGGTAGTAGTAGATTTTTTTGTTTTTGGGTCTTTTGCTTTTTTTGTTGTTTTAAAATTTTGTACTGTTTTGTGATTATTTTTCAATGATTTTCCCCCTTATTTGTTAAAAAAAAATTTTTTTTTTAAAAAGGTTCAAAAAGGGTTTTTTAAAATAAAAAAAATGAAATTGTCGTGGATAAAAAAAAAAATTTTAAAAAAAAAAAAAAAAAAAAGATGAAAGAAAGGCTTTATGTAAAAAATTTATAAAAATTTTGAAAAAGGGAAAATTTTCCCCAAAAATGTGGTTTATTTGAAAATAGTTTTTTTTTTAAAAGTGTTTTTTTTAAATTTTTTTGGGGATGGGTTAAATGGTTTTGAAATTATTTTTAAATTTCCCCCTTTAAAAAAAATTACGTTAAAATGTTATTGAATGTAAATTTATCAGGGTTTTTTTGGGGGGGAATATTTAAATGGGGGGGAAAAAAAGGGGGGAAAAAGTGTAGTTTATGCAAAAAAAATGTAAATTTTTCGAAAATTCAGTTCATAAATTAAAATGAAGCACCTCTCCAAAGAAATAGTAAAACTAAATGAGGGATGTATATGTGGGCAATTACTTTGATTGTTAATTATTTTGTTTTCCTTCAAAATTATTTAGTATTTTGTCCTTTTTCTATAACTATAGACTTTTACGATGGAAAATTCCTTACGTCCCTTTTTTTTCCCTTCTTTATTTCTTTTCTCTTTTATTTTTGATTATAATACATTTTTTAAAAATTAAATTCATTTCTCACAAAATATCTTTTTTTTTCATCTCTAATTACCCAAAAATATTTAAAGTACAAAACGTATACGATTTCACGATATCTGTTAGCTAAATTGATCTTAAAATGCGCAAACCCGCATTTTTCCAATACTCAAACAAAAATAAATACTTATTAAAGGGGTTGTATGTCTGTTAGGCGATATACTGATAAAAAAGGCGTCATGGGTAAGTTTGTAAATATTTTTAAAAACACGCAATACTGGATATACCAAAAAGCATTAATTGTGTAAAAAGGATTGTATATGATTTTCCCTGATTTTTAGTTATGGGTAAATTACACGCGATATCTTTATGCTAATTGTCTTTCCCGGGGATTTATTTAGCACTTTTCAAAATATTGATAAACTTACTTATTTAATTTATTTACTTACTTATATTCTTTAAGATTTACATATTACCCTCAACCAAAGTTTTTATATGTATGCGATTGATTTTTTACTTCTCTCGTTTGGTGCTTTTTTATGTTTAATTTGCTTTTTAGTCGACAAAATAGGGGAAGTATCCCCTGGCAAACGGTGTATCAACCTATCTACAAAACCAAATACTCTAATATTTTTTATTAATGTATAAAAAATTGATTTCCTTGATTTTTTCATCAACTTGTAATTTGTGAATGCTTTGTTTTTTGTTCTTTTTTAGCTTTTCAGTCTGCCAATGCCCCTGGCAAAACGTTTATTTTTCCACAGCGCACCAAACGTCGCTAAATAAAAATGTTTGATTGAATAAGTTGACAATTTAAACACAAAAAACCCATTTAGCAATTTTTGGCAAGTGTTAGATAGTCTTAATCTTAGTCAGCGCCTGCAAAAAAAAAACCCCCCGGGGAAACCCGAAAAATAAACGTGGCTTTGGTACCATTTTGGGGGTCCACCCCTTTTGGCCTGCAATAAAATGTTAGGTCCCCTTAGTCAAAACTTTTCCTTTTGATCCCTTTTTATTTTTGTTCATCCAAAAATAATAATTATGTTTCAAATTACAAATATAACTAGTTTGTCATACTGTAATCAAACAAAAAACCCAGCCCTTTCTTCTGAAAAAAAATGGTAGAGTGACAATCAGGGTCTAAAAAAAATGATAAACCCGGGGAAGGTATTGCAACAAGCAATGGAGTCCCAAAATGTTGGCCAGATTTTGTAGTTTATAAAATGCCGCAAAAATTGGCAAAATTGGTGGCGTTCCGGAAAATCCAAAATGGCGGCCAAGATGCCCCCAAAATGAAAAAAAACTAAAATATGTAAAGTTTGTCTCAAAATGTACTGTTTATTAACATAGCCCGGGAGCACCTTCGTTTAACTGGGTTTAGTTAAATCTTCGTGAAACAAATTTTAGGTGGATATTTTCCTGGCATTCAAAACAAAATCTTCCCCGTCGTTGCAAATTTTAATTTTAAGGTAATCTGTTAAATATAAAAAAAGGGTGCCAAATGAAGTGGATTAAAACGATCATTCCTTATTGAATTAAATTGGAAAATTTCTAAAAAGAGATAAAGGTCCGGGGTGGGTTACCTTGTTTGTTTAATAAAACATATCCATTTGTGCATTTGAAGATTTTTTTACAGAAAAATTAAAAGCAAATGTTTAGGGTACCCTTTTAATTTTTAAAGTTATATTTTTCTTCTCAAAAAGACATGTGTGGTTTTGTGCTTGGTTTCCTATTGTTGTTTTTTGTTTTTGTTGTTGTTTTTTTGGTTTTTTTGTTTTTTCTTTTTTTGTTTTTTGTTGTTGTTTTTGTTGTTTTTGTTGTTGTTTTTGTGTGTGTTTTCTTTTTTCTTTTCGTTTTTCAGTTGCATTGAAACGGGGTGTGTTTTATGGTTTTTTTGGGTTTAACAATTTGGCCGTTAAGATGCTATTACCCAAAAGGGTTTGTCTTTTGTCGTTATAAAATTTTCTTTTTTAAATGTCTGATGCCAAATTTGCTCTAATGTTGTTCTAATATTAATCCGTTTCGTACATTATTTATTACAAAAAATATGGATATGAAAAAAAAAAGCAAATTTTAGCACTGTTTTATTTTTTCTTATTGCATTAATCTTTGCATTTTTGTTTTTTTATGAAGTAGGCAGCAGGGGGAATATGATATAGCTGAATGACAACCACTTCTTTTTTAATTTTTTTTATATTAAGCTTCTTTTTGCGTTACCTTTAATTCTTTCCTGACGTCGTCCAATCTTCGTATCAAATAAGTAATTTTAAAATATTTATCAGTATTATTTTTGACATATCCTGTGTAGGAGAAAGGACTTCAGTCTATCCGTCTTCCCGATGTTTTAATGGTTTTCCCCACGGATGGATTTTATGAAAGCACGGAATGTTCGTTCGTTTATATATCCAGAATTAATTTTTTATTAAAGTTAAATTTTGGATTATTGAAATATTTGAAAAATTTTTATTTGATAATTCATGTATTGCAGGCACGCTTTGTTGATCAGTTTTTTTTCCGTCGTTGAAAAAAAGGTTTTATTTTATGAGATTTTTATGATCTAAAAAAAAAAAAAAAAAAAGACGTGCAATATATGGCAATGTAGCCTTCCCAATTTTTCTTCCCAGATTGTAAAAAATCACACGAGGAGTGTTTGGGTAAGTGGCCTATTTGTCTAAAACTTTTTTGAAATGGCGACATTTTGCTTTTATTTTAAAGAAAAAGAGATTCACCCACAATGCCAGCGGAAATTAAAGATCAGGACTAAATGTTTTAAGAATATCTGGCAAGATATAATATTAAACCCAATGAAATAACGTGTTCTAGCCTTTTTTTTTATTTACCCTTATATGCTATTTCAAAAAAATTTTTAAAGAGTAACCTTTTTTTTAGATATTTTCTCTTTCGCTCATTCAAATTCTAGGTTCTTTTTTATGCGTTTAATTATACATAGAAAAATTGCTTAAACGACCTTCGAAGTGAATGTTTTTGCGAATTTAAAAGCTGAAAGGGATGGTTTAGGAAAACAGGGCTTGAAAAAATAATTAAAAATGTCAAATAATTTTGATATCATGTTGCCCGATATTCATTTTTACATGCACCCAAAAAAAATTATAAGAAAGTGGGCACTTCGGTTTTTAAAAAAAACTTTCTTTGCGCTGTATAAGCGTGTTTATTAAAAAGCATTTCATATAAAATGGGGTAAAGCTGTAAACAGATCCCAAACCTTTAACCTCAAATCCGTGGTAATTCGCAAAAAACAAATTCACCTGACACCAAAATGGAAAGTCAGCAACAAACATACTTCAGCTGTGTTTATGAGTTTAAGACTTTATGTGTGATTTCCCATGATAAATTTACGTTTTGCCAAGATTTTAAAAGAAAATTCGGAGAGGATAAAAGGGTTATCAGAAAACAGCACGACCGGCGAGAAAGCCATGCTCATGGGGTTTAGAATTTTTGGGAAATTAAAACTTTTAAACTTTGTTATACTTTTTTAAACCGGCGAACATTTTAGATTTTTTAAAAAGGGCTATTTTTTTTGGATGTGTTTTTTAATTCGGGAGATGTTGGGTGTTCAAAATTAAGATCAGAATTAAATTCCAGCCCAGTGTACATTTTTAAAATGGTGGACTATTGGCTTAAAAGGGACCTAGAAGACCTTACAAAACTCACTGAAAACATGAAAACAGGATAGAAAAGCTTGCTAATGGAATGGGGAAATTGTGAAGTAAACGGGTCAAGTAGGGAGAACCAAAGGTGAAGCGGAAACTTGACGCATGACATCGTGACGACAGTTTTTGTCAAAAAAAGCAAAATGTTTCAGCGCTTGACAAAAGCTTAACTATGTTATAAGGAATAAAAATGAAAAACTTTTGGCCCCCCAAAAACCTAATAGAGCAAACGCGGGAAAAAGTTTACAAATATTGGAGGAAATGTTGTGCACTGAGGAAACATTAAAAATATCTTTGTGAGGCTTTCAAGAAACAGGAAGTTATAGGAGAAAAAAATATTGAGATTATGAGTGACAAAATTAAAGAATTGTAAAGGTTTGATCCCTTCAAATGAAATGTGATGAAGACTTTACTAACGGAGATTTTAAATGTTTTTTAAAGAAGAAAATAAAAGGATTTAGTTCTCGAACAGTAAAAAGAAAACTCAAATAAAATTCCCCCAATTTAAAATGCGACGTACATGAACAAGAAAAAAGATTTTGGAGATGAGATATCGATCTAGAAAAAATTTGAAAAAAGTAATTTAAAAGTCATATAATATCACAAAAAGTATTACTAAATGCCAGGGGAAAAGGGGGAAGGGGGGGGGGTATCTAACCTTAAAAAATGAAAATAGGAAAAAAAAAAAGGAACTTTAAGTATATTCTTTAAGGGCCCGGTTTTAGCCATATTATTTTTATCGCCAATTTTGGTTACGTTGCTTAAAAATTTTGACGGGCGGGGATACAGCCGAAACGTTTTCAGTGTTTAAAAAAAAACGTGTTTTTTTTGTACTTTTCACTCTATGTATACTGTTTAAAATTTAAAGAATAACAGAGGAGGAATGTTGGAGTGAAAACCCCCCGAAATAAGGGAAACTAGCCCCACCAAAAAGTTTTTTTAAATTTTTTTTTTAGAAAAAGTGGAAATTTGACTTAAAATCTCTTGAAACTTTAGATTGTATCTTGCGTCAAACTAAAATTTAAAATATCTTTCCATTTAGAAAACGAAATAGATTTCCCGCCATAAAGATGGCGACGCTCCCCAAAGTCGGGAATACAAAGTGACATTAAAGATGCCGGGACATGGTGTTTGTGCTGGAGAAGAGGCGGTGGAGGACAGTGAGTTAATTTATCAGTTGTAATTTGGGCAATTTTGCACCCCCCTGCAGATAAAATTTAACTTTCAGTAAGTAACTAAACCTATCACATCGGCATCAACTGAGTTTGTTGTAGGAGACTTTCTGTAAGTACAAGATCTACATATCGCCATGTCACAGTAGGATGGGAAAGGGGGAATTTACTGTAATTTCCAGATCCCAATACCCCATGTCTGTAGAACTGGTGAAGGGACTTGACTGTAAATTTCCAGATCCTACTACTGCCCTGTCATCAGTAGAGATGGTGAAGGGTTTGACTGTAATTATCCAGATCCTACACTGCCCAAAGTCATCAGTAGGACTGGTGTGGAGTCTTGACGAAATCCAGATCCCCTATCGCCATGTCATCGTAGAGGGTGGTGAAGAGTTTGACGTAATTATCCCGATTACTATCGCCATGTCTCAGTAGGGATGGTGAAGGGTTTGCTGTATTTATCCAGATCCTAACATCGCCTGTATCAGTGGATGGTGAAAGGGGTCTTGCTGTATTTATCCAGATCCTCACACTCGCCATGTATCAGTAGAGACGGGTGAAGGAGTCTTGACTGTAATTATCCAGATATACACACTGCCATGTCATCGTAGGACTGGTGAAGGGATTTATGTAATTATCCCGATCCCACATACTCCCATGTCATCAGAGGATGGTGAAAGGAGTCTTGACTTTTTTTATCCAGACATACCATCGCCATGTCATCGTAGAGCTGGTGAAGGAGTCTTTTTACTGTATTTATCCAGATCCACAATCGCCATGTCATCAGTAGAGACTGGTGAAGGAGTCTTGACGTAATTATCCGATCATACAAAATGCAATTAGTAAAGACTGTAAAACAGACTGATAGATGCAACACACTCGCATAGTTTTAGTCTGGTGAAAGAGACTTGACTTTAATAGGCAGATCCTAAAAACTCGTATGTAAAGGGTGGTGAAAGAGACTTGACGTAAAAACCCATTTCCAAAACACTCAAAATTATTTGTTAGTGGCGGGCGGGTGGGAAATTTAAATAGTAGATTTTTTTGTTATTTTTTCCCCGGTAAAAAAATGGTTTTTTCGTAGTTAGAATGACCGCACTTGGGAAAAAGGGTGTGTCCCGGTCTGTATAGCCACGTTGTAACCACTGCACTATGCAACATTTTAAAATGCACCATTGATTTTATTTTCTTGTTTACTTTTCAATAAATTCTCCGACATTTAGAGCAAAAAACTAGAGGGCCATGCGACCCTTTAACGCTCAAAAGGTACCATACGCCCTTTTTAACCCCCCCCGGACCCTGACATTTAGTAAAAAGAAAAGCCCCTTTAAAAAAAATCGACCTCTCCCCCCTTCTCCGACACGGAAAAATTTTTTGGGACGCTTTGCTAATGTTTTTCGGGCAGACAAAATTAAAAAAGGGTTTTAAATTTTCTCTCAAACATGTCTTCCATTGTGTTTGTGTTTTATATTACTGAAAACCCTCAGTTATACATTCCGCAGTGAGGGTAAAATTAATTTTTTATTTCAAATCAAATTTGTTTTATATATGAGTGTTCTCATTTATTTTTCCAAAATTAAAATTAGAGATTGTTGTGTTTTTTGTGTGTGTTTTTTTTTGTTGTGTTGTTTTTTTTTCAGTTATTAAAACACGAAAAATTTAATTGTAAAAATACATTTTGGAATAATTAAAACTTTTATCACATTCCGTATCAGAAAACTGGGTGGGGAGGGAAAGGGGTTGCATTCCTGATTTATGAAAAGAAAAGGGCGGTATGTATTTGCCCCCTTAGTCTAGCGCTGTACAAAAGGATACAAAGTTAATTATGGACTTTAAAATGGTAATGAAAAGCGGGTTGTTTCCTTTGGCAGAGCATCTGTATTACTAAAAGAATGAGCTGATTTTTGTGTCGGGTTTGGCGCCGTTACGAAACAGCACTATGTGAAAAACTATCACGGATATTTTGCATCTTCTGTATAGATAATATGTACATCATGATAAAAAAAAAATATTTGTTCAATATAGGCTGTGACCTTATTTTATGGTTTGGTGATATGGTAAAAATTGGTTTTCTGCATCTGCGTTTAAACTTTTTTTTTTTATGAAAATGACTTCACATCTTTCTGAAACTAATGAAATCATGAATGGGTTATTTCATGTAGCTTTATTTAAATTTTTTGGGCCCTGACCGGTAAAATTGTTTTGCTCCAGGTTTATCTGTGTTTTAAACTTCTTTTTCTTTAAAGTAACTTCGCTCATATGGAACTTTTAAAAAATTCACCATTATATAACTTTTTAAAAATTTCAAGCAAATACTTGATTCTTTCATACCCCCCGGGGGAACATTTTCTTTTTTTTTTTTTAAAGTTTTTATTGATTAAAAATTTTTTAAAAAAAATTTGGTTACCTGGGGAACCAGTTTCTACAAGGATCAAGTTTATTTAAAAAAGTTTTGGGGAAAAAGGGCCCCCAAGATCGTGCATGGGAATTAAATTTTCATTTTTACAATTGTATTTAACAAGACGACGCCGGCTACGACCATAGCCCACTTTCACCCCGAGCACGTTGTTAAAAGTTATAAATATTTTGTTTCAATCTTGTGGATTCCTTGTTTTGCCAAAAACTTACCGCCCAAAAATATTGTTGTCCTTTTTTTTTCAGGTATTTGAAAAGTTTTGAGGGGCGTCGATTCTACAAAAACTTTGGAGAGTAGAACTGGGTTCGGTGACATTAACGGGAATTCTGGTTAGGTACATGCTTTTTTGTTTAAATCTTAACTAGGAGTGATGTATTTATAAAGTGGTGATGTGATGAGGGTGTTATTTTTGATGATGAGGAGGGGGGGTGTATATTAAAAATGATGATAATTATGGTGGGGGGTAGTATTGATTATGATCATGATGAAAAGGGGTTTTGTGATGTGATGGAATGATGTGAGATAAATGGGTATTAAAATAGGTAGGATCATTGCATTAATTTTTTTCCCAATACAACCCCGGGTTCGCATAAAATTTTTGGTCATATTGGTTTCCAGTTTGGATTCGTGTGTTTTCTTTTCTCCCCGCATGAACACACAAACGTAACTGTCAAATTTCGCGATTTTCATTCTATAAGCCCATCATTGTGGTTTTTGTAATGAATTAAAGGGCCCTTTTTCCCATCTTTTATGTTAACTTTAAATCCATTAAATTTAACCCCCGGACAAAATTTCAAGGGCATTCACGATATACGTGCAGTATGTTTTTCCCTCCAGGGCTCACTCCATTTTGCCTGACAAAGACCCTAAGATCAGTTTTCGAATTGACCTTGAAAGATGCTACCCGGAAAAACAGCTACGAAACTTTTGATAAAATTTTCTTGTCGGAGGGCCCTTGTACCATCAAATTGATCGTGGGGGTTTGGAACTGCAGGGAAGGCAAATAATATACATTTTTTTAAAATTTGATTTAGGTTTTTTAACCCTAACTTTACCAGATCCCAAATTAAATATTTGGGTGTGCATTTACAGCAGTGGGGGGGGGGGAGGGGGGGATGAGCCCATCTCGCCGACATGCTGTTTTTGGTATGGTTGTCCACTCCCAAACCCAAAGTAGCACTATTGCAAATTTGGGGTGACTGGTGGTGGCTAATGGTTAGGGGTCCGTTCCGGGGCGGGGTGTAGGTTCGATCCCGGGAGCGCATTCCCGGTGTAAAAATGTCTCGGATAGCTGCCTTTCTTGGGCCTCGCTATAGGGGAAGTTCCGGGCTTTCCCAAAAAAAACAAAAACGTCAAACTTTGTATCTTAGAAGTTTTTGAATAAAAGATTTTCCTGAAGAGCTTTTTTGAACAGGCCCTGTTTATTAAAAAATAAAGTTGTTTGTTTTACTAAAAATCTCCGAAAAAAAAAAAGGGGGGCGATGGTCGGCAAGACCTTTTTTTCCCCTTTCTCCCCCTTTTTTATAGAGGGAAAAAAGACGGGAAAAAAGGGGTTTTGCACCGTAATAGCCCCAAGCAACGAAAAAAGTTTTGAGTCTGTACAAAAAAATAGGGTCTGTTGGGGTGGGGGAAACAGGTAATTTTTATTCGCCTAAACTAACTTTAAGATACATTTTGTTAGCCTGTTGACGCATTTTTAGATTATCGATTTTAAAAAAAAATTAAATGATCAGAAAATAATTCTGTTATGATTGTAGACATATTTTTTTTTTAAATATTTGAAAGTTTTAAAGAAATCTTTTCCCTCTTGATTTGCTATGCTTTTCTGTTTAAAATTTGCGACAATTTTTCAGTTTCACCGGCTCCGGTGGATATCGTAATAAAATCAATCTTGGTAGGGGGTACCTAGGGAAAAAAAGTTAGTGTCGTATCAAATAAAAAACCCAATTCTACATTACGAATTTTTAATATATGCAACTGTTTCAGTATTATATGAAAACGGTGTTTAAAAGACAATCACCATTCCAAGATATGGCCCCCAAAAGCAGTTTGTGTTTTCCCAAAAAACCAAAGGTTGAATTTCCCAAAGATTATTTTTCCCAAAGTGAAAAAATTTCCTAAAAAAAATCCCCTATCGTAAAACGAACACCACCAATTAAAACAAAACAAAGATGGCGGACAATGAATGGAAAACGTGGTGTCAACCGTATTTTTTATGAATAGTTTAAGTATTTCATTGATTTAAACGTGGAATCGCCTTTGGAAATGGAAAATCTGAAAACAATTGTTTTTGTTTTTGTTATTTTCTTTTTATATATACGCCTGTCGAAGACGGGACGTATTATAGATTCACCGGCGGCGGCTTGGCTGGCGGGCGGCGTCCAGCGATGTTGTCCGCTGATTTAAACGTGGAATCGCCTTTGGAAATGGAAAATCTGAAAACAATAGGCAAAAATATCTCGGTTCTTTCGTAACCAGTTTGTTGACCCCGGACACCTAGGTTTGGCCTGAATTTATGAAAATTGGCTTAATTAACAGTGTCAGCTCTCTAACTTAAACAAACACAAAACCGTATTTTTTAAAAACTTGGTCCAATGTTTGGACAAAAAGTTAGTTCCTTTCGATAACGCCAAATTGCCCCAGACACACTGGGTTATGGCATTTTTAAATTTATGAAAAATTTTTCAAAAATTAAAAAGTGTTTTCCGCTCTCTCCTAAACAAACTAAACGATCTTAACAAATTTGGGACAATGATGTTGTTTTTTTTTTTTTTCTTTTTTTTGGTTTTGTTTTGTTTTTGTTTGTTTTTTTGTTTTGTTTTTGCCTATTTGGGTTTTACCTCGTTTGACAGTATTTCATTATAAGCGAGTCGCTAATTTAAATGGGGAGACCCGAATGCTGGAGGACCGGTGAACCACCCACCTACCCCAAGCCAGTGGAAAGGGTTCTCAGTGAAAATTTCCCAAGACCCCGCCCGGGGTTCGAAACCCCCGCGGTGAGGGGCTGAGTGAGTGTTTAAATCAGCGACTTTACCCTCTCGGCCACGGAGACCCCCCCCCCCCTTTTGTTGTTGTTGTGTGTGTGTGTGTGTGTGTGTGTGTGTGTGTGTGTGTGTGTGGTGAAACTAGCCTGAATGACCGAGACACTCCGGAGTTATGGCCCTTGCATTGATGAAAAATTGTTAAATTAACAGTCTCTCTTACTCAAACAAACGAGAGTCAATCCTTACCAAAATTAGTCACAATTAATTTGGGAACACTATCTCGGTTCCTTTCGATAAACAGCCAGATTGTCCGAGACACTTCGGAGTTATAGCCCTTGAATTGATTAAAAACTGATGAACTAACGGTGTCCGCTCTCTAACTCCACGGCAGGGAATCACGTGACTTTTGTTGTAACGCGTACAGACAATTGAAACCTTCGATTAAGACTCATTTTTCTGGTAGTTTTATATCATTCATACTACCGTACGAGACCTGCCGCAGCCTACGCCGTATGAAATATTGTTATCGGCTATATCTTATCTTTATCTTTTATCTTTATGCTAACAATTTTCTCAAACACTCAAAATTTACGAACGGCATTTTCAATTTTGACAATTATTTTGTCGGCAACTTGCACGCACATATATGACGCGTAATAAGACGGTTGGTTCACAAAACCCTAGCTGGTTCGGATGCCGTTTATAATGCCGGATGGCGAAAGTTAGTAGTTAAGTTTAACGTGAAGTTCTTCAGTACTTAATGACAGTTTGGACTTTTCCGCAATTTGTATGAAACTCCTTTGACAGTTTCTATTCATACCCATGTCAAGTGTTCACAAACAGTATCACAAACAAAAAGCTTCACATAGCTTCACAGACATGGTTTGGGTAAGCCGGTTAAATTAAAAAATATTTTTGCGTTTAGGGAAAATAGTTTTGACTTATGAGAGTCCATATATAGCGACGTCCCGCTAAAATTTCAGTTGGAGGAAGACCCCCAAGCTGAAAGGGATCCCGGTAGACCACCCCACCCACCCCAAGCCAGCTGAAGGGTTCCCCACGTGAAAATCCGAATGACCCCGCCGGGAAAATTCGAAAACCCCCCCCGGTGAGGGCGGGTGAGTTTTTAAATCAGCGACTTTACCCTCTCGGCCACGGAGACCCCCCCCCCTTTTGTTGTTGGTGTGTGTGTGTGTGTGTGTGTGTGTGTGAATAGTGTAGGGTGGCACTATGGCACCCTGACTTTTTTCCAAAAAAAAAAATGTATGGCACCGGGTTGAAAATTTATGGCCCCGACGAAAAATTTATGGCACCTTGTGTTTTATCGAAAAAAAATTTATGGCACCGTATGTTGATGAATAAAAAAACATGTCCCACCCGTTAGATCTAATAGGATGAATAAGACGGATAGAGTTTTTACCAAACTTCGAATACGAAAAATTGTCATGTTGCGTCATGTTTTATTTCTTAGTTTAAAAGGGGGGCCACTTTTTAACTTATGTAAGTTAAAA
>CM037783.1:47588579-47638579 GCA_021229015.1 Solen grandis | reverse complement strand
CCAGATTCACTTTGTTTTCACTCTAGCATCTTCATTTCTGAAGCATTCATCTTTAAACTCTATGAATATGTTTATAGCAATATTCTTTTCGGCCAAGTTTGATTATGGCTGATATCGGCAAATTAGGACAGGAGTTATGCCCCTTTTAATATTAAAAAATGCCAGATTTGTCTTTATTTGCCCTCTAGCATCTTCATTTCTTAAGCAATTATTTTGAAGTTTCACTGACAATGTTTATAGCCATAATCTCTCAGTCAAGTTTTACTTCAAATTTTGACTACAGGTACTGGTTTGTTTGTGGAATTGAAATGATCTCATGAATTATGTATTCAGTACAACTATGCTATAATTTAGTATCTTGTACATACAGTGAAGTCTGTTTATCTCAGGTGAGCGTCTTTAGGGCCATCTTGGCCTTCTTGTTTGGGTTAAACGTCCCACTGACAGTATTTCAGTCATTTGGAGACAATGTCAGAGGTAAACAAAGCAATACTGCAATATCTGTATGGACGGAGATGTTGGTTTAATCTGGACAAGGTTTATTAGTCGTAGTTCAATGGTAGCATACATAACTGAGAATTAGGGTCACAAGGGGCAAGAGTCTTTCAATCCTTCCTGGATGCTAAGTACTGGTCCAACCCTGGAATGGTCAAAAAGGATTAGTAGAAGTTATTAGAACTGGTTTACCCATTTATATAAAAAGTAAGGAAAACAATATAAAAACTGTGAATATGAGCTCTAAATAATCAAGAAATTTTGCATATACAAATGTATAATACTTTTGTTCTATGCAAATTGATATGTATTTGACATTTTAGGGTACACAGTAGTATCAGTTCTTGTCCTCTATACACAGCTGAACCTGTAATAGCGACCACCTGTATTTAGTGGTCAACCTGTATTTAGCAGTCAGTTTTAATTACCAAGCTAGCATTTTGATATATGTTTAACCTTTATTTAGCGATCACCTCTGTTAAACGGTCACTTTATCGGGTTCCCTTGAATGACAGCTGCATGAAGACAGGTTTTACTGTAATTGAAGAAAATTTTGCTGAGCATAATTGTGTTTCTTTGAAATGATTAAATTTGGAAGATTGTTTCAGAGATGAAGTAGAATGTATGACATTAATTTATTTGAAGTTTTAAAGTTATTTTGGGTAATAGAAATTAAATTCACTGATGTTTAAAAGCCGTAAAATTGGTTATGCCATTTGCTGATCTGTGTCAAATGTAGGTAATATGACTGCATGTATCGAGTTATCTTATTAAACACAGCTCAAATGTCTGGAGAGACATGCACCTTGGCTGCGTGTATATATCGACCAGGTTCAAATAGAAACTTGGACTAAATGACAGTTGTAAATATTGATTGTTTGTTTTTGTTTAAGGTCTAGCGTTGCATGTTCGCATAGTCTGTATCAAAATAAAGGGAAGGAGTAGAACACTTGACATTGTTATGTAAGATGTTATATATGTGTTTCTTCCAAATTTATTGAATACGCACCAGTTGATATAGTTTCTTTAGAAGTGAAATATTGGTTCTGTGTTAACAGTGACATAATATAGGATATATTGATTATTCTCTTTTGTCGGTGAGGGATCAAGTTCTCAATCCATACGGAAAGTCAGGAAGCTTTACTCATATATAAATGAGTTTTGATGATTTGGCCAATGGAGGAGACCCATACCAGACAGTATCTGATCAGAGGCTCCCCTGTTGTGGCTCTTACAATATTGTTGCTTAAATTCTGCTTAACTTGTATGTAAGCCTTATGGCTAAATACCACAACATGAGCCTTAGTTGAGACTTTTACTCAAATGCTTTCTTCATAATAGTTTTAAAAAAAAGTAGATATGAAATTTTAGAAGAAAAAAAAAGACTGAAAATCAGGTATGATGCTAATTTAATGTTATATGTAGGTATGATTATTCTTCTGACAGAGGGGACCATGTCAAAATTATTTCGGAGTGGAGTATGGCTAGGCCAGATTCTCTACAGAACAGGGGCATGGCAGGTGCAGGGAAACTTCAGACTAGGATGGAGTAGCCAGGTACCAGCTTTGATGTCTATGCATGGAACCAGGTTTGCATCAACTTCCTCTGCACAGACTCTCACCAAACCTGGTAAATGCTTAGAACTATTTATAGTGCAGATCAATTCTTTATAATGTTGAATGTGAGGTCCAGAGGTAGATACCACATTTAATTTTTATGCTAAATGATGAAATACAGTGTTTTATCAGTGACATAAAATCCATATCTCACAGTGTGTGTGATATAGATTTGCTGGGACTACTTTTTACATATAAAGGATATGTAGCAGTTAGCATAAAATAAAAAGAAAATTTGTTTTGAGTGAATTTGGAATATATCTCATTTCCAAGTGATACAATTTTCACATTTTGACTCGCACTGCAAGTTCGTGTAAATATGAAATGGTATCACTTCTCAATGAGGTATATTCCATATATCCACTCAAAACAAATATCCTCTATATATTTAACAGCATTAAAACAACATGTACATAATTAAGAAATCATAGATTTGTGGCCAGTACTTTGAACGATTTTCTGTTGATGTGTTATAATGGAGTCTATAGTAATGGATCTACACAGTGTAAAAAACATCATGAGAATTTTATAATATTTGTGTATATATTCATTCAGTCATTCCTTTCTTAAAATGATGTTTTATAATATTAAAGTTGGAGCCAGCTGATATATTGTGTGGTATTGTTCTTTAACAAGGGTATTTTTGAATTTCATGGTTAGATAGTAGTTTTATTACTGTCACTTTTGATATGATTTTAGCCATATATATCAATGCATGATGTTGTTTAAAGTGAGCATCCTGACAACCATTCTTTCTTCTCTATTCACTGATTAGTAATAGTAGTTAATAAGCCACTAATAGGAGATGTATTCAGGTAAGGGACCATGAATTGAAAAAATTGTAATGTTTTTTCACTGTTCCAGACATGTTTTGTTACCAGTGCGAGCAGACAAAGAGTAGGCGTGGCTGTGTGACGGTGGGGGTATGTGGCAAGTCCGCCCAGGTGGCAGCACTGCAGGACATGCTGATCTTTGTCTGCCAGGGGCTTGCAATGTATGCCAACCGTGCCATGAAGATGGGCCTCAGTGTCCCTGTTGAATGTGATGAATTCATCCAAAGTGCTTTGTTTAGGTATGTTGTCACTGTTGTTTCATGGAACATGGTTGTACTTCTTAACTTTAGCTTTTTTAATTTTTTTACGTCAATTAACCCTCTTAATTTCCTGATTGGACTTTCCCTTTCTTCATTTTGGACTGTACCATTAGTTGATTATTGGGGTACTTGCTGAATATTTATTGACAGAAAAACAAACAGTGCAGACCATGATCAGACAGCATGGCTGTGCAGGCTGACCATGGTCTGCACTGGTCATAAGAGCAGTCACAACTGCTCACAGCATTGTAAGTGTTAAGAAATTCATTTTTACAACTTATGCAAAACCTTTTGAACAATGCCTAGGTTAGGCCAAACTTTGCACCTGAAAGGTTATTAAATATATCTGCCCACCCTTCACCCCCCCACCCCCCAATGGTGGGTTTGAACCCACAACCCTCAGATCTGCAGTCTTGTGTGATTCCAACAATCTACCATAGTTCAATGGTTGTACAGCTGATGGGGCAGCAGGTGCAATAAATAGGATGTTACTGGGTCTCATGGTGGTCAACATTCAACAAACAGCTGCACATACACTTAACAAATGTATGTTCTCTACTGAAAGCCCCCCTCCACCCTCACTTATAATGAGGACTAGAAAAAAATATAGACATAGGCCCGGTAATTTTGTGTGTAACATTACTGAACACAATTATGAATGGATATATTTTGACAACTTATGTTAAGGTCTATGAAATCAAACTTGGGAACAACAATTTACCCTTTACAAATTTATGACTTGGTACTTCACTTTGAACAGTATATGAAACCATGGAGTTTACTTTGCCATGCAGACTGTGTAGAATATAAGCTATTATACTGTACAAGCTGATAAGGCAGAGTGGTGGCTCAGTGGTAATATGTGTTTTGTATTTACTGTTGTAAATATATTGGTAGTACTAATGTACTAATAATTATGTGTAGATATGGTATAACTCTAATGAGTAAGAAATAACACAAGCGTGTATCCTCTATGAAGTTTAATCTACGACTGTCCTGTAGGGACCCAGCCGCGCTAATTACTTACATACCTAAGACATTGTATACATGCTATAGTCTGTTTCATTATGAAGCACAATTATAACAGAACATCTCTCTTCTTTTAAAACAAAATAAAATAGTTAAACAATATCATTTATCAATTGTATGGTGAGATGTTAAAAATGGTGTACGTTACAAATACTGATAATGCTGTATAATGATAATAATGTATACTCTGTGCTTATCACGTGCGTGATAAACTGTCTCTCTTAACAGGTTAATTGTCTACATAATTAATTTATGTAGTCCATTCACGGCTGTTGTAGCACTTCGGTTTCACAATTCTCCCAGACCGTGTTACATACGGGGCATTTGTTTGTTTAAATTTGGGGCTCTCGATTGGAATGGGCTCAACAGGTGTACTCTGACTAAGATCGTCCTTAGCTAGAATGTCTGGGGAAAAGGGTGATATGTCAGATACATTATCACGGCTTTTGTGAAGTGCTGATCTGTTTCTCCTGTAAATACCACCATCCTTAGTTTGCACAGAGTATGACCTATTTCCGTGCTTATCTATGACTTTTGCGATTTTCCATGTTTTACCAAATTGAACTCTAACAGGGTCGTTAATTGAAAGTGGTGTTAATGGTCTTGAATTTTTGTCGTAGCATGCCTTTTGTTTTGACTTCAGTTCATGCATTTTAGCCTGAACTGTTTGATGTTTGACATGTTGGGGCTTTAGAGCCTTGTTGGTAATGGGCACTATTGACTTTGTTCGTCGGCCTAATAATAGCTGTGCAGGTGTAAACCCGCATTCCAGTGGTGAATTTCTGTACTCAAGAAAAGCTAAATAAGGGTTTTGACCAGCTGCTTTAGCTTTCTTCATGAGTTTTTTAGCAATACCTACTCCCTTTTCAGATAATGCATTACCTTTTGGGTGAAAGGGAGAAGATGTATGATGCTCAAAATCCCAAGATTTTGCAAAGTCAACAAATTCCTCACTGCTAAATTGAGGTCCATTGTCAGTAACTAATGTGTCAACAATACCGTTTCGAGACATATGCACTTGCAATTTTCAAATTACAGTTGCAGATCGCATGTCTGGTAGGTAATCAACTTCGAAAAAGCGACTGTAGTAATCAATTGTCAGCAGATAGTTTTTACCGTCTAAGTGAAATATATCTGCGCCTACCTTTTGGTAAGGTCTGTCCGGAAATTCGGTCGCGATCATGGGCTCTTTTGTATTAGAATCCCTATGCGATAGACAAATAGTGCACTGAAGCACATGTTCTGTAATTTGCTTAGACATTCCGGGCCAAAATAAACTATCTTTAGCTCTCTCTAATGTTTTTGTCACACCGAGATGACTAGTGTGAACCTGATGCATCATATGGTTTCGCATACCGCGAGGGATAATTAACGTTTGCCCTCTGAAGATGAGGTTATCTTCGACCGATAACTCATCCCTGTGATTCCAGTATTCGCAAATATCTGGGTCGCATTCTGACCTTTTGCTAGGCCACCCTTCAACTATAGTCCGTTTCAGAACAATCATTTGCTTGTCTTTTGATATTTCGGTTTTCAAGTTTTCCATCCGCCTATTTGTGACAAATAGCTGTTTTTTGACCGTGTGCACATGACAGTCAAGCCCACTGACAAGTGTCGGGTACGTTTCTGTCAAAGAATGTCGTGACAGACAATCGCTGACGGGAATTTCTTTTCCACTTACATGATAAACCGAAATATTATATTTCTGAAGCTGCAAAAGCATTCTTTGTAAGCGAGGAGGGGCCGCGTGCAATGGTTTGAGCATAATCGACGAAATGGGTTTGTGATCTGAGTGAACCGTCACATTGTTCCCATACGTATATTGATGAAACCGTTTGCAACCAAACAGTATTGCTAAAAGCTCTTTTTCTATCTGCGCATATGCTACTTCGGCTTGAGTTAGACTTTTTGATGCAAATGCAATAGGCCGTCCATTTTGCATCAGACACGCGCCCAATCCTGATTTGCTAGCATCGACCTCTAGTGTAAGAGGCTCAGACGGGTTATAATATCCTAAAACAGGTGCGTCTGTGATGATTTGTTTGACCTTTAAAAACGCCTTGTTTTGCGGGTCGTCCCATAGGAATTCAGATTCCTTTTTTAGCAACGCGCGAAGTGGTGCCGAAACCTCAGCGAGATTTGGCGCGAATTTCGCCAGATAATTGACCATCCCTAAAAACGTTTCAAGTTTTGCACGGGAATCCGGGACTTCTATTTTCACGATTGCCTCGATTTTGCTAGGATCTGGCTTTAAACCTTTATTGCTTATGATATGCCCGAAAAAGGGAACTTCTGTCACACCTATTATGCATTTATCGGGATTAAATCTGATCCCCATTTTGCGTGCACGATTCAACGCGTTTTTGAGATTTCTGTCATGCTCTTCAGTTGTACGACCATAAATCAAAATGTCGTCAACAATGGCTTGAATGCCTGGCAAACCCTCGAAAATTTCATTGACTTTTTGTTGGAAAATGTCACCGGATGACGAGATTCCGAACGGAAGCCGGAGGTACTTGTATCTACCGAATGGCGTACCAAAACAAGTCAAGTTTGACGATTCTTCATCAAGCTTTACACTCCAATAAGCGTGCGTGATGTCAAGAATACTAAATCGTGATGCGTCTGACAATTTTGACGTAACGTCGTCTAACGTAGGTGATGGGTAGTGAGGTCGTCTTATGGCCTCGTTTAAAGCCTTTGGGTCAAGACATATGCATAATTTACCAGTCTTTGGCTTTTCAACAACTACGATCGAGTTTACCCAGTCTGTAGGTTCATTAACCTTAACAATTATGCCATCGCGTACCATATTGTCTAGCTCTAATTTTAACTTTAGTCTAAGAGACTCGGGTATCCGACGTGGCGGATTGACTACGGGTATCGTGTTTTCTTTCAAGTGCAAATGACACGATCCGGGAAGTACACTGATACCTTCAAATAAATTGCCATAGTCGCTTCTGACTCTTTCCTTAGTCAGAGGACTAGTACTTTGAGATTCCACTGAGTATGTGAGTTTGATCAGTTCAAGGTCAAGTGATGACTGAAGGCCAATTAAACATGGAGATTGACTGTCTATAACATAAAATGGAGCATGAACTGTTTTAATGTCAGATTTGCATGGCAAGGAGACCTTACCCAGGACTTTAATTGTATCCCCGGTATATGCAGTGAGTTTACAGTCATGTGGCTGTAAAGGGCCTTTGAGGGATAAAGATTTGTAAACCTTTTTTGAAATGGTATTGACAGCACTTCCAGTGTCTATTTTAAAATTGACAGGGATTTGGTTGGGACCAAGACTGAGGGAAACAAATGCACGGTCTGGTGAATTTGAAAAAGTGCTTACCGTGTCAATGTGAAACTCCTGAAAATTGATTTCATCATGTCCGTGATTTATATCAGTTTCAATGTTAATGTCATTCACAGTTATATTCGATTTACACATTTTTCCAAAGTGATTCAGTTTCTTACATTTGAAACATTGTTTCCCAAACGCGGGACACGACTTTCTGTCAGTTTTGTGTGAAAGTCCACAGTTCTGGCATATTTTCCGCGTTTGCTGCTGTTTATGCTGCTGCTGCTGCTGTCGCTGTTGTCGCTGGGGACGCTGCCGTCTGACATGGTCAACACCGCTGGCCTGTGCCAGTGCTCCGTCGCTAGAAGATGCCATTATTCTGAGCTGCTCATTTGAATATTCGAACGTCTGGGCATGTTCTATCGCTTTATCAAGCGTCAGCTTCTCTCCGACATTGATGAGCTTCTCTCTCAACTAAACAGATGATGTGCCGAAGACGATCCGGTCACGAATCATTTCGTCTGTTGTTGTACCGAATTTGCAGTCGGCTGCCGCTAGTCACAACTTTGTGGCGTACGACTCTATGCTGTCTGATCCTTGCACTAAATTGTTAAATTTGAACCGTGCAAAGATTGGATTTAACTTTGGCTGGACATAGTTCTTGAAACGAATTATGAATGTATCCAGTTTTTTAGCGTTTTCTGCACTGATGTCGGACCAAGTGTGACGTATGTCACGCCCTTTATCTCCGACCCAGAGGAGTAAATATGCCACTTGCTCCTCTTCGGATTTTTCCTTTAATGGACCCGAAAACACTAACTGCACATGCCGATGAAATTTGTCCCATGCCTCGGGTAGGTTTGAACTTTCCCAGTCCATTCTTGGAATAGAAACGCCGCACATCTCCATTTTAAAGCACGTGGTAACAAAAGTCCGTTTTAAATATCCAAAATTTAAATCAGATGTTAAAATGTCCGATTTCTTCTGACACCATGTTTTGTATTTACTGTTGTAAATATATTGGTAGTACTAATGTACTAATAATTATGTGTAGATATGGTATAACTCTAATGAGTAAGAAATAACACAAGCGTGTATCCTCTATGAAGTTTAATCTACGACCGTGCTGTAGGGACCCAGCCGCGCTAATTACTTACATACCTAAGACATTGTATACATGCTATAGTCTGTTTCATTATGAAGCACAATTATAACAGAACAATATGCTGGACTGCTAATCCAGGGGTCTGGGGTTCAAATCCTGGTAGAACCCTTGAAAATTTCTGGGACACTTTTCAGTGTTCCCCGCCTAACTAGAAGCCTAGTGCTGGTTCATTCAGACAGTGGTTAAGGGACTTTGCATGTATCAGTGTTATACATTGGGCACGTTAAAGAACCAGAGGGTGTATGCGGAAAGAGCTAGGGCAGTGCACCCAAATCCCTTGTATCTGCATCTGTTCCCTGTGTGCAGGTGCACCTGTCTAGAGGTGCTAAGGGAGGGCATTCCTGACATAAAAATCAATTAGAACTGAGGTCCAAGGTGCTGGGCCTTAAAGACATTCCCTGTCAAAGACCGCAGCACTATGCACAATTTGCCTGAGTGCGAAAGCAAACAACAACACACTGTATGAGCAACCAGAGAAGACCCTGGTCATTTTCTGCAAGGAGCTGTCTGATCTAGATCTGCTTTGTTTGCCAATGCATCAATATAAGCCCTTATGAGGATAGGAGTAAGGAAATGCCTGACAATTGTCTGACCTGCATAGGTTGAGATTATGAGTAGCGGTACTCAGGTGAACAAACGGGGGTCATCTTGTTTACTCAGATCTTGTCCTTTCAGAAAGAGGACTTTAAAAATGGTAGATTTATAACTACTAACCAGTGTTAAAAATTATGTTTACTTATTTTTGGAGGGAAAAGAAATAAGTCGACCTATGATGGAAATAAATATTTTATGACAGCACCCTGACCAATGTGAACTTTGACAAGGACCGTTTCCCAGCATACATCCAGTCTGCAGTAGAACACAGGGAAACAGTCAGGGCTCTGGTAGAGGAGGCGTGTACCAAGCGAAACATTCCATTGGACGAGGCCCTGAAGGAGGGACCAGCCAGTTGGGCACCAGAGGGATATGACTTGGAGTACTTGGAGCATGAAGGTGAGATAAACCTTCCCATAATTCATGTTAAACAAGAAATATTTAAAAAAAAGAAAAAAAAGAAGATATTCGGCGTAAGAAAAAAACAACAAAGATATGAAAGTTAAAAAAATTAAAAGGGTTACAATATAATGTATTTAATATAATAATGCTGACAAGTTTTAAATGTTCTGTGATTTTAAAATAGTGCTAGAATATGTATTTGTTGCTAAATTTAGGAAATGCAATATACTAGCCAGTAAAAAAAAAAGAAAGGGAAAAAAATGTAATATAAGCAAAACTAAAAAAAAAAGTTCCATCATTGGGAATCGATCTTGGGGCCCATAGTTTTACAGACAAGCACTAAACCAACTGCACCATGGATGATGTTGCTACATACACAGGGTTGTCAAAATGTTTCAGAGTAGGTGATTTTTTTTTTAAAGTAACAGATTAAGCCGGGGGTCAAGGGGGCCGCAGGCCCCCTGTAGGTCCAGGGCAACGCCCTGGTAGGGGGACCAGGGGGGCGAAGCCCCCCAGCCGAAAATGATTTTTAGCATTTTCAGACCTACCCAGAAGCCATATCCTTGCAAGTAGTTCTCTATTTTGTTTGTCTAAAAAATGTAAAAAGAAAAAAACAAAGTGGCAAATTTTGTTAAGTTAAAACATTCCACTGATTTGTGGGTATTGTATTTTTTTTAACAAACAAAACAAAATAAATCCATGTTTAATTTTTTATTTATTTTGGCTCACTTACAAGACTCGAGTGTCATCAAGGCTTTGGCCATTGATTCAAGAATTAACAAAAAGATGAAGTTATATCTTTTGAAACAAATATTATTATCTTTTGCAAACTTAAACAATGTAGCCACAGGTTTCAAACATCTCACTTTCTTAAAAGAGTTAGTACAGACATTCTGCAGAAAAAATTTGCTTGAGAAATATATCCTTGCTTCTGCATTAATTTATCACATCTTTTTATATTGCAGAAAAAAACACTTCTTTATTCAAAAAATAGTATTGGCAAAGTTTATCATATGTGGAATATGCCAACCTTGTATGAGTGTTAAACACTTAAGTTTCATGTTTAAAAATATGGAAATCCCATTTTTAAGGTGAAAGCAGAATTGTCAAAAACAAGAGAAATGGCTGCTTAGTACTATTTTGCACAAGACAATGTTTATGTATGTTTAACACTTGGATAACCTATATTAAGTATATTTCACACATGATAAGTATGAAATCTGAGAAAAAAATGAATAAAGGAGTTTTACACAGAACTGAAAGATTCTGTACTGAATATTCAATATAGAAAGCTTAAAATATTGTTGTCATTCTATTTATAAGACGACAATGTTCATGTTGGGGTGCTCTCTAATACATTACAACCACCTTAAGACTTGAAATACTGATCAAAACCTTCAAATTAAGAATCTGAAAAGTCAGAATCAGAAGCCATCCCATCATCGCTGACATTATCAAGGTCAAAGACCTTCAATGCTGCACCTACCTCCTCTCTCAGTGTCTCCTGATCAACAACGATGACAGGCTCTGTCTGAATTTCAACAAATTTTGATGCAGGAGGTACTGACTGAGGAAGTACTAAGGGCATCTTGGCTAGTTTACTTCTAAGTAATATGGTTTGAGTGCATCTTCTGCACGGGATAAAAAAAGATAATTGAAGTGACAACTGGCGTTTCTGACAGTAAGACTAATTTTCATTTCTGAATCTGAATCATTTATAGGGTCACAGAGTTTTGCAGGATGTAAGTGAATCACCAGAATGTATGTTTGTTCCTTAGATGATAAAAGGCAAAATAAAATTGTTTGAAATTCAGATTTTCCGGAAACTGTCTTGATAATACGAGTTACTGTACCAGTGCAAGCGATCATTTAATGGACCTTCATTTAACGGCGTCATTGACAATCGTCTTACCGGTTGTGATACATTACTGATCGCATAAATCGCTATGTAATAATTCAGATCGAGGAGAATAACAACACAAAATCTGCATTTAACAGCTCCAACAACCGCTAAGGTTGGAAATATTGCCTTACCACATGTGAACCCAAAATTTCGCAACTGCTGTTGAGTTCTGTTTTGGTTCAGCCATGCTGCCAACGCGTGTTCCAGTAAAACGCGTAACCTGATTGGTCGAAAAAATTATTATGTCCAATCACTGAAGATGATACAGGCGCTTGAAGGAATTCGACAGTGTTGTGGTAAACAAGTATCTGTCTGTTTAATCCGTTCAAAATATAAAAAGCGTGTCAAAAAATCGGCACATCAATGGGAAAACTAACCGATCCAAAAGCGATTTTAACCGATGATTATGATCGGCAATCGGCTTATTTTGACAACACTGCATACAGTTTATGTTAGCTAACTTATACACTGCAAGTTTTTGTGACTTAGAGGGATGAGTCCATTATCAAGGTTAACTACGTTTTCTAAAGACTCAAAAGTGTTTACTTTTTCAACTGGGTGGTTTTTATACCCCCCACAAACATAGTTTGGGGGGGTATATAGGAGTCACCATGTCGGTCGGTAGGTCCGTCGGTCCGTCCGTCTGTAGTTTTTTTGTCCACGCTATTTCTCAATAACTACTGGATGGATTTCAATCAAACTTCATAGGAAGCTTCACTGGTGAGCATAGATGTGCATATTATGAAATTGTTACGGTTGATTGACTTTCTTTTGAGTTATGGCCCTTTGCTGATTTTCTGGAGTTTTTTCTTTGTTCAGACTAATTTGTTTACGGTGCCCTTACTGAATTGATGAATGTTGGAATTTTTTGTTAAAGACAGCCCCTGAACATAAAAAGATATTCTTTTTTTATTAGTCTTGTATAATTTGTCACTTGAATTCATCAATTCAGTAAATGTGACTTACCTCCTATAGGTGGGCACTTGATTGTAAACAAAGGCTGTGTGATGGGTATTCATCACCTTTAGTGATAGCTCTAGTTATGTTTAAATACGTAGATTAAATTGATAATCATGCAGAAAGATATGCATCCTGAAACTCCAATTTTATGATGCTATATCCTAAAATAATTTATGCAAACCAATGAACTCTTTCTGAACTCTTTGGTTGTTAACCAAGATTAAATTGGTTCAAGAAATAGGTCAAAATCCATTTTATATAGCTTACGCGGAAGATAACACAGACAGTCTTAAGGGAGGGTTTTTTATGCAGAAGATGAGGCTTATTGCTGTACACGTCTGTCACTTCAAAATGATGTATTTATGCCCCCCACAAATGTAGATTGGGGGGGTATATAGGAGTCACCATGTCGGTCGGTCGGTCCGTCCGTCCGTCTGTAGTTTTTTTTGTCCATGCTATTTCTCAATAACTATTGGATGGATTTCAATCAAACTTCATAGGAGGCTTCACTGGTGAGCACAGATGTGCATATTATGAAATTGATACAGTTGATTGACTTTCTTTTGAGTTATGGCCCTTTGCTGATTTTTTTAAACAAAGTTCAATAAGCACAGATGTGCATATTTTGAAATGGTTACGGTTGATGTTTTCTTTTGAGTTATGGCCCTTTGCTGATTTTCTGGAGTTTTCTTTGTCCACGCTATTTCTCAATAACTACTGGATGGATTTCAATCAAACTTCATAGGAAGCTTCAATATCAAGCACAGATGTGCATATTATGAAATGGTTACGGTTGACTGATTTTCTTTTGAGTTATGGCCCTTTGCTGATTTTCTGGAGTTTTCTTTGTCCACGCTATTTCTCAATAACTACTGGATGGATTTCAAACAAACGTCATAGGAAGCTTCAATATCAAGCACAGATGTGCATATTATAAAATGGTTACGGTTGACTGATTTTCTTTTGAGTTATGGCCCTTTGCTGATTTTCTTGAGTTTTCTTTGTCCACGCTATTTCTCAATAACTACTGGATAGATTTCAAACAAACGTCATAGGAAGCTTCAATATCAAGCACAGATGTGCATATTATGAAATGGTTACGGTTGACTGATTTTCTTTTGAGTTATGGCCCTTTGCTGATTTTCTGGAGTTTTCTTTGTCCACGCTATTTCTCAATAACTACTGGGTAGATTTCAAACAAACGTCATAGGAAGCTTCAATATCAAGCACAGATGTGCATATTATGAAATGGTTACGGTTGACTGATTTTCTTTTGAGTTATGGCCCTTTGCTGATTTTCTGGAGTTTTCTTTGTTCACGCTATTTCTCAATAACTACTGGATGGATTTCAATCAAACTTCATAGGAAGCTTCAATATCAAGCACAGATGTGCATATTATGAAATGGTTACGGTTGACTGATTTTCTTTTGAGTATGGCCCTTTGCTGTTTTTGGAGTTTTCTTTGTCACGCTATTTCTCAATAACTACGGATGATTTCAACAAACTCATAGGAAGCTTCAATATCAAGCACAGATGTGCATATTATGAATGGTTACGGTTGACTGATTTACTTTTGAGTTATGGCCCTTTGCTGATTTTCTGGAGTTTTCTTTGTCCATGCTATTTCTCATTAACTACTGGATGGATTTCAATCAAACTTCATAGGAAGCTTCATGGTAGCATGATGTGCATATTATGAAATTGTTACGTTGACTGACTTTTTTTTGAGTTATGGCCCTTTGCTGATTTTCTGGAGTTTTCTTTGTCCACGCTATTTCTCAATAACTACTGGATAGGTTTCAAACAAACGTCATAGGAAGCTTCAATATCAAGCACAGATGTGCATATTATGAAATGGTTACGGTTGACTGATTTTCTTTTGATTAGGCCCTTTATTTTCTGATATCTTTAATTATACTACTTAGTCAAATTTTATGGGAAGCTTCACTAGCTCTTCACTTAGAAACAGCCATTTGGTGACACACTTCTTTTTTGTTTAATTCAATGTTGCAGATTTGGTATGATTTGGGCTTCATTAAAATAAGAACAATTTTGATTTGGTATAAAACGATTATTATTGTGAAATAGTTTCGTGTAATATGTCAATTGAAAACATCAAATCATTGTGACTTACCTCCTATAGCTGGGCACTTGATTGTAAACAAAGGCTGTGTGGGGGGTATTCATCACCTTTAGTGATAGCTCTAGTTTGGTGTGGACTGGAAGAGAGTGGCATTGTTGGGGGTATTTATCACCTGAATTGATATTACTTGTCTGGGAATATGTTGTCAGATATTACAATATGCAATGTGTTGCCAGGGCGGAAAGTCGGCGTTCTTGAAGACCAGCAATTGTTTGGAGCCGATGTCAACGGTGTCCGGTACATGACCATATATGGACTCAAGGGTCTGGCGGCCTATGCGACACATGCTCGGCAGCTTGGTGAGACAGATCCCGCAGTCTCAAATTTTATATATGAGGTAGATAAATGGTAGTTGTATATACTTAATTGACATGCTAAGCAAGCCTTTAAATTTTGAGGAAGTGGTTGGGGGGAATTTTCAATTGGAGCTGGATGTAGTGGTTAGATTCCAGGCCAAGACATTCAAAAGTATTCCATATAGTTTATCTCACTTGCTTGGCACTTAGCATATAAAGATTTGTCTAGGTCTGGTTGGTCCTTACAGCCCTTGAATTGATAAAAAGATGCAAAATTAACAGTATCCCCTCTCTAACTCTTACAAACATGAACCAATCTTTAACAAACTTGATCACATTGTGTATGGGCACTTAGCCAAGTTTGATAACCAGCCAGAATGTCCCAGACACACCAGAGTTATGGCCCTTTAATTGATAAAATTGCAGGACAGGCATATTTTGTGATAATCAGGGCTCTTGTTTGGCTTAAGACTTAAAACAATTCTCCTTTGAACCTAGGCACAAAATTTCTTTAGATTTATGACTAGATTGATAATGAAAACACATGCCCCACGACAACAGCAAATCTCCATACTTTTCAGGCCTTGGATTTCCTATCTAGTGGTGATCCAGGGAAGCAGGCCAACTTGACTGTGAATCTGGAGCTGGCACTGAAAGTAGGGGAGATTAATCTACGAGTCATGGAGTTGCTGGATAAAGGTCATAGGAAGCATTTTGGAGTTCCCTCCCCTGCTTCTGTCATTACTAAGCCTGTCCCAGGCAAGGTGAGGAGGAGTTATCTTCTCTTATTAGTTATTGTTCTTGAATTCAAATATGAAAGCAATTTATCCCATTACTTCAGAAATACTGAAGTGAGATTAATGCAGTGTCAATGAATTTTTAAATATGAGAGTTTTTTCTTTCTTGTATTAAGTAAAATTAAAACACAGATGCAAACATGATTTTGCTAGTTAGAATGATTGTATCTTTTATGCATTAGTAAGAAAACTGGATTTCATTTCCCTTGTATGGTCTTGTTGATATGTACTTGTAGTATTCCATGTAACCCTTATCCTCTTGAATAGTTATGTACAGATTAAAACAAATATATATTTTTTAAATTATATTTGAAGCAGTGATTTTTAGCACACCGGAGCTATTCGGATCACCCTTAGTCTGTCGTCTGTAATTGTCCATTGTGCATTGTGTAACATCAACAATTTTTTTTCAAACAACGTCTCCTTTTAAACTGATTGATAGAAATTGATGAAACATGGCATGAATAATCCATAAAAGTCTTTCAAAAAATTTGCTAAAATAAACTTAATCCATGCAGAACTTTGGTTGTCATGGCAACCCATAGAATTTTATTTGAAAAAAAAAAAAACCCCTCTAAAACTCTTCTTCTCTAATGGTTAGAATTACATGTAATTTGGTACAAATTGTCACTTAATGACTGACTACCGTATTTGCTTAAATAAAGTTGATTCCTTGGAAAAAGAGGCCCGTAGGGGATCAGTTAGTTTCCTTATATACTCTTTAGTGAAAATTTCAAAATTCTTCTTCTGTGAAATCAATAGTTATAACTCAATTTCATTTGTCACAAACTTCATTCCATAACTGTCTACCATAATTTCTAAAAAGAAGATGATAGGGCATTGGCTAGATTCCTTATATACTCTGTATAGAAAATTTAAAAATTCTTTTCTTCTTGAATGAATATTCAGAATTAATTCCTGTGTTGCACTAATGCTAACATCAAGGTTTCATACCATAAGTGCATAAGCATTTTTAATCCCTTGAAAAGTGAGGCCTCCAGATGATTGACTAACTAAAGAATTCTTTTTATCTGAAACTTGAATCTAGTTGCTGCTGGAAAAAACAGGTATAAGTCAAGTGACTTGAATTGTTTTAAATAAGCTTATGTACTGAGGTGAGAGTTTAGGGCCATATGGCCCTTTTGTTTCTTTATCATGCAGAATGTGTAGGATCTGAGGTTACATAATGTATGAGCTAACAGAGAAGACCCTTATCAGACAGCTCAGCTTGGTCTGCCATGTCTACCAAGGCATTAAAATGCATTTTTATGAGATAATAATTTCTAAAAGCCTTAAATTTTGTACCATTGTCAGAAAACAATATAAACCAATCGTAATAATGAATATAAAGAAAAGGAATGTTCAAATGGGTGACTTTTCAAGCTGATTAACCCTTTATTTCATATAGACTCATTTTGATGCATTGGCAAACAGAACAGACCCAGATCAAACAGCTCCTATAGGGAGGTCTCCTATAGATCAGGGTCTCCTATAGATCAGTATCTCCTATAGATCAGTTTCTCCTCGGTTTGCTCATACATTATTGTAGCTCATTTTCTATACAGTGCGTTTGACCAAAAAAAAAATCATAATTTCATATATGTTTTTAATATTCATGAAGTCGTAAATTTGTACATGAATATTCTTGAGATAAAGGATTAATAGGTCAAACTGTGTGCTGATAGATAAGCATATGACTTGATTTTATATGCATGATAATCTGGTGTAGAAATGTTGCAGTGCCTCTTGGTCTCAGGTCATGATATCATGGACTTATACCAGATCTTGAAGGCCACGGAAAACTTAGGGATCAATGTGTATACACACGGAGAGATGTTACCTGCTCATGGATACCCGGAACTTAGGAAATTCAAGGTGAGATACGGCTGGTTATATAAATACAGTGCAACTCTATACTTGGGTGTCCAAACCAGATACCTTGATTCGTAAAGACCATAGATAGAACACACCCATGATAGTGTGCACCCCTACTTTGGGGTTAAAACCCAGGGAAAAAGTTGATTTTCCATATATTGTGTGCTGGCCAAATTTATAAAATCTGCCAGTTGCCATTTTGGAATCACTGCGAGTCAGCTTATTTTACCGACAGAAACCTATGTCAAAATTCTTTTTTACACTCTATGTACTGCAGGTAACACCTTTCGTAAGTGTTCTCAACATTTCATTGACAGAGAAACTAACAACAGTTAAAATCATAACCAGCTGGCAGAAATGATAATAAGTCAATTTATTATCACACATTTGTGATTACCCAGCACTGGTAAGTACTGATCGATCAAAGGAAAATCAAAGGACTGAGAGTCCTAATGTTGTGTTAAGCATAAACTGGAAAAGTGAACGAAAAAGTGTGGCATGTAATTTGGAACTGTTTTATTGATTTCCCTTGTCAAAATTATAATGGATCTTGAAGCTGTAAGGGCCGAACAGCATAATTTTATTTGCCATATTCGTGTTAGATTAACCGAGAACACATTACATGCCAGAGGTGCGTGACCTGCTGCACTTCCCTTGATCACGTCACACAATATTTTCATAGATCAGTTACAGTATGTTGTGTTGTTTACAAACAAAATGCCTTAACACCTGGTCACTATTATTATTATGATATTATGCATGAAAATTAAAAATAACCTTTACACTTTAAATGCAACAAAAATCGGATTATATAGCGATACAATGAAGATGATAACACCACATCAATCATGTGTATTGACATTGGTTTTATAGTGGAAAGAGTAGTAATGTATCTTTACACTATTTAATTTTCACTCTAATTGAGGCTTTGCTTGAATTACTTTTGCAGCTACAAATCTTGAGTTGACAGGTTAAAACTAGAAATTACACAAGAACAATCAATGATAAGGATTCATAAGCCTATCATTATGGCATAACTTGTATGCCATTTATCCACTTCAGAATCTTGTCGGCCATTTTGGAGGAGCCTGGCAGCAGCAGAAGATAGATTTTGGGACGTTTCCGGGTCCAGTTGTTGTGACAACAAACTGTGTCATTGAGCCACTGAAAGTGTACAAGGATAGGTTGTATACCCTTAATGATACAGGGATAAATGGAGTGAAGCATCTCAACATCCACACAACAGCTGGGCTTGACCAGTTGGTGCAGGTATAACCCCCATCTATTCACCTCTTTTGCCCTTTATGGTTTACCTCATAAAGTCTCTCTTGACGTTTTGCAAGCAGAGATGACCTAGTTCTGGTCAGGGTCTCCGTGTTTGCTCTTTCTATATTGTAGTTTCTACATAGTCTGCTTGGCAAAGAAAAATCCATTGTTTCATATTCATCAAGTCAAACATTTGTACATGAATATTTATAAGGAAAAGGGTTGAGAGTTTCTCCATGGTCCAGTGGTAGAATTCATTCACTACAAATCCAAAGGTTGTGAGAGTTTTATCTCCACTAGGGACAAAGATTTTCCAAGACATTTTCTCTCTCAAGGTAATGGTTCAGACCAGACTTTACGATAGGTGTCAAACCGGCAGAAATGTTTGGAAGATTTCGGCTTGGTCTAATAAAAATCTTCTTGGTCTGGGTGATTGAAGATTTTTTTCAGCAATCTCAAAGTCAAGCTTGGGGGTGATTAGGGTGACAGTGTCATTTTTAAGTCTATGAACTTCGGGGGGAAAAAAATCCACAGAGTGAAAAAACCTCGCCATATAATTTTCGGTATTAGATCCCAATTTAGTCCCCTTTATGAGTCCCCTGTATTGAGACAATGATAAAGAACATGCGCCCAGCGTGATACTCTTGGTGACAAATACATGTGTCTAAAGGAAAACCCTTATGTCAGTATGATAAGCATGTGCATATAATTAATAAGTCAATATTAAGTTATGTGGAAATTGTTAATCATTCAACAAACACTTAGCAAACTCTTACAGTCTCATCAATAATTTTACAATCATACTATGTAATTCACATGTATGACATGACCTCTAATATGATTGACATGCTGTCTAATTTTACAAGTATGAGAAGGAGTGAAATTTTTGCCTGGCTTAAATGCAAAAGGACTGAAAAAATCATGCAAAATAAATGCATAAACTTGGAAAATGGCAATGTACAGATGTGAAGTGAAAGGCCGATGAGAGTTCACTGTACTTTACCCATATTTTTATTGAGTTGTTTCTTTCTGTCTTTCACAAATTGTGTTTGTTCTGAATTTTCAGACTTTATTAGCAGATTTTGATTAAAGTTTGCACAAATTTTGACATATCAGCCACACTGAGACATGGTGCAGAATAAATGTTTCAGTCTTGTGACTAAATTTAAAGTATAACTAAGGGGCCAGCGTTCATAGTAGTGCTACCTGTAATTCTTGCCTGGTCTGTAAAGCTCTTTACTTTTTTCTTTTACTGGGTTAAGTCAAACAGTGCTTAAACTTTTTAGTCCCCAGCCGGTTCAACGGAGGGGACATGTCCTCCATCCATCCGTCTGTCAGTCCACAAAAACTGGATCCTCAAAATTTAGAAAGTACTAGGAATATATTTTATAAAACTTGGAACATGGATAGATTGCAATATGGAGATTATGCACATCATTTTATTATGTTCCTATGTTGAGAAGTGTGGTTGCTGTGGCAACAAATAAACTTGAAATATTGCAAAAATGGTGATATACTTTTGAAACTCTATAGATGCCCATTTTAAACATACTTCATGTTTTGAGATTCAACAGACCAGTTCAGATGTCATGCCCTTTGATTCACAAAGTTATTCCCTTTTTCACATTTAAGATTTAAAAAAAAAAAAAAAAAATTCTTTAACTATTTCTGGAACCTATTGACATTTGATTGAGACTTTATACAAACTTTATTGGTGTTATTCTTAGTTTACAAAATATGTTTCTTAATCTTTATATTGAAAAAATTGTGCCCCTTTTTATGCCTACGGTAGTACATATAGATTTGCCTTTGTCCGTCTGTCCATATGTCTGTCCCGAAACTTTGTGACACACATAACTCCGAAAGTATTTGTACAGACTTGAAATTTCATGGATATATTATTCAGGACATGAACTTGCACACCTGGCCATCGTTGAAGTTGACAGAGTTATGGGCCTTTGTTTTTGAAAATTTTTTGCTTGTGATGCACATAACTCTAAAAGTAATTGTAATACAGACTTGAACTTCATGGATATATTATTCAGGACGTGAACTTAAGTACCTGGGTATTTTCTCCGAACCGTCATTGAAGTTGACAGAGTTATGGGCCTTTGTTTTTTAAAAATATGGAATTTTATGCTTGTGACGCACATAACTCTGAAAATATTTGTACTATAGACTTGAAACTTCACAAATATATGACTTGTGCACCTGGGTGTTGGCCTTTGTTTTGGAAAATGCGATGGTAGGGGGCATCTGTGTCATCTCTCGACACATTTCTAGTAACTTAGAAAATAGAACAAATTGTTTATTCTCTTGAATGTTTTTCTTCCAATTACTTTTGAACTTGAACAGAACCTATACAACATTAGTGAAGACTAACAGATCACACAGCAAGGTGCATCTACAAGTCTGCTCCATTTTGCACAATTGTTTTTTCCCTATCGGAAAGGAAGCTTAAACCAGTGGCTTCATACAGTTGGTTGAACAACCTATCTGTCCTGGATATTGCCTTCACTAACTACTTGTCTGGAAATTGTCACCTTGTCAATATGGCTGTGTTCTTTTCCAACCACCACCTCATCTCTGTCCACATGAAGATCTGTTTCTTTTGTCTGTAACTCAGATTAGCAATTTCCAGATTTTTAGCTGGACTATTGAAGTATTTGAAGAATATGAAAGCTATTGCTGTCACCTTTGGATTTGCGTAGGTGTCGGCATTTGTATGCAAGTTACTATCAAGCTTATACGAGAGGTGATTCACAAATTTTGAAACACCCTGTAGCTTTGTTTTTCGCGAACACCTGCAGCACAAGTTTCATGATTTTAACTGTATCTTATCCTTTCAAAAGCAAACTACACATATATGTTACACATAGTTGGGATTTCAACATGGGTAGACGTAAAATTGACTCAAGTTTGAAGAAAGGAAATTCCTATAGAAGCATAAAGAAGGAGCTAAAGCGGCAGGGGCATGATGTATCTTTTTCCACAATACATAGAGTAAAACATTCCATCAGCAAATCTCGAAATCCTAATACTAAAAAGCCGAAACCAGGTGAGTTTTATAGGCGACCTAATAAGTCAACTGATGACATCATTTGTAAAGTTGCCATTTTTATTCAAAGTGTAAATCCTCCAACCCAGAGAGAGATGGCACAACGTTTAGGTGTATCTCAGGCTACTATTAACCGAATTATTAACCCTTTCCCTCATAGAGGACACCATGAAAAGACCTATGCGAACAGCATAAACCAGATCAGCCTGCGAGTAACTCGCAGGCTGAACAGGTTTTATGCTATTCGCTGCTCCTCAGTGGTCTGGAAATGAGTATTTTGTAATTAAATTTGGTAAGGTTTAACTGTGGTTTTCTGCAGATCAGGCTTTATGTGATACCTATTGAGGGCGTCAAAATGAGTATATATGAGGGAAAGGGTTAAACGTGTACTGCAATGTAAACTTCGCAATAAAAGCAAAGTTCATAAGCTCAATGCAAATCAAATTGAGAAAAGACATCAACGTTCATGACGTCTGTATTTACATTTAAATAACAACCAATGGAAAAATTTTGTCATCACCGACGAGGCAATGTTTTATCTCGGTGGCAGTTATGGTCGTCGTCGGGTTTGTTATTACCGTAAAGGAGTACATGATGTTTCAAAACTTAAGTTTGTAAAACGTGATTTGTTTGCTCCAGGATTCATGGCCTGGGCAGGCGTAAGCTTCCATGGTAAAACGGATATCCGTATTATTGATAAAGGTGTAAAAGTCAATTCAGACTTCTATATCAATAAAGTTCTGAAGCCTTTTGTCAATAAAGATCTTCCCAGAATGTTTCCTGGAGACCAAATTAAAGACATGGTCTTCCACCAGGATAGTGCATCCAGATATACCTCAAAACACACACTTGCATACTTGCGTCAACAAAAAATCAACTTTGTAATGCCTGAAGAATGGATGCCCAAAAGTCCTGATGCAGCACCAATAGATTTTGCTATTTGGGGTATCTTAAAACGACGTTTACAAAAACAAAACGTAAAATATACACTTTGATTGGCAGGTCTTAAACGAGCATTAAAGGATGAATGGAAAGAATTAGAACCAACAGTATAAATAAAACCTTGCAGTCATGGCCAAAGCGATGTAGACTCATTTACAACATGCATGGATCAATTATTTAAAAGCATTTGTTACAGTAAAATGCATATTAGTTTAAAATTATAGGCTGTTGCAAAATTAGTGTTTCAAAATTCGTGAATCACCTCTCGTATCAAGTTCATATCGCAATAACCACTCATAGTAATGACTTGAAAGTTTATAAATATGTTCATATGGCATCAGACAACCAGAGAAGATAACTCTTGACTGAATTTGATACAAATTATGGCCCCTTTCCAACTTAAAAAAATTTGGTTAAAGTTTTGCATGCTATAGAAAATTTGGTTTAAGTTTTGCATGCATGCTACTATCCAATTTATATCTCAATAACCATTCATAATACTGATTTAAAAGTTTATGAATATGTTCAGGAGCATCAAACAACCAAGGTAGATAACTCTTGACTGAATTTGATACAAATTAATATGGCCCCTTTTTAACTTTTTTTAACTTTAAAAAATTGGTTAAAGGTTTGCATGCTAGCTACTATCCAGCTTATATCTCAATAACCATTCATGGTATTGACTTGGAAAGTAATGCATATGTTTATTGGCATCAGACAACTAAGGCAGATAACTCTTGACTGTATTTAATTCAAATTATGGCCCCTTTTAATGAGCCATTTTGGATTAAGTTTTGCATGCAAGGTACTTTCATGCTTATATCTCAGTAACCAGACACACAATTGATTTGAAACATTTTTTTTTCACATTCAGGGGTATCATACTATCAAGGTAGATAACTCTTGATGGAATATATTACAAATTATGGCCCCTTTTTCACTAAGAAATTTTGGTCAAGTTTTGCATGCAAGGAACTTTCATGCTTATATCTAAGAAATCATTTATGATATTGATTTGAAAGTTTGTGAATGTGTTAAGGGGCATCAGAAAACCAAGGAGGATAACTCTTGACTAAATTTATACAAATTATGGCCCTTTACTAACTTAAATATTTTGGTTAAAGTTTTGCATGCACAGTGTTATTATGCCTATGTCTCAGTAACTAGTCATGGGATTGATTTAAGACTTAATGTATCAGACTATCAAGGTAGATCATTTTTTGACTTTTATTATATACAAGATATGGTAGGGGCAAAATTTGAAATAGATTTCAGTTGATTTACCAACAAGCATTTTGAATAGTCAAACATGCTGTCCTCTGACAGTTTGTTTCAACTTATATTGTCTCATTTTCTCATCCAAGTCCATAACATAAAATTTGGGGAAACACTGCAATAAAAAAAATGTTTCATGTAACTGCAGCATGCCATGTCACTGCCCGGGTTTGATGAGAAACTAGCAGACAAGTACCAGGATCAAGAATTCCAGGTTGGGTTCGGGCGAGAGGCCATACTGGAACATGCCAGTGAGGTGAGACTCTCGTCATGTTTGTCATTGTTCTTATTATTCAATATGCAATAAACCTTCATTAAATAAGAGTAAAATACAACAAAATCTAAGTCTACATTATACATATTAGAAAAATTCCCCTATTAGCTCGTTTGCGCAAGAGATCTTAACATGATAATGAAATTAAGGACTCACTTCAGAAAGTTTATTCTGTGTTTGAGAGAGAGAATTCTTATGAAATATGAGGTGTGTGATAATTCATAGTAACTTCTTGTTCTTCTGAACACAGCCTGGATATTCCAAATTTTCATATAATGATTGAGAAAGAGAGATATTATATTATATCTTGATTTTATGAACTCCTCAAGGAAATGTTAAGACTAATTTAAAGTCATATGAGCATACTAATGACATAATTCAGGAATTTTAGTAGGGGAATAAAGTCATTTTATTTGCCAATTTCGTTTTATTTTTTAACCATTAAGTACAAACAGGTCTGGGTTTAGTTAAAGCCTGTCAAAAATTTTTCATTGGGTCATGAAAAATATGTGATAGATCTTTTGTGTTAGAGACTGGTGTATGTTTCTTGCAGGTGCTTGGTGCAGCCCAGTCTGGTGAACTGAAGAAGATATTCGTCATTGGGGGCTGCGATGGGTCGGAACACAAGCGTAACTACTTCACCAGTCTTGCTAAGAACCTACCCCCACAAACCCTCATCTTGACCATGGGCTGCGCAAAGTACCGCATAAACAGTTTTGACTTTGGAACTCTGGGAAAAACTGGAATTCCTCGGCTATTGGATATGGGTCAATGTAACGACAGCTACGGGGCAGTGATGGTGGCAAAAGCCCTCGCTAGTGCTTTAAACACTGATATAAACAGTCTACCGCTGTCACTGTCGTTGTCATGGTTTGAGCAGAAGGCTGTTGCCGTGCTGTTGAGTTTGTTAAGCCTTGGGGTGAAGAATATAAGGCTAGGTCCGGTAATGCCCGCCTTTCTTACGCCCAGTGTATGCCGAGCTCTTGAGGAAACCTACGGCATTGTGCCAGTTGATATCAGGCACCCTTTGGAAGATATGGAGGAAATGTTCATGAAGTAACTGCATGTGAGGAATCCAATGTACATGAAAATCAAAGCCTGGAAAAATATTTCCGATTCATAGATTTTAGGGAAACTTTCCTGGACATCTAACCAATCAACATCTTTTTGTCATGTCATATTTTAACATCAAACTTTAGGTTTTTACCACACATCTGTGCCATTTTATACCATGCAAGTCCATTGAAGACTTAAAAACAATTTTTAGCATTGTTGGTTTTATTGTGTTATTTTCTCTTTAGAATGAAGCTGATTAGAAAATGTGTCCTTAATACTGATTGGAAAACAACTTCTTATGTCTCCCCCCATATTTATATGAGGGGAGACGTATTGTTTTTGCCAGAGTTGTCTGTCCATCTGTGTGCCTGTTCGTCTGTCACACTTTTTGTCTGAAGTGTAAACTCAAAAAGTATAAAAACTATTAACTTGAAACTTCATAGTGGATAGAATCATGGAGGAGAAGTGTCATGCTCAAGAACCATAACTCTGCACATATTTTAGAGTTGTTACCCTTTGTTAACAACTCAAAAAGTATAAGAATTATGAAGGAGAAGTAACATGCACAAGAACCTTAACTCCTCACATCATATTATTGGAGTTATTCTCCTTTGTTAAATTTTATAAAAGAAATGGGAGTATTTATAGTAATCATGTGCATTGTCCTGTTGCCAAAAAATAAAAACAAAATACAAAATATTTTCTTATGATTATATATATATATATTTTGGACATCCTTTTCCCCGTAAATATGTATGCTTTATGCAGGAAATACATTTCCCCTGCAGCCTTGCTACAACCTAAACGTGTCTGTAATATTATTAGGTTCATAGAATGTTAATGAGTATTGTATTCTAACTATTTATTCAACAAACTACTAATCATGTAAATACAAGTACAGTGAACGGTACAGTGCACTTTATATAGTGCTAAAGGGTGGGAATTGTGGTCAGTATAACCATACATACTGTTACACTGTCCACTGTCATTAATGAATAAGAAGGAAGAAAGATCTGTGTTGAGTGGTTCTGCAAAATTGGTCAAATCAGATGAAGACATACAAGCAGTAAGAAAATCAGGAAAGATTGTGTTTGATTGGTGGAAAGTTGCTTTACTTCCTGGACCATTTTGAATACTGGTTAGACATGCTCTTATTTTGCCCCCTTCAAGAAGAGGGGGCATATTGCTTTGCACATGTCGGCCGGTTGGTTGGTCAGTCGGTTTGTAGACCAAAAAGTTTCCGATCAATAACTTGGGAATGCCTGGGTCTCGGAACTTCTAACTTAGTCTGGAGATTGGTCATGACCAGTAGATGAACCCTATTGTTTTTGGAGTCACTAGGTTAAAGGTCAAGCTCACAGTGACCTTGATTTACTGGGCATGATTAAAAAAAGTCAAATGTTATATATCGAATTGGCTGTCATTAGGGAGGCAAACATGATTCATAAACATTTCTTGTATATATTATTCAGTACGATTTGTGATAATTTTGTCATTTGCTAGCCTCAAACTCTGCACAGAAGTTACCTCCCCTTACAGTTGTAGACAACCACTGCCACCACAAGTCGATTCGGCTGATATAAACCTGGTTTACTTTTTTAACTTTTTACTTTCGTCTTGATTATACATGTATCATATCAGTTTTGTTATATTCCACGAAAATAACAGTCATGATTATGAAAAGTAAATAATAAGATCAAATATTATTTTATAAAATTATGTGAGTTGGTCACATGGTTTCAACTATCATCATGTGACTTGTATGGTGGCAGTGGTTTAAGTAGCGTAGCAAGACATAATGGATGCGCAGAGTTTGGGCTGGCCTTTGGGCATACTTTTTTTACAAACATATCTTGTATATATTAAAATCTGTATATTATTGACAGTGTTTCTTTATATAAAAATTCCAATTCATTGACATTTATTTCAGTAAAGATTAAGTTTCATCTTTTTAGCAGTGTTAATAATTATCAGTAGTAAACCTTCACCAAGATAAGTTCTGAACTTTGTAACATGTCCACGTTATAAAGCCAAACATCATACATATAATATAGCTATATAAATATTATGACTTTCACAAGGTTATAATATAAGTATAAATGCAGAAAGTACATCTTGAAAACCAGACATTTCTGTAATCATAGAGATGAAAATTGATACTTTAACCTCTGCCAGCTACTAGGTGAAGTAATTTATTTTAGTGACACGTATAGTTATAAATTTTCATTCAAGAATGTAGACAATAAAAGCGAAGATTATACCAGGCCCATGTTGCCTTTAAGTCACCTCAGTGAGATATGCACCAATTATAGGGCAGCTCTACAGTTCAGACAGACGTTAATTAATTTACCCTTATATAGTTTCCAAGTTATAAAAAGCAATGAAACAGTAGCATTTATATCATAAACATTAATGTTACTTAATAATGACACGTATACGTGACTGCAAAAGAAAATAAAGAGACAAGAAAGCAAGAGATAATATTTATGTACAAAATAAGATGTAATAGATACAATGTGGACTGGAAATGCTGCTGATAATAAATACATGCTGATGGTATATGTTCAAATTGCAGCTAGAAATAAAAATAGAGGGCACAGCAAGAGATCTGTTCCCCGTCTGGCTGTTGATGTCAATGACAGTTCAGATTAGTATGTATGTATATTGGTACAAAATCAGACAATTTTTTTTTGTCCATTGCTTTCTTCTGCTTACTAGGAGTGAAGGCATTATCAATAAAATAAGAGTTGATACAGGGAGATTGATGTCTTTCCTTTCCAACTTTCAGGTCTTTAGTTTCTTTGCATTGATTAGTTTCTCTTCAAATTTGATTTGCATACTGTATTATTTATCTATGTAAAAGCTATAAATATGTTTTGTATGATACACACTCTCTCTCAACATGGGTATTTTTCGGCAGTAACTTTTTCATTGAAGAATGTTACAGTTGTGTACAAATGTTCAATATGACATTAGAATGACAGCACATACATGATACCAGTCCCAAATTAAAGGGCATATATTACTGTTCCCCTGAAAACTTGGTTTTCAATCTCTTGTTAAACATTTTGAGACCAAAGGGCAGTTTTGCAAATTGTGAGTATAAATTCTTATGTCTAATTCCACATTCTAAAAATGTATCCAATTTGTTAACTGCTTACACTCCTTTAAAAAGCATTTAATCTTAGAAAATGATGAGTATCTTGTACAATGTGTTATACCTCTCATTATTGTATGCCATACTGATATTGTTAACAATGGCATTCATGACAGAAAAATTGCCCTACATGTTTTTAGCTCACATGAGCACAACGTGCTCAAGGTGAGCTTTTCTGATCGCCTTTTGTCCGGCGTCCGTCGTCCGTCGTCCGTGCGTCCGTGCGTCCGTGCGTGCGTCCGTGCGTGCGTCCGGCGTCAACAATTGCTTCAAACAACATCTCCTCCTAAACGGCTTGGCCAATTTGAAAAATATTTTGCAGGAATGTTCCTTGGATGAAGCTCTACTAAAGTTGTATAAATGGTTCTGGTCCATTGCATAATTAGGTCACAGGAGCTAAAAATAGATTTTAAAAATGAAAATTTAAAAAATCTTCTTCTCTGAAACCACAAGGCCTAGCCTTTTGATTTTTGGTATGTAGCATGATCTTATGACTGTCTACCAGGATTGTACAAATTATGACCCTGGGTCAAAATTGGCCCCGCCCCAGGGGTCACTTGATTTCACATAGGCTAATATAGGAAAAACTTGAAAAAATCTTCTTCTCCGAAACCACAAGGCCTAGCCTTTAGATATTTGGTATGTAGCATCATCTTATGGGCCACTACCAAGATTGTACAAATCATAGCCCTATGGTGATAAATGACCCCGCACCTGGGTCACTTGTTTTACATAGAGTTATATAGGAAAATCTTAAAAAATCTTCTTCCATGAATGCATAAGGCCTAGAGCTTAGATATTTGGTATGAAGCATCATCTTATGGGCCACTACCAAGATTGTACAAATCATAGCCCTATGGTGATAAATGACCCCGCACCAGGGGTCACTTGTTTTACATAGAGTTATATAGGAAAATCTTAAAAAATCTTCTTCTATGAATCCATAAGGCCTAGAGCTTAGATATTTGGTATGTAGCATCATCTTATGGGCCACTACCAAGATTGTACAAATCATAGCCCTATGGTGATAAATGACCCCGCACCAGGGGTCACTTGTTTTACACAGAGTTATATAGGAAAATCTTAAAAAATCTTCTTCCATGAATGCATAAGGCCTAGAGCTTAGATATTTGGTATGAAGCATCATCTTATGGGCCACTACCAAGATTGTACAAATCATAGCCCTATGGTGATAAATGACCCCCCACCAGGGGTCACTTGTTTTACATAGAGTTAAATAGGAAAATCTTAAAAAATCTTCTTCTATGAATCAATAAGGCCTAGAGCTAAGATTTTTGGTATGTAGTAGCATCTTATGGTTCATTACAAAGATTTTCAAAGTCTTGGCCCTACGGTGATAAATGACCCTGCGCCCAAGTCTTCTCTGAAACCATATGGCCCATTGCTTAGATATTTGGTGTGTAGTATTGTCAGGGGTAAAATGTTTTAGATTAAGTTATATCAGAATCCTTGTCTGTTTAAAAACCTTGACATCAGTTGAAGCAATGGTACTCAGGTGAGCGATTCAGGGCCATCATGGCCCTCTTGTTTTATTATCTGTCTAGAAATGTTTTCTTATACTTGATAATTTATGTATTGATTTCATGTACATATTCATGTATATGTCTTACTGATATAAAAGTTATACGTTTTATTCATATTTGATATTTTAATCAGGTGGCCTACATGGTTTGATCATGGTGCTACAAAGCACGTCTGTCAAGTGTCTGTACTGAAAAAAAAAATATTGCATAAATGACTCCTACTTTATTTCCACATATCTGCCAAAATAGCTCTCACTTTATTGCCATAATATCTCCAACTTTATTTATTTTTGCCAAAGAAGACCATACTTTATTTTTGCCAAAGAACACCACACTTTACTTTTGCCAAAGAAGACCACACTTTATTTTTGCCAAAGAATACCATACTTTATTTTTTTTCCAAAGAAGACCATACTTTATTTTTGCCAAAGAAGACCTCACTTTAGTTTTGCCAAAGAAGACCATACTTTATTTTTTCCAAAGAAGTCCACACTTTATTTTTGCCAAAGAAGACCATACTTTATTTTTTTTTCCAAAAAAGACCACACTTTATTTTTGCCAAAGAAGACCTCTTTATTTTTGCCAAAGAAGACCATACTTTATTTTTGCCAAAGAAGACCTCACTTTATTTTTGCCAAAGAAGACCATACTTTATTTTTTCAAAAGAAGACCACACTTTATTTTTGCCAAAAAAGACCACACATTATTTTTGCCAAAGAAGACTACACTTTATTTTTGCCAAAGAAGACCATACTTTATTTTTGCCAAAGAAGACCTCACTTTAGTTTTGCCAAAGAAGACCATACTTTATTTTTTCCAAAGAAGACCACACTTTATTTTTGCCAAAAAAGACCACACTTTATTTTTGCCAAAGAAGACTACACTTTATTTTTGCCAAAGAAGACCATACTTTATTTTTGCCAAAAAAGACCACACTTTATTTTTTCCCAAAAAGACCACACTTTATTTTTGCCAAAGAAGACTACACTTTATTTTTGCCAAAGAAGACCATACTTTATTTTTGCCAGAAAAGACCACACTTTATTTTTGCCCAAAAAGACCACACTTTATTTTTGCCAAAAAAGACCATACTTTATTTTTGCCAAAAAAGACCACACTTTATTTTTGCCAAAAGAAGACCATACTTTATTTTTGCCAAAAAAGACCACATTTTATTTTTGCCAAAAAAGACCACACTTTATTTTTGCCAAAAAAGACCACACTTTATTTTTGCCAAAGAAGACCATACTTTATTTTTGCCCCAAAAAGACCACACTTTATTTTTGCCAAAAAAAGACCACACTTTATTTTTGCCAAAAAAGACCACACTTTATTTTTGCCAAAAAAGACCACACTTTATTTTTGCCAAAAAAGACCACATTTTATTTTTGCCAAAAAAGACCACACTTTATTTTTGCCAAAAAAGACCACACTTTATTTTTGCCAAAGAAGACCACACTTTATTTTTGCCAAAGAAGACCATACTTTATTTTTGCCAAAGAAGACTACACTTTATTTTTGCCAAAGAAGACCACACTTTATTTTTGCCAAAGAAGACCACACCTCATTTTTGCCAAAGAAGACCACATTTTATTTTTGCCAAAGAAAACCCTACTTTATTTTTGCCAAAGAAGATTATACTTTATTTTTGCCAAAGAAGACCATACTTTATTTTTGCCAAAGAAGACCCAACTTTTATTTTTCCAAAATCTTATTTTATTATATTTCAAAATGACTGCGACTGCTTTAATCCAGCTCAGAAAGACGCCTTCAGCTTCATACTGTGTATACAACTATTTAGCGCCTGAATGTCACAGATGTAAATCAAAGCCCGACAAGTTGTTTTAATGTCATTATGTCTATTTTTTTATTTGTATTAAAGTAAAATCTTGATATTTTTCTTAATATTACAATAAGCACATGGCCCCACTTCCTACAATTCCTATAAAACTTCAAATTAATTACATGAGTATGTATTTTAATAAAAAAAATAAATGGCCCTCTTGTTTTATAATACATCTCATTTGATGTACATGTATTTTATTTTTATTTTAATTTCCTCACCAAAGATATATTAAGAAACCCCTATGACTTAAGCCTTTAGTAAATCCAATTAATTTAGTCAACTGTTGTAAAATTTTTGTTAGGAATATGTATACCTATACAATGACTGGGAAATGCTTTTTTTTAAATTGAGAATTGGCATGGTTTTCACAAAAACCCTATACAACATTTATTATTTTAAAGTTTTATTTTTGAATACTCAATGTGATATTTTCTGTTGAAATGTGGTTATGGCACAAGGCCCCTTCCTTTCCCATTAATTCAACATTCTTATATTGAGTGCTTAAGTCTGTTAGATTAGTTTCATGTTTTTTGCATTCTCATTAAGTAAATGTTATTTTTATAAATACATGAATTGCTTATCAAGCTTGATTTCTATTTCAATACATTACAGGGATAAATTAACTTATATTTACATCTTTGGCTATTGCATGATGGCTTATAAGCAATATATTAATAATGTATGCAAAAAAGTAGTTCCCAAACTATTATTGTTGTTGAACAGTCAAATTCATTCTTTTTTTTTTTTGCCAGTGGACAAAATTTCAATTAGCAAAATCTGTGGTTCACCAACAACATTTCAATGTTTAATTATATATATATATTTATTTGTTTTTATAATGAATATATTGTATTTTGTGTACATGTACAATCAAACCAGCATAGGAAATACAGCTTTAGATCATTAACATGTGTCTGTCTTATCCATGGTTTCCTCAAACAGACTAGAATAAATAAAGACCTAAGCAACATTACACTTGTGTTTCATTACTTTTCAGAATTGTGTTCACTGATCATGTTGCTTTGAACCATAGGCCATTTTACCAGAGGATCTGCAATACCCACCAAATTCACTTATTTAAATTGACCAATCAGTGACTGGGGAAAAATCTAAAGTGTATGTTTATTTCCCATTGAACCAAGTGTGAAATTTTACACCAGCATGTAGATTAGATGTTCAGGAAGTGATCCTTGATTTATGTGAGTTTATGTCTCATTTCTGAGTGAAATGATCTAGAGGGCTGATGAATTGGCCGTTGAGCTCTCTGTCCACTTACCATCCACCTGCTGAGAGCCTCACCTTGGATGAACCTGAAAACCGTTGTTATTGATATTTGTTTCAGTTGTTGTAATCTGTCAGAACTCAAGAGAACACTTCCAATTGTCCTTAATTTACTTCATAGTAGAGAAAGCACGCTCACATGTTGCATTTAGTGGATACAAGGTAGACATGTGATGACCTAGCAGAATGTTATATTCTCCTTTGTTAAGACAGGGCTAGAAGTAAACTATTTGTACAACTTGCATTTTTTGGCTAGGGAAAAAAAATTATGTGCCCCTACATTGATAGATTTGGAGCATATGTTTTTGGTCTGTCTGTTTGTCACAAAACTTAAACCTTGACCATTATAACATGGAAGTCCTTCCACCTACAGCCTCCAAACTTGATGAGCTCTACTGGCCAGGTAACCTTGACCAGTCCCAGTGGCCGAGTGGTTAGAGCATGGAATCATGAGGTCATGGGTGCGATCCCCAGCCGCACCATTCCAAGTCGTAAAAATGGTAATGGTATAGCTCCCTTGCTTTGGGCTCAGCATATAAGAGTAGTTGCAGGACTGGTTGGCCTGGTGTCAGGATAATTTGACTGGGTGTGGTATGCCACATGTCTACGGCGTGATAGCACTGTATCTGTCTCAAGTAGACATCATCTCCAAATGACTGAAATACTGTTGGTGGGATGTTAAATCCAACAAATAAACATCAAGTGACCTTGAGCCCCAAGGTCTAAGGCCTCCTGGGGGGCATGGCATTCACTCAAATGTAGCTTGTTTTAACTCGCATTTTGCCCCGATTAGAATTTGTGTGTTTTAAACCCATATACACCCATCTAAATTCAGCATATTCCCTTAAATACAACTATTTTATTACTTAGCAATTATTTGTGTACCTATTGTATTTAGATTGTACAATTACATTTGTGTACCTATTGTATTTAGATTGTACAAAATAATATTTTTCATATCTATTTTAATGCAGGAAAATTACATAAATTGTGAAATATAGTTGAAAGTTGGGGAAAAAATCAACATCCAAACATAGGGATGAGAACCACTAAGAGACAAAAAGCTTTAAGGGCCATTTAGAGTACACTGATCTCAAAAATAATGCTGGCCATCCTAAGAAAATGGCAGAAATCAGCTGATAGCCCTCATCCCTGCCAATAAAAACAGGTCAGAGGACAGTATGCTTGATCTTTAGAAATGCTTGTTGGTAAATAAAATGAAATCTATTTCAATTATTGCTCTTCATATACATGAAGCCTGATATACATCGATAGTCTGATACCCCTGAATATGTTTATGAAGTCTAAAATAAATCCCATGCCTAGTTACTGAAACATAAGCATAAAACACTTTGCATGCAAAACTTTAACCAAAATATCTAAGAAAATGGCCATAATTTGTATTAAATTCAGTCAAAGAGTTATCCTCCTTGGTTTTCTGATGCCCCTGAACACACTCATAAACTATCAAGTTAATACCATAAACAGTTTCTGAGGTAAAGCTTACATGCAAAACTTTAACCAAATTTTCTTTTGCTTGCAAAACTTTAATCAAAATATCTTAGACCAAAAGTGGCCATAATATGCATTACATTCAGTCAAAAAGTATCTTATCTGTCTCTATAGTATGATACCACTGAACATATTGAAATAGTTTCAAATCAATCCTATGCCAGGTTACTGAGATATACGCATGAAATTCTTTGCATGCAAAACTTTAACCAAAATTTCCAAGTTAAAAAGGGGCCATAATATGTAATATATTCCATCAAGAGTTATCTACCTTGATAGTATGATATCCCTAAACATATTAAAAGATCTCTCAAATCATTACCATGCCTGGATACTGAGATATAAGCATGAAAGTACATTGCATGCAAAACTTTAACCAAAATTCTATTGCATGCAAAACTTTAACCAAAATGTCTAAGTTTAAAAGGGGCCATAATGTGAATTAATTCAGTCATGAGTTACCTACCTTGGTTGTCTGATGCCCCTGAACATATTCATAAATTTTCAAGTCAATACCGTGAATGATTATTGAGATATAAGGTTGATAGTAACTTGCACACAAAACTTTAACCAAAAGCTGCAACACTATGCCGACGTAGACGCAAGGGTGACTGCAATAGCTCTCATATTCTTCAAATAGTTGAGCTAAAATCCACCAACAAGAAATAAAATAATCAAAATAAAGAATGTATGTAAAACATTTATGCACCCCCCCCCCTCATATGCCATAATATTTATATAGCTATATATGTATGAGGTTTGACTTCATCATGTTGGCATGTCACAAATTGGTCCAGAAACTTATCTTAAATTTACTACTGATAACTATGACTGCTAAAAAGATGAAACTAAATCTTCCCTGAAATAAAAGTCTGAGACCCAAGGGTTAACTACATTTTATTTTATCTCTCGATTGGACAAGGTTTGGCCTACCAACATACTTACCAATGGACCTTCCAACCAATATGTGCAAAGCAATATGCCCCTCTCTTCTTCAAAGGGGTCATAATTATTAGTTTTGAGTTTCAGTCGCACAATACTTACTTAACACAGTGTTTGTGAGAATTCAACTTAAAACCTCATGACCTTGACCTTTGTGGTACATACCCCAAAATCAAATAGGGTTTCCTATTACTTAAAAGCCAAAATTGTGCAATATTTAATACCAAAGAGATACTTAGAATTATCAGCTGGACAATGCATCCATAACAGTGTTAAAGTGTTTATGACCTTGTGACCTTGACCTTTGAGCTACATACCCCAAAATCAATAATCAATAGAGTTCTTCTACTAGTCGTAACTAACTATTGTATAATAATTGAAACCTAGGATTAGCTTCAATTAGATTTTGAGTAATCAGTTGGACAATGCTTAAATTACACAGTGTTTGTGAGAATTTAACTTATTACCTCATGACCTTGACCTTTGAGGTACAAATTTCAAATCAACTGGGGTCTTCTACTAGACAAAAGCAACAATCACACCAAATTTGAGATCTCAAGGTCAAACAGAACTAAAGTTATGACTCGGACAAGACTTTCAAATAAAAACATATGACCTTGACCTTTGAGGTCAATAGGGTTCTTCTGCTAGTTATAAGCAATTACCATATCAATTTTGAGACTTAAGGGTCAAACAGAACTTAAGTTATCACTTGGACAAAGTTTGGTCTACCAACTGACGAACAGACCTTCCAACTGACATGTTCAAAGCAATATGCCCTCTCTTCTATGAAAAGGGGCATAACAACAACAAACAACACACAAACAAAAAACAATGAAAAAAACAAACAATTATTTTAGAAAAGTTGACAAAAACTGTTTAATGTCATAACAATAGCACAGTTGATATACATGCATGTACTAGACAAGGGTCAGGACTGACACAAAAACCAGATTTTTCATGATTAATGTTGGCTTATATAAACATGCAATTGATTATGAAGACAAAGCAGGAATATTGGATGGGAAGCAAAAAGCATGCTGATATGATGATTATCATGCTAGAAGGAATACAGAAACATACGCACACACAATGGCAAGATGCAGACATAGAACTACTGATATAGCAGAGATAGAGCTTAACCCATTACCTGATACCAACAAATTTTGACACATCTGAGAAACATGATTTTTGAAAACATTATGAAAAATGGAGCATTTGCTCCTAAAAAATGGAACATTTGTTCTTAAGATCAAATGCTCCATTTTCCATAATGTTTTCAAAAGTATAAAAAATTAAAATTTTAAATTTTGAAGAAAAAAAAATCACAAATTTGAATTCAAAATAGAAATTGATATCACGATTGAGGTAATGGGTTAAGCTAACTGTATTTAAAGTTTGCAATGTAATCTCTGACTCAAGTTATCATCTGGAAACGAAAGATTTCCCTGTATTTTCTTTTTTTAGACACAGTGACCTTGACCCAGCTGACTTCAAATGCAATACCAAGCAAGCTTTTAATATAAGCTAGCTGTATATAAAGTCTGGTATAGATATCTCATCTCTGACTCAAGTTATCATCCGGAACATATTTTCTATTTTAGTCACAGTGACCTTGACCCAGCTGACTTTAAATACAATACCAAGCAAGCTCTTCATATAAGCTACCTGTACAAAAAGTTTGGTATTGATATGTCCTGTATGACTCGAAGTTATCATCCGGAAACGAAAGTTTGACGCCGCCCACCTGCCCGTATGACATTCGCCAATCTAATAACCAGAATTTTTCGTTGAAAAATCTGGTTAAAAATTAGAAATATCATCTACTAACATCTCAGTAAACAACTGACATTTAATACTTCATTGTGTTGTAACTCAATCCTCAAAGTACGTAAACAGCACCTCAATACATGTACATGTACCTTTAAATCACTTCTGTGCCATAATTAAATGACCACTTTTTTTTCACAATGTATTTGAATGGACAGTAATCAAATTAAAGGCCCAGTATATTTCATTATGATTCAATTTCATAAAATGAAAATATAAAAAACATTGCATATTGTAGACTAACACAAATGGTATAATGTGCAAATATCTGCTGTAAAATAACAGTTAAACGCATTGAAAATGTTGATTAAATTATGCATTTAGTATTTTTTTGTTTACATTTTGCATTGGCAAGTAAACCCAAAGCCTTTCTGTAATCGGAAATAATTTGAATTTGAAAAACCGTTGTCGAATCACAATTTGTAAATCTGCTACGCCATCAATTAATGCACTCATGATTCATTGACGGAGATATATGGAATGTCTATGGAAAATTGACACAGATATGCAAATTAGTAAAATGATCATACGTAAAAAAGGTTCTTTCTTATTTACGCATTGTAGTAACGTTAATGAGTATGTACGGATTGCATCTTTTAACAAATCTGTAGCACACTCTTTGCTTTTCTGTCGGAAGAATATACACTGCTTTCGGAAGCATAATGGGCCCCTTTAAGAAATCTGTGAGTTGGAATACCTTAAATTATCATCTAAATCAAAACAGTGTTTTGAAAACTGAAATGTGTCAAAAGTAATTACACAAACTGTTTTCTATTTTTAATTAAACATGATCTATGTATAGTTGGCTCAGCTGAAATTTACATGAAGGTATGATATTTTGACGTACTTCACACAAACCAATATATCTACACCATACAAATAAGCTTAATCAAAATCATTTCTCAGTTAATGTATGACTTAACTATGTGAATATCATCAGATACAGATCTTGATGGCTCAGATGGTGGCGTATGTGAAAATGGAGACCCCGAAGGTAACTATAGCACCCTCCCACATACAAGGAATTTAATCCAAGATGCATTGTTGTGAAAGGAGACTTGTTAAAACTGAGTTACCCTGGCAACAGATTAACCCTTTACCTAATGAAGACTTGTTTTGACGCACTGGCAAATAGAGCAAACCCAGATTGGACAGCTCCTTCCAGGAACTGTGCTGATCAGGTCTCCTCTGTTTGCTCATACAATACTGCATGGCAAAGGAAAATCCACTCTTTTCTTTATGAATATATGAATTTAAAGTTTACTAAATTAATAATCATAAAGGCATAAATTTGTACATTAATATTCATGTGGAAAAGGGCTACAGTCTCTCAAACCATTTAAGCATGACAAGTCAAGATAAATTTGCAAGTTTTATATTTACTTACTTAAGCAGATCATACAGAATGGAAAGGAAATGAGAGGAAGTGTTATGCACAAAGTCTGTAACTCTGGCATCAGTATTTTGGAGTTATTCCCCTTTTTTATAACTCCTGTTCTACTCATGCTATTTAAATGAAATCTGATTTATGGAAATAAGTTGATGAAAAGTGTTATGCACAAGGTCCAAAACTCTGGCCTCAGTATTTTTTGAGTTATTCCCCCTTTTCACAATTTCTTGACCCTAAGGTAACTCTTGCTCTACTTATACTATTGAAATGAAATTTAATCTTGAGAAAGAAATTGATGAGAGGAAGTCTTACACACAAGTTCCATAACTCTGGTTGTCTGATGCCCCTAAACATTATCATAAACTTTCAAGTCAATACCATGAATGGTTACTGAGATATCAGCTGGACAGTAGCTTGCATGCAAAGCTTTAACCAAAATTTCTATGTTAACAAGAGCTATCAGGGAGACAGTGCGCTCGACTATTCTCAGTGCTTTATAGATAAAAAAAGCCATGCTGAATCTTTAAAGGGCCATATATCTGTAGTGTCTGCTCTTTTCTACTCACTGCATTTATGTTGCTGAACAAGTATGCAAAGTATCAAAGCAATAAGATGACTTTGAAATATTTATGGGTGTATTTTTATAAGGAATGCTGCAGCTGAACTTGGCCTGGTGGAACTATTAAGAGAGCTCCCTGCAAGTTTTCTTCCTTAGTAAATGTACTGGTGTGAACGGCTAATCTTGATAGTTATAAGGGCTGGCACCATGATTATCAGGCTAATTTACATGATTATCATATATTTTATACTCCCTAAAGAACTCCAAATGTTCAAAATCATAATTAACCACTACAGGGGAATGACATATTTTGGTAACAAATGTCAGCTTCAAATTTAAGTCCTGATGCAAACACTTATATATTATACTGATAACTAATAAAATTCACCCCCATTACACAATAATGACCCCTAAGACATGTGTGAAGTTTCAAGAGAATACCTTTGGTGGTTGTGGAGATTGAATTTGCACGCAGTACTTCTAAGTTCACAAAGGGGAATAATTCTATTAAAATCCATGTTAAAGTTATTGGTCTTGGTAAGTGGTATTCAATTATGACCCTGAAGATAAGTGTGAAGTTTAAAATGAATACCTTTGGTGGTTTTTGAGAATATCTTTGCACGTATAACCTTAACCAGGAATTTCTAAGTTCACATTGAGGAATAATTCAGTAACTAAAAATGTGTCCTCTTGCTCCCACCCGTTGCATTCTCCAAAATAAAGGCCAACACACAAGTGCACAAGTCATTTCTAAGTAATATATCCATGAAGTTTAAAATTTGTAAGCACAAATACCTTCAGAGTTACGTGAGTGACCACAAGCATAAAATTCCATATTTTCCAAAAACAAAGGCCCATAACTCTGTCAACTTCAACAATGGTTCGATGAAAATACCCAGGTGCGCATGTTCATTTCCTGAATAATATATCTATGAAGTTTCATGTCTTTAGTACAAATACTTTCAGAGTTACATGCATCACGAGCATATGCATCATATTTTTTCAAAAACAAACGCCCATAACTATGTCAACTTCAACGGCGGTTCAATCAAAATACTCGGGTGCGCAATTTCATGTCCTGAATAATATATCCATGAAGTTTCAAGTCTGTAGTACAAAGTAATGAGTGTCACAGTTTCGGGATGGACAGACGGAAGTAGGGACAAAGGCAAATCTTAACCCCCCCACTTTTGGTTGGGGCATAAAAATCCATGCTAGAGTTATGGGTCTTTGTAAGTGGTGTATAATCATGACCCTGATGATGTGAGTGAAGTTTTTCAAGTGAATACATTTGATGGTTGTGGAGAATGAATTTTCATGCATAATCTTAACCAGAAATTTCTAAGTTCACAAAAGGGAATAAGTCAGTAAAAATCCATGCTAGAGTATTGGTCTTGGTCAGTGAGCTACAATTATGACCCCAAATACATTTGTAAAGTTTCAAGTGAATACCTTAAGTGGTTGTTGAGATAAAAGAAGATAGAAAAACTTGCATGCAAAACCTTAAATAAACTTCAATATTATGCAGACGCACTGATGCCAACGCTGACGCAAGGGTGACTAGGATTACTCTCACTATCCTTTGAATATTGAAGCTAAATAGGGGCCATAATTTGTATTAAATTCATTCAAGAGTTATCTACCTTGGTTGTCTGATTCCACTGAACATATTCATAAACTTAAGTCAAAACCATGAACAGTTCTTGAGATATAAGGTTGAGATATAAGGTTGATAGTAACTTGCATGCAAAACTTAACCCAAAAGCTGCAATGCCAACAGTGACTACAGGGTGACTGCAGTTGCTCTCATATTTGTCAAATAGTTGAGCTAAAAATACTAAGGCCAGAGTTACGAACCTTGTGCATGACACTGTCTCTCATAAATTTCTTTCCATAAATGAATTTAATTTCAATAGCATGAGTCAAACAGGAGTTATGGATACAAAATTGGATAAAAGAAGAAAAACTCCAACAAGAAACCTTGGGAAATGGATTATGCTCTTAATGTGTACTGCAATTCTTGTCCATATTGTCTACCCACCCCTATCTATGAAGTTTTAAGGTTATATAGTGCATGAGATTTGTTCCGGTCAAAACTTAATTGAATACGAAATTAAACAATGGGCAATAACTCCAAAAATATGATGCAAAATTAAGGTTCTTGTGCACTGCAATTCTCCTTTGCAAGGTCATCCACATGAAGTTTCAAGATAACAGCTTTCATACTTTTTAGTTATGTATATAGATATGGGGGAAACATAATTACACAAGTTGCACTTACAAAACATTTATTACAGGTTCTTATACAGTGATGCTAAAATAAATCCTGTAAATTGTTTATTAACACCTTCCTCATGGTTGACATCACAGACAATTGATTTTGGGAATACACCAACAACAGCTTTGATCACACTTTGAAATATGAGAAACTGATTAAGTGCCTCAACTCATGTCTCATCTATTAATTATGGTTATCGGCAGAATTAGAAATAGAAATACTGCTATTAAATGTTCCACTGATATCAAATTGTGTTTTTCCATCTAAAAAAAAATACTAAAGCCTGCAGAAAACTAATATTTAGCTATTTTTAGGGAAGGGAGGATTGTGTTCAATAGAAACATGCCAATAGCTACATATAAAACCAATGTCTATCCCAGTTAATAGACGGAAGAGAGGTTCCAATTCAAACTATCACTAAATGTAATTAATACCCCTACATACCATACACAGAGAAATGGGGCCATATTTCTTTTTAAAAAATCCTTGTAACAGTTATCTGCACTTGTTAGCTGATTTGTCTTATCAAATTATCATTCCCTGTGCGAAGGCATTATCGAAAACAGTTACCAAACTCCATGTAATGTGAGAGCTGGACGAGATGTGATGTGACGCAACAATTGTGATTCCTATATAGCCCACACTTCTGTGAGGCAAAGGTATGAAAACAATGAGACATTCCCAAAATGATAATTTTTGAAAAGCAGGCACATCTCATGTTGAGACAATCTTTGGTCTCACCTTTTTGGAGACAGGAGATCCTCTCAAAGTTTTGAAGATCTAGTACTTTACTGACTATTTCTTATTTACTTATCTCATAAATTGCATGTACAATGTATATAACTTATCAAGCCTTTATTGATCACATGCTCTTGTAGAAAACGGTCTTTAATTTCAATGTGATTAAGATTATTTTTCCTACAGGGAGGAATCATTGAAAGGAGCACTAAAAAAGAAAGACAAAATTTATGTTATTGCAGTTTTATCATTTCAAACAAAAATCATACAAAAAATAGAAAATCTATACATTCATAAAAAGGTATAAAACAGATGGACATTTAATAATGAACAGCTATGCTTACTGGTTGAACCTTTAAAATGCTTTGGGCATCTGTGACTGCCTTTGCACCCAGTGCAGGCCATGGTGTTTGCTATTCAGTCAATAGATTTTCAGCAGGCATCCCCAAATAACAATGATAGTACAGTCAAATATGAAGAAAGGACAATTCCAATTAAGACAAGTCCAATTAAGACAAGTCCAACTAAGAAATTTAGCATGATTAAGACTGATTTCAGTGTAATACATACCGGTATTTTCCCAAGGGGACAATTTCTATGGCTATGGTGCTATCGCTAAGGTGATGACCTCTGTTTAAAAGGTCAAGGACACTGTCTTGACCTCTTAACACATCCTGTGTTTCTGACATATCTTTACATGTCCCCCTGACCTACCCATTGTTACACACAATCAGGCGATAACAGACTACTGAATATTCAGATCAGTCTGAAATCAATTGTCTTCTAAATTTAAATAAATGTTAGTGTATCCGTCTCATTTGAAGGATACTGAAGAAAAGTCATTTTCCTGGTTGAAAGGGTTGTTCATTTTCAACAACACTGTGTATTTGTCTGCAATTTACTTTGTCACCTTCAAGGTCATGGCCACAGTTCAATGCCTTGCATATCATGACCTTGCATATCATGACCTTGACCTCAGTTGTGACCTTGCATCAGAACTGTGTCCACTTGTCTGTACTGTTGTCAGGCTTCAAGATGATTGTTGCTGTGACCTCATTATAAAAAAATAAAAATTATAAATGATGCTGGGAGTGGGGTTTATCTACATTATTAACCCCAAGAAATCTTTAAACATAGGAAATAAATCCAAAAATAAGTGTACCCATGGATAGTACAATTCAATATAAATTTAACAAAATTTTAATGACAATGAACAAGACCTGATGGTATTATGGATAGGTTTTCCTAGGCTTTATTCATCAAAAGTAGGTTAAAGGTCAAGGTTAACTGCATGATGAAGAGGTCCATCCAGATAAGCAACTGTCCAAATATGGAAGCAATCCAATGAAGCACATAGAAGTCCAAGTATTGAAGCAGACAATGAGGGGCATATAGCAGGTTAATAAAAAGGTCAACCTGACTGGACTGAAATGACGGAGAATTTTTCATAAAATAAACCTCCAAAAAACGTCCAAAAATGATTTTACAGATGTTCAAACCAGTGTTCTAAAATGTTCACGTTCAAATACTTCAGTCATGATCTCTGTTGCGTTCCGTATACTTTATATAAAAGGTAATAAATATGTTGCTCTGTATACTTTATATAAAAGGTAATAAATAAGTTGCTCTGTATACTTTATATAAAAGGTAATAAATAAGTTGCTCTGTATACTTTATATAAAAGGTAATAAATAAGTTGCTCTGTATACTTTATATAAAAGGTAATAAATAAGTTGCTCTGTATACTATATATAAAAGGTAATAAATAAGTTGCTTATTATACTTTATATAAAAGGTAATAAATAAGTTGCTCTGTATACTTTATATAAAAGGTAATAAATAAGTTGCTCTGTATACTTTATATAAAAGGTAATAAATAAGTTGCTCTGTATACTTTATATAAAAGCTCTGTATACTTTATATAAAAGGTAATAAATAAGTTGCTCCGTATACTTTATATAAAAGGTAATAAATAAGTGAAACAAACCTGTGGCCACAGATACATTCAGTGAGTCCAGTGCCATTTCCTCCCCTGATAACTGCAGAGGTGGAGATCCTTCTATGTACAGCAACACATCGCACAGGTTCGACAGTCTGCTATGGATACCTTTGGCTTCATTTCCTGTTCAGAAGTATATTTATTGATTAATATGCTAATGATCAAGATGCAATACTACTGATACGTCAATTTAGCTCGAACATTTTGAAACTCTCAGTTTGTAACAAATCATGGACATTTTCATCAATAATGAACCTTCAGTAAAGAAAATGTTCACAACATTTTCCCGACCCCTGATATTACGGATTATCTACAATACCGTTATCGTATCAGCAGGTATGTAATTTCATGGTCACCAAATCGGCTGTTTCTAACAAGTTCCAGAAACTGCCTCATTTACATAAATATAAATACAGGCCATCTAAATATGAAAGTGCATGCGCCACTTCATCTGGGAGTATAGTGCTCAACTTTATTGAAATATTTCTCAGATGAAAAACCAGTGTTATGCAACTACAGAACACATTCATTTATTATCTCTTTAGAACTTTTATGGCTTAGGAGGTGGGATTGTTTGACCAACAGATGCCCAACACATTTAGAATAAACATGATTGCATGACAAAGCTTGATTGATTCGAAAATCTTCGTATAAATATTCGGTAAATCTCTGTGAAGGAGAAGAGAAAATAATTTCCTAGACATTTAATATATTGGTGATTCTATCAACATCAATCCGGCTAATCATTTGACTCACAGAGACAATATTTTGCATATTGTCAAAAGAATGATAAAATTTTCATATTTTCACCTTATTTTCTGTATTTATTGCACTGCTTTGGAGTTACAATACTGCACCTTTATCTTTATCTTCCTGTTGACTTCCTTTTGACTTGACTGGGCACAATAACCACCTTTGACATGATTGAGCATAATTCCCCTTTTGCTCAAATACATATTTCAGAACTAGAGATATCCCTGGGGTCAAACATACCTCCAATATGCCTTGACTCAAATAAGTAAAAAGATATTGAACTTTTAGAAAAACGTAGTGGGACGGACCCCAACATAACCTCTACACACTTTTCCACACTGCCACAACCATCTCACCCACACATACCCTGACATCTCCCCCCTAACAGGAGACTACAAGATACTGACCTATAATAAGGAGTGTGGGAGTGTCAGCCTGGTAGCTGTGGACTGACTGTGCCCTGGGGTCCTGCATATCTGATGTCGACCCCACCACCCTGCCTCCCAGTGAACGCCAGTGCTATACAACAGTACACACAAAACATTTTGTTATACAACAGTACACAAAATCACATTAGCAGGTTCAATCCTCCTGAACAGTTAATGTAGACAGCCAAACCTGTGTTTGCCCAACCTGTATAAAGTGGCTAATCTGTTTCAAGTGCAGTTTCCATTTAGCAACCACCTGCTTTGAGTAGCCAATTTTTAATATTCACCTGAAAGGCAAGTTTAACTGTAGCTCAGACTTTTTATTTTACCTGCTTGGAAAGGATTGAAAAAGATATGGAATTGAAAATTCTTCTCAGACCTGGTTTCTCAAGAAATATGTTTTTTATTATTAGATATCAGAAACAAGAGTGTTCTTTGGAATACATGTGTCACCTGATGAAGTGTGATGGAAAAGTGTTATGGATATACAGACAGACAGACGGAAAGACAGATGATGGAAAAGCTATCCTATGTGCACCTCTGCTTACAGCAGGTGACACAAAAAATATATGGTGAAAAAACAAAACAAAAAAAAAACTGCTAATGTTTATAATGGAAGGCATGTTTTACAAAGATTTGGTGAATATTTCTGGATTTTAACCAGAACTATTAACTAAAGGTGATTAATACCCTTGCAGGGCAATTTAATTAAAGTGAGGGGGGGGATAGATTACTGCTGTTCTAAGGCTTTAAATGCAAAGTGAAATATCAGGGTACAGTTTAAAGCAACGTTAAGGCTGTATTGATGGCCAACCTGTTTTAATCTGTCGCTTTAAGGCTCCAAAACATACAACTTATATATACTACTCAAAGTTTGCTTAGCACTAATAATACACTCAACCTGAAAAGAATTTGCTCATTCTTTAAAAGTATCATTTTTGGTACTATAATGAACAATGTTTTCTTTTATAAGGTAATGAATCTTTAAAATTTTTTTTTTTTTTTTTTTTAAGGTTTCCCATTTGGCGATTCATTAAACCGGGGAGCTACAAGCCCGGTCCCTTGATTTAGCCCTTCTTATTCTATATAAATTTATGGGCGATTCTTCAAACATGCAATTTTGGATTCCTCGAGCTCCGTCCTTGGTCCCTAGATAGTATATCCTATATTATTTCTATGCGATTCCTCGAAGTCGATATCAAATCCTACCTATATCTCCCTGACAACCATACTCCGGCCCTATGACCACCTGTAATTAACACCTTGGTCAAGATGGTTTTCTTTTTGTTTTCACACATTGTCAAACCATCCTTAGAGTACACCGGTGAACCGTTATATGTAGAAATTATTTTCGCACCTACTGATCATGTAACAAACTGTGATTGGTCTGCATGATTAATTATTTGTCATTAAAGGAGCCGATTTTGATTGTTTGAGTGTTGTTCTTTTTCTCTGTAATCATTAATTTGAAGAACAACGGTATAAGTGTTTCTTACGCCACCATATACACAAACTAAAACAAAGGGTTTCAATTATATCGGTAAAAAAAGAATTTATTTCTGACTTAATTCTCACAATGAAAGCTATGATCGTGTTATTTTTGTATTTTTAAACATATATTATGTTTATAAAGTATTATTAAAGGCTAAACTTAACAAAATAATTAATGAAAAGACGGCGTTAAGGTATCAACAAATGTAAATGTATTGAATTTTGACACATAAATGATTCCTCGAAACCGGCGATTCTTCGAGTTTTTTTGCAGATCCCGTCCGATCTCGAGGAATCGCGTGACCACTGTATATGTATTTTTTAAATTCAAAATTAAGATTTGAGATTTTAAGTTTTTGCATTAAATCAAAAGTTTGGGTATATGAGGGATTTCAACGTGTATGGACATTTATTACAGAAATTACAGCCATTTCAATTTTGAGACAAATCTTGCGCATGTAAGAAATGTGGTGTTTAGCAAACTTTGAGTAGTATATATTTGACGGTTTGTTCCCACTTTGCCAATTTCACACCTTTTAGTATTCCCACTATGCCAACTTTCCAGTTCTTGAGTGAAGGTTACCTGTACGCAGTCAGGTATAACGGTGATAATGTACAATAAGCCCAGATGGTTTATGCTGTGCCTAGGTTAATAGATATATTAAAATATATATATTAAAATGGTGTATTTTATTTCTTCTCTTTGCAGTATGATGTGTATTATTTGTAATGTTTATGTTTTGCGTTGAGCTAATGCAATGTGTGTAATTAAAATAAGGATTTCCTCTATATACATGTATATCCCCTCTCACTTTCTCCGTCTCTCGTTTTCTGTCTCTCTCACTCTTGCGCGCGCTGTCGCATTTTTGTCTCATTTTTAAATAAAAACAATGTTTTCTTGTTCATATTTTATTATGTCACATAAATGCAAAGTAACAACAATGATGTCAATAAACGAATTTCATATGGATAAATGAAAACAATACGTCAGTCATCAAGACACTCATTTTCATAAACTTCACTTATTATTTCTCAACGCACACTTTGTCACATCACAGTATATCTCAAGCCAACTTAATCAAACAGGATGCTGCGTCAGCGTATCTATATATGTCTATTTCTCCTTCTGCCAACCGCAACTTCAGGCGTTCCAACCTCTGGTCAAGTTCTCTGTAAGTCATCTTCCTTGGCCGTTTCTTCCCGCCAGCATTGTGTTGAATCAGTTTAACTTCATTTGCAGCTTGTTCCTTCAAGATGAGTTGCACCTCTGTGGTGAAATGGTTCCATATGGTGCGATCGCTCTCCACCCAAGTCTCAGTTACATAGTCTTTAAACTTCTCCACAGCATCCCCTTCATCTTCGTTGTCCTCGAGGGCGAAGAACCATACATCCTCAATCCTTTCCAAAGGAACCAGTGGCAACACAGCTGCTCGACGAACTAAAGTTGTGAGAGAGCCATCCTCACGGTACTTCCCAGCCAGTCCATATGATTGTACCCTCCTCCAAATAGCCTGTGTAAAATGAAAGTAACATCCCTTAACATACACACGCGGAAACAGAGAAATCAGCGCATTCCTCGGTGCCACCTCAAAGTCCAGCATCACTCTGTTTGGGTGCAGATGTATAGCTCGCTCTCCGGCCTTTCGCATGAGCAGACTGAAGAACCGGTAATACGTGGCTTCTGTCTTGTTGGGGAGCAGTCCGTACACCAGCGGCATCATGGTACCATCGATCATGCAGTGCACTGTGTATATCTGGTAGAAATGGCTGGGCATGAATAGAAGGTTCCATCCATAAACCACTCAGTTGCTTCTTCCAGTATCCTCAAGTTTCCGTCAGTGGCGAAGATAAGGATCCTGTCTTCTGTTCCATCGTCAGCCAGTAGGAAGCGGTCTCCAGTAGTAGACTCTGTCCACTGACCCTGCAGTTCCACGTCTGCGAGAGATTTCGGAAGCTTCGGATGAAGCTTGGCCCGTTGTCGATACAGCGACGACTTAGCCTCGTAGAATGTTGGCAGTTTTTGGACCACTTCTTCCGTGTAGTCGTCCCATTCTGCGGTTCTCAAACATGCTAGAGATTCGTCAAATATTGCAGGAATGGGATGAGCCGACTGCCGACATTTCTCTCGAATCTTTGCCATCACCTTCACAGCTGTGGTTCCTGCAGCATCTCTATCATGGTTATGTTCGCCGGCCATTTTCGTCAGTTTGTCATTGAAGGTATTGATTCGGGCTGGACATGATGCCTGGACGCAGTACCAGTAGGACCTTTCATTTTTCTTCGTCTTAAGTCGGAACATGTACTGGTTGTGTACTAGGGTTCTCCCTCCCCTCTTGTTCTCTATGAATTCCACTGCAACTAACGCGTTCGCCATGCTCAGTCGTATAATAATAAGATTTAGAAACTACAATCCAAGTATATATGCATATGTGGACATACTAAAATTGTTTTAACTCAAACATCATAAATAATTAAAGATCATCAAACGCAATAGCGACGACTTAAAAAGATTGCGGTATCGTTTATTTTGTCATCCTGCGATTGTATTATTAACATGTTACATGATTTGTACAATACTTAATTATAAGTTTATTTTAATTTAAAGACCGACAAAAAAACAGACAAGTCGGTTGGTAAGTGTGAAATACTGTTTGCATTTAATAGGGCTAATTAATGACGTTAAAAAAAAGTCTATAATTTTGCAAATATAACGTTGT
>CM037783.1:47538479-47588479 GCA_021229015.1 Solen grandis | reverse complement strand
ATTTTTATTGTTCACCGCAAGCATTTATCGGGGATTAACACCTTTACCTTACCTGGTCAAATTCCCACTTTGCCAACTCTGTTTTTGGTAGCAAAATATATAAAGTTGGCAAAGTGGGAACACCCCATTTCGACCTCTTTCCTCTTTTCTAAAACCACCTGGGCAATGTGGACACCTTTTTTCTCTTTTCTTATACTAGCAAATTATGACAGTATATAGAAATTAGGATATCTGTACCAGGACTGGTAATCATTGCCATTCTTAATACAGTCAGACCTGTTTGAATGACCAATTAGGTTGCAGATGGTTGCTAAATGGAGGTCAAACTTAGAATACTGTACATTCTCTGAAATATAACGCTGGCAGGTGTAAAAAGGTTGGCAGATTCACACAGGTGGCTATAAGATGTCTAGAAAATACATACCAATCTTGAATGTGAGGTCTGATATAAGTATGTAAGTTGGAGTAAATTAACTAATAATCTCACTTTATGAATATCTGGAAACCTTTAAAATGTAAGAAAAAAAGGCAAAAGGACTTTGCATAATACTAAGCCCTAAGTGGCAACATTGTTTAAGTTCTTTAAACCTATAAACCAAAAGAACATATACATGTATATGTTTCAATTACAGTCCAGACCTACTTGACCTGCTTTTACCATTTCTGCGAACACCTATCCAGCACAGTGACCCTACCTGTAACACCTGGCCCAGCTTCTGGTCAGTCCCTAGTGTCAGTATACTGGCCACCTCCAGGGCACCAGCACTTGCCTTGCTGACCACACCGTTCAGGGCTGAACTGAAATAGCCATGTTGTGATCAGACTCTTTACTACAGAACATCATGGTATACTGGTCACAGAAAAACCTCACCAGGGGCCTGCTTCACTCTACTTTGTACAAACAAATAATCGTAACAGTAAGAATGTTGTCCTATACAGTGTCTACAGTTTTAATATTTGCACAACAAGAGGGCCATGATGGCCCTGAATCGCTCACCTATTATAAATGAGCAACATATGTTGGATTTTTCATATTGACCTACTTTTTGACCCAACATGACCTTCTAACTTGCCCAAGATATTATGGAAACAGACATTCCAACCAAGTTTCATGAAGATTTGGCCAAAAATGTGGCCTCTAGATTGTTAACAAGGTTTTACTAAGATTTGACCTCATGACCTACTTTTTGACCCCACATGACCACATTACCCACATTATGGAGAAAAACATTCTGACCAAGTTTCATGAAGATTGGGCCAAAAAAGTAGCCTCTACAGTGTTAACAAGGTTTTAGTGACCTACTTTTTGACCCCACATGACCCAAATTCGAACTTGTCCAAGATTTTATGGAGAAAAACATTCTATGTTTCATGAAGCATGGGCCAAAAATGTGGCCTCTAGAGTGTTAAAAAGGTTTTTCTAAGATTTGACCTTATGACCTACTTTTTGACCCCACATGACCCAATTTCGAACTTGTCCAAGATTTTATGGAGACAAACATTCTGACCAAGTTTCATGAAGATTGGCCTAAAAATATGGCCTCTAGAGTGTTAACAAGCCAAATTGTTGACGACGCATGACGGACGCTGGACGAAGGGCGATCACAAAAGCTCACCTTGAGCACATTGTGCTCAGGTGAGCTAATACAAGAGGGCCAAGATGGCCCTTGATCGCTCACCTGAGAAAGATGATTACTTAAGAAATAAAGATAGAGTGTAAACAAAGTGAAATCTGGCTTTTTTTATGGTGAAAAGGGCATAATTCCTGAATTAACTAGTCAATTTCATTATAACTGAACGCAATTGCGAGATTATGAGCATAAACATTGTATTAAAGTTTAAAAAAGATTGTTTAAAAAAATGAAGATGGTAGAGAGTAAACAAAGTGAAATCTTGCATTTTTTGTATTAAAAGAGTCATAACTCCTGACCTAATTGGCCCATCTCAGCCACAATTGAACTCAATTAAGACATTATTGTCATTAACAATGTCATAAAGTTTGAAGATGATTGCTCAAAAGATGAAGATGCTAGAGTGTAAACAAAGTGAAATCTGGCATTTTTTGAATATTAAAAGGGGCATAACTCCTGACCTAATTGACCGATCTCAGCCATAATCGAACTCAATCGAGACATTATGGTCATAAACATTGTCTTAAAATTTGAAGATGATTGCCTAAGAAATAAAGGTGATAGAGTGTAAACACTCAATTGTTGACGCCGCACGACGCACGACAGACGATGGACACTCACGGGATCACAATAGCTCACCCTGAGCTTTGCTCAGGTGAGCTAAAAAAGTAAAATAATTCAACCAAATTCATTAGATTATATGAATCCAACACTGTTTGTGATTGATTTTTTTTTCTATTTCTTTTTATTTTTTTACAAAGTTTAAAGAAATATGATGTAATATTCGCAATTCTTTTTATTTATTTTTTATTTTTTATTTTTTTTACAAAGTTTAAAAAAACCATAATGTTATGTTAGCAATTCTTTTTTTCCTTACAAAGTTTAAAGAAATGAACAGCAATATTTTCTGAACTTCTGAGCAAACAGAGGAGACCCTGATCAGTCAACATATAAAGTTTTTATGTCAAAACTAGCAAAGATTAATTGATATAATAAATGAAAGTTTAGTTTTAAACTTATTTATTTTACATGGGTTGGGAAACAAGTTGTTACAATTTGTACTAATCCCTCTGAATGGTTCCTGGGTTGGACCAGTACTTTGCACCTGGGAAGGTCATGAAAAATCCTTGCCCCTAATGGGGTTCAAACTCACAACCTTGGGATCTGCAGATCCTCAACTGTACCACATGAACTAAGAATCTTCTTTCACATAGTTTTCTTGACTGTCAATCATGCACAAATAAGGTATAAATACATATATATGTTATATGCAAAATAATAATAATGCTTAAGTAATTAAGTATTGAAAAATGGACCTTTCCAATGCTTACAGAAATATTCAAATTGAATTTATCAGATCATCCAATAGATATGCTGACAGATCATTTGATCAGTTGTCCTAGTTTACACAAAGGAACTGACTGAAATACTGTCAGTGGGACGTTAAACCAAACAAATAAACACAAAGAAACATGTGCGTTTGTTTATAAGCAGTCATCCAAATGACCCATTCACAATGTGTTAAGGCAGGGCTTAGTTTTAAATGCAATTGGAAAAGTCCAGAGGTTTTCTAAACTGTCTTCATATACTCTAAGTGAAGGATTTCCTATATAGTGGTGTCAGGGGTTTTCTTAAGGATTTGACTTTCACTTGTCCAAGGGGCAAGTTACTTTGAAAATCTACTAGCCCCCAGTGAAAACAGGTTGCCCGATCTTGAAGTTAGTTGGTGTTTGTTAATGTTTAAAACTAAATATGTGCAACATTAAGGTGGATTTTTGTTATTATGTATCAAACTCAATTTGCAAGCATTTTACCCCTGATATTCTATAGAAAATAAAAAACCCCGAAAGATTACATTTACATCAATAAATTTGCCCGCCGGGCTATCTTCTTTGAAAAATCAGTTGCCCACAGTGATTTTAACCCAGCGGGGGCAAGTTGGCGTCCACTTAAGAAAACCCCTGTGGTGTCCGGTGGTATTGCGAGTTCTCTGGTATCGTGGTAATGTCATTTTGTCGGGAAAGACTTAGCTGTTCGCCACCTAGTGACACCACTCTGTAAACAGGAAGTTGCAGTTTTTAATGAAATAAAGAAAAGGTAATAAATCTCTGCAAATGGTATTAAGAAATACTTAAATTTCTTGCAGTATACCAACTTCCTATTATTATTCATCTGATCATAACCCCATGTCCGTCAAAAAACATTTTATAGCATAGTGAATTGACAGCTGACTCGACAAATGCTGGATCTTTGTCTGGTGCTTTGTTTTATGAATGATAACTGTTTTGATCCTGTAGTGACACCTGTCGGTGGAGCCAGCGTTTTTTTTATTAAGAAATACCGCTATACCAGAGAATTATGGGATTTTCTATGTAGGCCAAGCATGGTGAACATTAACATTTTAATTTGTTATTAGAATGGCTGAAAAAAAATATGTTTTTACATTATGGTACAAATGTGGAGTAAAGGTGACATACAGAAATAAATTGAAAATGAGACTTCATTTGATAATTTTTTCCATTCCAGTCGTTAGCACTGCGATATGAGGGAAACAACCTTAATATTACCTGTAACGAGAAGGGAGTAATATTCGAGAGACACCAAAGAAGAACGCAGATCGAATTACGCCTCCCATGTTCATCGTGTCCTGGATTTGATACGGAAGCATCCATATGTGGCTGTGACCAGTGTCGTCATGGAGACTGGGAGTGGGGTGCAGCACAGGGGAGAAAAAGATATGGTTTAGATACATCAAAATGCACTATCATACTGCGAAACCCATTATGACAAGTTTCAAGATTGGACCCCAAATGCTATGTGTTGACTAATGGTGCAATTTTACAGATTTATAATGGGTCCAATCTACTGAGGTATATGGACTTGGAATCCAAATTTTGTGTTACATGTATTAACCCTTTACTTCATATAGACTCATTTTGAGCTGTCTGATCTGGGTCTCCTCTGTTTGCTCATACAATATTGTAGCTCAGACTCTACACAGTCTTTGTTGCAAAGAAAACTTCATTATTTCATAGATCATTTTAAGTTCAGCAAATTAATATTCATGGAATCATAAATGTGTTCATGAATAATTGTGAGGTATTGGGTTAAAACAACACATGCAATACACTAAGTATTTATATCATAAAATAAATTGACAAGAAATTTACATGTGAACAAACATGCTGTTTTTTTTTAACAAAAAATAAAAAATAAAATTGATTTAAGCATTTTTTTATATAGTTTTATATAGAAAAAGAAGTCATTTGCTAAACTGAAAATCCTGAAATTCAGGAAAATTAAAAAAAAAGAAGCTTTTATCCATGAACATGTTATTTTGATAACCGGAGTCAGTCAGCTGACAGTGATTAAATATCTCAGCGGCACCGCCTTGGTTCAACAATTACACAAGAGTGTTCTTTGGAACATGTGTGTCACCTGCTGAGGCATGACGGAAAAAGTGTGACGGACAGACAGATGACAGAAAAGTGATCATTATGTGTCACCTCTGCTTACAGCAAGTGACACAAAAAATTGTCAATATATCATTATGATTCACAACAATCCTGTCACTTTGTATTTTCTTTTGCTGTGATTATCTTGACCTATCATCATAATCCTTTTAATAAAATCATATTTCTTCTAAAACCTACATTATTACAATTTCTGTGATGTAATACACATGCATTTGTATATATTGTCAAGAGATGTTTATAAAACATGTGTATGCCCCCCTATATACCATAACTATATTACAATATTATTCATATATCATTTGACTTCATAACATGGCATGGCTCAAAATGAACACTTGCATTTCGGCAAAATGTGAGTAGAAAATGAAGTTTGCGAGTAAAGTTTTAAACTACTAGCATTTTTTTTTAGAGAGAAAATTTTGGCTTAAAGAATATCTTTCTCCTTTTTTTATACAATGTTTTTAGAAATCCATTAATTTATAAAACAGTGATCCTGATAATATACAAGCCCATCGGAAGTAATTTCCATGAAAGTAAAATAATTTGCAAGTAAGACTAATGCCTGGGGAATTTGCAAGTTTAATTCAAAGGCACTCAAATGTTTTTTGCCAGTGGGAAAAAAAATTAAATTTGAGCCCTGAATTGTTAAATTTGAGCCCTGAATTGTTAAATTTGAGCCCTGAATTGGGCATGAACCCATCTAGTCATATTCCTCATTGTAAAAAACCTTCCCTAAAGAAACAGTGTTTGTGAGAGTTCAACATAATTATGACCTTGTGTCCTGACCTTTGAGGCACTGACACCGTAATTAATAGGGTTCTTCTGCTAGTCATACACATTTTAAACTAAAGGTTATCACTCGGACAAGGTTTGGTCTACAGACGGTTGGACAAACATGCATAGCAGTATGCTTCCTCTTCCTCGAAGGATGGCATAATAAAGTTTTTAGAAATATATATATCTCTCTCAGGGCTTTTTTTCTTTCTTTATTAGAAGCTGTTCATAGGTGCCTTCCCCTCTGATATATTCTTTAAATCCATGCAGTTTTCCCCAAATTTGCATCTTACTCCAGGATTTTTCTTTTCCCAATGAAAACAAAACTGGTCATATTTTCCCAAAAATATGATATTAAGGCCCCTTCCCCAACATCTTAAAAACAAGAGGGCCAAAGAGACCCTGGATCGCTCACCTGAGTATAGGGTTACCCAAAGAACATCTGTACTAAAATATTTTGAAATCTGGCCAGTAGTTTTGAAGGAGATGATTTTTAAAGTTTTCATATGTTTTTCTTTCCATTGCCATGGCAACCAGAGTTACACATGGATCGAGTTTATTTTAGCATCTTTTGTTAAGGTTCACCCAAGGATCATCCCTACCAAGTTAAATCAAATTCTGTTCAGCGGTTTCAGAGGAGATGTCATATAAAGTTTTCACTATATACATTTAAGGCAAATTAGTCCCGCACATGGCAGCCATATTTTTTTTTTAACGGATTGGAATAATTTTAGCAATCTTGGTAGGGGGTTACCCAATGAACATCTGTACTAAAACATTTTGAAATTTTTTCTTTCCATTGCCATGGCAACAAGAGTTCTATATGGATCAAGTTTATTTTAGCAACTTTTGTGAAGGTTCACCCTAGGATCATCCCTGCCATGTTTAATCAAATTCAGTCCAGTGGTTTCAGAGGGGATGTCATTTAAAGCAAAGTAATGACGACAGACAACGCACGATGACAGACGCAGGGTGATCCTAATAGCTCACCATGAGCATGTTGTGCTCAGGTGAGCTAAAAAGGCCTTACTCCTTTCTGAACTTTAAACAAGATAAATAACCCTGTATCCCACCTTGTCTTGTAATAAGAGTGTATGATTGGACAAGATGGAATGGGATGTATTGACACATGACCAGTGCGACTCCTAAGGTTATACAGTGCCCACTTCTCTGGATATAAAAACTCTTACCTATTCATATGTGTTTCCACGCATAATTTCTGGCTCGGAAGAGGAGAAACATCCATACACACACCCTAAAGTCAGAATGTGAAAAACTGGACTTTAGCGGTACAGCACTGATATATATACTGCACAACAAACAAAGAAAACAAATCAAGACAAACACCATATTTATTGTCTAAATAGGTAGTCATCATAAAACTTTAAAATATAACCAAGGCTAGACAAACAAGACTTGTTTTGTCATTTTTCTGAAAAAAACCCCCAAAAAACATGTAACTAATATGAAAAGTTTCTAATCAACTTGTTGAGACAGATCACTGATCAATAGCCATCATATTTTTGCAAAGTAGGTAGATGACCAATTTAATCATAGATATACCATGCATGCCTATGCAAGGTTTTCATGATACACAAAATTGTCCAATTTGATCCTCAGACCCCACTTTTGTCTTTATCTACATATACATGGGTCACCTGACCAACATTTGAAGAAACAACCAAGGGAAAACCCTGGGTTCCAACCCTTGTATCAAGCCAATCCTTTGGCATTCTTATATATAATATTAAACTGAGTACCAGACAGATGTATTTCCTTAACACTTCACAGTATAGGGAATTCTGCAGACTGATCCTGGACTGGCCCATCCTACAAATTCTCAAGGTTATCTAATGCTATATGTACTTCAAACTGCTTTGGTGTAATCTGTTTCAAAAATTTCATGTCTGTTCTGAAATTTGTGCTGTCTTTGTGATTTCTGAGTTAGTATTATGTTTTATGCTTGTTGATTTTCATGTTTTAATGTCATGTCTTGTACAAATGTTTTATGCATTCTTACCTGCCAGCTGTCTGTAAGTAATTTGCCTTCATTTAATAGTCTGATATTGTTATTATATTTTGTTTATTGCTTTGTGTCTGAATATAGTATTATAAAGCCAATGTTTGCTTTGAATAAAACCAACAGTAGATCAAGTTTCTTGTATCTTGTATTCTTGTGTCAAGGATTTACCGTAAAGATTCTCAACCTCTGTATCTCAGACATAATTTGCCATTCAGCTATTTCTAACAGGGAACCACACCAATTCATTTACCTGGTGTGGATGGTTCCCAGCAAGTGTGTCCAGAACTGGTGTAGTCGTCTCCATGATATCAACTCCATTCCTATTGCACAGTTGCTGTAACTCCATCAGTCTCTTGTTACTGACATCAGACTAAATCAAACAAACAATCAAATACACAATCAAACAAGAAGTCCTTTATTTTCAAAGAATACCAATGAAATTTGAAATTAACCTCATTCAGTTACTTAAATCAATCTAATTCAATAATGAATTTCCTTTGTGGGCTTAGAAAATATTTTCATAAATACAGAAAGATTTTGGCGCTTTTAAGTGAGGGCTTTTTAGCTTTTAAATTAGACACAAACCTCAGACTGAAGCATCTTTTTTCTGCAAGTTACATGTTAGTGGAGGATGCTAGAAGTCTACCATTGCAGATGTTTAAAGCAGATGAACGGTAAAAAATTTAAATTGTCTGTGATTTTAAGCTAATGCTAGAAAACATATTTGTCGCTAAATTTAGGAAATGCAATATACTAGGCCAATGAAAAAAAGAAAGAAAGGGAAAAAGAGGTAATATAAGCAAAATTTAATTAAAAAAAAAAAAAAAAAAAAAAACTAATTAAAAAATAAGTCTGTCAGTGGGATTTCATCTCTGGGCCCTTAGATGAGCAGGCAAGTGCTAAACCAACTGCACCATGGAGACCAATATATATGCAGGTAATGTTAGCAAAGTTATGCACTGCCAGTTTTGTGACTTAGAGGGACAAGTCCACTTCCAAGGTTAACTACATTTTATAAAGACTCACAAGTGTTTACTTTTTCAACTAGGTGATTTTTACTTTTTAATTTTCAACTTGATGTTTTTTATGTTTGAAAGGTAAATTTAATTGTTATTTGCCAATTGACAATCATTCAGAAAGATATGCACCCTGAAACTCCCGTTTTATGATGGAATATCCTAAAATAATTCATGCAAACCCATGAAAGAAGTGTTTTTCCAAACTCTCTGGTTATTATCTAAGATTAGACTGGTTCAAGAAATAGGTCAAAATCCATTTTTACAGCTTATGCCAAAAAAAAAGGCCTGCTTAGCATATAGTGATCTGGTAGAGTGTCAGTTTTGCATACTGAAGGTGTCAAGTTTGAATCCACTCCGGACATTTATGGTAAGGATTTTACTTGGTAACAAAAAATTGGAAACCAAGAGAGGACCTGAACATAAAACAAGAGGGCCAAGATGGCCCTGAATTGCCCACCTGAGAAACATTGCCTTCATAGCCATTTATTGTATTATGAGTCATACTGAATACATAATCCATGCAGAAGTACAGCAAGATCATCTAAATTCCACACAAAAACTGTCGCAGCGACGGTAAACCCTAATACAACAACAACAAAAACTGTACCTGCCATCTAAATTTTGAAGGTCATAGCTCTAATAAGTCTATATAAAATCACGTGACCTCTGGCGTTGGTTCAATTTTGACACCAGGGCCATGATTTGAACAGATTTGATTGAGGTTCACTTGTAAATATATTAACTCCAGGCTTTGTGATTTCTGAAAAGAAGATTTTCTGAGGGTTTTCCTATACAAGTCTATGTAAAATCAAGTGACCCTAAGGGTGGGGCCAATTTTGACCCCAGGGCCATGATTTGAACAACCTTAGTAGAGGTCTACTAGGCCATGTTACACACCAAATATCTAAACTCTAGGCCTTGTGAATTCTGACAATAAGATTTTTCTAGTTTTTCCTATATAAGTCTATGGAAAATCAAGTGACCCCTGGGGCGGGGCCAATTTTGACCCCAGAGCCATGACTTGAACAAACTTGGTTGAGGTCTACTAAGCTATGTTACATACTAAATATCTAAACTCCAGGCGTTGTGGTTTCTGACAAGAAGATTTTTCTAGTTTTTCCACTGTAATTCCTATATAAGTCTATGTAAAATCAAGTGACCCCTGGGGCAGGGGCAATTTTGATCCCAGGGCCATGATTTGAACAACCGTAGTAGAGGTCCATAAGAAAATGCCACACACCAAATATCTAAGCTCTAGGCCCTGCGGTTTCGGAGAAGAAGATTTTTAAAGATTTCATTAAAAATGTATTTTTAGCTCCTGTGACACAGATATGCAACAGACCGGAACCATTTGAACAACTTAGGTAGAGCTTCATGCAAGGAACATCAAAGGCAATTTTCATCCAATTTGGCCCAGTGGTTTAGGAGGAGAATGTCGTGTAAAGAAAGTTGTTGACGCGGAGGCACAGACGCCGGACAAAACGGGATCACAATAGCTCACTATGAGCACGTTGTGCTCAGGTGAGCTAATAAAAAGGCAAAATGCATATTCTCCATTTCTGTAGCAATATACTTAACATGTAACCTGAAGCACCTTAAAGTAAGCACGGTACATTTTCCGTCTCCCAGCAAGTATGGCATTTTTCACAGGATGTAGACCCCACTAATGGTTCCCCTTCTATGTCTGGTACAGGTATTCTAGGTCCGACTTGCTTCTTCTTGTGCTTATACCTAGAAATGGAAATTGCCTGTAAGTTAAGTATACATCTATAAATCAAGTATCTAGCTCTGGCATGTATTTTCAATTTAAAATGTCATCAATTCATTGATGCAGAATGATGTAAATGCATTAAGTTCAAATCACAAGACATGCTAAGGTTTACTTTTTTTAATTTACTTTTAGTAATGGCAAAAATTAAATGCTAGTTTAATGGTTAATAAACTGGACGCCAAAACAGGTATATCTCCATCCTGAATGTTTGTCGGAGGTTGTTGAACTAAGGTAACTACTGAAAGCAAGATTCACGTGCATCTGTTTGTTGGAGGTTTGTACAGTTTTCCACTGGTTAAACAGATATACATATTCTTTCTCAGCATTTTGTCATCATGTTAATAAATAGTTGGAACTTAAATTAGAGAGAGGGAAAGAGAGAAAAAAAAAACATGAAGATAGGGAGAATATATATAAAGTTGGCACAGGGTAGAAAAGACAGGTAAATTATACCTTTGGCTTCTCTTACCAAGCTGAGCACTGGGCAGCCAGAATGCAGGCATAAGGGAAGTAGACTTACATGATTCAGTGTAAATCATGTACATTTGTATGTACAAATAGTCGAGAATGTTAATTAAGCCGAACATGCATTGCTACCCATGTACAAATATGTTCTAAAACAACCCCCGTTCTGCAACATTTCTTGGATTTGCTATAATTACCTCTGCTCTCTGTACTGATCTCTATTTGAGCTGAAAGGTCGCCAGTGTACAGCAGGGATGGACTTGCAGAAACACAGCCGAAACTGTCTTAAACTGATCATCACAGAAAATCTGAAACATACATTTTTTGTTTTTGTAATTGTGAGAAGTGTCAATGAATCTGTAAAGAATTTTGACTTTCACTTCATCCCATTAATGAGCTGCCAATTGTTCCAGACTTTGCGAAAAGTGAAAACATCTGTCAGACTTTTGGTCTGATAAGTATGAAAATTTTGTCAGACCAAAAACAAGAAAGTCAGTAGAACTGACAGATGCTCCCCGAAGAACGTCATTGTTACAAATAAGGCCTTGGTCAATGGGTGGGAGGATATGTTGAAATCCCCATTCCTAAATCATATCTATTCTCCTCATCAGATGAGATGTTTTACCAACTCTAATTTGGAGACTTAATAGTAACAGTTTACTATTTAATATGATAATACGTGTTACTCATCAGATCTTTCATTGATTTTTTTTAAGTTTTTATACTACTAAAAATTAAGTCATACATTTCAATGTGTGCTCATATCAAAGAGGTTAACCAACACTCTTGACATATGACTGGATATTTGAAATAGTGTATAATGGCCTAAACAACAATTAGCTGACATGATTATGATTGACATTACTAGCATATTGAATTTTGTGGGGTTTTGTTTAAATGATATCTCCTGTTAAATTAGGCAAATGACATGAATATCAGTCAACAACATGGTAGTAGGGGCCATAACTCTCTTAAAAATTGAGGAACCAGGTCACATCGAAGATATGCGCATCTCCTCTTGGTAATAAAGCTTCCCATAAAGTTTGTTGAATTCAACCATTAGTTCCTGAGAAATAGCCCGGACAAGAATCATGCAATATATACTATAGGCCAAAAAGTCAATGGGCCTTAACTCTGCGAAAAATTTAGGAATCGGGTCATGCTGACGATATGCGCATCTCCTCTTGGTAATAAAGCTTCCCATAAAGTTTCGTTGAATTCAAGCCATTAGTTCCTGAGAAATAGCCCGGACAAGAATCATGCAATATGTACTATAGGCCGAAAAGTCAATGGGCCATATAACTCTTTGAAAAATTTAGGAATCGGGTCATGCTGACGATATGCGCATCTCCTCTTGGTAATAAAGCTTCCCATAAAGTTTCATTGAATTCAAGCCGTTAGTTCCTGAGAAATAGTCCGGACAAGGAAAGTGTGACGGACGAACGGATGGACGGACGAACGGACAGACGGACGGACGAAGCGGCGACTATATGCGTCACCTTCGGTGAGCATAAAAAACAAATGAGTAAATATGCAAAATATCTAGTTTTTGTCTTTCTTCAGGTATATTTAATTGATATACATTAATACATATAGTTTTTAGCCAATTAAACATTTAAATTACAAGAATCAAGCAAAATAAGTTCATAACAAGCAAGAATATGAAGGAAAGCTGTTTCCCCCTTACATTTTGAGTTCGCGGAAAAATCGCTGCCAGTCATCTGGACTGAGGATAAAGAATTTTTATATCAGACTGAAATAAAATCTGTCAAGACAATTGTCTGCCAGTCTGACACCTTTTGCAAAGTCTAAAGTTGTCACAGGGATATTGACATATGAACACACAATGGTATCACGTCTTACAGGTACATAAGTTTGGACTAGTTTTGATGGGTCTATTTCTGAATCTGAATCTAATACATGGTATGATGTAGATCCCAATACTGGGATGAACATATTATGGAATAGAGAGCTCCGCAATATTATTTTCGATTGCCTCTACTAAACCAGCATGCACAACATTATCAGTGAAGTGAATCCAATGGATCACCATATCCACAAAGTATGCTTTCTGTGCTGGAATCTCAGAGAGTGCCCAAATAGTCAAGGAATGCATATTATATATATAATGCAAAGGTGCAAGTTGCACTACCCCAAAAATTTTATACGAAAAGAAGAAGGAAATAAACAATCAGGTAGCGGAACTTGATACACCCATAAATCTCGTTTTCTAATTGAGTCCTTTCCCATTATTTAGTACGATGTGAAAAGTAGCGAATATCTATTTAGAAAAAAAACCTTATTTACCAACATTAAGATTTTACTTGACGTCACTTAAAATTAGTTCACCAAGTAGTTTTGCTTGATACTTCGTGGCCATACTTAGTCATGTGACAGCAATGAAGTAAAAAAAGTTAAATATAAAATATTTTCAACGTGCAGCATAACTCACATATAGGGGAGACTACTCCAAGTGTCATTTATTTGGCGGGAAATTTTGACAGTTTGTTTACAAAACAAAATATGCCGCCTTCAAAGGGAGTGACCAAAAAGGGGCGATCCTCGAAATCAGAGAGAACTAGGTATGTGTCTTTAGTATACAATATACATGTTAAAGATATAGATGTGTAGGTAAAAGCGTGGGTACCCATGTTACCGCAGACTTCGCGAAAGGCAAAGAAATATGTCAGACATTTGGTCTGACAAGCATGAAAATTTGGTCAGACCGAAAGAAAATCTGTCATACCGTTGTGTAAAACCCGGTATTGGGATCTATAATGAATTAGATTCAGATTCAGACGGAAAACAAATGAGAAAATATGCAAAATATCTAGTTTTTGTCTTTCTTCAGGTATATTTAAGTTATTAGGTTTTCGCCTCTGCTGGGCGAAAACCTATTGTTCTTCTTCTGTTGATTTGTTTTTTTTTTTATTTTTATTATTTTTCCAATTCCACCCATTTTTGTGTCCAGCCTAGCGGCCAGATGAAAAAAGCTACAGCTATGAAATGTTGGGCATGGAGTCATCTTTATCTGAACATGTGCCTAATTGGTCAAACTTTTCACTTTTGTTTCTGATTTAGCCACTAGGGGGCGCAATGCATGTAATCACTGTTTTGCTAATAACTCAAAAATTTGAAACCTGATTTAGATGCGGTTTTTTACATAATGTTCCTTGTTGACAGCCCAATCAAATATGATGGAAATCTCATCATCGAGTACGGGAAAAAAATTGTTCTAGGAGAGGTTGAATGTTCGAACCTTGGAAAAAAGTGAAATAATGAGGGTAGGTCTACGAAAAACCTTCCCACTTTTGTTAGAGATCAGATAGAAGAATTCTGTTTGCTGCATACGATTTGCAAGACATATACGCACAAAATATATGGGGTGGCGAATTTAGGAAATGCGTGGTTTGTCCTCTAAAAAAGGTCAAACTTCACTAAATTTTAGGAAAAATTAAAATTTCAAAAACATGTTTTTGTCGCTCCTGACTTTATTTTCTGTTCATTCTTCGTGATATTTTCACACGATATGTATTGATATGTTTGAAAGGGCCTCACAATAAAAAAATTAAAAGAAATTTGAAAAGGTCAAGGTCATATTACAATTATTGTGTTTTTATTCGGCCACAAATAGCTCCAAATCTAAAAATATTTCATTGAGAGTATATGAACAAAAGTTTCAGTTCTTAAAGAGCTCTTTCCAGTGATGTTTAGGTTTTGAAGATCGGACTTGATTTGGTTATTATACGGCAGTCCAAAATTTGATCCTTTTTTTAAATAATTGTAAATCAGGTTTTATGCTTCAAATTCTGATACACAAGAATAAAAAGTTTCACTTGTGCGACTAGTATACTTGATTGAACTATTTGCTGCTTTGCTAGGTACTAAACAGTAAAATTTTAATCAATTTTCTATCTCATTTTGCCGCTAGGTGGTGCTTTTCTTGAAATCATTCTTTTGCTTATAACTCAAAAAGTTGAAGCCTGATCCAAATGCGGTTAATTGAATTATGTTCCTTGTTCATAGCCTAATAAAATATGATAGTTTTTAGGTATGAGTGGCTGAAACTTTTTGAGCTAGTAACGGAAGGTTGAAAGTTCGAATCTTGTAAAAAAAACTGCAAATGAGGGTAGGTCTACGAAAAACCTATCCATTTTTGTTAGAAATCAGATAGAAGAATTCTGTTTGCTGCAAATGATTTGCAAGACATATACGCACAAAATATATGGGGTGGCGAATTTAAGAAATGCATGGTTTGTCCTCTAGAAAAAGGTCAAACTTCACTAAATTTTAGGAAAAATTAAAATTTCAAAAACATGTTTTTTTGTCGCTCCTGACTTTATTTTCTGTTCATTCTTCATGAAATTTTCACAAGTTATGTATTGTTATGTTTGAAAGGGCCTCACAATTAAAAAGTTAAAAAAAACATTGAAAAGGTCAAGGTCATATTACGATAATTGTGTTTTTATTCGGCCCCAAAGTGCTCCAAATCTAAAAATATTTCATTGAGAGTATATGAACAAAAGTTTTAGTTCTAAATAGTTCTTTCGTATAATGTTTAGTTTTTGAAGATCGGACTTGATCTGTTCATTTTACGGCAATCCAAAGTTTGATCCTTTTTTGGAATAATTGTTATTCAGTTTTTATGCTTAAAATTGAAAAAAAAATGTTCGATTAGTGCCTTATATACTTGTTTGAACTATTTGCTGCATTTCTAGGTACCTAATTGTAAAATTTTTATCTTTTTTTTTTTTCTCATTTTGCCGCTAGAGGGCGCTTTGCTTAAAATCACTCTTTTGCCTATAACTCAAAACGTAAAAGTCTAATTGAAATGCGGTTTTCAGCATTTTGTTCCTTGTTGACAGCACCACAGAATGTGATGTGATATGATGATAGGGTATGGGGAAATATTTGCGCTAGAGGAGTTTGAATGTTCTTACATTAAAAAAAAAAAAAAAAAAAAAAAAAAAAAAAAAAAATAACTGTGCACATGGGAATAGGTCTTCAAAAAACCTTTGCGTTCTGTTTCATATTAAAAATTGTGGCTGAGTTAAAATAAAGTGTTCAAGTTGATTAGGTTAAAAGCGAAAACCAAGATACCGCTTGCGGTTCTAGTGTATAACTATAATCTCTACTGAGATCCGCTCCGGTTATATTTTTCGTTCTGGCCTCCGCTGGATCTCTACCCAACCCTTATATAAAAGCTTCGGGAAATTTACACCGATACCCCTAACTCGTTTCGGCCGTTCAAATCGATTGTTTTAGGATGCACACCTAAAAATCCACGCATGTCTAGTAAGAAGACATATTTTTCTTTCCATTTCATTCAAAATCATTGCCTTAGCTTACCGATTTCACCAGTTTTACAGCTACAGACTCACGAAACCTCCAAACTCGCCGTTTAAACCGCCATATTGTTTACATGCGATGGTTATCACGTGACTAATCCGTGATTGGATAACTACAGTTAGGTTCAATTCGCGGGTTATGCGGTACAGAGCGGTGTGTGGTTTTCTCGATCTATAAGTAAATAGAACGTATTTCACATAAACTTTCTTTTGAAAAATCGTTTTATACAGCAAAATTTCTTTGACTTTGCCAGGGCCGACTTATTGGCAAAGAGCATTTACCTTTTGCTGCTGAACAGTCGTAACTGAACGGAGCTGTAGTTTAAACTGTTTCGCCACTTGTCACGTGATCAATATTTACAAAATGTCTGTTTAAAACTATGAGGTAAGCGGTTTGGTGTTTTCCGTCACCGTATTTCATTAAATCGGCAAGCTAAGACAATGATGTTGTATGAAATGGAAAGAAAAATATGTCTTCTTACTAGACATGCGTGGATTTTTAGGTGTGCATCCTAAAACAATCGATTTGAACGGCCGAAACGAGTTAGGGGTATCGGTGTAAATTTCCCGAAGCTTTTATATAAGGGTTGGGTAGAGATTCAGCGGAGGCCAATACGAAAAAAATAACCGGAGCGGATCTCAGTAGAGATTAGTATAACTATAGCATAACAAAATACTGACAAATTTAAATCATGGATTTAGGTCTGGGTACTCCTTTGAAACACAACTGATCACAACTTTAAATGACTTCCTACTAGATCACGACAAAGGTCAGCAAATAGATATTGCCATATTAGACTTTTCAAAAGCCTTCGACACAGTACCATATGACAAACTCCTACACAAACTTGACAGCTACAGAATTAAGGGAAGTCTTAACACTTGGTAAACAAATTTCCTAACAAATAGAACAATGAAAACAATAGTAGAAGGCGAAAAATTAAGCGAAACAACAGTAGACTCAGGAGTACCCCAAGGCACAGTACTAGGGCCAATCCTATTCTTGTGCCACATAAATGACCTGCCAGAAAGTGTAAAATCCTCTGTCAGACTATTTGCAGATGACTGCCTACTACGGGGTATATAGAATGATAAAATTAGAACAAGATCACCTCCAATTACAATGCACGGAGGCATCCGGGTAGAACCATCGACCTACCGCAAGCCAGCTGGAAGGCTTCCTCACATGAAAATCCAAATGACCTTGCCGGGATTCGAACCCATGCGGTGAGGGGCTGAATGAGTGTTAAAGTCAGCGACTTTACCCTCTCGGCCATGGAGGCCCCAGAACTTTTGTGGTAATATTTAATGATATTGTTGAAGGTAATACCAATTTTACTTTTACATATTGAATTGAAACGTGTTTATTAATCTCGATTGAAATCTGCTAAAGTTGTATTTTATATGGTCTCCTCCTGCCAGATCAAAACCAGGCTTTCTATGTTACTTTTACATTTACCTGCATTGTTTCTGCTGTTCAAATTGCATGTAATAGGCTCCACACATACAAATCCTTGCAGATACAGTTAGTCTTAAATGCTGTCACTTTGTGATATTTTCTTTCTGTGGCAATGCAATGTCATATCGAAAATGTTCAAAATCATGCAGCATGTTCCATGGTGAAATCAGGGCGGAATGGTTAATGTCTGTCAGAAACCTCAAGGCCTGGGGTTTAGATATTTGATATGTATCATGGCCTAGTGGACCTGAACCAGGTTTTCAGATCATGGCTTTGGGGTCAAAATTTGTTCAACCTCAGGGGTTACTAGATTTTATGGCTATGACCATCCAAATTTGGACCACAGTACAGTTTTTGTAAGGAATTACAATTATCTTGCAGTACATCTGCATTGATCATGTATTCAGTTTGACTATGTTATAAAAGGCAATGAAGGCAATATTTCTCAGGTAAGTGATTCAGGGCCATTTTGGCCCTCTTGTTACTTTATCAGACGTGTAATTAGTTATTGCTGGAGTTACTTATTCACTGAAGGTTCTTGGTGAAACAGTTTCCTATGTTTCCATGCAAAATATGCATATATAGAAAATTAAAAATTAAGATAGAATATAAATTACAATGTAGCTCCTCTGGGTGCCATAAAATTCTGTTTACAACAAACCTGCCAAGGTTGGTTCATTTTCAAGCTTATTATTAATATGGATATAAACATGATTCTTCAGGAATAATCCCTTAGGACTCTTGTGCTTACCCGGTTTTGAACAGGGTTGCTTGCAAATCTGTTCTATGGTAGTGAATCAGACAACAAATTTGGGCTTTATTTGGAAATTTATATTTAATGATTTATAGATTTCCCTCCTTTTTACTACGCAGAGAAAAAAGTATAAATTTGTTTTCTCTCTTAACACTAAATGGTGACAATTTTCTTGTTTATTTCAGTATGATTGCATTATGAAGTTGAAACTGAATAAAAATATGTTGAAAATTAATGCTAGAGATACCGTGTTTAATAAACTGTAAGGACAAAAGAAAGTACGCAGGAGGAAAAATCACAAAATATTTGAAGATATTTCGAACCATGACTGGCTGGAATTTCCAGTGATTATAGCCAACAATATATGAAAATAAAAAAGCATAATGATGTCCCATTGGTGAAATAGTGCAGTGGATAGAGTCTGACCGGCATGGCAAAGGTTGTAGGTTCAATTCCCAGCAGAGTAATTTTTTTTTAAACTTCTTTAAGTAATATTTTTTTTTTTTAATTATTTTTGTCAATATGAAAATCATTAATTTAAATATATATATATATATATATATATATATATATATATATATATTATATATATATATATATATATATATATATATATATATATATATATATATATATATATATAAAACAACAACAGCAGCAAAAACCACTAACTTACATGTAATTGGAATCTCTGACAGAAAGTTTGTTGTTTTAGATTACATATTCATATAATCTTATAAACTGTAGGGAAGAGAAATGGGGAGAGTAAGAGTAGCAATTTGTTTATTGATAGAACTGTTAGAAATCCATTGAGACAAATGATGTGTTTATCTTTTTTTAAAGTCTGTGTTCAAGCATGGTAAAAGTGGGTTTATAACATTGGATTAATTGGCATTGCTTGAAAATTTGATCCTCGCTTATTAAACTTGCTTTGATAAACAAAAGAAATGCGACATCATCATATTAAAAACTCTGTTCTCTCAGCACTATCAGCGTTTTGATTAGTTTAAAGACTAGAAAGTAACCAAAGGAATATTGGCACCAGAGAAGAAGTGTTTGACCTGACAAGTTTTATTATTATCTTTATTTGTGCACATTCAATCAATATATACCGATAGTAATAAACATACCATATTACCACAATAAAATCACATATTACCTTGAATCATTGGCAAACGTATGTTATGATATTGCATTTATATTGCACTAAACTGAGGAACTGTCTGTAATATATTACAGCAGTGTTTAGGCTCAGTGTATGGTTACATTCATAAAAGTGGAAAAATTACCAAAATGTGTACTAGAGTCACTCAGAGAGCAAGTTGTTACTAAGCTTTCCTGGCGTAAGTTGGTCTTTGCTGAACAAAAGATCCTCCTGGATTTCTGATCTCTCCAGTGCAACATGCTTGCTTTGTAGTCAAAGTCTTTATACTGAGGTCCTTGAACAATAATGGTCTTCAGAGTGTTCAACCTGTTCAACATGTCAGGATTCTGTAGCTTTCTGGAGTTTTCAAACTATTCCGCACTGAAAACCCCCTTTCACAATCTGTTGTGTGAATATGAATAGGTAATGTGAGGGCCAGTGCTGTTAGTTTGATTAGGTTTGGGAACATGTCTTTGTGATACTTGTTAATGATAGACCACAACACTTTTAACTGATCTCTTTGGGTACTGTTCCTATAGAACAACAGATTTCAAGAGCTTCCACTCATGTAGGGACCCTTCTTTTGTCAATAAAAACTGGGCTCATCCCATCCATAGTGGTCCAGTAACACCCGCAGTTTAGAGTCAACCCTAGTTTCAAGCTCCTCTTTACTTAGGAATGACAGTGGCCTTAAGCCAAGACATGAGAAACTTTTCACCAAATTTTCTTGTTTTTCAGGGAATCTTTTATTTAAGTTGTCTATTGTATTCTTCACAAACTGAGTCTTAGTTATACTTCAAATGTCTGCTTTGCTCTCTCTGTGCAGGCCAGTTTATGTCCCTTAAAAATACTTTTATCATTTGTTCAAGTGAGTATTCTTCAGGGTGTCCATCTCAACAGTGAGGTACTTTTCCAGATCAGACTTTCATGCATTTAGTGCTGGATGAACAACAGTTAGATCTTAGTCTTTCTTTTGAAACACTAAACACAGCTCCATGACATGTGGCATAACATCCATCATCATCAGCCCTAGCATATACAAGGAGACTGTGATAATGTCTTATCCACAGATGATGAAATAATAGCAGCTATTGAATCTTGAAATTCAAAGGGGGCTGAGTGACCATATTCTGATGAGGCATGGCCTCGCTTAACCTCAAAATAGACACATTTATAGCTGAAATTATGGTCTTCTCCTTGTAAGACAACTGTTTCTCAATGGATCTCTTGAAATGGCCAGCCTGGTCTTCAGAACAAACAGGCAGTTTGATCTAACATGTCTGGTAAGGGAATACTTGTATGAAAGTTGTTTGTACCAACTGTAAATGCATTCCTCTTGTTCGCTTTTTGACACAATTTACAGAACATTACTTTTTTTTTTGTGTCATACATGATCCAGGATGCATGCAACCAGAGCCATTTCTGTTGAAAATTGTGTGATCTTTCACCAGACTTAGTCCTATCTTTTGTTTCTGGGAGTTTCGGATGCTTGGGCAGATTCAATACTTCTGTAACTTCATGTTTTTTATAAGGACTGTCCTCAGGAGATAGCAGTAATGACGGGTTGCATTTTCATGAGATCAACACAGGTGTGGCTGTTCTCATGTACACAAGTTACCTAACGAAACTTTGTTGAGCAGTATACCAGGTGTATTTTTAGCAACTCACACAGACAGTAACTAATAATAGAATCAATAGCATGAGAATCTCGTGGAGCATAAAAATGTTCATCAGCACCCGTATAACTTGGTTTATTGAAACCAGTTGCAAATTAAGCCTTTTTGTAAATACTCATACAATGCATTCTTATATCATACAGTCTCTATAACACCTATACTTTACATTTCTGCACACAAAACAGCATTTAAACCATGAAAATCTTTGAGATTTTTCTTCGGAACAAAAACAAACCGCTCGCCATTAAACCGGAACCCATTTTATTTTTCAGACCGACAGTTACTTCCACACCAGTCCAGAAAGGAACAAAACAGAGGGTGGCAGGAAGCCATGCAGCCAAGAAGTCTGGGAAATTTAAAGGAAAATAACTCTAAAAATAATGTCTATTCTATTGGCATCGGAGGTAATTTAGTAAAAACTGAAGGAAGGCCCTAGATGAACCTTACCTGTGTTTACAGATGTATTTAAACTGACTTGAAGGTTACCCAATCACTGCAGTGGGATTATAGGTAGTCAGCAGTTGACCTGGTTTACACAAAATAACACAGAATTTTGTTTTTAGCTCACCTGAGCACAACATGGTCAAGGTGAGCTATTGTGACGGATGAATGTCTGTCGTCAAAATTTAACTTAAAACGACATCTCCTCCAATACCACTGGGCCACTTCCAAAGACACTTCACAGGAATGTTCCTTGGGTGAAGCCCTTTCGTAGTTGTTCAAAGAATTTGATTCCTGATTCCTGGTTGCCATGGCAATGGAAAGAAAAAAACAAATGAAAATTTTGAAAATCTTCTCCTCCAAAACTACTGGCAAGATTTCAAAGTTATTTGGCACAGATGTTCCTTGGGTCACTCTCTACCAAGATTGTTCGGTTTAAATTTTTGGCACAGATGTTCCTCGGGTCACTCTCTACCAAGAGTGTTCAAATTATTTTGATCTTTTGAAAAACATGGCTGCCAGGGGGCTAAGCCCATTTTCCTTATATGTATATAGTACAAATTTGAACATTCTTGTCCTAAAGTACTCACTTGATTTATGGCTGGCAAAGGGCAGAGCCCTTTTCCCACAATATCATAAGATATTTGCTGGTTTTTTTTTCCTCCCACTAATACCTGGTTCTCAGGTGAGTGAGCCAGGGCCATTATGACCCTCTTGTTGATACTGTTTGTGAGTGGTTGACCTAGCCATTTTAGTATGAAATGGTCTGTTAGGAATCATTGCTTCATATTCTCTAGCATGTCCCAGGTTAGGACCTTATTCATGTGTGTGAATGAAAAATTGTTCAACCCTTAATATCTCTAATGACTTGTTTTGACGCATAAGCAAACATAGTAGACCCAGATCAGACAGCTGCTTTAAGGATCTGTCTGATCAGGTTCTTCTTAGTTTGCTCACACAATATTGTTGCTCAGATTCTGTACAGTGAATCTGCACTGCGAAGAAAAAATCCATTGTTTTATTATATACCATTTTAAGTTCGGACAGTAAATTAATATTCATAAAGTCATAAATTTATATATGAATATTCATGAGGTTTTTAGTTAAAACATATTCAGCCTGCTAATAAGCTGATCACTCCTCTTAATATACTTGAATTAAGGATACCCTCTTCCTACACCTCCTGCTATGTGTATCTTTAATTGAAGCCTGGCCACATCCCTGTACAATGTTTATCACAGAAGAGTATTAGTAATGTGACTGTCAAAATGTTTACTGTGAAATCATTAATTTTTGTTGACAAAAATTTTTGTTAATTATGTACCTAAGGGAATTTTGTGTGTACATTTATTTGTGGATCTATGTTTTAAAAAACTTGAGGTCTATTAAGGAACAAGCTTCCGTGGAGATAAATACTCGTGGATAAAAATTTCCATGAAATCAACGAAAATTAGTGTCCCACGAATATTAATGATTTCGCATTTTTCATTTTCACAGTTCCTGTTGTAAATTTTGAAGGAATCAGCTAGTACCCATATTATCTGAGATTATAGATATGAGTAGAGCATCTATGCAATGCATTCAAACCTCATTGCTATTAATACCAAATCTAAATTTTTATATGATATCAATACTGGCCTCCATACATTTCTATTTTATCATATCAGAGTCGGACGCAAATGCTCGCTACGTGAAGTACACTCGAAATCAGTCAAAGCGCTGGAAACCGATGGGACCTGGATTACGAGACCATCTCTACCATGTGATAGATACTAGCATCAAGTATGATGTTTTATTGTGCTAGACTGTAGAGTCTGGCAACTTGTGATAGGAGAAGAAAAAGTGGTATTCCCAAGAGCAGGGGAAACGAGGCAAACATATTTTAAAATGAATTCAACTTATTAACAGTCTGAAAAATTATCATAATATAGATGTGACACTCATTGACTTTTATATTTAGATGTTACTTTTACTTCACACACACGCGCGCACACACACACACACACACACACAAAAGAAAAAAATCCCTGACACTTATTCTGTTCTACAATTGTCAGGGTTTGTACATGATTTAATTGACTGCGCCCTCAGAGGAAGCTTCGATATGTTACTGATATCTTGAGTTGCTTGAACAACAATGATTACATATGACTTTTTAGCTCACATGAGCAAGTGCTCAATGTGAGCTTTTGTGATCTCCCTGTGTCCGTCATCAACAATTTACTTTAAACGACATCTCCTCTGAAACCACTAGACAGAATTTGATTAAACTTGGCAGGGATATTCCTTGGGTGAACCTTCACAAAAGTTGCTAAAATAAACTTGATCCATGTGGAACTCTGGTTGCCATGGCAACAGAAAGAAAAAAAGAAGAAAACTTTAAAAATCATCTCCTTCAAAACTAATGGCCAGATTTCAAAATAATTTGGTAAAGATGTTCCTTGGGTAAGTGGTCATAGGAGTATGGTTGTCAAGGAGATACAGAAGGTTTTGATATCACTTTCAGGAATTGCATAGAAATTGTATAGGATATACTATCTAGGGACGGAGCTCAAGGAATCCAAAATCACATGTTTGAAGAATCGGCCATAAATTTATATAGAATAAGAAGGGCTCATTCAAGGGACCGGGCTTGCAGCTCGAGTTATCGCTGGTATTCAATGAATCGCAACATTGAGGAATCGCGTGACCACTGTATTTCGTACCTTGTTAAGTTTCAAGACCTGTTTCAAATTGTGTGGTTAGAACTACATAGGAATCATATGCATTGTCCCTTCCTTTGGCCTCATGTTTTACATAAAGTTCAATATATTTTTATACTGTTTAGGTGTTGTGATTCAATTTTAAGTTAAGTTTAAGCCAATTTAATTTGATAATGATTAGACTCTAGCTTCACAGAAGTGGAGACACGCTCATTCTGTACTGTCTGGTTCTATACTCACATTACAATGAAGACAAGGTGGTATCTGAGAGTATTAAGTACTGGTATAGCTTCCTTGCTTGGCGCTCAACCTATAAGGGTAGTTGCAGGACTGGTTGGCTCTGTGTCAGGTAATGTGACTGGGTGTGGTATCAAGCCACATGTCTACAGCGTGAAACTGAAGTGTCTGTCTCAAGTAGACCTGGTCTCCAAATGCCTGAAATACTGTCAACAGGATGTTTACAGACTCATTTTAACCCATCAAAGAAACGTAACATAATAACACATTTTAAATTTCTTTATTATACCAGATCTGTCAGCAGTAAGCCGAAGGTATCCAACAGTCCTGAGATGCAAGATTTGCTACAGAACATCAAACTACAGTGAGTTGTGAAAGTTGACCTCTCCATTTCATATCTTTAATATGTTGATCTGGATTTGTCAAGTGTGTTTTGTTGTCCAGATAGCTTAGTGATTAGTAAGTATGTTTAAGTAATAGTTTATTGCTATATGGCTGCCGGCCCTTGAACATACATAACATACATCAGTCATGGCTAACATTTCATTTCTTGAACTACACATACATATATATGTATAACATACCATTGAACAACAGGCCCAGTTTGCATTTAGTGTTTGTGTTTCTGGAAATTATAGAATAAAACATTGCAGTATTTGTTATCATTAATTCATTATTGTAAGATAAAAGGCAATTACATATTTCAAGTGTTGGATGTTCAAAATATATACAAGAATCTCTTTCTTAAATCATGGTGCAGAGAACCAGCTAACAGGAAGTGGAACTCCGACTCTACAACATTCATACAAATTGATTGCCCTGATTGATGGTAATCTTAAAAATATTAAACAAGTTTGTGTTTTCCATGCTGGAGAAAGCAGAAAGTCTAGGGAAATAAATTTTCTTTCAGACTGAAGGCTAAGCTACACAGGGCAAAAGTACCAAACAAAAAATATGGTGACTACACACAGGTTGTTGCCTCTTTGGTAAGTCATATTTTGATGGTAAAGTATTTAGAAATAAACAGTTCAATTAAGCTTACGTGGTTTGTAAATATCTAAATTTAATTTTTTAATACTTTTAATTTGCTTTATGAATGAATTCTACTTTAAAAATGTTGAAAGCATTAATTACTGTACCTTTTATTTGTCATGTAATTTGATCATTGTGTTTTATTTTATTTTAAAAGTATTGCTATCAAATGTTTTGCCAGTTCTATTCATTGAGCTTCAAAGTGGCCATGTAGATACAGTCTCGTATTATAAACATAAACTACAGACTGTAACATCTTACACCATGTTATACCACAGACTGTGATAGAATTTTACACCATGGTATACCACAGACTGTAACACCATTTTACACCATGGTATACCACAGACTGTAACACCATTTTACACCATGGTATACCATAGACTGTAACACCATTTTACACCATGGTATACCATAGACTGTAACACCATTTTACACCATGGTATACCAGAGACTGTAACACCATTTTACACCATGGTATACCAGAGACTGTAACACCATTTTACACCATGGTATACCATAGACTGTAACACCATTTTACACCATGGTATACCATAGACTGTAACACCATTTTACACCATGGTATACCAGAGACTGTAACACCATTTTACACCATGGTATACCATAGACTGTAACACCATTTTACACCATGGTATACCAGAGACTGTAACACCATTTTACACCATGGTATACCAGAGACTGTAACACCATTTTACACCATGGTATACCATAGACTGTAACACCATTTTACACCATGGTATACCAGAGACTGTAACACCATTTTACACCATGGTATACCATAGACTGTAACACCATTTTACACCATGGTATACCACAGGAAAGCCAAAATAGACTGAAAACAATACCCATTCTGAACAGGTTTTTGGTTTAACCATTTTAAGGTTTTGATGAGTAGCAAACTGTATAAAACTTCATTAGCCTGCAAGTTCAAATAAATTGTATGCCCCCATTTTGAGAATTGGAGGTTGGGGATATAGATGTGCCTTTGTCCTTGGGTCTGTCTGTCTCTCTGTCTGTCTGCCATCCTCCTGACCATCATAAAATATCGCACTTAAAGAGCTAGAGTCATTAAACTTATAAAACAGGAATACTCACCAATATGGGAAGTTGTTTATCTTGGTTTTGTTTTGAAGCTCATAGCAGAATTAAGGCCCCTGACTTAGTAAATATGGCCAAAGTGAGGACATCTTTGTCCAATAAATGCATTTCTAGTTTGTTTCATACAGGTTAAATATCAGTTTGTTATTTCATAGCTTGGTATCTCTTGTGTAGTAGAAGTACGAAAGTCATTGTTTATAGGTTAGACTGACAGAGGAAGCTGAGAAGTTGACAAATCAAGAATTGGAGCTGGAGCAAGCAGTCAGACAGGAAGAGAGGTAGATTTCCTGTATAATCAGTGGGAGGCAATTTTATTATTATGTATAGACACCTGCAGTAAAATATGTTACAGTGAAATGGTTAATTTTTGTGGGACACTTATTTTTGTCAGTTTCATTGAGGGTTTTATCCACAAATATTAATCCCCACGAAAACTTGTTTCTTATATTGACTTACGTTTTCTAGAACATAGAGCCACAAATAAATGTACCAACAAAATTCCCTTAGGTACATAATCAACGATATTTGATGTCAACAAAAATTAATGATTTTATAGTAACAAAGGCTGCTGAAAGGTAATTGAAAACTTGTATTTTCTAGAGTTTGCTGTTAGTCCTAGGTCGAATTCTAAATTTAGTGCCAGGAATTCAGTCACTAGTCTTTGTTCACAGGTTATTTTTTATTCAGAGGTGATTGCTAATACAGGTTTGACTGTAGTGTTCATTCTAGCAGAAATATCACACCCAGATATTCATTGAGTTGTCTCTCTTCATGTTCATGTAGAGGAGAAAATTTGCATGTCTGTCTTTTTACTGGTCTGTGAATCACAAGTCATATTCACTCTGTATCTCCTTTTCTATAGGTCCAGTTTTTATAGAACTGAATGAATTTCAGCCATATTCATATGACATCTATCCTCATGTGACCTCAAGGTCAAGGTACATTTAAAGGTCAAAATTTACAGAGATTGTGGAGACATATGTTTTGTAGAAATAAAACATCTGGTTAAATCACAGTACTAAATACTACTACTAATTGGATAGGTTGCTGAAACAGCAATCAAGCATGTTTAGCTTGACCATTTAAAGAGTAAGGAGAGCTATCTAACTCACCTGGGCATCAGCATCACCTTCTCTGTTAACCCTTTCCCTCATATAGACTCATTTTGAGGCACTCAATAGGTACCACATAAAGCCTGATCTGCAGAAAACCACAGTTAAACCTTACCAAATTTAATTACAAAATCCTCATTTCCAGACCACTGAGGAGCAGCGAACAGCATAAAACCTGATCAGCCTGCGAGTTACTCGCAGGCTGTCCTGGTTTTATGCTGTTCGCATAGGTCTTTTCATGGTTTCCTCTATGAGGGAAAGGGTTAAATGCTTTGGTTAAAGTTTTGCATATAATTTACCATTATGTATGTCCTGGCTGTAACTAGCTGTACTTGTTGATTTAATACTACAGTAAAGTATTCAGGGTCACTCTTGGCCAAAGTTTATGCACATTATGGTCCTTCTTGTTTTATGTTTTCCCAGCAACAGAGTTTCAAACTATCATGTTCATATCTGAGCAATTAGTTGTGGGATTGATTTGAAACTGCATAAAGGTGTTTAGGGGCATCAGGTCATCAAGTTAGTTGTTGTTGTTTTTTTGACTGACTAGTTTCGGTTGCTGTGTGGTAAGAGCGTCCACCCTGGAATCTGGAGGTTATGGGTTTAATCCACAGTCTGACATACAACAGTTATAAAAATTGGTACTGGTATAGCTCCCTTGCTCAGTGCTCAGCATATAACCTGGGTTCTTCCAAGAGTGGTTTGCCTAGTGTCAGAAAAAAGGCTTTAGAATATCATGGAATAAAAAGAATATTTGCAGATTTTTTTTTGTAAGTTCCTACATGTATTATCTTCAGTTATGATCAAAGAAAATGCTCATTTTCGTTATTGAAAATATTGATTTAATGGTCTGAATTTTCAGTATACATGATTGTAATACCCTTTCTTCATGGAAGTAGGAGTCATGCATGTTGTATCCTATCTTCACATCCTGTCCAGCACTAACAACTATCAATACATGGAATGCAGGGTTATCAATCACCTCGAGTGATAGTTCTAGTTGAATCATGGCCGTGAAGCATGAGGGATATTAATTACTTTCAATGATAGCTTGAGTATGAAGGGTCGTCTCACATGTGACATTGTTGCTTTATAGATGTATAGAACAGCTGGAGGAGAAGGAAATGCAGATCACTGGAGAGGCTGCAACAAAATTTTTCCTGAAGGTACTGTAGCTGTCCATACATTTTTTATCAAAAATGGAATAAACCATAATATATGGTATGATGCACGAAAGTCACTGAGAATTCAAAATCCCTAGGCATACCGAAGAGTTCAAGCTGGACTTTGAACACGTTGTACCAGACAAATGAAGTAGCAGTGAAATTTTAATAGATAAAATAATTATATTGCATCATGAACTCTATGACCAGATTGTTTCTCATTGAACCCAGATTATTTGCTCAACTTGCGTCAAGGTAAAGGGCTGAGTATGTTCTAAATATATGTCCATTCCATAACTTCCTAATCCCTTGGCATTAGTAGCTCATGCTTAGCAAATGGTTGCATATAAAAAGAGAATGTGACATGCCTTGACCCCAGGTCATTTGCATAAGGTGAAGGATACAGGCACTAGACAATAAACAAGTAACTTATTGAAATTATGTAGCATATTTGACTGATATTGCTCATAGAATGAGGGCCCATGGTCAAGGCCGGTAACTGTATATCGAGGGGTGAGAACCAAACTAGGCTAATTGCTTATATGTTTATATGTACTTTGCCTAGTTTTGCTCTAAGCCCCAATATGTGTGTGTTCAAGTATCCATGGCTTGGCAGAGTTTTAAGACTCCTAGAAATATCACTCACCCTTGCCAAATTTGAGATGGTGAAATCAAGAAAATACATAGAAATATATTGATTTTTCACCCTGCAAAAATGTGCGAGTAGGCAACTGGAATTTTACAGTCCTGCTGGGGTATTCATCACCTTCATTGATAGCTCTGGTATTATGAATCTTTTATCTTGCAGCTTTATTTTGTTTATTCTCAAGGTCCCTGAAGAGACGTTGAATTTACCTGCAGTGGAATTTGGTCGTGTCAAGAGGTAGACGCTGCGCCATTCTGGCTGAAAACCACAGCCGTAAGCTGATGGATGTCCACAGATCCATTTGATGAGGGAAACTCTATAAATATTAGACATCTCTGCTTTCAAGTAAATGAGAAGGGAAGGATTTCCTGAAATAGTTTTCAACCGTGACCACATCCTGCGGTTTGGAATCTCAGAACGTCCAACATGAAAGAGACTTTTATAATTCATAATCTTAAATTTTGGATAATGTCAGAAAATTAAAATGTCATAAGAAGGTATAAGGCTATCGTTTAGAATGTATATGGAAAGTTTCCCAGTAAAAGAAAAAAACTAGAGTTTTGTCGTAAGTTTACATGCATGTTCCAACTTTGATAGATATGTTTTGATGCTTTGGCAAACACAGGTGACCTAGAATGAGCTGCCAGTCAAGGTCTCCTCATTTTTGTGCATACAATATTGTGGCATAGATTTTATACAGTCAGAACAACAAGGACAAATCCGATGTATCATGTACCATTTGAAGTTTAGTAATGCTACGGTCACATTACTTGCACCGAGCTTGTAGAAACTTAAAACTTGTACGGATCTGCGAGTTCTCGCAGGTTTTAAAAATTGTACAATGTTCCTGGTAGTGGTCATGAGGCTACGAGACTTGCACGAGACTCACACGGATCAGATAAACATCTGGATGTAAGAAATTGCGCAATGCTGGTGAGAATCTTGTAGGAAGCTCGTGCAGCCACCACACAACTTTAAAGTACTCATATGAGCTCTGCATGAGCTTCATGCAGATGCCGCGCAAGCACCGCCTGAGGTGAGAGTTGTTGACAGCGTGGCTGCAAGTTAGAAATTCCATCGAGGGCTCGCAAACTTACTTGTACGAGGGTCGTAGCTTTGATGTGACCGTAGAATTAACCAATAATTATCAAGTCATTACTTATACATTAATATTTATGAGGTATTGGGTTTAGAAAATAGGAAAGGACTTTTGAGACAAAAAGATGAAATCATTTGACTCACAAGTAAGCTTAAATGCGTAAATAAATTTTCAGATTTGTCTGTAGTGACTCGCGAGTACATCACATGATTGGAGGCTACAGTTAATTCTCACATTCAAATATAGATGTATTTATTGAATACATGCTATTTTTAGCATAATACTCTTTAAATCATGTAAGAGTATAGACCCTGGAAAAATCATAGACTTTAAAAGTGTAAACTTTATATGTTAACAAGATTAGCCAGAAAGCAATCTTGTTATGAAAATCTTCTCTGATGCTGACACTGACATTGCCTTGGTGTAAGAGGAAACCAGAGAAAACCCTGGTGTCTGAACAGGGAACTGAAAACCTGTTTACATACAAGGTCAAACTGACCCAAGACTGAACCCATGTTTCATAGGTGAAAAAGTTAACTTTGACTATCTGGACACCCATTGCATGAAAGTTGTCAAGTTAGAAAGCAATACTTGTCTGAGGTTTTTAATGGAAAAGGTAGTGATGAGAAGCAAGCAGCGGAAAGCAGTCACTTATAGGCTGGTCTTGCTTTATGCTCTGCCTGAGTTATTTTCTTGATCACATGGCATGTTGGAAAATTTAAATGATTAAGCCATAGATACACAGAAAGTTGTGTCCAGAGACTGCAGTATAGCACTTACGGGGCTTAGTGCTAAACTATCATAATTGCTTGTTTACTTATGTATGAAGTTACCCTTGTTTTACACCAAACCTTCCATTCAGTTTACAATTCATTACAAGCCATCTGAGTAATTGATTAGTACACCTGTAATTGTTTAGCATTTCTCAGCATTTTTATTCAGGAAGTCTGATGTGTCTGACATTCAATCTATTCATGTGGGAAGACGCTGTAATACCAGCTTGTAATCTGTCTTGTGGAGTTGTTGGTAGTTATTATTTGTTGTAGAAGGAAGTTAATTGTGTTTCAACATGCACCTGAGTAGACAGGTGGGCATGGAATAAGTTCATCTGACTCCCTCTCTTATAACCACAGACAAAATGTTAAAAGCTAATGAATGGATTAAATCATTTTAAAAAAATTATGTTTTGTTTGTTTGTGGATGTGTTTTAAAAAATTAAGGTATACTTTTAAGGATGGCATTAAGGACATATGCTACAGTTCTTTTCTTCAACAGAATTTTCTGATTGTCACAAATAGTATGTAAAAAATAGAAAAGTGTCCGTGTCACAAATAGTATGTAAAAACTAGAAATGTGTCCATGGACACAGATGCCCCCACCTTTCACTTTGTTAGTTACAAGGGTAAAACAAAATGTTAATGGCAAACAAATGTTTTATCTCTTTTTTTGGCAGGGTTGACACTAACAGTTTCATAATTTCACTAATTCAAGCTCTGTAATTCTGTCAGTGGTAAGGTGTTTAGATGTACAGTTCATACCCTGAATAATATATTCATGAAGTGTCAAGTCTGCAGTACAAATACAATTAGAGTTACGAGTGTCACAGACTTAAAATTCCATTGTTTCACAAATTCAAGGCCCGTAACTCTGTCAGTGTTAATGGTGAATCAATAAAAATACCCAGGTGCACATATTCATTATTTCAGTGTTATGCATGTCACAAGGTTTCAGGACGGATGTACGGACGGAAAAGGCAACTCTTTATGCCCCATTTGATGGGGACATAAAATGCGCTGTATACGAAAAAAGTCACCAAGCTCGTTTTTATGTTACATTTGTATATCCATGGTAACTGTTTCTAATAAATAAAATGGGATTTACTTGTATTCAGAAACTTATTTTGACCAGATTGGACAAAAAAACAAGATCACTTTATCTAAAGTATTTCAAGATTTAGAGTTCTGGCTTCTTTCTACTTAGGAAATTAAGACATTTTTTTCATGTTGTGTAGCCATATACTGGGGGAATAAACCACCTTCATTGATAGGTCTAGTTTTCTTAAAGGTACAACTGAAAATCATGGAATGTTTCAAAGTTTCTGAATGGAAGACTTTGTGCAAAATGCTTGTAACTGCTTCTGTATTTATATGTAGTTACTGTAGGTTTGCCCCAAGCTTTTGGTATGGAAACAGCAATTATCATGTTTTGAGGATAAATCTACACATGTTAATTACACAACAGTATTCAAATTGTATTTGAAAGCTCTTTGGTCCTGTGGTATTGTACCCTAATGCGGATCCAAAGGTTGTTGGTTTGAACTCCATTGGGGGCAAGGATTTTTCATTTCCCAGCACAAAATACTGGTCCAAGCCAGGAACTGTCAAGAGGGTTTAGTATAAGTTGTCATAGCTTGTTTACAAATTGATGTAAAATAAATAAATTTAAATTGTAAGCAAATGAAATTGCTTCCATCCAGTGACCCTGTGACCTCTAAGTGGGTCTGGCGGCCGGAGCTCATGAAGGTGCATACACATGAAGTGTTGATGCTTTGGATGGAAGCACATTTATTTTATGACCTTCAAATGACCTTGACCCCCAAGGTCTTCAGCCCCTCAGGGGGCAAGGCGTTCATTTGAACATAGCGCTTGTTATGATAAAAATTTGTTATCTGCCTAATATTTAGTGTATATTTTATCATCAATGTATATTTTGTGTTTTGAAGGAAGTTTGCTATATTGCAATTATATTGTGATTTATAAAAAAAAATGTACTTTAAACCCTGTTGGGTAACACATAATTATGATATCCACATAGGAGATATAATAATTGAAATTTATGTAATCTGGCATTGATATAAACAGCAAACCTGTTTAAGATAAAATAGAATATTCAAAAACTTGTACAGTGTATTGTATGATTTGTTGTTAGCTTGACTATTCAAAGAATATGAGAGCTATTGTAGTCGCCCTGGCATCTGCGTTGGCGTTGCAGCTTTTGGTTAAAGTTTTGCGTGCAAGTTACTATCAACCTTATATCTCAATAACCATTTATGGTATTGACTTGAAAGTTTATAAATATGTTCAGACAACCAAGGTAGATAACTCTTGATGGAATTTAATATGAATTATGGCCCCTTTTTAACTAAGAAATTTTGGTTAAAGTTTTGCATGCAATAGAATATTTGGTTAAAGTTTTGCATGCAAGCTACTATCTAGTTTGTATCTCATGGTATTGACTTGAAAGTTTATGAATATGTTCAGGGGCATCAGACAACCAAGGTAGATAACTCTTGATGGAATATATTACAAATTATGGCCCCTTTTTAACTTAGAAATTTTGGATAAAGTTTTGCATGCAAGATACTCTCATGCTTATATCTCAGTATCCAAGCATACAATTGATTTGAAACATCTTTAATATGTTTAGGGGTATCATACTTTCATGGTAGATAACTCTTGATGGAATATGTTACAAGTTATGGCCCCTTTTTAACTTAGAAATTTTGGTTAAAGTTTTGCATGCAAGGTACTTTCATGCTAATATCTCAGTATCCAGGCATGGGATTGATTGGAAACATCTTTAATATGTTATGGGGTATCACACTTTCATGGTAGATAACTTTTGATGGAATATGTTACAAATTATTGCCCTTTTTAACTTAGAAATTTTGGTTAAAGTTTTGCATGCAAGTTACTTTCATGCTAATATCTCAGTATCCAGGCGTGTGATTGATTTTAAACATCTTTAATATGTTTAGGAGTATCATACTTCCAAGGTTGATAACTTTTGATGGAATATATTGCAAGTTATGGCCCCCTTTTTAACTTAGAAATTTTGGTTAAAGTTTTGCATGCATGTTACTTTCATGCTTATATCTCAGAGTCAAGGCATGGGATTGATTTGAAACATCTTTAATATGTTTAGGGGTTACCGGGTATCATTCTATAAAGGAAGATAACACTTGATGGAATATATTAAAAATTATGACCCCCTTTTAACTTAAAAATTTGGTTAAATTTTTGCATTCAAGCTACTATCCAGCTTATATCTCAAAAACTGATTGTGGAATTGACTAGAAAGTTAAGGAGTGTCTTCAGGGGCATCAGAAAACTAAGGAGGATAACTTTTGGACTGAATTTTATACAAATTATGGCCCTTTTCTAACTTGGATTTTTGGTTAAAGTTTTGCATGCAGTGTTATTGTGCTTATGTCTCAGTAACTAGGCATGGGATTGATTTTAGACATCATAAAATATTAAGGGGTATCAGACTATCAAGGTATATCATTTTTGACTTTTATTATGTACAGGGTATGTGAAGGGCAAGAACTGAAATAGATTTCATCTGATTTACCAACAAGCATTTTGAATAGTCGAGCGTGCTGTCCTCTGACAGCTCTTGTTTTATAATTTACAATAAGGGTTGTTACATATAGAAACACAGTTCATACGGTATATCATTTCAATGTAGGGTTTTGATATCGTTCTTTCTATTTCATTATTTCGTTTTTAATAGGAAAGAAAGTTACCATGTACGCACAAGAAAACAAAATTTAAAGGTGTATGTTAAGAATTAACCCTGCTTTTGCTAGTCCATATAAATAGTTGTAACATTACAGTTTTTGTTTTGCTCAGAAATGAAGTTTAAAATCCTTATATCAGTCAGCAAAATAACTGGTAAACCGAACAGTATAGACTATCCAATTTATTCAGGCTCTTACTTTATTCAGCTGTGTTAGCTAAATGAACCCTTAAATAATCCTTAAGTGCTGGATCTTTCCTACCAGAAATTCTAACATATTATAAGGGATGAAAAGAACCTTTGGGTCCATAAACCAAATTAAATTTCTTTTTAATAATGAGCCCATACAGGATTGTCTTAAAAACTGCGTGAAGTATTGGCACATGATACACATACATGTACAACATTGGGGTATTAATAACCGATAAGGCAAAAAAAAAAAAAAAAAAAGTTCCATTTCTGGTCTCCTGACCGACCCTCTTATAAATTGACCAACCCTAAAGTTTTTTAACTTTCCGCATTTTAATAAAATATTTCCTTTTTTTTTTTACCTTTTGTTTCATGTAAAAAAAATAAAGAAAAGAAAAATCTCAACAACAACCCTCTTTTTATAAACGAGACCAGAAATGGATTTTTTTTTTTTTTTTGCCTGATTGAAATTATGTTGAAATTGCCTAAAATCAGTTTTTTTTTGTTGTTTTTTCCAGATTTGAAATATTGAAGGTCCAAAATACCCATTGATTCTTGACAAAATCTTTTGTATGAGTGAGTGTGTGTTTTTTATCTAGTTAAATTTAAAGATGAAAACTCTGCAGCATTTTGGTCTCCTAGTTTCTCTCTGAGCTTCAACTTGGAAAATGAATTTGAAGATTAATATTAATAATATATTGAGTATACTTGTGAATAGTTATTTTATACATGTGGGGATACATTGATGTAATTATATTCAAAATGGTAAAATTTTCTATTAATTTTTTACAATTTTTATCACAATCAACATAATAAATTACAAATCTTATTCACAGACTGAAATGCTGAACAGTTTTTGACATTATCTCTAAGTAATAAAACATTTCTCATAAAACAGTCATTATCTCTTTCATTATGGTAAAACTATGGAATGACTGAGATCAAGCATCAGTTCCCTGGTCTATAAATTCACACCACAATTCCTACTTTTACAATGTAAAAAAAACATCTATCCAAAATAAATGTTTTAACACATCTTTGTCCTGATCTCGCGTTGTACTTCAATATCCATGTCTTCCATTTAATCCATTTTGAACAGGCGTCAACTATTAACCAAGAAACAGTCCCCACCAGCACGGGTCCAACTAAGCGATACTCCCCTGTACTAAGTTCATGTTTGTGCTTCAGGCTTTTCGCATGCAGGGTTATTCACCAACAAGTCAAACACTTCCTTGTTTTCGGATAATTTCCTTCCAAACAGGTCATAGAAGTCCACGTACTTTGATACACAGCGGTCAATACAAACAGCCTCTGATTTTACAACATCTCCACTGTCATAAGTCCCTTTGGTGCATTTCTTGGAACATGTATTCTTCATCCTGTCAACAGAAAACAAATTTGTGAGACCTTATAAATAGGACTACCAACAATGAATTTAAATATAACCCATAATAAAGGATGAATAAGACAGTTATAAATCTTAACTTTGATACTTAATGAAAGGTCAGATATGGTTACTTGACATACTTCATCTATCTCTGCCAACACTAATGGTAATTGGGTTTAACGTCCCACCGACAGTATTTCAGTCATTTGGAGACGATGTCTACTTGAGACAGATATAGTGCTGCCACACTTCAATGTAATGCCGTAGACATATGCCATGATACCAAACCCAGTCACATTATCCTGATATACCAGTATCTTTTTTTACGACTTTGGTATGTCCCGGCTGGAGATCAAACCAACGACCTCCTGTATCCTGCTTCCGGGACAGACGCTATAATCACTTGGTCACTGGGACTGCTGCCAACACTAATGAGTAATACTGGTGGTGGGGTAAGAAATTTATGGGAATTTGCTTGCTGTTGGGTAAAACTGTCTTTACAGAGTGATACCAGTGTAATAGAAAAAAATAAAATAAAATAAAACTGTAAAAAACCGTAAACATATTTAAAAGACATTGCTTACACTGAATATAATATATATTAATGGAAGGCTTAATTAATAGGGTCGGCTTGTTTGTTATAAGCATATTGACAATGCCTTAAACTGAACGGGTTATAAGAAATTTAAATAATTTTACATTATAAGATTGTGTATATTAAAATGTATTGCTATATTGTGCATGAAGCAAATATAAAACAAAATAATAGTTTTTAAACTTTTCCAAAGAACACGAAAAATCAATAACCTAACCAGTTTGAATTTTGATATGCAATGAAATTTGGCAACACTTGACTATGCAAGTGTTTGAGTGTGTGTGTCACTGTGAATGAGAAAGAGCACTGACTCTCGTACAGAATGGGTTTCTTTCTTTTCATGGCAAATCAGAAACAGCTACTGATTTAAAGGTCCAATAAACCCCAAAATTTGCCTAAGATAGATGATTGGAGGGCGATTTGTCTCTGGGGCGAAGCCAACATTGAAAATTCAAATATAATAATAAACCGACCTTTCAAATGTCTGTATGAAGGTTTCTTCCATTTCATTAAATATCTTCTTCTGGATTGCGGTTGCCTTTGGATCCATAATTAATTAATTAAGATAATACGATGTTTTGATGTTTTTTTTTAACGAATCACAAATATTCGTCTAATCTCAGGTCGTGACAATGTTTACACCGGAAGTAGCTAAACGGTGTTTTATTCCTCCAGCGTCGTTTCGCTCCCAAGCTATATATATATATATATATATATACAAAATCAAACCATTTATCACATTCACCAACTGCCCATGCACATTACTATTTTGAGTATAATATTCGACAAAATGAACATGTGCTGTTTATAATTCTCAGAATATTTTTTTTTGGCTAACTGATACTAATATGCAAATTCACGAACTGTGCATTTAATTGCTAAATGCAGTGGTATAGGATACATATATATAATTGTGAAGGCTTTCGTGACTGGTGGGTCGATACGTTAGACACATAAACACAGTATGAAACCCAACTATCCAACAACAACGACGAAAGTTACATGTGCGAATATGGTTACATAATGTCTACGTATATATACATAGTCTACTATTTTAATTCTCTGACGTTGACTTATTTACTAACTCATATCTCAGTTCGCCAAGACGGTTACTTTGTTGGACCAATACTTCATGGAGATTAAACCCCAAGCCGCCAGATCATTAAAAAAAACGGATAAAAGCGCCCTAACCATTACATATATATGCAGCCGGTGCAGACACCCCCAACACACACACACACACACACACACACACACTTGTTCGATTAACGTGGAGCACAAAACTAAATATACTGCTCAAAATCGCAATGAAATATATTTACTTGTGCATTGTATGGATTTTTGTTTATCCATAAAAATCACCATCAATGATAGTTTTAGTTGGTTTAATTAGTTGTGTTAAGGCCAGAAATTACGATATGCAATTAACAATCATATTTAAGCGATCATCCTAAGTAAAAAAAATATTACCCATATATTCTCATGCTATACATTGCTACAATATACCCTAATCTGCGATAAATGTATATTTTTCCAAAATACTTGAATCGTAAAATGATTTGTTGCATAAGTTTAAAACACCTGGAGGCTATTCGTTGCCAAAAATCCAGCCTTGTAATCATGACAATTTATACTTCGGTTCAACTAAACAGATTTGTAAAAGTATAAACGTTTATCCGAGAGGTACATATTGTGCTCGTATTGTGCGTTTTGATTATCTCGATTTAACTAGAAACGTTTTTACTTCTAGAATGTAACTTGGTAACATGCAGCTAAGATAAAATGCCAATAATATTTATAATTTTTCAAACTCAAATTTACGAAATGTACAACGACATACACGACACGTTTTACGCCGTACATCACGACGTTCGAGAATGGAGCCGCATCAGATAACACTCTCAGGTTTACAACTGCATACTTGACTTTTACATTTCTACGCGATTAACATCTGTAGACGATTTGCAACTTCCATATATGGCAGTATCACGGAAATGGGCGAAGATTTAAAGGCGGAGCCAAATTTCACGAGCGGAAAATAAAGAGAGGTAACTCTTACACCATGATAAATCGGTAAGTACAGAAAGATTTCGTATTTACCTGAGTCTGAAAATGACACTTTGTAGATACAATAATTTTATATACATCAATTGTTAATCATTATACTTACCTTTGACTCTTTTAATATATACATGGTAAAATGAAAAAACGAAAAAAATATGGTTGAAAAAATGTTTAGATCTATGAAAGGGAAGTTGCTATGTACAGACATTTAAGCCTCATAATTTTGGTTTTAATTTTACTAACGTTATAAGTGAATATTAAGAAATCAAAGCTTTACAAAAATATAATTTTTCCCTTTTTTTTAACATACCCTAGTATTAAGGTTATTTTGTAATTAAATTTGGCAGCAGCCAGAATTTGGCCTGCAAAAATTATTGTATAGATCTATCTGTAGCAAATCTTCCATCTGTTTTGACCTGAAAATTGGACAATAGTAAAGCGGCAACTTAACTGAACCTTAAATATCAATTTGACTTATTCCTTCTATAAATATATTTGTTTTGCATAAAAAAATCTTGATTTATAGTCCAGCAGTAATTTTTACTGTCTGGAAAACCCCCCAATAAGAGTTGGATTAAAAAACAGACAGTTGATGGCATGTAACTTTTGTGTACTTTCTTAAAGAAATTAATCAATCTGCAGGTGTGTATATGAACAAACACAGAGATTCAAGATAATATTGGAAGTCAGACACTTTTTTTGCATTTAAAACATTTTTTTAAAGGAATATCTTTACTTTATAGAACATCTCCTGATTAAAGACATAATGAATACTTCAACTTGAACTTTATACTGCCAATAGTCAATATTGACTACTTAAGGCACCTTAATTTTGGATGTGTTCTTGAATTGTTATTAAAAAAAAATGAGTTCGGTACACCTCAGCTCTGTTTGTGAAAATTATGCATTGCTTTTTTATAAAAATTGTGAATAAAAAGAATCGACTTTTTTAAGAAAGTGGCATTGAGCGCGAATTCACAACACCAGTAATGGCAGTGGCTAGATATTAAATTTTGAAAAAAGCTCAGTTGTGGTGAAGTGGGTTCTCATATCATGTGACTTTGGTGGCTCGACTAAAAAAACATCAAAGTTAAAATCCTGGCCAGGGATATAAAAATCTAAATATAAATTTACGCCATGCTGCGCTTATATTGCTGGCTTTTACAATGTAGGTGGGGTACGTTTCAAAAACTAATCTTTTTTATATCTTCGACTTCTGATGTTGATTCAATACCTGCATACAATGGCACTCATGCAACTGAAACACATGATGCGGATAAATGGTCCTATAAAATAGGCGGAGCTTATTTATCAACATTACAAACGTGTAAACCTGGATTAAGCTGAGCCGAATCATGATGGTCGGACAATGTAAAGTTGCGAGTGTTAAAGTAGGAAGGCGTTTTGTAGTTTATCAAAATGCATTTTGTTGAAATACGTATTTACAATGTTGCATCGGCAAAAAACAATTCGGTCCAAGAATGTATCTCTGGAGTTTAAATACTAAGAAATTCAAATGAATTGTGTATTTTGTCGGAAAATAAACTGTTCAACTCAGATCAACAAGGCTGGATTTTTGGCAACAAATAGCCTCCATACTAAATAGCGTAGTAATGGTTTCCCGGTATGTTTAAAATTCTATAAATACATCATTTACACGATTGAAAATAAATTATGATTCATGTCCCTGTGAATGTCTGAAACTGAAAAAGTCAATCAAATTCTAATGATCATTTTTAAACAAATTACCTTCGCAAATGAACTGTAAAATGCTTTTAAGTTGTGACAATTGTTTTAACTGAATTGCATTTGAGACATGCATCTAGAATCAAGACTAACTGTCTAATTAACGTACAGTAATTTGTTTAAAATTTCTGAATGGAACATCTAAATTAACACTCTCTAAATGTGCATAAACTTGACTTACACTTTCTTAATTATCAATATCTTAATTTACACTGTTTTAATCACTACTATCTCAAATTACAATCTCATAATTACCACTATTTCTTAATTTAAATGCATATCTCTTGAATTCATACTCTCTAAATTTAAACTCTCTTAATTCACACCAAATAAACTCACACTCTCCTAACTTATGTTTATATACATTCTATCATTCCTGTCTCCCTAAGAAATAATGCGTTTTATTTAAATACACACTGTGGGAAACAAGGATCGTGAAACGTGTTCCGTAGCCGATTGGTTAGATCCGTCCATAACCGAAATATCGTGGGTTCGATTCTCGGTCTCGACATACGAGGTTCTTTAAGGTAATCCATCTGTCATTGAATTATGATCATGGTCCTTCATATGCTTAAATAGACTTCAGTGCAGATGCCATCATTGTCTTAGAGTTAAAGGCTATTTTTTCTCTAAGGCTATAAGAAGGGTTGTATTTATCATAAAAAATCCCCACAATCACATGATGGACCATGATCACAATTTAATATTTGAACTTACATACCTCTCTTGGGATCGGTGCGAACATAAAGGTAGTGGACAGGTAGGCAGAAATCTTAAAATAGTATGACTGGTTCTGGTTTTGTGTCATTTTTCTACGGGTTCATTTTGTTTTGAACTGTTTTTGTTTATTATTATTTTATTCTGCTTTTTTTTAGGTCATTCTCTTTCTTCAGTACTAGCGAACCTGATGTATACATTCTATCTGTTGTTGTATACGTGTAGAAATTGACCAGGTATTTGATTATTTAAGATGCTAGAATGTTTGCCTTTCTATTTCAAAGTTAAGAAATGCTCTTCAAAATTACGTATGGACTACTTTAAGTCAATTACATACATACGGAGCACTACTTTTTCTTTTTACAGGAGTAGATCTTCATGTACGTAAGATGGGTTGCTGTTCTGATCAAAAAATGTCACGGATATTGTTTTCACGCTTAAAATTGATGCTTTCAGTGCAAAATAATGGTAAAAGAAAACATGTTAACAAACAATAACACATTATAAGCGGTTACGGTTATGATTTAAACGTCTGTGTAACATATTCCACTCGCATTCGTTAGTGCAGAATCGCATTGCATGGATCCGCACTAAGCGCGGAGAGGTACAGTAAAATTTGTCGTGGAAAATATGCAAATTAGCAAGGCCTGATTTCGTTTTTCAGCATAAGACGGCTATCGCCGTCTAAAGCATACACAATAAAGTGTGTGTGTGTGTGTGTGTGACCATATATACTACATTGTTGAAAGCTATAGTCTCCAACAACGGGTTGAAATGAATACTACAAAATAATGTAATTCAAACTTTCATTGCGATTTTTATGACGAGACTGCTTTCAATACAATCTATATTTAGAACACGACTATTTTATGTAGAATGTAAAACAATTATATGAAAATACAACACGTTTTGTTTTCTTAATTTATTGCGTGTCCAAATATTTTCTGCCTGTCAATTACAAATAAATTCGAGAAGTAACAAAACTAGGGCCTATAAATAGGCTTAGTCTTTTAACAAATGCAAATTTTGAAACTGTTTCATTATCTCACCGTAGCCAATTAGGGTATATATATATATAATATTAATGGTATTCTTTAGTGGTGGACAGGTGTATACGCAAGAGAATAACCCCCACACTAACGATCAAGCCACTCGCACGCAATGCAGATCTTGAGAAGTTCCAAGAATAGCTTGTGCACAACCAAATTCACAAATCAATGCAGCTTTTGAGAAAGTGCAAGAAAAATGTGTGCACCAACTGCACAAACTGCACGATCAAACCTATAAATAAGCGACTGTGGTAACAAAAACTCACTGCGCTTTCGATATCGTCTACCTTTTTTCTTATTTCTGCTATAATTTACAGAATGAGCAACAAGTTCTAGCATCTTTGATCCAGCCCTTCCCTTACCAATCATTTTCTGATTATTATGGTCATAGTTTAGACCTTACGGTCAAGGATTACCCATGTATGGTTCCTGTGTTTTGCTGAAGAGACAGCATCGGAAGATACAAGAGAGTCCCGGTGAGATACCCTAGCTCATTTTGCGAATAAGAGATCTTGGTTCATTAACGTGCACGTAGTATAGTACCGATACACGGAAGAAAGGAAACTTGATGAAATAATTGAGATTTTTTTTTATTTTTTCATATTTAAACTGTGAAAATAGTGAAAGTAAGAGCAGAAATAAAATATCACACTAAGCATGTATATAAGGGAAAAGAGGAACATAGAAAGAAATAAAAATTAGCAGAATATTCTGAACTGAGATAGATTACCGACTCAGTCTGGATTTGGTTCTTTTTACCACCTGCTTCAATAAAAGTAATACGGTTGAAGTATTATGTAATATCTCTGGCCAGCTGAATCCTACGCAAACAAAACAGATCAAATAATATATAACTTTAAAGTATATAAAAATATATCTTAAAATGCATCATTTTCATGAAGTACATGTTGTTGCATCTGTAAAGGTATAGAAAAATAAAGGAGAAAATCAGTAAAAAGAAATAAAAAAAAAAAAAAAAAAAAAAATCCGACGTATACGAGTGGTTTTCGAAAAGTTCTATGACGTTTTACGTAGCATAAAAAACATTTGGTATATTGGCTTGAACGTATGAAAATGTCTCGATTCGAAACTCTGAATCGATGCAAAACATGCTTTTCGCGATAGGTTAACTTTACGTCATACACCACACGTGGTACTGTTTCTGCATATATAAAACAATTTGAAATACTTAATTTCACATCAAATTCAATATATTATTTCTCAAATATGATTAATTCCATGTCCCGAAGTTCACACCCATGTACATTGCCTGTTTTCAAATGATACCGTTATCATATGTTCAAAAGTACACACTGATACCCGAAACCCCGATAATCCGCAGTATTGAAATCCGCAGTGTTGTGGCCAAACTCCGCGCACCGGTTACGTCACGCTACGCTACTAAATTTAACAACGTTATCGACAACTTAAGGGGAGGTAATTACTGCGGCGGAGTTTGTGCACAAGCATATTATACAACATACTCCATTAAATGTTTGTACTTTAAAATGTATGTAAATAAAATAAACACTAAAAATGCTCTTCTAATTTCTCAAAGTATAAGTATTTCGCATCAACAATAACTGAAATTAATCTCGTTAAACTATAATCCATATTTCAAACACTATTATTCTAATTTTGAAACCAGATCCACTGCCTATCATAGATCCGTATGATAGATAAATAGAGCACCGCTTCTCATTTGTGGTGGGCCGGTGCGTATGTTTGATATTACCATAACCAAACCAAACCACGCATGCAGTCAGATCAATATTACCTCAAATAAAGTGAAGTTCTGTGGGAACGCAAAGTCATCATATGCGAATTTGCCTACTTTTTTCCTGACAATTTCATGGTCATGAGATCTTAATAGGCCACGATTGAGGTTAAAAGTAAAATTTATTTATTTACCTAATTTTGCACACGTTTCTATATATATGGGTATATGGGGGCAGCGTATTGGTTTTAGTGTGTCTTCCTCGTTCGTTACTTGTCAACCAGATTAGAGCAATTCGTAATTGTTAGAACATATTTCATATAACTTAAAAAAAATCTTAATGAGTAAGAAGGGGCGAAGCGAGCGAGCTCCTTCTTAAGGGGTTACTGTCAACCCAAAGTGGGTGGGATGGTGAAAACATGCCATTTTTTTTTATAGTAAATCATGTTTTTTTGTTGTTGTTTTTAATTTTACTCAGTATTCACTCAGTCCCTTACCGCGTGGGTTCGAATCCCGGCAGGGTGATTCGGATTTCCATGTGGGGAAGCCTTCCAGCTGGCTTGCGGTAGGTCGGTGGTTCTACCCGTATGCATTCGGGGTCTTCCTCCACCTGTATTTAACTGCACGTCGTTATATTACTGAAATACTGTCGAAGCTTTCAGATTTAGCCTCACATTCAAAGAAAATATTACTTGAATGCATTAAATCAACACTGTTTGCTATATTGGCTGAAAAACAAACACACTGCTACATAGTCATTGTCCATTGAACAATGTGGGAAGAATTAAAATTCAATAACCTATTCAAAAGAAAAATGTATTTTCTTTTTGTCAGCGGTAAATGAAAAATTGTTACACTGGTGGTAGCGACGGGGTTTATCAGACAACATCTCTCGAAATAAGTATATAGTGAATAAAGATACTGTACATTCATTCTGAAGTGATTTTTGGATTTTATCTGATGGATTAACTACTATGGTATTGGACCCAGGCGACAACCACAAAAGAACACTACGGGTGTTGTATCAGATTCTGATACATTTGGAAAGTTTAAACGGCAGATTAAAAAAATGAACTGAGAAATAGAATAAAGTATAGGTAGTCGGTACATGTAATTGAGGGTATAAACATATATACACTAACATGGTTTCCGAGTCCAAATATGAAAAATCTTCATATGACAAATGAAGTTTTTTTTTAAATTATTTTATTATATTTTTTTTTGTCAACAAATTCTGACAAACCAATAAAACTTATAATAATAAGAAACACTAAATTTGCATTCAATTTGGAAGAACCCGTTAAAGGGACAGTCAACTGAGACCAAAGTCGTCTATTTTGGTTATTCCTTCGCGAGGACGCAACACGAATTTTCACTACTAAAACAGTTCATGACGCTGGTATCCAAGAAAGATATCGATGCGAATAGTTTAAAATATATATCAAATGTCAATCACATTCAGCTTGATGCACAAATATTGTCTTAATCCACCACACTAACGTAAAAAAAAACCTTAAAAAAAAAAAACTGTTATTAAGGCATTTTCATTGGTCAAAAAATTGGTTGGGAAATCTAAAAAAAAAAAATCGAAGCTGAGAGTCACCATGATTCTCGGATTCAGGGTGGAGAGGGGACACCCGCGCGCGACCCCTCTAGAATTCCCCGTCCTTACATAAATCCACCCCCCCCCCCCCCCAAAAAAAAAGCCTCACAGGAATGCACTATTCCACAGCTTCAAAATAAAACAATTCGCGGGGGGGGGGGGGGGGGGTTCCCCGGATCCCCCAGTTGTACCAGAATTACACCCTTCTCACGGCTCGGGCAAAGTGGCAAGCCGCTTACATTGTCACTGCTTAAATTTTTAGCTCACCTTTTCCGGGTGAGCTATTGTGACTGATGAATGTCTGGCGTCCATCGTCATTATTTAACTTAAACGACATCTCCTCCTAACTTACTGGGTCACTTTTCATAAAACTTTACAGGAATATTGCTTGAGTAGTCCTCTTCCAAAGGTGTCCAAAGAATAAATTCCATGCCAAAATGTTTGCCATGGCAACTAAAAGGGGAAAAAATGTGAAATCTTCAAAAATCTTCTCCTCCAAAAGCACTGACTAAATTTTAATATATTTTTACACAGATGTTCCTTTGGTTACTCTCTACCAAGATTGTTAAAATTATTTGGATCTGTTGAAAAATATGGCCGCCAAGGGCGGAGCCCATTTTCCTTATATGTATTTTGGCATATGTCAGTATCAAATGCCATCGGTATCTTCGCAGTTTGTGCAGAAACAGTTTTGTGCTTTAAAGAACTTTTCTTCTAGACCATGCTTTGAGTTTCACTTTGCTTTGAAACTTTATTTGTTTATGATAGGCCATGTTTTTTTCAACACTTAAAGATAATTTAAAGTCTCTACGGAACTGTGCTAGCAAAACCATTAGGCAATTAGGAATTTTTCAACTAATTCCTTGAAGATACAGCAAGTCTGGGATCAAATGAAAAAACATCCTCTCAAGAATACTGCTGATATCCTGATTTTTATCAAAGGCCTCAACTCCAGTCCTTGAACTACAATTCACAAAAACAGAAACAAACAGTGGATATAAAGTTTCGTTTTGCATTTCAAGTTCAAAAACATGAATTGTACATTGTTTTTCCATATGGCATAATATTTTAATTTACAAAAACTGACATACCGTCTTCTGTTAACTTCAGAAAAAAATATTAAACAGATTATCATTGACGTGTGTTAAGCCCTTGAAAAGTACTGTCTTCAATAAGGGAATCCGGTTCATTTGTGGTGGCCTTTAAATAAATTTCTCCTTCCTTTAATAAATTAATAACTGACACAGTGCACTTAGAGTCACTGTATGTGTCTAAACCTGCTTTTGTTTTTAAATACATATTACTGTTTTGAATTCTGGTGTACTTCCTCCTAAATGATGCAAGACAATAACCTGCCACATAACGAACCCGTGCTCTTGATGCATCTGTGGCGTTTAAGAATATTTCCTTTGGTTATTTTCAACCAGTCAACCTTTTGCTTCAAATAGAATAGTCTAACTGCTTCAATAATATTATAACAATGCGATGGTTATCTGAAAAGCTTAGGATTTCTTTTTTTCTAGTAGTGAGTTTCGAGTAAGATAAGTGAGTTTCGAGCCAGAAATAGTGAGTTTCGAGTTAAAAAAGTGAGTTTCGAGATAAAAAAGGTGAGTTTCGAGTCTGAAAAAGTGAGTTTCGAGTCAAGAAAAAGTGAGTTTCGAGTTAAAAAAAGTGAGTTTCGAGTAAAAAGAGTTTCGAGTTCGAAAAGTGGGTTTCGAGTTAAAAAAAGTGAGTTTCGAGTTAAAAAATTGAGTTTCGAGTCGGAAAAGGTGAGTTTCGAGTTAGAATAAGTGAGTTTCGAGTCAAGAAAAAGTTAGTTTCGAGTACAGTCGAAAATATAAATGTATTCGTAATGCATTGTTAACTCCCTTGTTATGAAGATTTTGTCACCAAACGTTTCGGGAAGCAGAGGTCTTTCACAGAGTAAGTATTAATCAAAATATCGATTAAACCCATTGAAAATACAATTTCATTCATAAATAAATTCTGATAGTTGTTGACACAGCTTTTTTATGACTCTCTGACGAGTATGAATAAAATCAGTGCCAAAATAAGCCGGTATAGATAACGAAAGTAAACTATTTTCCCGTAAATAAGGTTGCGGCTACGAAAATAACACCTTGTCTCATTCGTTTAAAATAAAGGCATATATATATGTCACTTAAAATTATTACAATCACAGCTTTACATTCGACTGCAATGCCAATTTGCACATGCGCCAACGGAAGTGTAAACCCATTTTAATTGGACATACTTATATATATACAGTTCTCAATAACAGTAATATATACACAGTACTGAATACCGTCCAGAAAAGTATCAATTACCAGTGTCCGTTCTCTAACTCTAAAATGCATACACTAGTCTTTACCAAACGTGAATGGGCACAATATCTCGGCCAAGTTCGAATGTTCAGAATGTCACAGACACTCCAGTGTTATAGCCCTTGAATTGATGAAAAATTGTAAAATAATAATAAAAAATAATAATAAAAAAATCAAATATTGTCCGCGGTCTAATTCTAACAAACGCGAACCAGTCTTTACCAAACTTGGTCACAAGGTGAATTGACACAATATCAGCCAAGTTCGATAACTAGCAAGAATGCCCCAGACACTCCAGAGGTATCTATCTATCTATATATACTGCACAAACTCCCCTTTCGGGTATTACTGGCAGGTGCGCGTCTGTGCAAGGATAAAACTGTTAAAAATAATTTTTTTTGTTAGGGTGAGAAAATTTTCTGAAAAAAAAAAGGTGAATATGTTAGGTTTAAGATCTGGTAAAAACATCTTTTTGTTGATTCAGGGACGGTCTACTATCTGAAACGAGAGGAGCTTTTGTTTAAATGCTAAAAGATCATTTTGTGAGACTATATTTTCTGGTAAGCTGTTCCAAAGTATCACTGTATAAGGAAAAAAGGAATATTTAAAGTAGCTAGCTGGAGTATGAATTTGCCTGTAAGATAAAGAGTGTAAGTGGCGGGATATCCTCGCTGGTCTTTCAAGATATGCAGGTAATGGGACAGCAACAAGGTTATTTACTATTTTGTAAAACATAAGAAGTCTGGTGACATCACGTCTGTACTGAAGGGTTTGCCAGTCAAGTTCCTTCTGCATGCTGGTGACACTGTCGTAATAAGAATAGTTATTATTAACCCATCGGACTGCTCTGCGTTGTACTTTTTCTATTTTATCTATATATGTCTGTGTATGAGGACTCCAGACTGTAGAGGCATATTCTACTTGAGGTCTAACCAATGCTTTGTATTGGTTAGACCTCAAGTAGAATATGCCTCTACAGTCTGGAGTCCTCATACAC